>OW387136.1:12500-612500 GCA_936440205.1 Lepidonotus clava | reverse complement strand
CAGGTCTAAACTGGTCTGAACAGGTGTAAACATTTGTCAACTGGTGTAAACACACTGACAGACAGACCGCTGTAAACTGCCCGCACCAGCACACACGGTTGTGTGTGCAACATGCACAGGGTACTAGTTTCATCAGATGTTCACATCTCTCCTATCTCAGTCTGTTTGCAAAGCATGTTTTCACCTTAGTGTTTTGACACCCCTGATTTGCACTTGGTATCCATGAAAGCCTTAACTGGACAAGAAAAAAAAACACATCGGCATAAAATGATAAAAGAGGGCTTACATAAAGTTAAGGTTACCACACAGAAAACACAACTGAGTATAGTAAAAGAGGGCTTTCATAAAGGTTTCAAAACAGGATTTATATTAATGTTTACTGAAATGTAACCAACCCCACCAACCCCACCAACCCCACCTTACCTATTGACCTGCAGGTGATCTCAGGGCCCCCTCCTGATCTATCTGTGATAATCTGGTTCAGCGGTGGCCACCCTAATACTGGCAACTTAACATAAGAAATGAAGCAAGCTTAGGAAACATATTTGAAAAGAGTTTCTTATATTTCTAGTAATACAGAATGTCATTGGAAACTAAGCTGCCCAGAAAGAAATTCAAGACTGCATTGGAGCAGCCCACGGGCAGACAGTTGCTCCGACAGCATTTGAAAATTGCCTCCATTGAGATCTGCTAGTCATACATCCGTCTTACCCGGCCCGATCCCTTAATCAGTTTGTAATTTCATCAGCCACAGGAACCAGCCTTCAGCAAAGAATGACACCCTCCGCAGTATAAATGGAGTAGTTTGACGGGTGCCTGGATTCATTAGGAAGTGTGTAGACATCAGTAGAAAAACCACTCTGAGCCGTATAGAATTGATGCGGAAACATGAGCCGCGACAGGCGCTAAAACAAACAGGCCGAATGGGCAGACCGACAGTCGGCGGATACCCGGATCTCACTCCGTATACAGCAGTAGGAGCTCAAAAACAAAAGGGCTTCTATGAAATAAAGTGACCTAATTAACTACTTTGTTTTTACTTCATTTCAGGGTTTATGTGAGGTATGTAAAGTAGGCTGTAAAAGTACAACCTTAAATACAAGGTGGGTATTGACAAATCACTGCTGATGCCATTAAATTGATAACGTATTGTTCACTGCTGTTCACCCTGGTGGGAAAATTTCAGAGCCCTCAAAACTTAAAATATCACATCATGAATTGATATCAGTTGACTTAGAATGAAAAATTCATAAAATCAGAAATTTTGGATGATAATTAAAAGGGTAATTAATGTAAGTAGTTTCAAAATTTAGAAATCTCTCATTAGACATGGACAAGGGTTGAATGTGAAATATAACTAACTAGATATTAGTCGTTTTAACAGTAATTCTAGGGGAATAGATAAGATAGATTTATAAAGGGTTATATAGAAATAATCACCTATCAAGTATTTAAATAACATTGGCTTTAAAATTTGCTATAGACCTAAGGTACATACTCCTGATACTTGGTACGGCTGTAATGGATATTGAGTGTTCTAGGGTTAGTTGAATATATTCTCCCCATTGTCTTCTGTAGTTGAAGATATTATCTTACTTAACCTCTCACTCTGAAATCAGCACAGTGACAAGTAATTCTTCTCACTTTTATGGGGTCTTTAATGAGATATTTCTGGTATTGGGACCCTGTAATGGATTTAGAATTCTGGTTAATCATTCCATTATCCCTTTAAGCTGAGGGCAGTTATTATTTTTTTTATTCCTCAAGCCAGAAATTCACATAGAAACTGGAATGCTGGGTGGGAGGCTGGGATAGGTGGCTGACTGGCTGGCTAGGGGGCTGGAATTAATGAGCATAATAATATTGACATTATGAATGTGACATCAACTCATTCAAAATCAGCATATATCTTTGTCACTGAAATGTCACAATGTTACCTAAACAGAGCTGATAAGTGCTGTAACTGCAAAGTTGTACTAATGTTGCAAACTTAGCTGGAGGGCTTTGAAAGCAAACTTCAAATGTGTACTCATGAACTCTAGACAGTAAAGGGCAGAGGAAAATTGGCTTAAACTCAAAGAAAAGAACTCAAAGCTGCTGAGAATAAGGAAAGCAGGCAGAGGTGATTTTGAGTAATGCGCCGAGCCTGGTGACTGCTAGGATAATGGATTAACTGATTTTATCATAGACACTCTCCTCTGTTAATGTATGTTTTCCTGTAGGCTTGTATTTAGTTCAGAATGGAACATGTGAGGAGATATTGAAGGCATCCCCTCAGTAGTTAAAATGGGGGTAGACAGCTTTCTCACATTATTTTTGTTAATTTAGGCAGTCAACCAGCTTTGTTGATAATTATTCATGGAACAATTGAAAAAAGAAGAGAAAAGGCCTTAAGGGATGCCAATTTCTTGACTTTCACCTGCAGGTTAGCCTTTGTCAGGGTGCATGCTGGGTAATATGTCGACAAACTACAAGGCTCTTGCATAAGAATTTTCATTAATCATGTCATTATTTCTAATTTGATATGAAGAAAACCTCGAGATAATTATTTTCTAAATGTGTAAACATTTCATATTTTCTGAGTTTTTAAAAAATCATTCATTATATTAGGAAATATATCAATAATACACTATTTTTCTATAGTTTTTGCAGGGGATTTGTCAACAAATTGGTCAAAATTAGCCTGCAGGTGCTTAAAATGATATACACGAGCTAACCGTTGTAGGGTGAATTTAACCGGCATCGCCACGGAGCCTCGTCCCTCCATGTTGTGGTTGACTGAAAAGCTGGTCAAAACTATGGACAAGGGTCCTTATGCATCAAACAATAATACCTACAAAACATAACACATGTACAAACATTTACTGAATATTCAAAATAATCATGACTTGAAGCTGTAAATGACACGAAACTGGGTAATACCCAAAATATGACTAGAAAGTGTGTGACTTTGAGTACCCTGAAATTGTTAGTTGCTTTGAACCACCCGAACTACTGTATTCACCGACAGTTTTTGACTATCTGTCAGGTTATCCACTTTAAGCCAATCAACTGTTTAGGGGCATATAAAAGGTGTCTTGTTATCACAAGATTAATTAGTGTCCTCTTTTTAACACTTTAACAAGTACGTGTTGTTGACTTATACTAAGGGAAAAAGCATGATGTTGATACTTTATACCTGAGGACGGATCCTGGGAGAGACCTGATGGTCTAAAGCTACTCGATCACCCCAGTCTAGTTGTGACGTAACAGAACCACTCTGCAACCATACTTTTTTGGTCAGTCTGTCACTTAATAAGATGGCATGTAACAGTATTATTGATGGTTAGGTTGAAACCTGAAACCTCAACAAATCAGAACATTGTTATAATGTTAACTTTTGCTGAGGTTAAGACCAAACCATAACAGAATGTTATAAGAACATTAATTTTGAGTTGAAGCACGTAACCAGAATGTTGTAATAACATCACAATGCCACGTCACAGCAGTATATTGCAGCGACATGTTTCGGAGTTATCAAAAGAACGTAATGATAACCAATACAGAACCATCCAGAACATTGCTGCAACATTATAATAACGTTGCATCCTTTGCTGGGCCTGTTGACCTAAGGATGAACCTGACTGAATAAGGGTCGTGGTAGGCGTTCTAGCAAGCATTGCATATATAGATCTGATATTTGACAATTATAAGTATGTAACGCTATGACATAGTAACTCCGTAAGTTGACCCTCGAGATCTCTGCCTCTCATTTCACTTACTCGAACACCAACCAAAAAGTTCCTGAATGGCTACAGCATCCCTTGGGTCTCTGTACACTAGGGCCCACGATCCCATTTCATCGCTTTTCTAGAGTGCAAACAAACAACAGGTTAGCCGTTAACTATATATATTAAGATTAATGTGCTATCTATATGCAAAGATACTTATATCTATAGCTCAATTATTGACAAGGGCTACATCTATCATCTATTGTTTTGTGTCAGTCAGCCAAGAATCGGAATGGCAAACCAACTTTGCATATTAACTGCTATAACAACCAAAAGAGCAATATTATCTGCATAATATATACATTTTGGAGTCAAAGTCTAGTTTTGTAATGTCATTTATAAATAAAAAGACTAGCACTGGCCCACTTGTTGGCCCCTTTGGAACGCTATAGGTCACACTTGCCCAATCATATCAGATATGTCAGAGAAAAGGGAAACCTTTGGCACTTCTGACAAACCACCTTGAAACTAAATTTATGACAAATAGTTTTAAATATCTATGCTTAAAACAGGTATACAACAGGACACATTTATTCGAAGAGAAACCAAATTAGTAGATCATAGCTTCCAACTAAATAGTTTGTGAAGCTAAACTTTAAACTGTCCGGACACAGTGATAACATAAACACTAGGTAAAACTCTATGCTTATGGCAATGCCATGTTTCTGATTATTCTGCCCATGGTAAAACATGAGCTGGCTTTCACTTTGTTATCTTTTTGCTCATGCCTTTTATGCAACATAGAAACTCAATCATTGTGATCATGAGGAATATCAAATGTGGGTCTTCTATGAGAAGATATATTCAACCTATTGCTAAGCCATTGTCCATTGTTAACTTTGTGATATGGAGTGTATCATGATCATGCAATTTGGAAAATGGTAAATTAGTCCAGTCAAAACGAGGGCCTATAGTTAATGGTGTCCTCACAGAGGCAGAATTAGAACAGAATTAATAATGTACTGTGGAGTGGGGTAGGTTTGGCTGAGGGATGATGATGATTGTTGGAGTTTAAGGTCTGCTCAGCAATTTTTTTTATGGTTTTCGACTTCACAGAAGTGTATGATCATATCTATGGTGGTGGAAATGACAGCAGAGTAAGGTGTTCTAACATACAGCAACAAGGACAGAGCCCGGCTGGCCACGTGCAATGCCAGCATGCTAACCACTAGACCACCCCACCCCTCTTTAGCTGAGTGGTGTGATGTGCTGGGACAGGACTTATGGACAGTGTGGCCCAAGTTTGCATATTTGTTCCTTTTCCAATAAGTTATCCCTTCTCGAAGCAATGTGGAAAAAACCAAAGGTGCCTCCTTCTTAAGGCCATATTACACTACACATTAGGTAATGTGCCCAACGTGTGCCAGCGCAACCCAACGCGTGCCAAAGTGACCCAACGCGACCCCAACACATGCCAAAACATGTAGTATAACATACTTCACGTTGGGTGGCGTTGGGTGGCGTTGGGTGGCGTTGGGTGGCGTTGGGTGGCGTTGGGTGGCGTTGGGTGGCGTTGGGTGGCGTTGGGTGGCGTTGGGTGGCGTTGGGTGGCGTTGGGTGGCGTTGGGTGGCGTTGGGTGGCGTTGGGTGGCGTTGGGTGGCGTTGGGTGGCGTTGGGTGGCGTTGGGTGGCGTTGGGTGGCGTTGGGTGGCGTTGGGTGGCGTTGGGTGGCGTTGGGTGGCGTTGGGTGGCGTTGGGTGGCGTTGGGTGGCGTTGGGTGGCGTTGGGTGGCGTTGGGTGGCGTTGGGTGGCGTTGGGTGGCGTTGGGTGGCGTTGGGTGGCGTTGGGTGGCGTTGGGTGGCGTTGGGTGGCGTTGGGTGGCGTTGGGTGGCGTTGGGTGGCGTTGGGTGGCGTTGGGTGGCGTTGGGTGGCGTTGGGTGGCGTTGGGTGGCGTTGGGTGGCGTTGGGTGGCGTTGGGTGGCGTTGGGTGGCGTTGGGTGGCGTTGGGTGGCGTTGGGTGGCGTTGGGTGGCGTTGGGTGGCGTTGGGTGGCGTTGGGTGGCGTTGGGTGGCGTTGGGTGGCGTTGGGTGGCGTTGGGTGGCGTTGGGTGGCGTTGGGACACAACGCAACCCAACACGTAGTGTGATACACTCTTTATGCACCCCAAACGTGAACCGGCGCAAACTATAATTAGGGCTTTATACCATGTGTATGCAGTATTGGAACTTGCGTAAGACAAAGTACAGGGCTTCCGTATCTACCCCCCTCCCTCCCATAGCTATACAGACACTGAATTAGTAAATACCCTGTTTCTCTCTGATGGCCTTAGATGTTGATACAGCTTTATACAACCAACCAGCCAAGCACACTGCACTTTGGCCCTAATTGGAGACTCCCTTTACTCCTCATTCATTACTAGACCAGCAGATAGTGCTGCAGTAGCAAACTGCTCTGTCTTATGAAGGCCCAGACATGCTCAATCTACTACCTTTAGCAATTCATCATCTAATAATCAATTATTGGGGCAAAAAGATGACCCACATTTTGAACACTGGTCCAACAGGACAAAGGACACCAGAATACTCTGCCGTGTGTGGTCTAGACTCCCCGAAGGTCATCACTCTCCGCAGACCTCATTAATTAACGAAAACACCAACTAGACCAACTACGCTGCCTTCAGGAGACTTTGTTGTTTTTTAACTTTCTTACCCTCCATGCAGTTCTCTCACTATCACCCAAGTTACTTTGTTGCCCTTGAAATACAGGGCATGTTAGATCTTCTATCATGAACTCAATTTTAGAAATGGCAATATACCTGTTTTAGATCTTAATATCATGTGACAGTTGGGGTTGCATAATGGTTTCTAGTTGGTTTCACATTGCCCTGAAGGGTGCAGTGCTGCTCTGCCCATTTTAGAAGAGCCTCTATATTAGGTGTTTTGATTGTGAGAGCCTGGGCCTGTCAGATAAACACAATTAGTTGTGCCTGGGGTGAGTAAATGTGGGTCGTGTCAAGGCACGGAGTGGTCACAGCCACGGGCTCCCCCGGAAAGCCGGGACTTGGGTCCACACCGAGCCATCATCAAAGTGAAAGGTCAGGCCAGCCTGCTGGGATCAGGCACCAACTGTTAACAGCACAAAGTAAAAAATCTTTTAGGTGCATGCATGATGTGGACTATGCAAAATATCCCATTGTGCCCCAACCAAGTGGATTATTTCAGGTAACCCAAATGATGAGGTCACTTTCTAACATAACCTTTCATAACCATTTTTAGATACACTGAAATACCACACAATAGAGTGAAATGTAGCTAAGAATATTGTTATGTTGCAACATGTATCAAATATTTGGTTTCTAGTTTATTTTACTTTTGTATGATTTTATGCAAAATTAAAGTAAACCCTAGTTGCACTTGTGTGGGCCCATAAAAATAACATTAACTTTTTCTTAGGGGTTTCCTTATAACCTTTTAAGTTTTATTGAACAAACAATTTGCGAGTGAACCATAGCTGAGAACCTTGTGGAGTTGATTTATGTTTGATTTCTAGAAGTTTATAATTTCCTGTGATTTAATATGTAAAGTACATGTCCTTAAATGCATGTGTATATTTCATAATGACACACATTTTTATGTTTATTATGTATCAGGGATGGTTGGAGAGACATGCTCATAGTTTCATAGATCTACTTGTCATTCTACAGTTTTCTACAGTTTTCAAGTTTTGGAATGATACCATTTGATACTGCATGTGGACAGTAAACCCTTATTATACAATTTTGTTATAAGATTTCCAAAACGTTCAATATGGTTGTGGTTTAGTCATTACTCTAAGCTATTTTATCTTTAAACCTAATTTTTGTTCTTGTTTTTAATACAGCTAATTGAGCTGAACTACATCATTTCTTATAGCAGACATTTTAAAAATCACCTATAGATAATCTATTTAAAAACAGACATCAATAAAATGTGTTGAACCATGCTTTATGTACTGTTACTGCTTTCTCTGGTAGATTAGCCCCAAATCAGCCTCCCCTAATGGTGACTAACAGATGGCAGGCCCCAGCCACCACTGTCTGGAGGCTCCCCGCCCGCCGCGACTCACGCCAAGTCTTGTGCTGTCACGGGAACTGGCAAGGGGATGACCAAGGTGGCTTCTGAACATGGCCACTCAGGTCCCCCCAGGGCTGGTCCCACCAGGGGGGTGCTCACTAGCTATGGCCTGAGACTGGTCTTTTTCTACTTCTGTTCTCATGATTTTTTGAGAGGAGTTCTTTTTTCCTTTGTTGGTTTGCTCTCCAAGGCATGCTAGGCCTGTTTGAGACCTGTTAAAAGGCTTATGTTCATGTCCTGGTCAGTTGTTCGTTTATCATCAGCACAGCCAACGAGCAGTGTGTATTTGGGGTGGTGTGAATTGCCAGGCTATATTTACCGCTCCCCATTGGGTGATGAAACAAAGTACCTTTAGGGTCATCCTCAGGTGGCTGTATGACCCATAGGGATCATTCAAACCTCAGGCTTCACCCTCTGACAACCCCCACAGTCCTTCTTGTTATAGTATGTTGTCACTTCACTTGGAATGTTAAAGGTTTGGTACTTAGGCACCTCGGAGCAGATAAAGGTCAAGGCTTAAGGCTATCTGGTTTTACTTGTTGTTTAAGTATGTACTCATATGTATTGAAAATAACTGTGTGTGCTTTAAAATATTGATCAGTCTAGTGTACTATTTATATTTTCAAATAATAATCATTTATAACTGGCAGAAGCTCCTCAGGTGCACTCTGACCATTTCTCAAGGATTTTCCTTGACTACTTATATATTCAGCATTTGATATTAAATATGATGTGCTGATACAAAGTACCAAAGCCAAGTAATCAGAATAACACCAAAGTTAGTACTGCCTCTGTGTCTTTACAACTGGAGAAGCACAAGAACTGCCTTTGTTTTGAAATCCTATAAATCCTGCCCAGTGGACCGACAGTGCCTTTCTTTGGTTAATTTCCTGAGCTGATAGACAAATGGAGTTAAAACCTGCCCCTAATACCTTGGGCCACCAAAAGAAAACAGACTGCAATTAGTTAAAGTCCTCTGAAATTGGAGCTTGGGCTTGCCAGGGTCTTCATTACTGACCACTTTGGTAGCCGTAATGACGAGCACGGCACGCACGGCAGGCACTGCCTACGGTGCACCATTTGCTGGTTGGGGGAAAGAAAATGATCGAAAAGCAAAGAAATTCCTAAACGGAGAGAAGAAGCAAGGCTATTTATTGTGGACAAGGCTCACTGAATGGCCCTACTGGCTCCTGGCTGGCTCCTGGCTGGCTCCTGGCTGGCCCCTGACTGGCCCCTGGCTGGCTCTGACTGGCCCCTGAATTCTCATTTTAGACTGACAAGACATTAGCAATTAGATGCTATAACTAATTTATATTGTCTGCCAGTGAATGATTGTGGCAGTTAATAATTGACCATTCATAGTTTTTACAAACTCTAAGAATTGTAAAATATGTACACTATATATAAAAGTAACTTTGGTATTATTATGTACACTCTATACAAGTAAGCCCTGACTGGCCCACTGACTGGTCCCTTACTGCCCCCTCACTTGCCCTTCATTGGCTGGTTATGATTGGTGTCCCATTAAGGTCTTGTAAAACCAGGTGGTGCATGGTTTCTTGATAGCCACTGTAGGTGGGTGGTGGTCCTTGTCTGGGCTGTATTCACCATATAAAGAGGGATATTAATTTTGTAATTGGTTACATTTTGTTATAGCCTTTCTTGCTCATCGAATACTGACCGGGAAGTGAGTGACATCTATGACATGTTCAACTGTGTTAAAGGGAGTGTCACCAAACATATTATCTCCCCTGTGAGGTGCTGGGATGGGGCTTCTGCTCCTGGGAAGAATATAGGCCCCTAGAAGCCCCTGCTGATCATAAAAGGCAATGATAAGGGGGCACCCAAGACTGACCAATTGGTTTATTGGGTTTGATTCCTGGTTGGTGTTAGGGTTCACTAAGGGATGAGGTAGAGCAAAAATGATGGTTTTGATTCCCTGCTGTTTGCCTGCCCTGTCACCCTCACCATATATAGAGATGATCACCAAAGACAGACCAAGTCAAAATATGTGTCTGAAAAGTCCTAACTTGTTTTCGCCATGGAAAATTACCTTGGCTGTCAGTATGGTGTAAAACATCCATCACTCACTCACTTGCTCAAAATATATCTACTGAAATGTGTTTGTCTTGAAGGCTGCTGCCCCCTTTCCATGGGTAAGGTGGTAGGAATAACTTATATAGCCAACCCATATTGAGACCTTATCTTCAGGTGATAATTGGCTATAATTGGCAGTATTTTGAAAGAGTTTTCACATTATGAGGTTCATAGAATATTTTCAACGGAAGTATTTTATGGTAACACACCCTAGTAGGCTATTTTACCCAAAAATACTTGAAAGGAAAATCAATTCTTAAATATAACTCTTGACCCATACAGTATATAGACCTATGCAAGCTATCCTGCCAACTTCGCCTGGACGCCTCTGCACAGGATCATAGGAAAGCTGTATAATGATTCTTCCTATATAATCATTAGTGCTCCGGGCATTTCTGTGGGCGATAAGTAATATGCTTACAAACCAACATTTACCCAGCTGTGCACCTGTTTCTTGGATAATCAGTTGTTATTGTGTAGATGATGACCCACTTGTTTGAAATGGCATGATTAGCTGAACCGTCTATGGACATTGTGATTTACAATTTATTCATATAAGTACCTGGGTTTTGAAAAGAGAGGGGGCCTGCTATTGGAATCTTTTTCCTTATTTCCTTTTTGACCGTATTTTACATTCAAAAATGCAAAGTTTTTAACTTCCTTATATGAAGACAGCATTGCTTCCAATACTCCTCAGGCCCCAGCTGTCCAATGCTGGCTACCACAAGACATAAGTGAGTCAGAGCCAGAGGCAGAGTGCCAGTTGAGATAAATGCTGATATATCAACTCTTACATAGGAAATAAAGGGGAGAACCCCAGCACCCAGCAAAATGTCCTCCCACACCCACACTCTGGCCCCTTTCCACAGGTCCACAGCGCACTTGCCTAGATCATACATACATGCCATGTTTACCTAGAACAGACATGTGAATTCGTAGGCATACTTTGCGATACCTTATGTACAGGTTATGCATTTCAGATTTGGTGAATAATCATGATGCGCAGGAAATCACATGGTTATGTTTAAAAAACAATAGTTAGGCAATGTAGGCTAATGAGTTGTTGTAATGGAAATCTCAAAAAGGCTAAAAACCTAAAATGAATAGAATAACAAAAGAAAATACGTGCGCATTTCTTTGCCCGCTTCTTTCTAACCGGACCCTACATCACATACAGATAATCTCTCAGTAATCATAACCCTGCCTGGAGGTCGTGTTGAGCTGAATGTCCCTGAGTGTGGCCAGCCTGTGGGCCTGCCCATAAAAGGCCGAGGGTCAATGTGTGGCCAGCGATAAATGCTGCCATCAGCAAACAGCATGCTGACCAGTCGCCAGCCCAGCCTAATCACTGCCGTAATAGATCAGGGCGCTTCTCCACCACGTCTCGCGCGCTTCCTCTTTGGGATAAATAAATGTCTTTTTTATGTTTTTGTGTATTTTTTAATGGAATGGATTTTTGTTTTGTTTCACATATTATGCCAAAATCAGATAAAATCCAGACGGTCCAGATCATGCCCGCCTGCCCATCTGTCTGTTTCTGACCATGACTAAGTAATGTCATCTGCTCAGATAGGTCTCTCTTTCCACCTCTTGGATAAACATATATCTCCTGCTGCCCCACCTTTCTGCACTCTGGGGCATGTGGAGGCTTTTGAAAGAGGGGTGTCAATATAATATTATAGGCTTAGCATCAAGGCCTCATAACAGCTAGAAAAATTTAGATCCTTATAATTGTGCCTTTGAATGAACACAGGTCTGTAAGTATTGGGTAATCAAATGTTCGTGCTTCATCTGAATCAGCACTAAAGTCAACCACATATTTCTGTCAGATTAGCAAAGTTTAATAATAATTCACATTTGTATTTCTTTTGTATTCTTTTAGTTATTTTCTTTTAATTAGCCAACATAAACATTAGCATTCATGCCAATACACAAATTTGATCAATTTATTTCCAAAGGAATAAAATTACATATTTCCCCCACTTATAGCAGATGATGCCATGTCAAGTTATACTTCATCCATTCAACATGTGCATAGTAAATAGCAGATGAGCTTTGAGCAGGCACTGCTTTGGTCTTAAAGCCAGTATGCCTTGTCATACACAAGAAAGGTATCTACTCATGATAGTATTAATTTTTTCCCTAAAAGGAATACATCAGTAATGCTTTCCCCGGTTAAATGTATTTTACTTATTTTTCTCAGACTCCAAATATATATATGTATATATGACCAAATTATAGTTGAGAATGGCTAATTCAAGTGATTGTTTTCTAAAAGTCATAATTTAGACATTGCACAAATGTCACTTGTTGTAGAAAAACTTGTCATCATAACGGTCAGTGTCACAATGACATACTGAGTTTAAGGTTCTTAAACATTTGAAACTGGTTGTGATAAGAAATTTAAATAAAAACATGTACATGAGGTTTTATAAACATTGAAGTCAAGATGTTATAAATACAGGTGTAACACTGGGCCCTAGTTACCTGTGTGTACAGGGTGGTACACCTGTATACAGGTGTCAGTCACCATACAGGTGTAACACTGGGCCCTAGTTACCTGTGTGTACTTGGCGGTACACCTGTATACAGGTGTCACTGGTCACCATACAGGTGAAACACTGGGTCCTAGTTACCTGTGTGTAAGGGGTGGTACACCTGTATACAGGTGTCAGTCACCATACAGGTGTAACACTGGGCCCTAGTTACCTGTGTGTACTGGGTGGTACACCTGTATACAGGTGTCAGTCACCATACAGGTGTAACACTGGGCCCTAGTTACCTGTGTGTACTGGGTGGTACACCTGTATACAGGTGTCAGTCACCATACAGGTGTAACACTGGGCCCTAGTTACCTGTGTGTACTGGGTGTTACACCTGTATACAGGTGTCAGTCACCATACAGGTGTAACACTGGGCCCTAGTTACCTGTGTGTACTGGGTGGTACACCTGTATACAGGTGTCAGTCACCATACAGGTGTAACACTGGGTCCTAGTTACCTGTGTGTATTGGGTGTTACACCTGTGTACAGGTGTCAGTCACCATACAGGTGTAACACTGGGTCCTAGTTACCTGTGTGTACTGGGTGGTACACCTGTATACAGGTGTCAGTCACCATACAGGTGTAACACTGGGCCCTAGTTACATGTGTGTACTGGATGGTACACCTGTATACAGGTGTCAGTCACCATACAGGTGTAACACTGGGCCCTAGTTACCTGTGTGTACTGGGTGGTACACCTGTATATAGGTGTCAGTCACCATACAGGTGTAACACTGGGCCCTAGTTACCTGTGTGTATTGGGTGTTACACCTCTATACAGGTGGTCACCATACAGGTGTAACACTGGGCCCTAGTTACCTGTGAGTACAGGGCGGTACACCTGTATACAGGTGTCAGTCACCATACAGGTGTAACACTGGGCCCTAGTTACCTGTGTGTACTGGGTGGTACACCTGTATATATAGGTGGTCACCAAACAGGTGTAACACTGGGTCCTAGTTACCTGTGTGTACTGGGTGGTACACCTGTATACAGGTGGTCACCATACAGGTGTAACACTGGGCCCTAGTTACCTGTGTGTACAGGGCGGTACACCTGTATACAGGTGTCAGTCACCATACAGGTGTAACACTGGGCCCTAGTTACCTGTGTGTACTGGGTGGTACACCTGTATACAGGTGGTCACCATACAGGTGTAACACTGGGCCCTAGTTACCTGTGTGTACTTGGCGGTACACCTGTATACAGGTGTCAGTCACCATACAGGTGTAGCACTGGGCCCTAGTTACCTGTGTGTACTGGGTGGTACACCTGTATGCAGGTGGTCACCATACAGGTGTAACACTGGGCCCTAGTTACCTGTGTGTACTGGGTGTTACACCTGTATTCAGGTGTCAGTCGCCATACAGGTGTAGCACTGGGCCCTAGTTACCTGTGTGTACTGGCCGGTACATGTGCACCTCTAAATAGGTGTTGCTGGATGATGAACCAGACCAGCCTCCTGAGTGCCTCATTAGAAGAACTTGATCTTTATTGCCAGCTCCTATTGGTGATGGCGCCAAAGAATCTCAGTTTAGACAGATACCTAAAATAGCATGAACACTATTTTGTTTCTCTTAGAGATGCCTACACAAAACGCGGTCACACATGACAATGACTTTAATTGGGACAGATCTCACCAGTTTCTTTTAAAGATTCTTTTTCCATGATGAGATACATTCAAATGTATAAACAACACTTTCTGTGAACTTACATTGATCTGGATATTTCAGGACCTATTTTGGGCACTCTTAGATCTTAGAACAAAAGAATTAATCACAGTCTTTGTGGTGTGATCCACAGAAGTTTAATTGTGCAGCCTCCCCCCCAGGTGCCCCTTCATCTTTCCCCTCCTACTCATTCCCAGCTCAGCTTGTCCCGTGGCCCCCTATTAGGCCCGTGATAGGGATACCTTGCTGTGTAACCATTTTAGTCGTTGACATTTAGCCGTCCCCCAGTAGGAATGTCAACACCGTCTCGGTCTGTGTAGTCATTGAGGCCAGGAATAAGGCAGGGAGGTGGAAGACCAGCCACACTGACGGGCCTCGGCAGGCTCTCAAAGCACATCACTAGAGGACCAGCCATACCGACCAGCCTCGGCCTGATCTCCAAGCACATCACTAGAGTACCAGCCACACTGACCAGCCTCAGCCCACTCTCCAAGCACATCACTAGAGGACCAGCCACACTGACCAGCCTCGGCCTGATCTCCAAGCACATCACTAGAGGACCAGCCACACCGACCAGCCTCAGCCCACTCTCCAAGCACATCACTAGAGTACCAGCCACACTGACCAGCCTCAGCCCACTCTCCAAGCACATCACTAGAGGACCAGCCACACTGACCAGCCTCGGCCTGATCTCCAAGCACATCACTAGAGGACCAGCCACACCGACCAGCCTCAGCCCACTCTCCAAGCACATCACTAGAGTACCAGCCACACTGACCAGCCTAAGCCCACTCTCCAAGCACATCAATAGAGGACAACACCACCAGCCCCGGCCCACTCTCCAAGCACATCACTAGAGGACCACACCGACCAGCCTCAGTCCACTCTCCAAGCACATCACTAGAGGACCGGGCACACCCACCAACCTCAGCCCACTCTCCAAGCACATCACTGTGCCAAAACGTCACTCCATCTTGCGATCATTTGTATACTTAAAGATTGTTTCTAGTGTTTGGAAAACATTGGTGTAGAGAGGTTTTTGTGCAATTTGATATGGACAACATTTTGGGGAAAAAAAGGAATATTCATGTTCAGGTTTCAGTATTTTGTGATTTTTTGAATTAAAAATGTACCTACATGGTCTCGATAGTAACGAACCTAATTTCTAAACTAGAAAAGTCTTTGAAAAACCATCAAAAACTGTTGGGGCAGAGCAAAATTCTTGGTTTGGTCAAGAAACCAGAACATAACAATTTCTTCTATTTGGACTAACCCCTTACTTGTGATGTTCCCTTGTTATCCCTGAACTCTTCACAGCTAGCTGTTAGGCTAATGCAGTTGGGGGATCAGAGTATCATGCATTCCTCATGAAGCTATTGGTTTAACTGGTCTCACAGGACAATGCATAGATTCTATTACAATTTCAGAGACAATTGATATCAATATTCTCCTGTCTGAAACTGTAATTAAACTAATTTCTTTGCTTACACTCACCATTTAGCCTTTGGTGAAATCAATGGTAGGCAATTAGGAAATTGAGCATCGTTGCAATTAGTACGGACAGGATTTCAGGGATTTGAAGCTGTGCTACATGGCATGTAAACTCAGTGTGCTAACGATCAGACTACTGACACAGGTTTCTGCTTTACTACCCAGCTGGGGGGGGGGGGCACTAGGTCTTTGAATGTAGGTACCAACTGCGAAACTGCAGGGCCCCCCCCACCCCCTTTTGGGGGGATTGGATACTGTTTGTTTTTTTTCATTCCACCTATTCGTTTGCTTAGTAATGATTATAATTGGGCTGCTTTCATTATAGGAAATAGTTAGCCTGAAATGTTATCCTTATCAAGTACCAAAGACGAAACTTTATTGCTCATTGTTTTTGTAGAATAAATTTACTTTTTCTGTTGTAAAGTTTAGCAAAACGTCTTTAAAAGT
The DNA here is from genome assembly GCA_936440205.1 of Lepidonotus clava. NCBI lineage: Eukaryota > Metazoa > Annelida > Polychaeta > Phyllodocida > Polynoidae > Lepidonotus > Lepidonotus clava. Next base: position 596,429 of record OW387136.1, on the reverse strand, counting down.
CATTTTGAAGTTCTTGGTATCAATCAATGGACCCGATATTAAATGCCTTTCTTCAAAATTGACATTTAATGTTTCTCCGAAGTGAGTCCTTTATTGCGATCCACAGTTCATATCACGGGTAGGTAAAACCACTAAATGGGAAACATATGGGATTTGAAAGATTTTCCAGAACTTTAGGCTTTTCGGAATGTCTTTGATGGTTGAAATGCATGACATACTTATGTTTCACAATATTTATAGGTAGTACAACCTAACCTAGATAGAATGTAATAGCACTATTCCTAAAAAGAATGTTATGGCAACATTCTTATTAGGTAAGGTTACAATACTCAACTCATAATAACATGAAGAAAATGTTACCAGAACGTCACAATGTAATGTTGCAACATTTGGTTGCAGTGATGTTATTGGGAGTAATCAAAATAACGTCGCTGCAACATTACAATGTAACATAAGAACAACAATCCAGAACATTGCTGCAATGTTATCATAAAGTCAACCCTGTGGCTGGGAAAGTAGCAGGAAACATGAGTCATGTTTCTAGAGCTAGCATTAGTGATACAAATACCGTTCTTTCTCTGGTCTTTTGGTTCGATGATATTGTGTCAGAGCTGTATGGCAATATGTATGACCGTTCCTTTTGATGTCCAGTATGCTTGGTCCCAGTGGGAACTACCTCCCTGAATACACACCCACATTGACATGAGACCAAACAGGCATGAGTAGCATGTCAATCAATCAACAGCTCAGTATGCCAATCAATAAATCTGTCAATTTACTAATACTTTTCTCCTTTCATCCTTGTGTGAACCTGCCATATGATCTGGGTGGAGCATGCCCATTGCGCAATACATGAGCGCTGCCCTCGCTCTTTGAGCTGTTTGCTGCTGGCCAATGGCTGATGTGTAATAAGCCATAAAAGGCAGCCATTGGTCACCGGGGTCGTCCATTTATTACGTCCCTACTTAATCCCCGCCCGCGCCCACCTCCTCCTCTCCGTATCAAAGGCTGCACTGTTTGATGCCTGTTTTTATGGAATCCTAGACATAAAACAGACATCTCACCAAAAGGGGAGGAAATTAAGTCCTAATATAGTAGGATATATACCACCTTAGATATTCTGTATCTCAATAACCATCACAGGGTGAATCACCACATAGAGATAAGGAGAGGTACCCAGCACAGAGTACCATACCCCTTCTGTTATCTGTGAAGGCCAGCACTAGATGGGTCCAGATGATCAGAAAATGACCAGTAAGTGAGATAGAGACCTGATGGCTGAGTCAAGGCTTTTGTCAGTGGATGATTGTACACTCTTCATTATTCCCCTATTTACCAGGAAAAGCTCATCTCTTTCCCTCTATCCCCTCCTGTGTGTGGTTAAAGGGATACAGTAAGTGCCACTTCCATTCTAATAGAATGCTTTGTTTTGCATTGTTGGCAGTTTTGATTTTATGCCGACAAAATAAAAGGTGCATTTTTCACACACTTTAAGCATAAAGTATGTGTCAGGGATGAAATATGATACATCAAAGTTTTCCTGAGAGACAAAGCTTCCCAAAAGATGGCAATACCTCATATAAAGTATTTCAAAGGGTTACAAAAGGACAGCTATTTATTCGAGTTAGGTAGTTATTTACTTTAAGGTCTTAAATAATGCTAAGATCATTTGAATATGAGCTTCACCAGTTGAAATATAGTCATATGAAGTCTAGTGCTGCGTCCCCACTTGAGTGGCCAATGACAGTGAATAACGTAAGTACCCCGGCGATTAAGACATTAGAATGTTGTCAGGTGACTAACTAGTCACCCGGAGTTAGTCACCCGGCGACTGAAATATCAATCCCCAAGTTGGGACCCTCTTTCCATCAAACTGCCAGCGACTAGAGGGAATTTATTCCCCCAGCCCAGCAACTAACTGCGCCTATCCCCTGTGACCAGAGAACAATATTAAACATCAAAATCATGGCGATTAGTTTGGTTTGTTGCCATACATCACATCGCCACTGTTTAGTATGTCACCGGGCAACTTACTAGCTTAGTCGCTGGAGCCCTGTGAGTCTGCGTCAACTCTACCAGACCAATGGTTGGAGCCCCGTGAGTCTGTGTCAACTCTACCAGGCCAGTGGTTGGAGCCCCGTGAGTCTGTCCCAGCTCTACCCGGCCAGTGGTTGGAGCCCCGTGAGTCTGTGTCAACTCTACCAGGCCAGTGGTTAGAGCCCGGTGAGTCTGTCCCAGCTCTACCAGACCAGTGGTTGGAGCCCCTGAGTCTGTCCCAGCTCTACCTGGCCAGTGGTTGGAACCTGTGAGTTTGTGTCAGCTCTACCAGGCCAGTGGTTAGAGCCCCGTGAGTCTGTCCCAGCTCTACCAGACCAGTGGTTGGAGCCCCGTGAGTCTGTCCCAGCTCTACCAGACCAGTGGTTAGAACCCTGTGAGTCTGTCCCAGCTCTACCCGGCCAGTGGTTGGAGCTCCGCGAATCTGTCCCAGCTCTACCAGACCAGTGGTTGGAGCCTGTGAGTCTGTCCCAGCTCTACCCGGCCAGTGGTTGGAGCTCCACGAATCTGTCCCAGCTCTACCAGGCCAGTGGTTGGAGCCTGTGAGTCTGTCCCAGCTCTACCCGGCCAGTGGTTGGAGCCCGTGAGTCTGTCCCAGCTCTATCCGGCCAGTGGTTGGAGCCCCGTGAGTCTGTGTCAACTCTACCAGGCCAGTGGTTAGAGCCCTGTGAGTCTGTCCCAGCTCTACCTGGTCAGTGGTTGGAACCTGTGAGTTTGTGTCAGCTCTACCAGGCCAGTGGTTAGAGCCCCGTGAGTCTGTCCCAGCTCTACCAGACCAGTGGTTGGAGCCCCGTGAGTCTGTCCCAGCTCTACCAGACCAGTGGTTAGAACCCTGTGAGTCTGTCCCAGCTCTACCCGGCCAGTGGTTGGAGCTCTGCGAATCTGTCCCAGCTCTACCAGGCCATTGGTTGGAGCCTGTGAGTCTGTCCCAGCTCTACCCGGCCAGTGGTTGGAGCCCGTGAGTCTGTCCCAGCTCTATCCAGCCAGTGGTTGGAGCCCCGTGAGTCTGTCCCAGCTCTACCAGGCCAGTGGTTGGAGTCCGTGAGTCTGTCCCAGCTCTACCCGGCCAGTGGTTGGAGCCCCATGAGGCAGCCTCAGCTCTACCCGGCCAGTGGTTGGAGCCCGTGAGTCTGTCCCAGCTCTATCCAGCCAGTGGTTGGAGTCCCGTGAGTCTGTCCCAGCTCTACCCGGCCAGTGGTTGGAGCCCCGTGAGTCTGTCCCAGCTCTACCAGACCAGTGGTTGGAGCCCCGTGAGTCTGTACATGTCTCAGGTCTACCCGGCCAGTGGTTGCCCAGCCAACCAGCAATGTAACAAGCATGTTCTGTGACCATATTTTTTTGGCTAGTCTGCAACCTGCCCAATTTTTACATAACAGTAACATTATTTCAGGTAAAGTTGAGGCTTACTTAAAAACTATAATAACACTGTATTTTAGTGAAGTTGAGACCTTACTATTAAAGAATGTTATAATTATGTTATTATAACATGAAAGAACGTTACAAGAATGTCATAATAACATCACAGAGCAATCTCACAATGTTAGGTTCTACAGACGTTTTTGGGTGCGACCAAAATAATGTAACAAGAACCAAAGCAGAAATAAACAGAAAGTTATAATAACATTACAATAACATCATATTCTTGCTCGGGTGGAGCTCCACGAGTCTGCCCTAGCCATATATGCGGCCAGTGGTTGGAGGCCGTGTAAGTGTGACCGTAATAAATGGGCGTATTGGTCAAACACAGCAGGAGGTGTGGGCTGAGTGTGCCTTGTCCTTGTCAGGAGGTGTGTCCGACACCGTCGACCCGTGTTTAGTCACATTAATGGGTGCGATTAGCGCAATCAACGGCCTTTTATCATGGCACCGATATGGCCTGTTTGAAGACACTGTGTAGCCTGGTTATGGTTGCAGATATAATCCACAACATAATGTTAGTACATGGAGGAACATTTGTAAGAATGAATGTGTTTAAAGAATAAAAAAACACAGAAATCTGGATGCAGCAACTATTCTGCAAAGATGAAATAAAACGTTAGTCGATACTTGGTGCAGTGTAAAAAGTAGACTGCTTGCTTCAATAGAATGTTTACATTGCTGAAACAATTTTTGTTACTAGCTTGAGAAAACAGAAATGTAGCATTCACTTAGACTCAGGGCTTCCAGTTGTGGGTCTGATTTATCTAACAATTTATCTCATTATTACAATATAAAGAATTCTGTATATAACATATAATAATAAATGAAATACAATTGGATATGGCGTCGGAACTAAGGTACAGACATTGAATAAATGGTACTAAAACGCAATGACTTCTTAAATGTAATCAGTTGACAGGTTTACAGGTTTGCCGGCTAATTCTAACACACTATTTTTATCCACTAAAGGACTGCACACGATGGGCGGGGCTTTAGCATTGGTTTCTGTGTGAGGAAGGCTTTTCTGTTTGGCTGTATTTCCCTGTGTTTAAAAGCACTTTATTAGATTAATTGATATGTTTAATATTATTTTATGATACTGTTTTTCTGGAGGTAACTGATAGTATTTCATATTGTACCAGGAGCGTCTAATCACTTGACTTATATATAGATAACCACATTGTTGTCTGATTGACCCATCAGGGAGAGTCAATTCATATCTCCATGGTTTGTACGGTCACCAGAGGACGACCCCAAAGGTTCTTTTACATTTTGTCACCCAAACAAAATGCTTTATAATGTCGAAATCCATCATAATGGGGAGCAGTATGTATGGCATTTCAATATGCACCGTCCCTTGTATGCACCGCTCTTCGGCCGTGTGGGTGATAACAATTGGAAATGGTTTGTTCAGTTGGTTTATATGACAGGGCATAAACAGGTCTGCAATATTAACTCAGTATAAACAGAGCACCCCCCCCCCCCACAATGCAGACCTACTGAGTATGGATGTTATAAATATGTTCGTTGAGTCAGAAAAACTGCTGAGGCTGTACATACAATCATGGCTCCGACTCACATATCATACCCTGGGTCAGCCCCATTCTCCATGGCTGATGATTATGTCGTTCCAAGGTCCGATAAATTTATCATAATGGAGACTACTATGATCTTGGGGCCGATAAAACTATCGCATGCAAGCGAAATTGAAAAAGTGGCATTCACACTAACAAACCCATGTGATTGCAAGCGACAAGTTTTTCAAGTATTAATCCCCTAGAATCAACTGGAATTCCACCGAATCAATCCAGCATGTTGGATCTGATCAGTTGAGACCTCCCAATCACATTGTCGGTTGCAAGGGGAATAATGAATAACAGTTGTCAAGACAGATTGCAAACACCGCATCGACCACCGCGAATGGGGCTTTAGTCACTATAAGTGAGGGCAATGGGTAACCTTTTGTCATATTAATACAATAGGGTTGTGTGTTGTATTGGGGATGGACTATTCAGTGTGGTATTCCTGTAATCATGTGACCACTACAATGGGAACCCTGAATACAGCCCGCAATGCCCACAATGTGACTAACGGGCGGCCCAGTGGGCAGAACGACATGCTGGTCATGGAATGCCTGACAGTATACAGCTTTATAATGAGAGTAATCGTGTTATAAGGGAAATAAATGTTGGGTCACCAATTGAATGAGTTATCTACCATATCTTTAGACACAGTTTATGCCCCACCGTGAGATGTATGATTCTGTTTTGACACGAATATCTAGAATGCCATGAGAACAATCACACAGTCATGTGACCTTTGTCGGTCCACCTGCATTAAGTACGTAATCTGGTGGGTATACCAACTTTATGCACAGAGTTTTACATTAGAGAATCATAAATTTGCCCCCCCCCTCCAAATCCGCCACTGCCATAGAGAAGTGGGCAGAGATTCTATAACACTACCCAGGGGCGGATTAAGGATTTTGAAAAGGGGGTGGGTACTAAAATTATGTGCCTTCTCACGCATGCGCGAAACGTTTTTTTCTCTTTCCAACCAAGAGAGGGGTCAGGACCCCCTGGACCCCCCCCCCCCCCCTGGACCCCCCTGGATCGACACCTGCTACCACAGCCTACAGACCTCCCTTCATCCCTTTACCCCTTCTGTACATGTCTGACCAATCAACAGTGAGCTCCCCAAAACCACAAACTATCCCTTGAATCTCCGTCCACCTACCTACATCACCTCACCTCTGAACACTCTGCCCCACACCTCACTCATCCTAGACTGTATACAAGAACACGAGAGACGAGAGATTCCACAATGTGAACTATTTCATCAGAATCCAACCTTAATGTTCCCTTGAGTTCCGTTCAGCAGTATCAGTTTGAAGGCACCTTCCAGCTCAAGCTTTCACATTAGCTTTCGCCTTCAGTGTTAAGGACACATTCTGCTCTGCGCTAGGTTGCATTTGCGGTCCCTTCATTTACCCACCGCAAGGAGATGCAGTTTTGATACCAACATATTAGCATCTAGTTCAGCAGGTAAAATAGCAGGTGCCCCAAGCAGGTGCCACGAGTACCATCAAAACGTTTGAAGTTCCATTGCTCCTGATCTAAGGACATCTGACCGGCCTGGGGTGGATCGTGTGGTGGTCTCGTGCGCAATGATTCCTCCACTGACAAAATGTCGGGGAAGAACCTCAGAGAGGACCCGCTGGGTGTCGATACGTTTTGTAACCTGGTTACCATGAGACACTATATTCTCAGACGCACTGTTTGCCCGGAGGCCCTGGGCTCAGGCGTCCACAGGGCATCTGTATAACTCAAGGCGACTTGGGCTGCGATATTGGAGCGAAATGCGGATATTACATAAAGGAGTCATATATATGATTATTAAGAATGGGGAATTTGGAGCTTGCTACATATGTGCAACAACGACTATTATTACTGATCTTTGATATTCCTCAACGACATCGTCATGTTGCAGGTCAAGTCGTGCAGTGTAATATCACCTTTAAGGATAGACGGGGGTTATCATAGTGTTTTGGATAATGTAACACAGACAGAAATTTCAGCCACAGGTTAGTTTTGGCTGATTTTCCACTAAGTCCCTCTGCTCTGCTAAAGATAGAATGTAGAGAAAATCCTGCCAAATGGGATTGTTGTACAACCGATTTAGGAGTAATGGACTAATCGGCTCTGGGAGTCGCTCATTATGTCATTATGTAACACTACCGGAGACTGAATAACCAACATGGGGGTGGGATGTTAGGGCCCGCATCCCGCATCCCTCAACGTGACATGGTAATATATTCTGTAAACTGTGTGTCCTACTCTACAATGATGAATGTCATTTTGCTGATTTCCATGATTCAGGAATGATTGTTTATGGAATACACTTAATGATGTCATGTTATAGTATGGCTTTATAATCCCGTCCAGAATTCAGAATATACACAAATTGAATGTGGTAAAGGACATTCTGTAGCTCAGCCCTGTCTTAATGGCTGCGCAGTACCTACCACCAAACGCAATATTATCACAAAATAAAAACGAATTAACGTTAATCGCATTTCAGGGTGTAAACTATTTTGAAAATATGCGGACATTTTAAAAGGAAGGCCCCACAGTCAGGAAAGAGAATTTCCCATTTTAGCTGAAATAAAACCTCCCACTTGATAGACAATTAATTGTGTGTTGACCAAGGTCTAGCTTTGTGACATATGTTTCCACCATTTGTGCACCCATTATTAATAGGATCAGTTACAGAATAAGGGTGCTTCTTAATATGAACCGTACAACACACCCAACCATGAAAAATGTCAAAAAATGCATTTCCAACTTTCAAATATGAAGACGATCTCATGCTCTACAGCAGATTGTACATGTATTGATATGTAGTCTTGAAGTCCCTGCTTTATCGGTCTGGGTTACAATTGCCATTGACAGATGCTTTTAACAGTTATGTCGATATGTCAGAAGGTTAACATCTATAAGATTATAGTTGAGTATTATTGTAATGCTATCCACATTGGGACAACCAATATCTGTGCCTATACCAACAGCCCCCAGTGGGCTGCCGAATGCTGCCCACTACTGAGCTGGTCAGCCAACAAAGAAAAGAGAAATACATCCAATTAAAATCAATTAAAATCAGACATGCCCAATTTTCCGGGTGTGGGTTGGCAGACAAACCCTTTTAAAAAGGGGGTTTGTTGCCCGCCAACCTGGCGCCAAGCAGCCTGTTGAAGGCAAATTCTCACTGTCATCGTCGGTGGTTGATTTGGGACCCGGCTTATGTGTGCATTGACCTTCACTAGCAGTCTGCCAGCATTAATTGGGGCTGTTCTGGTGGTCTTTAGGAAATGTCACGTAGAGCCTCCGAGGACCCAGCTTCACGTCTCTAGCATTAGGGCTGTCTACTAAAGCTTCCCCTGGTACTTTAGTAGTCTGGGGGCCTTGGTACGTCTACTACAGCTTCCCCCTGTAGTCAGCTGACCGGGCCTTGGTATGTCTACTACAGCTTCCCCTTGTAGTCAACTGACTGGGCCTTGGTACGTCTACCTAAGCTTACCCTGGTACTTCAGTTGTCAGCCGGCCTTGGTACGTCTACTACAGCTTCCCCCTGTAGTCAGCGGGCCTAGGTACATCTACTACAGCTTCCCCCTGTAGTCAGCTGACTGGGCCTTGGTACGTCTACCTAAGCTTACCCTGGTACTTCAGTTGTCAGCCGGCCTTGGTACGTCGACTACAGCTTCCCCCTGTAGTCAGCTGACCAGGCCTTGGTACATCTACTACAGCTTCCCTCTGTAGTCAGCTGACCAGGCCTTGGTACATCTACTACAGCTTCCCCCTGTAGTCAGCTGACCAGGCCTTGGTACATCTACTACAGCTTCCCTCTGTAGTCAGCTGACCAGGCCTTGGTACATCTACTACAGCTTCTATCTGTAGTCAACTGACTGGGCCTTGGTACATCTACTACAGCTTCCCTCTGTAGTCAGCTGACCGGGCCTTGGTACATCTACTACAGCTTCTATCTGTAGTCAACTGACTGGGCCTTGGTACATCTACTACAGCTTCTATCTGTAGTCAACTGACTGGGCCTTGGTACGCTACTACAGCTTCCACCTGTAGTCAGCTGACCGGGCCTTGGTATGTCTACTACAGCTTCCCCCTACATTCAGCTGACTGGGCCTTAGTACGCTTCTACAGCTTTCCCCTGTAGTCAGCTGAGCGGGCCTTGGTATGTCTACTACAGCTTCCCCCTACATTCAGCTGACTGGGCCTTGGTACGTCTACTACAGCTTTCCCCTGTAGTCAGCTGACCGGGCCTTGGTACATCTACTACAGCTTCCCCTTGTAGTCAACTGACTGGGCCTTGGTCCATCTACTACAGCTTCCCCCTGTAGTTAGCAGGCCTTGGTACGTCTAATACAGCTTCCCCCTGTAGTCAACTGACTGGGACTTGGTACGTCTACTAGAGCTTCCCCCTGTAGTCAGCAGCCCTAGGTACATCTACTACAGCTTCCCCCTGTAGTCAGCTGACCAGGCCTTGGTACGTCAACTACAGCTTCCCCCTGTAGTCAGCTGACTGGGCCTTGGTATGTCTACTACAGCTTCCCCCTGTAGTCAGCTGACTGCGCCTTGGTATGTCTACTACAGCTTCCCCCTGTAGCCAACTGACTGGGCCTTGGTACGTCTACTACAGCTTCCCCCTATAGTCAACTGACTGGGCCTTGGTATGTCTACTACAGCTTCCCTCTGTAGTCAGAGTAAAACGTCACATCCTTGGCTGGAAAGGTTAGCAACTGTCATCATAGTGTTATGATAATAATTATTATAACATTAGGTTGACACCTCATGAAAGCCAACTTAGGATTAGAAACAGAAATATATTTTTGGCATTTCACGTGTCAGCATGAGTGATCATTATATAAGATGAATGCTGTAAGATTATATTGGAATGTCCAGCTTGTCCATGAACCAAATGATATAAGTTAGAACAGGTTAGAACAGGTATAGCATTACCTCTTAAACACAGAAATGAAACAGTTAATGCAAGCAAGTGATGCATTTTCCAAGGCATTATATAACTTTAGAGAAATTAATACATGCTTGAGGTCAGACATTCCACTAAAACACAAAAATCGACTATTTCCTAAATGGAGATTCAGTCTGCTTCTAAATTTCTGTTAATGCAGACAAATTGATAGGTGATTGTTAATGAATATTGAATACACTTGTGTAAAACCAGGGTTGTTTTCGATATAGCTGAAAGCAGACTTAAACTCCAACCATTTCATCATCATACAGAGTGTAGGGGTTGTAATGCAACCAGCCCGTCATCTGACCATGGGATAGGAGAATTACTAACCACCCCTGTCTGATGGCTCCATCCCCCATAAAAGGGCGATCCCTTGATGATGTGTGGTTGGATCTGTGGTCGCATGGGATCCATGATTCAGCAAGGGACAGCTTATGGATACCAGGAATCCAGGGACAGTATCAGATCTAATATTTTTGGAAGGTATTGCCACTTTAGTTCTCGAAAACTCTTCACAAAGACAACCCTCTTAAATAGTCTAGCTGCTGCTACTTAGGAACTAAAATGTCACTAATTTATGTACAAATGTACTGCATTTTCCTGTATGTTTAGAGTTTTGGTTTCATTGGGAGAGTGGTCAGGAACCCTCTCAACCCCCTCCCACCAACTCCCACCCCTTCCCTATAACACATGCCTGTTGAGGAAAAAAACATGTGGACACCCAATGATGACAGCAGTCCACAAAGTATGTGTATGTGTTGTGTGTGTATGTGTATTTGTATGTGTATGTGTACACATACATGTAAGAGTATGCATACATGAACATGTATGTGTTTGTGTACATGTAAGTATATATGTGTATGTGTAAATGCATATGTATGTGTACACATACAATGTGAGTATGCATACACGTGTACATGTATTTATAAGTGTTTGTGTTTGTGTATGTGTAAATGTGCATGTATGTGTAAATTTACACGTACATGTATGATTAAGCATACAATCTTACATGTATGTGTTTGTATACATATGTATAAGTACATGTGAATGTGTACATGCATGTGGATGTGTACACATACATGTAGGAGTATACATATGTGTAAGCGTTGATTATGTATACATGTTCACATACATAAGTGTGTGTATATTTATACAAATATGTGTATGTATGTTTATGTGTATGTGTATGGTACAGGTATGTGTACATTTCCATAACCGTTAGATGCTGTAACATATTCAACAGTAGCCTCAGCACCTAATCATCAGTAACCGAAAGTAATCTCATGGCTCCCACACAAACACCTGCTCAAAGGCAATCCAAATGGCATCAATGTTTGCAACAGTGGTATAAAATGGCCGCAAAATATTTAGGTCTGGCATTTTCCTGTTCAGATATTGTAAAAAATGTAGGTCGTTTATGTATGTGCTCTGTGGGGTCATCTACTTCTTACTAAGGGGCAGATCCGGGTGCGGGGTCCAGAGTGTTTTACTACTTACCATTTGGTCTTTATGTGGAACCCCACCCTTTTGGAATTCCTGTATCCACCCTGCTATCTCCCAGCCATTGGAGTCATTCATTGTCGGACCAGGTTCAGTTAGTGAAAAGGGTAACAAGCTATAGCATAAGGTAACGAAAAGCCATAGCATGGTGTCCCTAGAAAGTAAGAGATCTAGAGCAATAGATAAAAAATGAAATAATAATCAAAAAGTCCTAACAGCAGCACCTCAGCCCGAGTTTGGTGAGAATAGGTCTTATTTCCAGGAGTTGGTATTTGAATGCTGCATGATGATGAAGTTCCAGGTTATACATATTTATTTCCAATAAACATATTTAGGCATTCATACCAATTTCCTCAGCATGCAGCAGCGAATCCAGGATTATGAAAAACAAGGAGAGGAATTTCTGTAATAATGCCGCATGCATGTGCAAACACTAGTACTTGCATGGAATTTTCCCTATTACTATACAGTCACCAGATAGTGGAGTGGAGGGGCAGAGGGAGGAGTGGGGAAAGGTATTCTTCCCAACCCAACAACTGACTATTCCAGGTTGTTAGCAAAACACCAACCTTTAAAACATGTTGATGCATGTTTATCTGTTGATTATCCAATAATATGCCCATCCCTCTTTTCAATTGAAGTTTACCATGAAATATTTTCAAAATTGGCCCTGTGCTTATTCCATGAAGACAGTTGTATAATATAAATTTAATCAAAGCAATTTGGTCGACTTATTAGTCCTTAAATTTTTCTTCTATAAAAAAAGGCCAAGGGTTGCCATGTTTACATTCCACACTCTGTAGCCTGAAGCACTGTGATAACTACGGCATTCTGTAATCTCCATCAAGTTACATTACACACACTTAGCCATCTCTCAGTGAAAACAGAGAACAGTGTCTAGGGACCTTAGAACACAGTTAGTTAACGTTCACACAACCACAATGAACCGTTGCTGTATCACACATTGCCTTAAGTGCGTATACAGATCATGACTTCACAATGGTCACCACCTTGAGGTATTTCAACCAGATTCAGTCACATTTTAAGGGGAGTCGGGCACCCTGGTCACTAGGGTTAATAGATACACACATATTCTTTTCATATATAATCAATGAAACAGAATAAATATTATTTGATTCAAAGAACCTTGTTGCAGAGTGATAAACAATAATGCTACAATAATAAATAGAAATAAGCTGATACTAATGATGACATTTTGTAGAATAGTGAACCCAAGCGTCAGCCTGGTGTAGGGATCAAGTCATGGGAGGGGGGGTTATATATAAATAATGCTTTTTTGGAAAAAAAACAATTTCTTGAGGAGAGGCTATATAATATATATATAATATATATAGCCTCTCCTCAAGAAATTGGAGCCCTTATATTTCCACCTTATATACAGGTAATGTTTCTCATACACTTTGCATTGTGCATAATGCACAATGCAAAGTGTATGAGAAACATTACCTGTATATAAGGTGGAAATATAAGGGCTCCCATGTGCAGGATTCTTCTTGAGAATAGACTTTAAGTGTAAATTTATCCTAGACAAGGTTTGTTAAAGCATGGTAGTTTCTGATAAAAGAATGGTAAGATTCAAATGATATTTTGTGAAAGCACATTATGAAGGGATGAAACAACTTTTCTTGAATTGATTTGGAATATATGACAATTTAGAGCAGAATCAGCTGTGCCTATAAGAGCTCTGATATGTACATGATGTCCCATGTAACAATGTCTCATTTGCACAGAATTGATATTTTCTGTGTATATTCTATATTGTGTCATTTCCTCCTGCTACTTTTGCTTTTCATCAGTCAATAGTATTAATTGGCAAGTCTGGTAAAGCAAACCACCAACAACAGTGCAATTCACAACTGATGAACATGCTTCACTCAAGGCCATCTTAAGGTGACTTACAGGCACGGCAACAAATTAGTTGAGCATAATATCATTGTCCTTCAGTGTGAACAAAGAATGAATCCTGAGGAGGCCGCATGGGGTGCTTCAAACATACCCATTGAGTCAAATCAGTGTGCCCATGTGAGTGCCATGGGCAAGGCTTTCTCTAAGTCGCAAGATGCACGGACAGCTAATAAGGGCATGATATGCATGTGCATTTGAGGACCTTTCATACATCAACACAATAATAATATCTCGGACTTCTTTGGTTGCTATAATTTGCATGAATGTAGCCCCACTGGCTGTCACCATTACAATGATGTTTTGGTCAATAAATGTTCTGTGATATAGGGTTAGAATACAAAAAGAGAAATGTGTTCTTTATTTTCTATTACCAATCTGAAATGCTCTTTAGTATAAGCATGACATTGTTCTATGTATAAGATAGATCTTTTATTGAAAAAGAAAATGTGCTTTAACTTGCAAAATGTACTATATTTGATGATGTTAATGTATCACTTTAAAAAACAATGATTGATTTTGCAATAATGTAATAAGGATCAATCCAGAACTTTGCTGCAACGCTATCAGAACATCACACCCTTGGCCAAGAAGGTTGTCATCCTACTGATTTAATAAGATAGCATGGAGGCTAACTAAGGATTCAAAACAGAAACAGATTTTCAGCATTTCATGCTCAGTATGAGTAACTTTTTGTCATTGTATAATGGTACAATCGCATTGAAAATCAATATTAGCTTTCTCAAATGCCAAAATTCATTATGTATATATGATGACTACCCTAAGATTACATTGAAACAACCAGCCTGTCCATAAACTATCATAATAAAAAAAATATAGCTAGGTGATTCATACTGTATGTTTAACTTAATGCATATAGCTGTTAGATTGATAGAACACTGATAGATTGAATGGAATTTAATAATCTGATCAACCAAGTGGTCAGTTGACAACGTATGACCTTCAGCTAACTCTACGAAAATGTAACGTTATTTAGAACACGGCTGAAATTAGAACAGGCACAGAATCAACTCTAAAACATAGAAATGAGTTAGTTATTGCAAGGAAGTGATGAATGTCCAAGGCCCAATTACTTTAGAGTAATTAATACAATGCATAACATATACCTCTCTTGAGATCTGCTTCTGAATTTCTGTTACTGCTGACAAATCAATTGTTGATTGTCAACGAACAACCTTTTGAGACATGACTTCAGTAATTAATTTAGAATTTACACAATAATCTTTTCAGGATGCAGGCTATAAACATACGTTTAATATTTGATATTTTTAAGTGTTTGAAACCATCATTTTAGAATAAAGGATTATTTCATTTGTTGATACATTGATCTTATAATATTTTCCAACAAAAAGACAGAACTACAGTTTAAGATATAAAGCTTACATTGAGTTTATTTCTGTACATTTTTCAATAACACATTGAATATCATTACAATTTCCAGTATCATTAGTTTGTAGTTTATTGCACAGTTACACGTCAGTCAACGCCATATGTACTACTCATGTGTCAAATTACACCAACTGTCACGTGTTACAGACTGCAGGGGTTGTAATGAAACCACCCTGTGATGATGGGTCCATCCCTTGATAATGTGTGGCCAGATCTGTGGTCATGGGGGATCCATGATTCAGCAAGGGACCGTTTTAGGATACCAGGAATCCGGGGAGAGTAGATCTAATATTAATTTTATGAAAGGTTATGTCACTCAAAAAAACTAGTTCTCGAAACTCTTCACATAGCCAGCACATAGCCACCACTGCTTTAGTATTAAAATGTCACTAATTTGCTTACAAATATATTGCATTTTCCCATGTTTTTAGAGTTGAGGTTCCATTGGGAGAGTGGTCAGGAACCCTCCCCACTCCCCACACCTCCCTGTAACACGTGCCGTTGACGAGGCCAGACATGGAAACTTAACAACAACAGCAGTCCTCAGAATCAGTGAGTATTCTAAGTCGCCTGTAGGTGGGACGTGTAGGTGAGACATGTATGTGTATTTGTATGTGTATATGTACATGTATGTATGGGTGTGCATGTGTACATGTATGAATATGCATATGTGTATGTTTATGTGTATATATGTATGTGTAGGCATATGTGTACCTGTACATGTGCATGTAAATGTATTTGTTGCTTATGCATACATGTTTGTATATGTATGTATATATATGTGTGTGTATGTTCATGTGTAGGTGTATGTGTATAGTATGTGTACTTGTATATTTCCGCACCTGTCGGATGCTGTCACATATACAACAGTAGCCCAAGCACCTAGTCATCAGTAGCTTATAGTGATCACATGCCACCCAGGTAAAACCTGCCTTAAATCTAAATGGCATCAGTGTGTGTAACAGTGGTGCTGGATGAAAAAACATTTAGGTCTCACGTTTTCCTGTTCTGATGTCATTTGTATTTGATAATTATACTAACGCTAACCCTAAATTTGAAGAAGGTCCTAATAGGAAATAAAGTATTGAAGTACTAAAGAGACTAACATATTTTCAAAAAGAAGTTATAGAAAAATGTATGATATTGAATGTATATTTGGAGTGTGATCATCCACTTCCTACCAACAGTCACTGGTGCCATTCAGTTTCAGACCAGGTTGAGGCAGTCTTAGGGGTAACAACTTATAATGTCAGGTAACAAAAAGCCAAGGCATTGTGTCACTACAAAGTAACGGAACAATAGATAAAGAGTGAAACAATAATGAAGCAGTCCTAGCAGCAGCTCAGACCAAGTTTGGTAGAAATAGGTCTTATTTTTAGGAATTTTTGTTTGAATGCAACATGATAATGATTAAGATTGGAGATACATTTCCATTTCATATAGATATGTATTTCCAATAAGCATATAGGTGTTTATACCAATTTGTTCAGCATGCAGCAGCAAATACAGGGTTATAAAAGCAAGGAGAGCGGTCTCTGTAAAACACTTCATGCATGTGCAAATACTTCCTATTACTGTAGTTAAAGTCACCAGTCATGGCTAGGGAGGAGCAGAGGGAGAAGTGGGGAGGTATCTACTTAAATTGTTTAAAACATGTAGTTGGTTATTGTAAGTTTAATATAGCTGTTGATTATCCAATAATTACAGATTCAATTTACATTGGGCTTTTCAGGTCTGTACTTTTATCTACGAATTCTCCATTTTTATAATACCAGGTAGGCGCAATAAAAAACATGAAATCATCATACTGTAGTAATTGAGCATTTGTTATATACATAAAATGAATAAATTGCCGCAGGGTGTATACAAACATGTCTTGATAGAATTGACTGTTGCCACATATGCAATTTGTTGCATATAGTGGTGGCAATTGGTACACCAAAATTATTTCAAACAATGATAGTTTATATGTGTTACACTTCCAAAGTCCTTTTCACACACAAGAAGTAACATCTCAAAAACATTGCCCAGGGTCACCCTGCTTATACTTCACACTCTGTAGCCTGAAACACTGGGATAAGTAAGGCATTCCATAATCTCCATCAGGTTATATAACACACACACTTAGCCATCTAATAGTGAATACAGAGAACAGTGTTCACGTCCCTGCTTCAGGGACCTTAGAACACAGTTAATTCGCACAACCACGATGAACCGTTGCTGTATCACGCATCGCCTTAAGAGCGTGTACAGATCCTGCCTTTACAATGTTCACCCCCGTGAGGTATTTCAACCATATATTCAGTCACGTTTGAATGGGAATCAGCCCCCCTTTACTTGTCCATAGGATTTACAGATACACACGTTTTTCTGAATACAAAATCAATAAAACAGAATAAATAATATTTGACTCAAAGTACCTTGTTGCAGAGTGATAAACAATAACGCTACAATAATAAATAGAAATAAACTGAAATTAATGCTGACATTTTGTAGAATGGTGAACCCAAGCCTCCCTTATCAGATAAACTGGTGTAGGGGTGTATAGATATATGATGCCTTTTGGATAAACTTGTCTTTGGAAAGGGCTATATGCACGATGCCACACATATGAGAAACATTACATGCATATAAGGTGGAAATATAAGGACTCTTCTGGAGAATAGAGATTTTGTGTATATTTGACCTAGACAATGTTTGTTTAAGTATGATAGTTTTTGATAAAAGAATGGTAAGATTCAAATGATGGTTGGTAAAAGTGTATTATGGAGAGATGAAACAAGTTTTTCAAAATTGTTTTTATAAAGAAAACTATACAGTGAAGAATATGCTTCATCTATAGGACCTCTGAGATGCACATTATGTCTCGTATTATAATGTCTCATATCCACAGAATTGATATTTTCTGTTTGTGTGACCCTGTGCATAATTATAGCCACCTCAATTACTGCATGCACATACGTACATAGATGTAATGCAAAATTAATTTGACATCCATAATATTTTGCATGAAATTACTCCAGGACATTGTGAATTGTCGACATGACTCTGAACAATATTGTGGCATTTCCTCCTGCTACTTTTGCTTCTCATCAGTCAGCTGCAGTAAAGTATTAATTGGCAAGTCTGGTAAAACGAACCAACGACAACAGTGAGATTCACAACTGACGAACGTACTCCACTCAAGGCCATGTTAAGGTGACTTACAAGCATGCCAACAAACTAATTGAGCATAATATCATTGTCATTCAGTGTAAATAAAGAACGAATCCTGAGGAGGCTGCGTGGTGCACTCCAATGTACCCATTGAGTCGAACATGTGTGCCCGTGTGTGTGAGGCCGCGGGCAGGGCTTGTCTAATAGACTAGACACAGACAGCTACTAAGGGCGTGATATGCATGTGCGTTTGAGGACCTTTCATACGTCAACACAATGTACACTGGGCTTCTCTGGTTGCCGTAGTTAGCATTAATATTGCCCATTGGCTGTGATCATGGCAATGATGTTTTGGTCAGTAAATGTACTGTGGTATGAAGTTAGAATACAATAAGAGAAACATGTCCTTCATTTTCTCCTACCAACCCGAAATACTCTTTAGTATAAGCATGTTCTAAGTATAAAATAGAGTTTTTATTGAAAAGGAATATGTTGTTAGATTGCTAAATGTGCTACATTTGATGCTGTTAATGTATTACTTTACTTAAACAGAAACCATTGATTGATTTTGCAAATTGATTTACGTTTGTACAAATCTCAAATTTCAAGTCTCAAAAGTAGGTTTCTTTGATAAGGATTACACAATCACCAGTTTTACTCTAGGCACTCTATCCTTTCAGCTCCACTCCTACCTTCTAGTGCAAATACTCCCACTGCCTCATTGACCCCCTCGCTGAGGGGATTACCATAATCCATGCACACCGAGGCCTGTTTACCACATCCAGGGCTCAAATCGAAGCCCCCTTCTCCATAGAGCAGGGTACACAGCGGGCTGGGGGCGGGCAGGGGGGACAGGGGGCGGTCTGATCGACATGGGCCTTTTACACTATGTGACATGAGCTGCCATATGACCATGTCGCAGTGAAGTCGCACATATTAGAGATACAATTCTTCATTATACATATGTGAAATATTCACAATATAGTCAGTTTCAAATAATGATATAATCCCTGTGTGTGAATTGTCTGTGATATCCTCATATGATGGTGATATCGCAGCTCAGGTCACATAGGTGTAAAGAGGCCTAAACACTGACACCTCCCGGCGTGGTCAGGACAGTCACCCCCAGAGTGTCCACAGTCAACACCTCCCCACTACAGGAGCAGTTCACTGGTCGGTTCGTCGTAACAGTTCGGCCCGGCTGAGCGTGGTCCGCCGCTCGTCGATTGTCCCTGTCCTCCTGGGTTAGCTCACTTTTTACATCTCCCCTTTCATCCATCCTGTGCCGTATCAGTTCCAGCCGCACCCCCACCACAGACCACAGACCTTAGCTGTCGGCTAAGATGGCGCTCTCCACGCTTCACTGAACAGTCTGAACACCAGCGCCACCTGGGTGAGGGGCGGGGTACTAGACCGAGCAGAGTTCTGCCTCCCTGAACAGGGATAGGACTGATAAAGGGATAGAACTGGTCCCCCTGCTCCAGTCACCGTCTATAAGACAAGCTGTGGTAACACCTACAGTTACAGCGGGTACACAGAGAGAGGTAGGAGGTGGTGTGGTAATTAAATCTCGACGCCCTCACCATTTACCAACTACCAGTCATCTGCACTAACGACCGGCATATTAAGTCTAGGAAACAATATCCATCTGAGTGCTCCGAGTAGGGTTAGGTCCGTGTATATAGAGCCAGGCCTAGCGAGGAAACATCCGACATTGTCCCTGCCTTAGTTAGCGTGTCATTGGGAGGGGAGTGACAGTTCGTATAGCCTAGTCAACGTCTTTGGTTGTAGCATATAATATCCATCTTTGTCTATGTCAGCAAGTATTTCCCCCCTCCGATCGCACGATCACAATAGTCTGTGGAGGTGAGTCGGAATAGTTCAGAAATCCACCTTTTCCACAACACAATGCAGTATCTGTTCAGGTTCCGTTCCGTTTCCTTCTAGTCGTTCGGTGTGTAATATTTACATCTCTGTTTATATACCCACACATATAAACATTTTCACAGCCAGTCTCCTTCCGCCACGGCAAATACTCCTATCACTCAGTTCAGCACTATGTAAACTACATTCTACACAATCTCCTTCCTGTAGTAGTGAGTAGTAATACACGGTGTGAAAATAGTCCTAAGACGGTCAGTAAAAAGGCCACCATACCCCCTATTCCCATATCCCCCTACCCCCTTACATCATACCATGGAGTCCTTGGCCCCCCTCCCACACTTGGCCGTCCGTATCTTGGTGACCCTGGTCACGTTCTCGCTCTGTTCGGGCGAGTCGAGCTCCTTCTTACAGAGAAGGTTCACCAGGATCTGCCTGAACTTGGTGCTACAGAAGCAGTAGATGATGAAGTTCATGGAGGCGTTGGCCACCACCATGAGGTCGGAGATCCGCTCGTAGTAGAAGAAGGCGTTGGGACAGACGCGGGTCTCGGTGG
Source organism: Lepidonotus clava (assembly GCA_936440205.1). Classification (NCBI taxonomy): domain Eukaryota; kingdom Metazoa; phylum Annelida; class Polychaeta; order Phyllodocida; family Polynoidae; genus Lepidonotus; species Lepidonotus clava. Next base: position 575,983 of record OW387136.1, on the reverse strand, counting down.
TGAGGAATGAGAAGAGGGACTGGGTGATGAGGGCGGGCGTCTGGCTCAGCACGAACACGATGACCACCACTATAAGGACTAAGGTGATGTCGTCCTCCGACCGGCTCTGGGAGTCCACGTGAGACGAGCTGATCAGCTGGGCGCGCTTCTTCTTGGTCTTACGGAGGGCCTTGATCAGCTTGTAGTTGAGGCAGATGAGGGTGAGCAGGGGCACGGCGAACATCACCAGGAAGTAGAGCGCGTTGGCGTAGACGATCTGGTAGGTCATGGACTGGGCCATGTCGGACATGACGGCCCGGGGGGTGGTGAGGTTCGCCCCGCCGCCACCAGGGGTCGGCACGTGCACCACGCGGTACTCGAAGAACCGGGGCAGGTTAAAGACGACGGAGAAGGCGGCGACTAACACCACGTGACGACGGGCGTGGTAGATGGAGCACAGGTTGGACGCCTCGTAGGGCCTGCACACCGAGACGTACCTGTTGACGGTCACCAGGATGGTGAGGTAGATGGACCCGGTCTCCGCGATCAGGGCACACGGGTACACGTAGGACCCTATATAGGGAAACACGGACATGACGGGCTCCAACCACCCGGTGAACCCGTGGATGGACGTCAGCACCCTTAGTAATAAGACAGTCACCAGGAAGAGCGTGTCGGCCAGCTCCAGGGAGACCAGTAAGAAGGGCGTGGCCGTCTTGGACTTGTCCCTCCACAGACAGATCATGGACAGCGTGTTGCCGGTGAAGCCGAAGGCGCAGAGCAGGCCCATGAAGACGGCCTCGATGAGGAAGTCAAACACCAGGCACCCCTTGTGGAAGGCGGGGGGCCGGGCCAGGTCCAGGCCGTCCGCCCCCAGCCCCCCTGAGAGGTTCCCCCCTAACAGGAGGGAGTCGTTGAACCGACCCCCCGCGGGGCTGAGCCGGTACTGGGCGCCCACCCCGTACCCCCCGCCCCCGGCCCCCAGCCCCCCGTCCGCCGGGAAGATGTCGCTACTGTTGATGTAGTTCATGGTGGCCGTGGTCAGGTTGGAGTAGAGCGTCCAGGCGGAGGTCAGGTTCTCCGGGTCGGGGTAGAGGAGATGGGACCAGGAGGAGGACGAGGTGACCGGGTCAGGGGTGGAGGTAAGCTGGTCGGTCAGTAAAGACTCTGTAGTGGTAACTATCCCGGTCACCAATGACTCAGTGACTGTACCTCCCCTGGTCAGTAGAGAATCAGTACTGGTACCTCCCGCACTCAGTAAGGATTCAGTCCTAGTGCCTCCGGCAGTCAGTAGTGATTCAGTGAATGTACCTCCGACACTCAGCAGAGACTCAGTATTAGTACCTCTATGGGTCAGTAGTGTTTCAGCACTGGTACCCCCGGCAGTCAGCAGAGACTCAGTCCTGCCAGGTCCGTTCTCCGAGCTGCTCCCTCCGGCCTTGGTTAAAGCTGTGAGCCACTCCCCGAGTCCTGAAGTCAACCCACCCCAGGTGCTGCTGTTAGTTCCCGCTAAGTCCGCGGAGGTCGCTGCAGTGGCTGTGGTTCCTCCAGTGGTCGGCCTAGTACTGAGGCCCGGGGACCAGGTCAGGGGACTCTCCGTGAAGGAGGTAGACGCGTCCAGCAGTTTGGCGGCCCCCAGTGACGTCATGGTGGGGGCGGGGCTGGTACTGGGCGGGGCTGTAGGGGAGGGTGGGGGTATCTCGGGGACCAGCGGTGGGGACGACATGGCGGGAGGTGGTTGTCAGGGGATGGGTTGTCGGGGGGTTGTACGTCAGGTGTCCGTGGGTTGTCAGGTGGTCGTCTCCTCCCGGGCGGCAGACGCTGGTCCCGTGGGTTGTTGTAGTGGTGGCGGTAACCTTGGTGACGGGCCCTCCAGGGCCGCCCGGAGTGGTCCGGGGACTGCGGGGGTAGGTCAGCACAGTCTGCAAGGACAAACAAATGACAGTCAGTTTATCGGTAGATGTATTGAAGGGCAACTTGAAATTGATAAGAGGTTAAATAGTGTGAGAGACAGGGCGGCAATAAGTTGGCAACGGTCGTCTTCAGGTCTATCTGTTCGCAGTGGCGGATGGAGGGAGGGGGCACACGGGCGCGCATGTCTTATATTTTGTCTAAATATTATTTTTTCGAACAAGGAATTCTCAGCGGATTCAGGTGTAGTTTTTAATAATACCCCCCCCCCTCCCCGATTGGTGAATATCTTGATCCGTCCTTGGTACTTTTGCCTGGATCAAAAGCTTCACTAGATGGCCAAGGCCAATGGCAACATGCGCAATTAAACATTATGAGTTTCATAGCAAGAGTTCCACATGGTAGTATATGGCCATATCACTCGGCGTCAAGATGATGTTTGTTCTTGTGAAAGTGTTGTGAAATTCGTTCTACATGGTTAAATTTTACGGAGCGCTTTGACAGGTGGAACCACCACATTAATATTATGACGTTTTAGGCCAACACACCAGATTACTGGGACAAAACGAGATCTCTATTCACCAACCCGTCTTCCCAGACCCCGTGTATGAGCTGTGTGATTGGTCCCTTAAGTACAGATTCAGACCCCACAGACCATTAGACGTACTCCGGGAGCCCGGGAGGCCCGGCCGTAACGAGGGGAGGGTCCCTGTACACGGATCTGTGTTTATGATTAATAAGTCACGTCCCCAAACCTGGGCCCCAAACCTGGGCCCCAAACCCGGGCTCCAAACCCTTCTCACCGCCCCTTATGGTGCCCGGGGGACCTGTAGATCTATCTCCTCATAAAGACCGATGAGGTACGGGTTCCTGGTCAATTCTACCCACCAAAAGACAGCAACCAAATCTAATTACACCAAACATCTTCTATGGTCAACTCTGTCTAATTATGTCATCGTCAGTTCTGTCCATCGAACGCCAATGGGACCAACAGATTTGTCCGTTCAAGACGGAGGTCGGCCCAAGACAGTAGTATATGGAAAGTGATATGGCAATGGACGTGTAGTATGAGTGTTTGTGGGTAAATTTGTTATATAGTCATAACACTGCGGGGCGAAGACAAAGTTATAGAATGGCGACAATTTGAAATGTTCCGATTGCCTGATGTCTAACTTTCGAAAAGGTTAATTTGCACAGTTTAGATCGATTTTTTTTTCTAAAAATATTTATTTCAACTTTTCGCCCCCTATGCAATGAAAAGAAGGACTGATATTAATGACACTTTGTCAAATTTTCAATTCATAAGAATTAGTCGACAGGTGGAACCAGCACATAAACATAACGACGTTATGACCCAGGGACCAGGCTAATTGGACAGACACTACATGATGTGTCTTTGCACCAAACTCAACCATATCCCTGGAGCTGTAGGAGTGATCCCCGAAGTACAGAATCAGACCCTGAAGACCAGTGGACGGACCTTAAGGGCCACATGGTGGTTATTATGAATGACGTATATCCCCAAACCCTTCTCGTTGTACTGTATGATACACAGAAGACCTATCTCCCCACGGGGACCAATGAGGTACGGGTTTCTCAGTCATTTGTTGCACGGTTCTCCCGACCACGGACTGCATTGTTACTGCAGTTTACCTGCAGGCTAGCCTGGATTAAAATACATGCTGGGTGATATGCCAACAACTTACAAGCCTTAAAGATAAAGAAAATGGTTTTATTTGTAATCTAACGTGATAGAAAACTAGCTTTGAGTAGTTTCTCACTTTCTGTTTGTATGTATTTGACACTTCTTGGTTGGTTTGAAAAATCACTCATCAGTGGTTGGCAATATATTCATTATACAAAGAGCAGGACAACGAGATGTCAATTACAGATAGCTACTTATTACCAATAAAACCTGTGCACAGATTTACAAGATTATTGCTTTTTCTTCTGATTGTATTTCCCATCTGGCCATGAAACAAAAAAAATCCTATCTAATTGATCCGCATGTCTACCCCCGGGAGTCTACCTCAGTCATCTCTGTCTGAAGGGACACTGATGGGACTGACAGACTAGGCCCCTACAGACAAAGGTCTTTAGATCTTCAGGACCTAGTTTGCCCCGTGACTTGTCATGTACTGCTGACTTAAAGCAGTCAGTGGTATTCATACTGCACGTTAATTGCCATGTGACTTGTCATATACTTGTCATATATGACAAGTCACATGGCAATTAATGTACAATTAATGTGCATGAATTACCATGTGACTTGTCATGTACTTAGCATAATATATGAACAGTCACCTGGCAATTAATGTGCTGCATGAATAATCAAAATTGGAGCTTTTCCTTTACAATAAGTTGTGTTGCTCATGTTGCTTATAATCATTTTTCACAGGTATTTGACGGCAAGTGTGTGTTTTGGGGTCTGGACTATGTTTAAATGTGTGTAGGTTCGAGTACAAACCCGATGCCTATACTTTGGCACAAGATGGGGTCTGAAATTTTAAAAATTTGTTGACGTACATGATGGAAGGCGCCCAAAGAGGTAAGTCCGTGGAATAAAGTGGGGCTCGAGGCAGTGAATTGAGTGACAGGAGACGGGAGGCCGGGGGTGTGGGGCAGAGGTCGAGCGAATGAACGAAACGAGCGAAACGAGCGAAAAGACTTTAATGAAGGAAGTGGCAGTGTAAATATATATTTTACATCTAGTTTATTTCTGATAGAACAAACTCATCCTATACGCCCTGCCATCCCCGTTTGTCATTACGCTAGCATCACATACAACGACTCTTTCCTAGAGTCCAAGAGCTGTACTTTTTGTCCCTCTGTGTTTCCGCCTATAGGCCGGAACAGGAAAGGTAGGGCCAGGATCTGGGCAGGGAATTAGTTCACACGCCCGGATCTCAGACTGACTTTAGCCCACATTAACAGACAGGTAAGTAGACATGAAGCCCTTGGTGGAGTACACTGTGTGTTTTTTCCTTTCCCTTTTTCCGAGGCATTACCTTGCACAATTACATACCAATTGTAAATAAGTAATAGAAGAATTAGGGCTATCTGAATTAACCATGTCAATCTTAGGTATAAGAGCCATCCAGAATGTCTATAAACCTTCCTCATCTATACAGTATATAGATAATTGCAGTGGCGGATCCAGGGGGGGCCGGGGGCAAAAGGGGTAATTGCCACCCCACCCCCCCTAGACCAAGTGGAAACATTTTCAAATAATATAAGTTTGTTGATTTGTACAAATGTGACATAATATTTGTTCACTTTTTTGTATAGGGGGTGGGTTTGCCCCCCCCCCCATCCCCCCTCCCCCAGATGACTGACTATAGATCCTCCCCTGAATAAGGGGTTATTGGATACATTTTCCCGGAACAACCATACACAGAAGATACCTGATTGGGACGGGGAGGTCGACCCGTGCCCACGGATGTAGACAATTGAGTCATTATTATACATGTGTAAAATGAATCGAGGTGTACAAACTCCCGGAACAACACCACACAATTATACAGGGGCTACCTCATTTGGGTTGGGAGGTCGACCATTGAAGGCCGTCTGAATAGTGGCGTGTGACAAAAGCCTCAACAGGTCGTTTTCAGCCGCCGACTCTACCTAGAATCAGCTGGCGATTCAGCGGGCGGCATTCACCAGCGGCCACACCTGATAAAGGGGTATGAGCCGGGGGTAGGTGACTCGCCATAGACCCGGCAGCTGGACGAGCGGACCACGGTACGGCCCACGGGTCGCCATTGAAGGATTTCAATGGCTGAGTCGGGTAGGCGGTTATAGCTGTATAGTTTTATTTGTAAACTCTTGGCGGTGAAAGGTTTGGGTTGATATGTGTCAATATAAAATAGATTATGGGCAATGCTCACAAGGAAAAAAGTAGAAAAAATGTGTAACCGTTTGGCCGGCGGGCGCCCATTGAAAGAGTGGAATGGATGAATATGGTATTATTAAACCGTCTTTAAGGCCAGCAGTGCCGCAGTTATCGCTAACTACATGACTGAGTGCACCGCAGAGATTGGACGCAGTCTGATATTCTGTTATAAAATAAAACATTAACAGCGGTTTCAGATCGCAGGGAGCCATGTCGGCGAATGGGAGAACGGGGCTTAAGGGGCCGTAAATCTGTAAGGCCGTACGGTACGGGACCCCCCCCCCCCCCACGCCTCTCCGCCACTGACGTGATTGGGTAATCACTGTTACAAAGGTGTAAAGTAACTGAAACCACCAACTGTAACCAACGACCGATCAGGACCAGGGAAAACATGCTTTTTACACCCCACAAGGGATGTCTTTCCACTAGATTAAGATTTTCATCGGCCTAGCTTTCAACCAATTAGCAGACAACAAAGGCAGTTCAATAGCTAGGACGTTCACTATGAGAAATTATTTGCAGCAAACAAAAATGAAGAAAAGGCAGACATGCATGTGAAACTGTCGAACTAAATAATTGGCCAGAGCTGGCTGGAGGAGGACAGGTTGGAGTTTGACGGGTCACTCCCCCTCCTCCCTGTCCACTCTCCCCCTGTTCACTCCCCCCCCCCCCCCCCCATCGTCCACTCTCCCCCCAGACCCTCCCTCTGTGACAGGTTATCTCTGTGTCTGGGCCTACAGACAGACCCGAGGGCCCCAAACAGGCATTTATAAGTTAGACCTGACGCCGAGTAATGGTTCTCAGCATCCATATACATGTCTCAGGTGCCCTGTTAGGGAAATAGATACGGATCTGTTGGTGGTAAAGCTAACCAGTGAGGTGCACTGATGAGGTAGCTACTGTCATGACCCAATGCATAGTTTTGGAAAGACAACGGTTGAAAGCGTTTCATATCATAAAACTTAATTTACCAAGAACTCAGCATTGTATCAAATAAATACATAGTACAGACTTATAAATGCCAGTTTCGGGCCCTTAATTGAGGTTCATCAGAAGGCCCAGACATACAGTAGATAACCACAGAGGGAGGGTCTGGGGAGAGAGTGAACAGGGGGGAGAATGAATGGCGGGGGGGGGGGGGGGGGAGAGACTAGTGGAGCAGGCAGAGAGTGAGCCGTAAGTCTAAAATCTGTCCCCCTCCAGCCAGCCCTGGCCAATTATTTAATCCAACAGTTTTACATTTATGCCTGCATTTTTTGCTGCAAATAGTGTCTCATAGCAGACGTCATACAGCCATTGAACTGTCTTTGCCGTCTGCTTATCTGATGCCAATTTCTGACCTTGGATGATCTAGATGTTCATTTCATTTAAAGCACTTAAGGGTGATTGAAATGGGAATGAGTAAATAGTAAAGACCAATACATAGCGTTGAGGGCTCTAGCACAAGACATAGGTGTGCAACCTGCTCCGACCAGAAGGCGTCTCGTGTAATAGTCGCCCCTCACAGCGAGCAGTAACACGGCCCATAGCTTTGTCCCTTCATCTTCTCCGATTTTGAATTTGAAAAAGCTTTAACTTCAATGAGTTTTTGCTGTCCTAACAAAGGGGTTATAGCTTAGAACACCGACGATTTAAAATATATTTTAGCTTTGTAGAAGTGCAATTCATTACAGAAACTGGATCGTATTCTAAATGCTTGTCTACACTGACCACGTCAACTAGACCCGACCGTCGATGGACCTGGTGCCTCTCACAGCACGGTCTATAGTTTAGTTGAGCCAAGCCATAGGATACGACCCGTAGGCGCTCCCATAGACTCAGTGTTAAAGGTGTATCTATGGCGCACCCCCTGCATGAGACCCGACAGTCGGGGCTGACGTCTTTGACTTATCTCAGTCTCCCGATGATACAAAACCTTACTAAACCCAACCTAACGTAACTCGACGATGGAGTTGAGTTGGGCAGTATGGTCGGCCCTGAACCTGGTAGTAAAACAAGACGGATCTGGAGTTGGAGGAGGTTGATACTGACTTGACTGCTAGGCTATATTGCCCGAGGGCGTTGAGACGAGGGCCAATATTTCCTTAAAAGTTTAAATCAACAAGTATTCCAACTCTGTTCATTCAAAGGAGAAAAATGCCTCAAGTTTACACACACCCGATTCTCCCCCTTCCAGCCATGTACGGTTTTTACCCATGGATAGGAATAGGCCTGCATCAGTCGGACCGTGTATGTATAGGGACTGCTCCCAGCCTCTATCCCCGTGTCCACACACCTCCCCCTCCCATCCCTCTATGTGCCGCTCCCCCCCCCCCCTCGTCCATACCCCCCCCCCCCCCCCTATAACGAGGTTTGCAGAACGTGCCTCCCCCTCTACCCTGCGCCTCCTCCCACCCCTTGACTCGGTATTAGCCGTAATTGATCTGTTTAGTTTATAGCCACGTGGAAGGGATGGGTCTAGAGTCTACGTGAAAGGTAGAGATCAAATAAAAGCTGGTCCCCCTAAATACCGTTATGATGTGTTATTCTGATTAACACAAGAACCTTAACTTTCCTACGAACCTGCGCAGTCCTCCACTCTGCTGCTCTTTTGGGGTTTTCGAAACTGGGTCACTTCACTTTATATACGTTTATTATGGGAAACCCCAAAATGAAATTAAAGTTGTTTCAAAATTTAAGACCTCGGGCTTTATTGACAAGGATGTCTAGGTCCGATTGTGGCGGAGAACGGTATGGGAAAAGTTCTGACTACTTAAGATAGTTTAATGGTTTAAATTGCGATGTCATAGAATGTCAAACGTAAATAGAAATCTGGTTAGGTTAAATCGTGATATCATAGTTAATCAAAATGGGAATTTGGTTTAAGTCTTTAGAGGTGAAACCCACTTTAATGTCTGTTTTGTTTCTGGTGGTGATCTACGATTTGGAGAAGGAAAGAAGTTAGAGTAGGTTAGGAAAAACGAAATTGATTTCATTCTGCGAAGCAATTGTTGGAAAAAAAGTGTTTCTAACGAGGATGTGATAAAATGTCAACGATTCCATTGTCTTTAGTCCTTCGAGTCACATTTATTCTATGCGGGAAAACCGGCTTTAAATGTTTTCTGTTGAATGTAAATACAAAAAGGAGACAAAGGCAATAACTACGTGAGGCACGGGGACCAACCATCAGACTGAAATATTTAAAGAAGTCAGAAAACCAACCATGCACCGTCGGCCAAATTAACGTCCACAGACAAAAAAAGGATCAAAATAAGGTGACGAGAACTTGCCATTTTGGAGCTGTTGGTCGTGGCGTTAGTAAGGTGGAGAAAGGCCGGTCCTGGCTGTGGCGGGGACGTCCTGGGTCTCAACCAGATCTCTCCAGACTCCACTATTGGCACAGTCCTCTCAGAGCGGGTAATCAGCCTGTAGGGGGACAGGGGACCCTCTCCTCGGACACAAATCACACCAGGCTAGGGGAGTGTCGGGGCCTGTAGTGGGGGAGTGTGGGCCAATAGAGGCCTATAGAAGGGCCAGGTCCACTCCCAACAGAGAGGGCCGGCCCAGCAGGCTGCAAATCACCGGGAGGAGGGTGTGTGCTCGGCCCGGAGAGTGGAGAGTGTGTGGACACAGAATGTGTTTGGAGAGCCCCTCCGGAGCTGGTCAAACAGCTGGTGGTCGGCCTGTCGCCTGTTTAGGCAGTGACTGGGCCCGGGAACCAGCGCGAAGTGAGCAGCTCAAGTCGTCACGTGAGGAGCTGCTCAAAGCCCCGGATGTAGAACTTCACTCTGGTCAATGGCTTTTACTCATCATGGTCTCTAATGCTGTCTATTACCTGCTCTATTGCTTCTATAGAAACCCTTGAAATGCTAATGTTGTGAAATGTTTCTGAATACATCTTGACTTCAAAACACGTGTTGCTTGAGACCAGCTCAACTGGAGAGGTAGAGTCTATAGCTAGCAGAGGTCCGACTGTTAAAGACACACTGCGACTGGTGCAGATGCCTACAGAGATCCATCTCAACTTAAGTGTATTTTAACCTTCCAGGTAGACAGTTAGCACTAGAGGTAGCATTCCACACTGTCCCAACTTGAAACCTCAACTGCCATACGCTCCAAATGTTTCCTGGATCCTCACTCTTCTCGCCTCTACCTTCTCCTCCATACACATAAACAGAGCCTCAGAAGTAAATCTAAGGTGTAGTGTCTCAGTGACAGAAAGTCGCCAGCCTCCTCTGGTGAGAAGTAAACAGACTCACGTTACACTGTAAGCACGTTACACGCGGGTCTGCGGAGGTTCAGCCACGAGCACGGGTTGGGTGCAGCTTTCAGCTCACACCTCTCACTGGGTCCCCCGAGCACCGCTTTATATATACTACTGGGTACCAGCAGGCTGGTCACGTGACAGGCGGCGTCCCGTCAGGTGGTCGTCGGGTAAAGTCCCACTGGGCGCTGTTCACTATGTGAGCTGCTCACTATGGGAGCTGCTCGCTACGAGCTACTCGCCCGGCGCTGTGCCTGGTGCTGTCTGACGGTTCCTCTGTGGTCTCTGCTGTCTCTCCTCTCTCCTCTCCTCCCCCTCCCGCCGTCTGACTAGGACTGGGCCTCCTCAGCCCGAGTCTCGGCCCAGCTGGCAGCAGCCAATCAGAGGCCGTCTGCGCTGCTGGCCGCCAGGTGGGGGTGTGGTGTGGGGAGTAATAGGGGACCAGCTGTAGTTTTATATAAGACGCCTAAACTGAGACTGGTACATAACAGGCCCGGGGCTGTGTTCAGGGTTTGTTTACGCAGATGTCGGTAACAATTAAGTCTGCGCCATGACAGACCGCGGCACTGAGAAAACGGAAAGAAAGCTCTCACATTTAGTAGGCCGTGAAACTTGTCCCTTAGTAGAACGGTAGGGTATTATTGAACTATAGGGGGTCTAAACTGGGGGGGGGGGGGGGGGGTCATGTCGGATGTCGAATTTAATGTCACTAAAAATTATGTGGCATGTCTATCTTAAGAATAAGCCATGTTGCCATTTTGAATTTAAGAAAAGCCCATGTCGCATGTCACTAAGCCCAAAAACGGCCGTGTTGCCGTGTCATATTTAGTGGTCAACCCCCATTGTAGGGTATTATTTTACTGTTATCTGTTTGCGGTTAGTTTTTCGTCTTCATGATTCCAGTATGCTAGCTGTTTATAGATAAAACTCAATGGGTGAGCATTGTACGCGAAATATAAGCGAAGGGATGAGCAGAGTAATCCAGGAGTTGAAGACAAGTGGATTGCGAAGCGAAATCCAACAGTGTGTGTGTGTTCCTCCTCGAAGGGCCTGTCCTACAGAGAACCCTAGCAAACAGAGGGCCTAGACAAAACCCTAATGGACAGAGGCCTACATAGAACCCTAATGGACAGAGGCCTACAGAGAACCCTAATGGACAGAGGCCTACAGAGAACCCTAATGGACAGAGGCCTACAGAGAACCCTAATGGACAGAGGCCTACAGAGAACCCTAATGGACAGAGGCCTACAGAGAACCCTAATGGACAGAGGCCTACAGAGAACCCTAATGAACAGAGGCCTACAGAGAACCCTAATGGACAGAGGCCTATAGAGAACCCTAATGGACAGAGGTCCACAGAGAACCCTAATGGACAGAGGCCTACAGAGAACCCTAATGAACAGAGGCCTACAGAGAACCCTAATGGACAGAGGCCTACAGAGAACCCTAATGGACAGAGGCCTATAGAGAACCCTAATGGACAGAGGCCTACAGAGAACCCTTATGGACAGAGGCCTACAGAGAACCCTAATGAACAGAGGCCTACAGAGAACCCTAATGGACAGAGGCCTACAGAGAATCCTAATGGACATAGAACCTACAGAGAACCCTAATGGACAGAGAACCTACACAGAACCCTAATGGACAGAGAACCTACAAAGAACCATAATGGACAGAGAACCTACAAAGAACCATAATGGACAGAGGCCTACAGAGAACCCTAATGGACAGAGGCCTACAGAGAACCCTAATGAACAGAGGCCTACAGAGAACCCTAATGGACAGAGGCCTACAGAGAACCCAAAGGGACAGAGAACCTACAAAGAACCATAATGGACAGAAGACTACAGAGAACCCTAATGGAAAGAAATACAGAGAACCCTCATGGACAGAAAGCCCAGAGAGAACCCTAATGGACAGAGGGACCACAAAGAACCTTAATGGAAAGTGGGCCCAGAGGAAACCCAAATGGACACAGATCAGATCAGTTTGTTGGGGGTGGCCGTCTAGATGATTATATTTAAGACAGATAGAAATTAATGTACTTGCTGTATCCAGCGACGCCTACTCAGGGTTATATGTGAGTCCTGACATTTCTCGTCTGTGGTTTTACTTTGTGAATCAACAAAATGACTACAATAAGCAGAAGTAAGGGGGGAGGGGGCAGAGGGGCACTTTACATGTGTCTACTACCGCTGATCTGCTTGGAGATTGTGAAATTCAACAAAGGATGTCTATCGGATGAGAAACGAAAATTAATTACAGAAACCAAGGCTTGTTTGAGACTGATGAGACATTATATCAATTCATTTTCCAGTGAAAAAAGAGGCCTATGTTTGGCATAGTATTTTATATCTAATTTTGACAAAATGAGAGAAAGCTAATTTGGATGGGAAGTGTAACATCATTTTCATTAAAGCAGGAATAGCCCCCTCAACCTTTCCTTGGTTGAATGTCTATTTACAATTATATTCTATTAAACCTTTGACACAATGTCGCTCTCTTGGAGATTAAGGTTTTTCAAACCATTCCAAATTTGAAAAATGTTTGATTTCGACGTGTTTAACTATGTACTCGTTCTTGCTTCCATCTTTTAGCTTCTCTGTTATGCTAACATACAAGTTGCTTTCACACCCGGCCAGTCATATCATGCCCTATTCTTCTGGTCTAATTAGCCGTTCAGCTGAGAAATAAGTAACCAGCGCAGTGACTAAGGCGGGAAACAGCGGCTGCTGGTGGCCGTTCGGTGCTCGACGGGGATCCATCACGTCTATGTCTATAGACAGGGCAGGCAGAAAACCAGCGCAGGCTTTGACGGATGGCGGAACAAATGGGCCGCTGTGTAGAGGGACACATGAGTGTAGGGTTTGGTGGTACAAGTAGGTCACAGTAGGGGTATATGTTAATGTGGGGTATGGTGGTACAAGTAGGTCACAGTAGGGGGACACATTAGTGTGGGGTTTGGTGGTACAAGTAGGTCACAGTAGGGGGACACATTAGTGTGTGGTTTGGTGGTACAAGTAGGTCACAGTAGAGGGACACATTAGTGTGGGGTTTGGTGGTACAAGTAGGTCACAGTAGAGGGACACATTAGTGTGGGGTTTGGTGGTACAAGTAGGTCACAGTAGAGGGACACATTAGTGTGGGGTTTGGTGGTACAAGTAGGTCACAGTAGGGGGACACATTAGTGTGGGGTTTGGTGGTACAAGTAGGTCACAGTAGAGGGACACATTAGTGTGGGGTTTGGTGGTACAAGTAGGTCACAGTAGAGGGACACATTAGTGTGGGGTTTGTTGGTACAAGTAGGTCACAGTAGAGGGACACATTAGTGTGGGGTTTGGTGGTACAAGTAGGTCACAGTAGAGGGACACATTAGTGTGGGGTTTGAAGGTACAAGTAGGTCACAGTAGGGGGACACATTAGTGTGGGGTTTGAAGGTACAAGTAGGTCACAGTAGGGGGACACATTAGTGTGGGGTTTGGTGGTACAAGTAGGTCACAGTAGAGGGACACATTAGTGTGGGGTTTGAAGGTACAAGTAGGTCACAGTACGGGGACACATTAGTGTGGGGTTTGGTGGTACATGTAGGTCCCAGAGGGTCACATTAGTGTTGGGTTTGGTGGTACAAGTAGGTCACAGCAAAGGGACACATCAGTGTGGGGTTTGGTGGTACAAGTAGGTCACAGCAAAGGGACACATCAGTGTGGGGTTTGGTGGTACAAGTAGGTCACAGTAGAGGGACACATTAGTGTGGGGTTTGGTGGTACAACTAGGTCACAGTAGAGGGACACATTAGTGTGGGGTTTGGTGGTACAAGTATGTCACAGCAAAGGGACACATCAGTGTGGGGTTTGGTGGTACAACTAGGTCACAGTAGAGGGACACATTAGTATTGGGTTTGGTGGCACAAGTAGGTCACAGTAGAGGGACACATTAGTGTGGGGTTTGGTGGTACAAGTAGGTCACAGCAAAGGGACACATCAGTGTGGGGTTTGGTGGTACAAGTAGGTCATATTAGTTTGTAGGTCATTAAGGTGAGAGATGGATCACCCAGGGTCCTAAGTATCAGTTTAAATATGAGATATTGCATATAGCAGTCATAGAAGGATGTGCATGTGTCAGACCCAGAATTTTGCCCAACTGTATTGGGGGAACTTCAACTAGAAATGAAGACCATGAACATGGGGATAAAATGAGGGTCGACCGTTTTGTGATCTGTGACAAATATTCACATCCTAGACGTCAAAGACAAAAAAACTCCTGTGACGTCAAGTCTAATGAAAACAAGGTCCATGCAAGAAGGTAAAATAACAACATTGCTTCTGAAGGTATTGGAATTGGTATTGATGGAACAGGATTAGTTGAATTAGTAACATTGAAGCTATTCGTTTGGTTCTCTAATTCAGGCATTTCAAAAAATTAGTTCACTCTCTGATGATTAAGTGCAAACACACGCCCGGGACGAGCTCTAGTAGAAGCTGGTGCTAGCTGAAGCCTCTCCACCTCAGCTGGTCGCTGAGAGGTCCCTTTAGCTGGTTGCCGTGAATGATGTAAAGGAAATATTTTGAATTTATTGAGCTCTGTAATTTGTTCCACATTTTCCCTAGTCTCATCACCATTACAAAGTGAAACCCTAATGCCGCGTCCCCACTTGGCCGACCAACGACGGGGACAGACCTTGGTCCCCCGGCGATTAGTGAATTAGTACGTCGTCGGGCGACCAACTAGACCCCGGTGAAAAATATAAGTTAATTGCCACGTTGGGACGCTCTTGCAGTTAGTAGCCGGGCGACTAGAGGACACTTCAGTACGTCGCCCGGCGACCAACAAATCATCTGTGTCTATAGGGACATATTAAACATGTCAAATATTTCACCCCAAAACCACGGCGACTAACGTTTTGATCGCCAGACATCATGGCGCCAGTGTGGAGTTGATCGCCGGGCTACTAACCACCTTAGTCGCCGGTGAAAAAAAAAAGTTAATCGGCCAAGTGGGGACCAGGCATTAGAAGCAGGCTAAGTGCGCTTGTACCCTAATACCCTAAGTACACTAAAGCCTGGTCCCCACTTGGGCGACTAGATTTCCTTGGTCGGCGGACTACTAAGGTTGTTAATCGTCCGGCGACCAACTCCACACTGGCGCCGTGATGTCTGGCGACCAAACCACTAGTCGCCCTGGGTTTTGGGCTAAATATTTGACATGTTTAATATTGTTCTATGGCCACAGATGATTTGTTGGTCGTCGGGCGACTAGAGGACACTTTAGTACGTCGCCCGGCGACCAACTAACATTAACTACAAGAGCGTCCCAACGTGGCGATTAGTTGCTTAGTAGCCGGGTGATTACTTGGTCGCCCGACGACGTACTAAATTCTCTAATCGGCGGGGGATTAACTTTAGTTGCCGTAGTTAGTCGCCCAAGTGGGGACGCGGCATTAGAGAAGCGTTTCATAAGAGAGGCACGCGGTAAGATACCACAGCAGGGGACGTGGTTGTCTTTGGGGTGATAATGAGACATGAGCAATTGCCAATGACATCTGCATTACCTACTTATTAACCCAGATATTTATATCTGTATCGTGGTATGTTAACCACGGAGTGCATTCAGCTTATTGATGTAGTGTTTCTTATAGAATTGCCACAATACACACTCCACATTTGGAGTCGTGTCTAACCACTTGTAGTTGTTGGGCGAGGATATAAATGCACAAAGTGTCTCCGCACGGTCCTGTGTTATAATCTTTTAATATACAGCTATCATTGCATTGTATTTAGTTATACATACTAAAAGACTGCACATAGTCTGTCCTATTTTGGAGTTGGTTATTACTTCTGGTCATACATGTCCAATAGCAGGACAGAAACTGGATCGGTTAGAAGTAATGCTGCTTGAGGATATATACGGAGACTAATCTAACCTAAACAGGCTTTGTTCACAGTGAACGACAGTTATCGACGTTCCCTCCCATATATCCACAGGTCGGGACTACCCTAAAGAAAGGAGAATTTACCTCTGTCAATGTGCATACTGTGGATTAGGGTTGGTCTGAGAAGTAACGGCCTGAACTCACATGCTGACTCATTTGTTCGCCACACAGGTCTCCCAGAAGTCTAACCAGGGCAAATTCAAAAAGTGTTTCAAATACCAAAATGTACATTTAAACATACATACTTTTTAGAGTCACAGGGAAAGACTGCAGCTGGTGAAGAAGAAAGATTAAAAGAATTGGAGGAAACTGGAAGAAATAGGTGACACTCATATCGTCATCATGTATAAGTCAATAAAGAGCTAAACCGTTTGTATAATTTCAGATATTACTGGAACCAGCTATGGGATTTAGTTGGAAAACGTTGTGTGGTCTTTAATTAAGGATAGACAACATGTCTTGGTGAGTCATTTCCAATCATTACTGTTGCGCTTTTCCTAGTAATGATCATGATATATAGTGTAATTACAAGATAGAAAGAACGACTCTCTGTTGTTTGGTGATCATCCTATTATCATCAAATTGTAATTAAGGAGATGGTGGTGCTTGCATTGCACGTCCATTTTGAGGGACGCGTGTCTCAGATTGTCTTTATTTGGGACCTAGTTTTAGTTTTATTAGGGAAAATGTCTTTTTTTCAACATTATTTTCTACATTAATGCTCACTTTTTATATTTTTTTTTGGATAAAAATGACCATTTCGTTAACTGACATAAGTCCATATAAAGGGGCCACGTGGACTACTCATTGAAGGGTGAACATCTATCCTTAACCACTTCCCTGATGCAGTTTGGTGATCGTGCTGACATCCCCTAACTAGAGTCCTCCTATCTCTCCTTATCTCGCCCTGCCCTAATCCCCATGTCTTCCACCCTGTCCTTCCTAATTCGGTACCTCTACTCTGGTCCATTCGCTTTTTATCGTGTTTTTAATCTTAAGTTCATTTCCCAAATGTGGAATACCTAGATAACCTAGATAAGTGCGGACCTTATTATGGACCACGCATTGTATCGGTAGTTAATCTTTATATAAATATATTATATTATCCCCCTTAAACTAAAAGTGAAAAATGTTATATTTTTGTGGGTATATTGTTTGTAATTGACAATGTATAACATTCTTATGATTTAAATAATACTATCGGAAGAGCTTAGTAAAAATGGGAAGAAAATTAAACAGGAAATATTTTGTTCGTAAAACCTATAATATATGGTATCTTTAGAGCGAACTGAAAGTGTTATTCTCTGATGAAGTGTTTTGATTTTATTAATGTGTCTGACCATTACAAAAAATAGTTGTAAATGACACATTTAGTACGGTCTAAATAGAAAACCCAAATGGCCTGACACAACAGAAACCAATCTCCTCCAAAGGGTTAAAAGTACACGAGAAAGACGTGCGTCGGACGAACCTGTTACCGCGCTTCACCACGTTTTTACGACTAGACAGCTGGTGGTTTTCACTGAGGAACTGACGTTAGAGTATCTAGACTCCTTTGGAAGATCCTGGATAAACATTTTCTCTTCCTGTTATGGCACCATTGGCCACTAATAATAACTGAATCCTAATTGTATTGTGTCCGGAGTGACATGGACTTATTGACAGTTACCTTTAATCATCTACCCACTGTCTCTTCCCACTCCACCATCCGTTACCAATGAGTAATGAATCACGTTGTTCAAGCACTGCTCGGTCTGATATTGTCAAAGTGGTTCTGCATTAAGATAATTATAGAGTATCTTAATTCCTCCGCATTGTTGCTTAAGGCATCTAAAACCTGGTTAAATTCTCCCTACCGCGGAAAGCTGATTTGCAGGATTTTAGGCACCTGCAGGTTAACTTTGAGCAATTATGTCGAAAAAACACATCACCCTGTTAAGGGCTAGTCTGCAGGTAAACCACACAAAAATATGTTATCCATGGGAGGGAGAATTAAGGGTAGTGAATGGATGTATAGCAACTGTATAAAGTTCTGGATTCCTTTCTATTTTATTCCATATTCATTTAAACATGTCGTAATCGGGTCGATTCGGAGTCACCTGCCTCTCTTGATATAATGTAATCCTTACATATATACAAACATTCATACATGCTAAGTAACTTGTTTGATTATATGTTGGTGCATGTGTACTAGACGATCATCCTACATGAGGATGTGCAGAATACAAGCTGGTGGTAAAAAAATTTCGTACACGAGCCGGAAGGGTGAGTGCACCAAAATTCCTTACTACCAGTGAGTATTCTGCCTCATGACACATCCTCATGTAGATTTCCTATATTGACTATTGACGTGTAATGAGCCCTGGACAGTGAGTTACCTGATCACCCTCTCCCCTCAGTACTAAGTGACGTGTTATGACTACATGTAATAAGCCCTGGTCAGTGAGTTACCTGATCACCCGCTCCCCTCAGTACTAAGTGACATGTTTATGACTACCTGTAATAAGCCCTGGTCAGTGAGTTACCTGATCGCCCTCTCCCCTCAGTACTAAGTAACATGTTTATGACTACCTGTAATAAGCCCTGGTCAGTGAGTTACCTGATCGCCCTCTCCCCTAAGTACTAAGTAACATGTTTATGACTACCTGTAATAAGCCCTGGTCAGTGAGTTACCTGATCGCCCTCTCCCCTAAGTACTAAGTAACATGTTTATGACTACCTGTAATAAGCCCTGGTCAGTGAGTTACCTGATCGCCCCCTCCCCTCAGTACTAAGTGACGTGTTATGACTACCTGTAATAAGCCCTGGTCAGTGAGGTATCTGATCGCCCCCTCCCCTCAGTACTAAGTGACGTGTTATGACTACCTGTAATAAGCCCTGGTCAGTGAGGTATCTGATCGCCCCCTCCCCTCAGTACTAAGTGACGTGTTATGACTACCTGTAATAACCCCTGGTCAGTGAGGTACTTGATCGCCCGCTCATCTCAGGACTGCCTTCATGCACCACCTTGTAGGTTGGTGATGCCATCACCATGGGGATGGGATCACCATGGTGATGGGATCACTGTGGTGACAGGTGCTTCCTAATCCTATTGCGGGGGGTTTCCTAGACCGGTATAATGACGTCATTACCCGACCGCCCGCTGAGGCAGAAACTTAGATGATAGACTTAGTGCGCATGCGCGCAGACTCAGTCAGGCTCTGTGATAACTTCATCTTGCTCACCCCCTCACCATCAAAAAGGCTGAAATCTGCTAGGGGAAATTTCATTGGAGATGCTCTGTAGCCTAGAAAAGAAAGGCACAGCCCTCATTTATGGATCTAAAGAAGTCAGCACTAGATGTTTGGAAAACAAATTAAAGCTGATATTCTTGGCACAATTAGATTTTTAAACACAGTATAGCCCAAATAGTGATGTACATTTAGATTTCAAATGCTTTTGCGGACCAGGTAAAATATTAACGGGACCATGGAAATTGCCAGATATCTAGATTATATAGTGGCACTTTTAACTCCAGATAAATTATGATATGAAACCTAGGACAACAGCATGAAAAACTACCTTTACTCATCCTGTCTGAGTGTTGGTATTGTTTGGTGGCCTCAGGGAGATTACCATCACCTCATCCAGCATTAATTATGAACAGATTGTGTCTACATGCTATTAAACATTAATAACACACAGGAAGGTTGATTACAATTAAAGGGTCCAGCAAGTCTGTCATACAAATCAAATTACAAAGCAGAGCAATTTCAATGATGTCATTAATCATCGATCAAATCAAATGTCCCTAGTCAATGCAATCGAACATTGACTATTTCCTATCACCCCTTAATCAGGCATTAGGCTCACAGTGGATGTTAGGTTTGGTCATAATAACCTCCCCCTGCCCAGAACACATAGGGTTGATTTGTCCAGGATCACCCGCCGAGTCTCTTGACGCACTCTAAATAATAGATAGTGGATTAGTCCCTGAGATGACTTCAGCCCTATGTATTATGGACCCCCCATCATCAGGTCTATTGGATTATGGACTGATATTGAAGGGGCATGTGACATATAGGTGGGCTGGGGCCAGGAGTGTTGGGGGAGGGGGAGTACTCTGCGTGAAACGAGGGACCTCCTTCTATCTGGTGGAACACTGCTGTCTCAATAGGATTCAGAATGGAATAGGGGAAAACAGGAGATCTAGAGGGATCACAATTCAAGATATCATCTTCCTGTAAATGAAATATAGCCTTTAATAAAAGGGCAGTTCTGTGCTGTACAATCATTGTGAATGCATCAAACGATGTGGGGTTGGAGGAGGGGTCAAGCCCAAAACCCATTTTGATCAGAGTCGGCTGATTCATGGCCCTAAAATTGGCTGACTCTACTAGAAATGTCAGCCAATTTTAGTGCCGATTCAGATCAAACATACATATTTTAATATATTGCATTGACAGGCAATCCTAAAGGGCCATACCCACTAAGTGACTGTAGTGGCGACAGGTGATGGGCGACTGATAATTTTCCGCCAATTTTCCCGCCGATTGCATCACCATCACCCAGAATTTGCACCAGCAACTGTAACCCAGCGACTGGCGATGATGACGACGATTCTCGCAGTAGCCCGTCACCAGTTGCCGGTAAAATCGCCAAGTGGGTAGGAGGCTTAAGGAAAAGAAAAGCAATATGCCTATATCTCTGTAAGAATTCATTGCATGCAAGGGGCTTAGGACATGGGTGTGGCCTACAAGTCATGAAAAAATGCAAACTCATCACATAGAAGACTGAATTGGTATATCAAAAAACCTCTGATAAGGATGCTATTCTGCTACTATTGTGTTTCCTGGCTATGAGTCTCAGACATAATATAAGGCATGTGGGTATGTGAGCATGCCTTCTGTGCATCTTTCTCTAACAGAACCTTACAAAAGACACTTCCTTCACTTTGAAGCTAAAACACCTGGAATTGTTGGGGCCAAGTTAACCCTACTGCTCCAACCTCAGGGGCCATGGTGTAGGTACAGCAAGAACTCGTTTCCTAATTCAGGTGGAAATGCAAGAAACCTCCCTATTGATACTGGTTCATGTGGAGAAGAATATACATTTAATACTCCCAAAGGACAATATACCAGCTTTAGAAATATACTCAAAATTAAGCCATAGTTAAGATAAATAAATCATAAGAAAGTGTTTATAAGCCCAGAAACCATTGGTAAGACTTTTAGCAAATGAGTACCCCCTTTCTCCCGAACGACTGCTGTCTGTTCAGCAGTGCCTGTGAGGCCGGGGCGGTCCCCCGTTTGACTCGAGAACAAAGGTAGGGAATCTGGGCAGGGCTTCTTTTATCTACTTAAGGTTGGCTGAGCACTATTTCCTGTTCAAAATTGGTACAGGGTATAAGGGGCTGCATCTCTGTGGGGCTCAGGGTGGTGTGACTTAATAGGGAGAGATATTTAAAGCACATAAAGTATGAAGGGTGATGAGGGTTATTGTATTATACCATAGGAAGGGACTATATATATATACTTTCACATGACATTACACAGAAACCTCTCATAACTTGAACCAGTCAGGAGAGTTGTATTATGATACTGACAGAAGCACTGTTTCCTCATAATGCGGATACCTGCACACAGACTCAAAGTCCATTAGGGAAACTCCTCCAGTCTGTCAGTGAAATCACATGTTGCCAGTTGGCTGCTGCATTTGGCTGAATTTCACGGCACCCATGTCTCCTGATTTGTTGAAACCTGTAATTTTGAGCTGCTGGCCTCTCTCCAGTCTTAGCCCTTGGCAACAGGTCATTGTGAAGCAGATATATCATTAATATCTATGTTCATGCATTTTGGTGTCATTCAACCCTTTTTGTAATGTCAGTGACTATCAGCCCGCTGCTCAACATTTCTTCCCGGTCAGTTGAAAATGCCTGGATAGACATTTCTTATGATGTAAAAAATGGTTTTAGAATGTTCACTCTGAACCCCAGAAACATATATTTTGAGTTATCACTACATGAAATATTTAAGAATATTTAGATTGCACAAAATTATCCAAGCCACAACAAATCATCAGGTGTTGCAAATGTTCTAAAGTGTGTACCCTTGCTCTTTGGTGGTATTTTCCCAGAGTTTTAATGTTTAGCTAGCAACAATTCCAAATTGCAACCTAATTATATAAATAAACCATACATACCTTAACCAAACCATTTGATAAGTAATTGGCCACTGCAGTAGATGGATGCATGCAGAAAGCTTAGGAATTATTATTATCTAATAATAATGATTTTCAAATCAAGTTCAAAACTATAATTATTTAAAATTGAGCATGGAACATTATTCTACCATTAAGCAAACACTTTCCCTTTAGAGCCTGATTTATCATCCTTACTTGGTTATAGCTTTCCCATAAAGCTAATGTGGTATGAACATGAGCTATACAGATCCGACACCATTGGAATGTTTAATGCTATCAGCTTTATGATCGCTTTTGACTGGAGCACAAATGAATCATAAGTTGTAGATATATTGTTGCTCTCTTCGAACAATCATTAAAGTCTCAGAGAAACCATTATAAGAACTTTACAGGCATGCAAAGTGATTGTTCATCGCCTGGAACATGAGAAACAATTACAACTTAAAGATGGCATTTAATGAAGCCTGTGTAGTTTGAGGGAGGATCCATCTTTTTCTGTGTGTCTTTTTGCAGGGCTCTTCGTCGCGGGGTACCGTACGCCGTGTTAATCCCTTATATGGGCTGAGACCAACGATGCATCATTTAATTTGGATCGCTTCACTCCGACCAACATTAATAAGCTGGGCGACATTCCGGGCTGATGATGTACGGGTCTTGTAATGCCAGGTTCAACATGCCAGCTGTAAGTGTTTGTAAGGGGCTGTGTATGTCTGCTTTTGTGAGGGGATGTATCAGTATCAATGTTAGTAGTTGTCTCCAAATATAATTTTCCTTACCACTGATAACTGGTGTACAATTTGTTTTTATTTTCTTTTTAGTTTGATTTTACTTGGGTAATTTGGGTTCAGCATCAGTGGTACTAATTTGGACTAATTTTGTAGTCAGGGGAAACTAAGGAAATCGTTATATTAACCTCCAGTGGATATAATGTAAAAATGTCATAGAAAATGCAAAATACAAACCGAAAAAAGAAGTTCATTACTAGTTTTTATCATGACAAACAACACAAATAATCTAAGGATTAATAGAAATTTGATAAGGTTAAGCCATCTAAGTTGTCTACATGTTCCCCAGCATGTATCTTGATCTAGGCTAGTCTACAGGTATAATTCAGTGAATAAGCTGGGAAAGGGAGATGTGTATGTGTACATGAGCCTAGGTCTCAATCCTTCAAACATCCTGGAAACACCTAGATTATACTGATAACATAGAAAGCTGAATAGAACTAATGATATCTGAAGGGGAGAACCAGGATGTAGAATTACATTCGATGCTCCATACCGTAAAGAGGTTTCTGGTGCCTGATTTATGTCGACTCCTTAGCCGGGGTGGTATATAAGTAATGTAAGCAGACTCCGGGGACCTAAGCTCAGTCCCCTGTTAAGTGAATGCCTTCAGTAATGTCCTCCATGAGTTATCGCCCTGTAATAAGGAAGCCGCAAGATGGGGCGTAAATCTAATCCCGAATAAGTGTGAAGTTATGCACTGGGTCCAATACTTTACACACTGTCTGCTGTAAATCTTTATGGAGATTGATAATGGCAAGGCATTTAGAAAGAAATGAAATTGAAATCGCTAACCCTATTTCATAGACGAGATGGCTTAGGCCTGTTAGATTATCTCTCAAGGCTCTCTGGGTATTATATGTGCATTTAAATCTGATTCACCAAATGGGAAAAAGTACATCTCATCAGAATTGCTAAGCATGCACTTTATTTGAAGCCAGCCTCTTTGATTTAGGCTATGGAAATTGATTAGTTCTCTTGATATTGCTAGCTGATCTTTATAACCAATTTTGCACACTTTCTTTCTCTCCTGAACAATTTAATTAGGGTTCATCATGCCTCTGCACTGATAAGAATCATTAACCATAGTATACATTAAATAGGTATAGTCTGCTAATATAAGAAGACACGTGGGGGTCATTGAAGGGTGGCCACCCAAGATTGACCCCAAAAAGTCTCGTACATTTTATCACCGCAGAAATGCTCCAAATATGTTACCATAAATGAGTAGCGGAACATAGAGATCTTCTATATTTTCTCACCCAAAGAATGTTTCAAATGTGTTTAAAATAACGTAAACGAGTAGTGGTATATAGAGGTCTTCTACATTTTATCACCCAAAGAATGCTCCAAATGTGTTTATATTTATAATTATATGGAGCCCGTCAATATGCACCACCCCTTGTACATGCCGCTCCTAAGTAGTGCGGGTGATAAAACGTGCGCTCATCTCAAGGTTTGATTCACTGAGGCTGATCACATTAAACAGCAATGCCAGACTAATGTTTAAAGCCGTAGCTCTGTGTACTTTTATAGTATGTGATTTCCATCCAGCGCCTTTTAAGGCTTTATCAATGCCAACATTGTGGGGACCTTCACACTGAGAGCAGGCAGAGAGAAACAAGACACGGGCAAAAACCCGACAGCGCATATTAGTTTTTGCGGTCCACTCGAGAGGACCTGTTAACCAGAATGGCTTCTTTGGCGCCATTTCCAGTATTTGAGTGTTGCAATGGGAAGCGGAGAAAAACGACCCTCACACCTGTCCCCTGCCGTCCCCGCTGCCTGTTCCTGGGACTGAGGGCCGGTAACACCGTGGGCAGGTCAGGCCTGTTAGGCCTATTTAGGACAGGATTTAACAAGATCTGAAAGGGTGGAAAACGATTTGTTAGCTGGAATCAAACTCCAACTATAAGAGACATTTTGATGTCCAGTCTAACCTTATTGTATTGCGACGTGTTACCTAGTTTGTGAAGTAGGTTTATCAAATTGTGTGCAAATAAACGGAAATTTAAATTTGTTTCTTTTTAATTGAACTACATTCATTTCAGGTGGAATAATCTCATATAAATAGATTATTATGATGTAATGATAGTACATTTATGAGTAAATGATCATACCATAGCTGAGATCAGCATTGGGTGCAATCACAAGAAGTAATAGAATGACAATAAGTAGCATTGTGTTGTCATATTAGAACAAAGATAAGTGAGTGACGTAATCTAAATTAGTCATTCATAGTATAACCCAAGGTATCATCACTGGGAGTAGTTTGCTGTATGTATAAGAGCATAGGAGGTTACCTGTGGCCACACTCTGCCCAAGATATAATCATTTTACTTGTACACATTTACATTACGCTACTTCTACAGACTAGAATATGCATTATGCATGTATTGAACTTCCTGCATTGTTTTTTGGCCCATGCAGAGGTTGGTCTGGTGAGTGGGTCTGTCTGTGCTCGGGTCAAAGGTGTTTATTGTAAATAATGAGCATGGCTAATATTCATTATCATGAGTTTCTTTTGGCTGAATTTAGCATAGAAATACATTTGGGATATTCTGATGTTATTAATATTATGTCAAATTGGTGCTACGTCTGTTTTAGGGAATATGATGTCAATTTCACAACATCTATAGCATTAACACTCTAACCATGACTGGGGTCTGACATCTAAATCTATCTAATCAGAAAAAAGAAATAAGAACTAAGTAGCTGCATTACTAATTGTTTCTCTAAGATGATATCCTTCTGAATTCTTTCTCACAGTAAAACTGCTGCAGTCTACTTTAGAACATGTGACCAAACATCTGTTTGTAAGGAGCCTATAGTAAATTAACAGATTCAGTTAAGATATATTTCCTATTTTACAATGTCTGTTGTGAGCATCATCCACATAGTGGGCAGACACCATTCCACTGATGGACCCTGTCCATCTGAAGCCTGGGTTCCTCAGTACATGAAAATAGTGGTGAGTGACTAAATCAAGTAAATCGACGAGCGACTTAATGTTAGTCAGCAAGATATTCTTGAAACTGGTGTCTGGTGACAAAGTGAGTTTGTTGTTGAGGAATTTTAATCGCTCGCCAACAAATGATTCCATAGACCCTCACACCTTTACCCTGACCGTTTACCCCTCCTCCCTGTTCCCGAGACTCAGGGCCAGTTAACACTGCAGGCAGCTCAGACCTGTTAGGCCTATTTAAGGCAGGATTGAACAAGATAGGAAAGGGTGGAAAACGATTTGTTTCCTGGAATCAGACTCCAACTATAAGGGACGTTTTGATGTCCAGTCTATCCTTAACATATTGCCACGTGTTACCTTGTTTGTGAAGTAGGTTAGTCAAACCATGTGGAAGTAAACAGAAATTTTATATTCTTTTCTTTTTATTGAACTATACTTATTTCACAGGAAACTATGTTCCTTTAAAGTAAATTACATATGATATTATAATGGCACATGAGTTAATAATCATACCATAGCTGAGATCAAAATAACGGAAATAAAAGTAAATGTGAACCAGACATTCGAGTCAACCCAAGATGTCATTACTGGGAGTAGTTTGGTGTAGGTGACTAGGAAAGAAAACATGACAAATTTGAACATGTTAGGAAAGATTAGCATAGGAGCATGGGAGCATAGTGGCATTCAGTAACTGCCCGAGATATTATTTTGCTTGTACACATTTGCATTTCGTTACTACTACAGACTAGGCTCAGAATATGCATTATGCGTGTATTGAACTTCTTGGTGGTCCATGTAGAGGTTGGTCTAGTGAGTGGGTCGGTCTGTGCTCTGGTCAAAGCTCTGACGTGGTCACAACGGACCTGACCATAAAGGAGGAGCAGGACTGTAACAGGGTGAAGAGAGAACCACCTCTATACACCTTTAATACTCATGGTGACAGGAGACTTAACTCTGGTTTTGACCTGGGACAAATTATGGGTATGTGGCTGATATCATTCTAAACCTTTTAACTATAAATAGTGATTATGGTTAATCATGTACAATGGATATCCTTTAGTTGAATCTAGATTAGAACTACATTCTTGATTTTCTAATGTTTGTATTACTATTTCGAACTGGTGGAACACTTATTTTAGGAAATATGACGTCAACTGCACAACGTCTATAGCATTAACACTCTCACCATGGATGAGATCTGATGTGTAGATCTATCTAATCGAAAAATCGAAATAAGAAATGGGTAGCTGCATTACCAAAATTCTCTGTAATGACTCCCTGCGGAATCCTCTCTTACAGTAAAACTGCAGCAGTCTATTTCAGAACATGTGACCAAACATCTGTTTGTAAGGAGCCTACAGTAAAATAACGGATTCAGTTAAGATATATTTCCCATTTTACAATGTCTGTTTGTACTGTCCGCACGGTGGGCAGATGCTGTTCACTGACCGACCTTGTTGTCTCGCTGTCCACAATGTTATTGCCGTACTTTGATACTGGTGTCTTGAAGACAATGTTCAGTGTCTATAAAGATATTATATCTAACCAGATATACTGAAAACACCTAATACTAAGCAAAAATGAACGGACACTATAGTGTATCTGTTCACACTGTTAGATGTCCGCCAAGTGGAGGATGACACTGATTAAAAAATGCACAAAACATTACCCCCACCCCCAACCCTACCCTAACCATGACCCAGGTGATCCAGGCATTTTTATCACTGAAATAAACATTGTTTTCACTGAGACCAGCACTAATATCACCTCACACATCATTATCATCAGGAAGAACACCACACATTGAACATGGAATCTGACATTTAACTCAATGTACCTATTATAAATAATGATATATTAACCTAGCTTGATAATTCAGGAACAGGTTCACATTTACAACACCTAGATTCCTTCAATATTCGGTCCTTGACATTTGGCGTGCATTGTGCAGAGTGTGAATTGAGTCTCCCAAAGTGTATCAGGCGCCTCCCCCCGTGAACTTTTGATTTACACGCTCTCCCCCGACATTCGACTGTTTCCGTTTCCACTTGAGCTCCCACGGTTTAAATAAAGCAGGATTCTCATCTTTGGCATTAGGGAGGCTTCAAATGAAAGAGGAAAATGTGTTTCAAATCACTGAGCAAAGGTTATGAGTTGTGGAAATCGTTGAAATGAGAGAGGAAGTTAAAAGTGGGCTAACCTGCTGAGAGTATTAGCCAAAACGCCCGTCTACAGCTGACAAATCTCCGTTAATGGATATATTACACACGTTAATGTCAACTAACACGATATCATACCTAACGTCCCCGTAGGTTTGCTATTTGCCAGTTTAAGATTAATGATTAATTTGGAACATTTTATGTTTTGTGTTTTCAGCTTGAACATCAATGATGAAGTCGACGTAGACATTTGATAGCTGATTGACCTCTTCTTCTTCAAGTTAAAATGTAACAGAACCATTCTGCAATCATTTTTTGGTTGGTCTGTTACTAAAGTAATAAGATGGCACATAACATTTATGGTGAATTAGACTGTTATTATAATGTTATTTATTTGGTGAGTTTAAGACCAAACCATAACTGAATGTTTGGGTTGAAGAACATAACCAGAATGTTGTAATAATGTCACAGTGAAACGTCACAGCAGTAGGTTGCAGCAACGTGCACATGATTGGGAGTCATCAAAAGAAAATAACAAGAACTAATAGAGAACCAACCAGAACATTGCTGCAATATTATAATAACATCGCATCCTTGTCTGGGTTAATACTATTTCAATAAATAGCCCTCATAAATGTCTATAGATGTAGCACTTGTTACTACACGTTTAAGGTGACTGCACATGCATAATGAAAGGATAGGTAGGGTGCTATCGCTTAGTTAGCACCAAAGGACTTACCAGTTGCCTTGAATCGATCATAACTATCTATAGGTCTCATTGCAACAGGTAGGTTGTTCCTTGAAAAGGAGACTATAGCAGAAAATGTTACATTTATATTTTCCAGAATTAGGTTTTGCTAGTTTGACTATGTTGGCTGCATGTCTTTTTGTTTTTACTTGGACTCTGTCTAAATCTATGAATTTCTGATTGTTATTTATATATGAAATTGTAAATATGAGCCTCACTTCTTTTTTCTATCAGAGCTACTTGACAAGTGGCATGCAATACATTTTAAGGTCTTCTTACTCTTGGTTGTGTACAAATGTGAAGCCCCCTGTTTTGTAAAGTCTATAATCTCGATAAGGATTTCATGGTAGTTCTGATGTATAGAAGATATCTACATAGTCAAAATAGGGAAGTATCATCGATTTTGTAGGAAACTGACTTGATTATACTGTCTGTGTGTTTTGAAAAAGTCAGATTATTATCAATGGTAACTCCTAGATATTTGTAGTATCTGATATATGCAATGTTTTTATTATCAGTTCGGAGATGAGGCAGTCTTGTCTTTGATATTTTTCTTTGAACCAAGAACAATTCCCTTAGTTCTTTTGGTACAGGTCCATAGGTGATATTCAACCATGTTTGATTAATTTTATTATATATACTGGTTAGATTTTCCAGGCAGTCAACAACTATGGTTTTCCCATACAAATCTATATCGAAACCTAAATTTTCCACCCCTATAGGTCTTGAAAATAAATATGATTTTTTTTCATGGTTTTCTATTACCATAGTGTTGGTCTTACCCCACAAATCATTTCAAGGCTATGGGCTGGTTCATTCAGAAACCTGCCAGACAGTCTCTTTAAAGGGAAAATGTACATCAAATCTATCTAGTATTGTCATTCAATAATTATATCAAATATGTATTTAGAGTGCATCACAAAATACATAACTGAAACTTCTGATGTTGTACCGGCCAACGCCCACTCCCCCCTTCCCCCACTGAACTGTATTTTACCCCCCTCACGGCCACAAGCCCCCTCCTCCCTCCTCCACACACCCATCAATCTTCATGGTCAGTGCATTATGGGAGACAGGCTTTATGGCAAAGTACCCGCAATGATTATCCAGATGGCTTGAGGTAGGCCGTAAAACTTAATGAGGTCCAACCCCTGCCTATATTGAAAATATATCTACGGCTTAACTCTTTTACAGACGATGATCAAATGCTACTTGTTAAGCATTATAATTCGCCAAAAATATCTATAGATGCAGTAAATATAGTTTGTCCTTGTGTGTCACAAAGAAAGTAGGCATTTTTATTTTTTTATTTTTTTTTGTGGGGGGAGGGGGGTTGTCATTTCTAGCCTCATCCTGCCTGTGAGCTCTCATAGATCACCCTATATCTAAACACAGAGGGGTTTATGCTAAAGCCCCTTCCTTAAGTATGGCTGAGTATTATAAAATGAACAGCACCTGGGATAATTAACCAAGTGGCACATGATCTATGGGTCATCACATTGATTCATGAGTCAAGGGGTTCCCATTCAAATCCAGGTTTAGAAGTAGGCATATGTTTATTGAATGGTGGAATTATTAATTTAATCAAAACGAAAATGACACTCCCCTGTAACTTCTCCTAAATGAGGAATTCAAAGCTTGCAAAAGAGTATTGAGAACCATGGTAAGAATTATGGATTCCCATTTATAAACAATTCTGTGCACATTATTTCATCCTTCCCATTATGGTTGACCATTGACTTTGAACTGTGTCATGTTTAACTGCACCCCTGTTCCCAAGACTCAAAGGTAAAGCCTCTAACGTGGGATGAGGTGGAGTGAGTGGGTCTAATGGGGGGGGGGGCCTCAGAGGCCCGTTACATGGGATGAGGTGGAGTGGGTCTAATAGGAGGGGCTCAGAGGTCCCTAACATGGGATGAGGTGGAGTGAGTGAGTCTAATAGAAGGGGCTCAGAGGTCCCTAACATGGGATGAGGTGGAGTGGGTCTAATAGGAGGGGCTCAGAGGTCCCTAACGTGGGATGAGGTGGAGTGAGTCTAATAGGAGGGGCTCAGAGGTCCCTAACATGGGATGAGGTGGAGTGAGTCTAATAGGAGGGGCTGAGAGGTCCCTAACATGGGATGAGGTGGAGTGGGTCTAATAGGAGGGGCTCAGAGGTCCCTAACGTAGGATGAGGTGGAGTGAGTCTAATAGGAGGGGCTCAGAGGTCCCTAACATGGGATGAGGTGGAGTGGGTCTAATAGGAGGGGCTCAGAGGCCCCTAACATGGGATGAGGTGGAGTGAGTGAGTCTAATAGGATGGGCTCAGAGGTCCCTAACATGGGATGATGTGGAGTGGGTCTAATAGGAGGGGCTCAGAGGTCCCTAACATGGGATGAGGTGGAGTGAGTCTAATAGGAGGGGCTCAGAGGTCCCTAACGTGGGATGAGGTGGAGTGAGTCTAATAGGAGGGGCTGAGAGGTGCCTAACATGGGATGCGGTGGAGTGGGTCTAATAGGAGGGGCTCAGAGGTCCCTAACGTGGGATGAGGTGGAGTGAGTCTAATAGGAGGGGCTCAGAGGTCCCTAACATGGGATGAGGTGGAGTGAGTCTAATAGGAGGGGCTGAGAGGTCCCTAACATGGGATGAGGTGGAGTGGGTCTAATAGGAGGGGCTGAGAGGTCCCTAACGTGGGATGAGGTGGAGTCGGTCTGATAGGAGGGGCTCAGAGGTCCCTAACATGGGATGAGGTGGAGTGGGTCTAATAGGAGGGGCTGAGAGGTCCCTAACGTGGGATGAGGTGGAGTGAGTCTAATAGGAGGGGCTCAGAGGTCCCTAACATAAGATGAGGTGGAGTGAGTCTAATAGGAGGGGCTGAGAGGTCCCTAACATGGGATGAGGTGGAGTGGGTCTAATAGGAGGGGCTCAGAGGCCCCTAATGTGGGATGAGGTGGAGTGGGTCTAATAGGAGGGGCTCAGAGGTCCCTAACATGGGATGAGGTGGAGTGGGTCTAATAGGAGGGGCTGAGAGGTCCCTAACGTTGGATGAGGTGGAGTGAGTCTAATAGGAGGGGCTCAGAGGCCCCTAACGTGGGATGAGGTGGAGTGAGTCTAATAGGAGGGGCTCAGAGGTCCCTAACATGGGATGAGGTGGAGTGGGTCTAATAGAAGGGGGTCAAAGGCCCCTAACATGGGATGAGGTGGAGTGAGTGAGTCTAATAGGAGGGGCTCAGAGGTCCCTAACGTGGGATGAGTTATGGCAAGTGAGTCTAATAGGGGGGCTGAGAGGCCCCTAACATGGGATGAGGTGGAGTGGGTCTAATAGGAGGGGCTGAGAGGTCCCTAACATGGGATGAGGTGGAGTGGGTCTAATAGGAGGGGCTCAGAGGTCCCTAACATGGGATGAGGTGGAGTCGGTCTGATAGGAGGGGCTGAGAGGTCCCTAACATGGGATGAGGTGGAGTGAGTCTAATAGGAGGGGCTGAGAGGTCCCTAACGTGGGATGAGGTGGAGTGGGTCTAATAGGAGGGGCTCAGAGGTCCCTAACGTGGGATGAGGTGGAGTGGGTCTAATAAGAGGGGCTCAGAGGCCCCTAACATGGGATGAGGTGGAGTGAGTCTAATAGGAGGGGCTCAGAGGCCCCTAATGTGGGATGAGGTGGAGTGAGTCTAATAGGAGGGGCTCAGAGGCCCCTAACTTGTGATGAGGTGGAGTGGGTCTAATAGGAGGGGCTCAGAGGCCCCTAACGTGGGATGAGGTGGAGTGGGTCTAATAGGAGGGGCTCAGAGGCCCCTAACATGGGATGAGGTGGAGTGAGTCTAATAGGAGGGGCTCAGAGGCCCCTAACATGGGATGAGGTGGAGTGGGTCTAATAGGAGGGGCTCAGAGGCCCCTAATGTGGGATGAGGTGGAGTGGGTCTAATAGGAGGGGCTCAGAGGCCCCTAATATGGGATGAGGTGGAGTGAGTGAGTCTAATAGGAGGGGCTCAGAGGTGCCTAACGTGGGATGAGTTATGGCAATTGAGTCTAATGGGGGGGCTCAGAGGTCCCTAATATGGGATGAGGTGGAGTGAGTGAGTCTAATAGGAGGGGCTCAGAGGCCCCTAACATGGGATGAGGTGGAGTGGGTCTAATAGGAGGGGCTCAGAGGCCCCTAATGTGGGATGAGGTGGAGTGGGTCTAATAGGAGGGGCTCAGAGGCCCCTAACGTGGGATGAGGTGGAGTGGGTCTAATAGGAGGGGCTCAGAGGCCCCTAATGTGGGATGAGGTGGAGTGAGTCTAATAGGAGGGGCTCAGAGGTCCCTAACATGGGATGAGGTGGAGTGGGTCTAATAGGAGGGGCTCAGAGGTCCCTAACGTGGGATGAGGTGGAGTGGGTCTAATAGGAGGGGCTCAGAGGCCCCTAATGTGGGATGAGGTGGAGTGAGTCTAATAGGAGGGGCTCAGAGGTCCCTAACATGGGATGAGGTGGAGTGAGTCTAATAGGAGGGGCTCAGAGGCCCCTAACATGGGATGAGGTGGAGTGAGTGAGTCTAATAGGAGGGGCTCAGAGGCCCCTAATGTGGGATGAGGTGGAGTGAGTCTAATAGGAGGGCCTCAGAGGTCCCTAACGTGGGATGAGGTAGAGTGGGTCTAATAGAAGGGGCTCAGAGGTCCCTAACATGGGATGAGGTGGAGTGGGTCTAATAGGAGTGACTCAGAGGTCCATGCCGTGGGATGAGGTCGAGTGGGTCTAATAGGAGGGGCTCAGAGGTCCCTAACATGGGATGAGGTGGAGTGGGTCTAATAGGAGGGGCTCAGAGGTCCCTAACATGGGATGAGGTGGAGTGGGTCTAATAGGAGGGGCTCAAAGGCCCCTAACATGGGATGAGGTGGAGTGAGTCTAATAGGAGGGGCTCAGAGGCCCCTAACATGGGATGAGGTGGAGTGAGTGAGTCTAATAGGAGGGGCTCAGAGGCCCCTAATGTGGGATGAGGTGGAGTGAGTCTAATAGGAGGGGCTCAGAGGTCCCTAACGTGGGATGAGGTGGAGTGAGTGAGTCTAATAGGAGGGGCTCAGAGTTCCCTAACATGGGATGAGGTGGAGTGGGTCTAATAGGAGGGGCTCAGAGTTCCCTAACATGGGATGAGGTGGAGTGAGTCTAATAGGAGGGGCTCAGAGGCCCCTAACATGGGATGAGGTGGAGTGAGTGAGTCTAATAGGAGGGGCTCAGAGGCCCCTAATGTGGGATGAGGTGGAGTGAGTCTAATAGGAGGGGCTCAGAGGTCCCTAACGTGGGATGAGATAGAGTGGGTCTAATAGGAGGGGCTCAGAGGTCCCTAACATGGGATGAGGTGGAGTGGGTCTAATAGGAGGGGCTGAGAGGTCCCTAACATGGGATGAGGTGGAGTGGGTCTAATAGGAGGGGCTCAAAGGCCCCTAACATGGGATGAGGTGGAGTGAGTGAGTCTAATAGGAGGGGCTCAGAGTTCCCTAACATGGGATGAGGTGGAGTGGGTCTAATAGGAGGGGCTCAGAGTTCCCTAACATGGGATGAGGTGGAGTGGGTCTAATAGGAGGGGCTGAGAGGTCCCTAACGTGGGATGAGGTGGAGTGAGTCGGTCTAATAGGAGGAACTCAGAGGTCTCTAACGTGGGATGAGGTGGAGTGAGTCGGTCTAATAGGAG
Organism: Lepidonotus clava; assembly: GCA_936440205.1. Taxonomy (NCBI): domain Eukaryota; kingdom Metazoa; phylum Annelida; class Polychaeta; order Phyllodocida; family Polynoidae; genus Lepidonotus; species Lepidonotus clava. The sequence goes on along the minus strand of OW387136.1, from coordinate 541,547 downwards.
GGGCTCAGAGGTCCCTAACGTGGGATGATGTGGTGTGGGTCTAATAGGAGGGGCTCAGAGGTCCCTAACATGGGATGAGGTGGAGTGCATCTAATAGGAGGGGCTCAGAGGTCCCTAACGTGGGATCAGGTGGAGTGAGTCTAATAGGAGGGGCCCAGAGGTCCATAACGTGGGATGAGGTGGAGTGAGTCTAATAGGAGGGGCTGAGAGGTCCCTAACGTGGGATGAGGTGGAGTGGGTCTAATAGGAGGGGCTCAGAGGTCCCTAACGTGGGATGAGGTGGAGTGGTTCTAATAGGAGGGGCTCAGAGGCTCCTAACGTGGGATGAGGTAGAGTGAGTGGGTCTAATAGGAGGGGCTCAGAGGTCCCTAACATGGGATGAGGTGGAGTGAGTGGGTCTAATAGGAGGGCCTCAGAGGCCCCTATAGTGGGATGAGGTAGAGTGAGTGGGTCTAATAAGTGCGGTTCAGATGGCCTGATTACGGAGGCTGCCTTAATTACGGTCCTCAAACAGGCCTGTGTCGACCCATTAACTTCTTACTGTAGATTAGGTTGGGTTTTGACAGGGCTGCATCAGGCAGGAGATGCCACCCAGTGGTTATAATCTAGGGACATTCTAGAACCTTCAGTTTGAGAAATATCCCTACTCAGCTTCCTCGCTTCCCAAGATAATAACGAATCTTAAAATGATATTAGGTAGCAAACATAAGATATTGAGTGAAATAACTAATCCCAGGTATTCTTTTTAAATTTACCAGACTGCTTTGCTTTTATATTTCTGTATTGGAACAGACAATTGCCACTTGGATCAAATGATATTGTACAGTAATGAGATCATATCTGGTAATAAATATATTTGAAAGATGTCTTATTAGTGCAGTACTTATACATCTCCTCTCTATGTCAATTACCCCCAAAGTAAACCCTCTCATGGACTTTCATCTCCAGTAATTACTGTGAAAGGTTAAGGACTGCCTAGTTCTAAATATAGCTTTGTGTCTGTGATCCCATAATATAATGAGTAGAATGAGATAGAGCCCCTGATTTGACTAATGTTAAGAGGACTAAACTTTAAGGTTGGGTGACCAGAGTTCCTAGAGTCAGCCTTTGTCTGAATCATCCAGGACAGGAATAGTTTTAGGTACAGAGGATCGACACAACCTTTAGTAAGTCGTTAACAACTCCAGGAGTATAACCTTATCCAGCCTGCCTCAATGTATGTTTTATATCTATAATATATGTCACATGATGTGACATTAGCTATATCTTATATGTATAACTGCCAATGTTACCTAAACAGATTACATTATCTTAATATCTAAGATATCAGAAAGGGCGCTTTCGAGAGTTTAGCTGGGGGTACAGATGGGGAGCCCAATGTCCCGTGTCAAATTTTAAAAATATCCAATTTAAAAAATGTCACATATTGCTGTCACTTATTATTGCTGTTGTCCCATGTCAATGTTAAGAGATGGCCATGTCCCCAGTCACTATCTTATTAAACCCCCTGTCACACGTCACTAATCCTCATGACCCTGTTGAATTTAAGAATTCGCCACCTCCATATAGGTGGAAACAAGCCCTCACCACCAAGCATATGTGTTATACCTTACAAACCTAACAACCATTATAGAGAGAGAGACATTGCAAAAGCCTAATTTCCTCTGAACCAGATAAGGCCATATTCCCAGCAACAGCATTAAACCGCAACAAGTACCAAAAGGGACCGTATGAGACCCCGCTCGTCCTTTATGTTCGACCGCTCGCCCATCAAGGTACATTCGCCATAAGAAGTTTATGGGCCGGCCGGGTAATGCTGAGGGCCCGCGGTAAGGGCCAGGGCCCAGGGGGAAGGGTCAATAAAATATAATGACCTGAGTGGCCATCTTGGTGTGAGTAAGGAGGGAGGAGGCACTCAGCAGGCAGGGGGTGCCAAGTGACAACCTCAGGCCTCTTTGTTTGGCCAAATATGACCCTCCAAGGGGGGAGACTTTGCTTATCTAATTACCATGGATAGCATCTTTTATGTTCACCATCATTATCATTGTTATCACCACTTTGCTCAGTGTTTTAACATAAACATCTGGAATCATTGAATACAGCTTTTTAAAAAAGATTAGGGGCTGTGGGAGTGGTAGATTCAACTTGTGGGCTAAATACTATAATATCATATCAATATCAGAACTTTGAGGACATCTTTAGGGGACTATAGGCCTATTACACAGAGGTGATAGTCACCATACTCAGGATCTGCCTCTAGATCTGTCCATACAATCCCCAAATATCCAAAATATGTTGAAGATGGTAGGAAAAAGGAATGGTTTGCATGGCACATCACTCACATTACACGAGACCTGACACATTGCATGGGTATCATGGTTATGCACAAATGTCGCATGTTTATATACTTAACCAAATAGCTTCTGCATATATAGAGCAGTCACTTTTCTCTTTTGTTGAGCATATTGATACCTTCCAATCACTGCTATTATAAATGTGTTGCTGATCACATTTAATCTGTTTGATTTTTGAGAATGCAAGAATATAAGCTGATGTGTGTTAAGTCACAAAAACTAACATTGTTGGTGACTTAATGCCACCCGTAAAGTCACTAAGCCAAGAGAAAGTCACAAAGTACTTAACACTGTGACTTACAGCCCTCTTGTTTAGCGAAAATCATAACCACCCTAATCTATAGGTTGGCTGATTAGGGAAATGTAATCTACATATTGAATAAGATATTTACTCAAAATTTTTGACAAAGCTCTTTTTGGACATGTGTGTGACTTGTCTCAGGAAACCTTTATGAATTCCAATTTTCTACTTACTCTATGTTTTGTGCTGGAGCTTTACTGATGGTGTTCAGTCATGGAAAACATCCCAGGGTCTGGAACAAAAGGATATATACAGCTTTAGAATGCATGTATCATATTATCAAATAATTGAGCTAATCAACATAATTATGACTATTTTAAGGAATTCAGATTAATGTATATCAAAAAAAAGACTATCCCTCACACACATAAATCTCCATGTTCCAAAACTTTATTTTGTGATTTAGGTTCTCCTATGCATAGTGTTCTTTCTGTCCTGTATGTTAGGCATCCACAAACACTTGACACAATTTGAAGACAAACTAGGAGTATTCATCTAATGCTGCCCTGGATGGGAACTAAACACAGGACAGGAGTGAATTTAGTTGACGGTTGACGTTCCATAGGCCTGAGAGTGGCTCGTATACAGTGTGGGTCACCCAGTTAGAGGTAACTCTGCCCGTGTCCAATAGGCAGCCCGCGACAATGTATGGCGCCATCAGTGAGGACCAGAGAGTGTACATCATACAGGATAGAGAGGTATGGCAGGCCACAGAGACTGCCTTAGGCTGGGATATAGGGGTTTATGACACCTCCCAAGATCACATCTAGAAGTATCCACTGTAGCCTGTATATTCTGAGACTTTTCACAGAACTATGTCAGTCCTGGTACCACCTTCGTCACACAGACTAAGAGCACATCTAAGCCTTTTCTTTTAGAATTTGTGAACTAATGAAGAAGACTGTATGCTCATGATGTAACTGGAAAATAAATCAAGAATAAAACATCAAGTGGCACAACCTTAATAATTAGGCAATTACTCGGCTATAGACAAATGCACTGAGAAAGGGTGACTTTAAAAGTTGTGGAAAAATACAATATTTTCAAACATCCATAACTTTGTAGATATATGAGATAGACCTACTTCATATATCATAGAATTCAGAACAAATTGAACATTCAATCTGGACAGGTTTTTCAAAAAAATATCATAGAATGAAAACATTTTGGTTAGAACCAAAATCTGAAAAATGAAAAAGACTTTTACAATAAAGTGGTATAATATGACTTGATGCTCCATAGAAAGAAAAATAATATTTATGATATGTCAAAATCAGTATATAAGGGACATCTGTCCTTACTTAAAGATTACAATGGTGTATACTGTTAAGTGTTAAGCGAAGTTATAACTTTACAGAAAAATCTATAAAAATTTGAAATGGTCAAAAAAGCTAAAATTGATGATTTTCGGAGATTTCCTATGGGAATCTGCTATAGGATTTGTTTGTTAAACGAATAATTCATGATACGAAAGTATTTTGAAGCATCAAATTATTGAAGAATCGTCTATAATGCCCTATGACCACTTAAAAGAAAGACTATGATGTCTGCTAAATCCTCAAGGCATCCAATAAATAAATTAAGAGTTTCTATGGCGTGATTTACATGCTTCATGAATGGCTGTAAAAAGATGAAAAAGCCAACCTTTCTTAGCGGATGGGGAATTGTCATTCATAACTCTAGTACTCCAGTTAATAATATGGCCATATTTTAAGATCATTCCACAATTCCAGTCTTTAAGTGAGCAATCCTTTTGATGGATGCAATAGATTAGTAATATCATTTTGTACATGGTATGCATTGTTTGGCGGGACTAGTACTCAAGTGAAGTTCATGACTTTTTAAGTAATTTTGTGTATAACATGTGAAGGCAATTTTCAAATATATGAAAGCAATATGGAGGCTTACAATGATTTTGCTGAATGGTTTACTGTTTAGTGCTGCAACAAAAACATCTGATAGGAGACTGTAGGGTCACAGTAGTAAACTGGATTGGTGAACAAGCATGTTGACCTATACAAACAGGTGCTTTAAGGTCATATCCCTCACCTGGTAATCAGAGGGTTGGCCAGATAATAGCAATGTTCTGTTATCCTGAAACCAGGAAGTTCCCTCCCACTATTCCCTCAGAGAGTGGGTGTTCTAACCAGGGTAACTCATTGAGGAGTTGGTCGGAGACGTCAGAGCGCGCGATGTATGGCGCCATCAAAGCGCGGCGGGCTCGACGTGAGGGGGATGAGTCTGATCTATGACGGCCTATTCCTGGTCGGCCTCTTTGGGAAGCAGGAAGTCCTTCATATAGCTCAGTCATGATTCTTTCATATTCAAGAAAAAATAGATGACCTTTTCAGCCCTTTGTGATGAAATGAAAAGTCATATTGAAGTAGGAAACCTTAAGAAGAATATCAAAGCTTATTCAAATCTGTGACTAGGTATTGGATATGAACCACTGTATGGTTGGAGGAACAGTTTCATATATTCAACAGTTTTGTATAAAAAGCAGATATTGTTTTTGCTCACAGAAACAGAATGGAAAAATAGTCAATGTTAGTTTTCCATCATATCTAAACCACAAGTAATACCACGATTATTGAAAATTCGTAAACTTAAACCTTGTAATTTGTTTACATATTTCACAGCATGCAACTTGATAAAGGGTAGGCTGCAGGTCAAGTACAATAAATAGGCTATCTGTGGTGGGGAGAATTAATCCAAATGTTCCCAAAGGCATGTGCCCAGCCTGTAAGAAGGTCAGGTGTCCCTCCTGGGTCTACCTTTGATGCCCCCCCAGGCCCCCCCAGGTGCACACATACAGGTGCCTTCAGGTGCCTGACCTCTCAGCCAGGGACAGGCTGCTAAGGGGACTAATATAGCCTCCTTCCTGGAAACAGGTCTATATTGGAGGGGACAGGGATTAGTGCTGAGTCAGCAGTATCTGGGGCTGAGTGCTGCCCAGGAGGACCCAGGGCCACTATAGGGGGGGGGAGGGGGGGAAGGGGGGAAGGGGCGAGGGAGGGGCGAGGGGGGATGGGGGAAGGGAAATAGATGGGGACCCACTGCCTCAAGTTAATCTACTGATGCCTTATGTCATTTTCACAATGTCTGACATCTGCTATCATATTCTGACCATTTTCATACCACGCAATATCAGCTTCAGTAACCTAAATGCAATTTTTTTCCCATAAATCCATCATTGTTGTTGTTGAATATGGATCTATACAAATCATATCAGTGGATATATTCATGTTTTGCCTTAAACCTCCGATATAATGGTAGTTAAAGGTGCAAGGGTCAAAGCTCTTGAATGTGAAGGGCCTTCACCCCTTGTTTAAGCTGAAGGCGTACTTGTAATGAGCCATATTTTCTGTATCTTTTTCTGTCACACATTTGAAGCAAACATCTCCTGGCTGCAGTGAAATGGTCACACAGGGGATACTCTTGTTCCATGGTTGTGAGATACAAAACACAGCATTGATACTAGAGAAGAGGTTCTCTGCAACTAGATATGTGGGGAGTTTCATAACAACCTCTGTAGCTACAGCGGTTTTATGTACCCTTACGGAAACTGTGCAAGAGTTTAAAACTCCCCTTTCATATCAAAACTCACGCAAATCCACCAAAAACTGGCATAAATTGACCCATAACTCATGTAAATCAACCCAAAACTCCTGTAGCAGTGAGGAGGTTTGTTTTGAAGCGGGCCAATGATCATTTACATAATGAATCTCCCCAAGGTGTTGGATCTTGTTTGCCTTATTCAGAAACTACAACTATCTAATGTTGCTGGCATTACAGGATCACCGTCTTCAGGCCTGTTAACAGATCGCCAAATGACAACCGCAAATCTTGCTTTTGTATATGTCAGATTACCTGTAGAATTATCATGCGAAAACTCTGACAATAAAAAACAAATTCTATATCTATGGAGTCTTTCATAATAACCTACATAGCTACCTAGATTTTGTGTGCCCTTACGGAAACTGTACATAAGTTTGAAACTCCCATATACAGCCATTCCATAAAACTCATGTAGATCAACACCAAACTCCCCTAAATCAATCCAAAACTCCATAAATCTACCCAAACTCAAATAAGCAAAAGCAAATCTCATGTAGCTATTGCCACCGAAAAGCTGATTGTAACTTTATGAAATGCAAAACATAGAGATGTTTGTTATAAAAGAAGCCCCTGTTATTACTCCCTGTATTGTAAACCTCTCATATTCAGTCTCAGTGATTTCCCTTCTTATTGCACATACTCATCAAACCTTGCAGGACGTGATCTGTCCAACATGGGGGCTTAGTCTTATAGTGTTACAGGGTCATTGATTGAAACTAGAAATATGTCTCTTTTCTGTGTAACATGACCTGATGTGTTACTTTAAAATGAAACTATTTTTATTGTCCTGTAACTCTAGTATATATTCTAATTGTATGCCTTTGATATCCAAAGCACTACAGTAAAGTGACACCTTAATTTTTGATGTGAATGGCACTGATGTTACTTGTTCTATATTTTGCTATGTGTGCAAGTCGTTTCAATTTATAGAACCCAGCCTGTGCCCTGTGAATCAGCCCAGCCCTACACTCAGATTGTGCAAGGCCCTGGGCCAAGTCCATCCCCAAAATGTATTCCCAATTGTAGCAATTCATCTTGATGAAAAACTGCACTTGGAGACTTGGTTTGTATTTAGGACAACTGAGTCATTGCTACACCACATTTGCCACTTATTAGGAGCTGCAGCTACATGCAGGCAGCACCTCCTGTAATAGACCCTCCCACAGAGGTGTGTGTGAGTCCTCTGAGAACATGAGACCATGGAACATGTCGTGATGGGCGGGGCGTATACAGCCACCTCCCACACCTGTATGTCTCCCCTGTATCTACTTAACCACCTGTAGTCAGTGCCCTAAGCCCCATTTACTCTTTGCAATGTGTCCATCAATTTTAGGATTGCCAGCATGAACAGTTTAGGTTAATAAAAGTTGGCCATAGGATAGGCCATTATCTTGACAAAAATATGATGTTTTGATTTAATTAAGTTTGTTCATACGAAGGTCTTGGCAAATAATGCTTTACATGTGACCTTGTTAGCTTTCTCTGTGCAGTAACAGGAGCATATTTCAGCTACCAACACAGATATTTAGAGAGATTTAGAGAGGAATTTATACAAGTCTGTTTAAAATTACCTAAGTGTTATGTTCATGATCATGTTTCAGGACTGATGTACATTTGCTAATAGCCATAAATGTTGGTTGCATGCTCCCTTTCCCGTCTCACTTCTCTCCTTTAAACCCGAATATTGACCTGTGTAGCTATTTGATGGCTCTCTTTATGTTTAGATGTTCTGTCTGAACATTTGTGTGGATTTGTCTGTTTATCTTCCTATGTACTTCTTTCTTTATGTATGTCTGTCTATAAGTCAACCTGTCGGCTTACCTAGTTTTCTTCCAGTATATATTTCTTGCATGCTTTTTTATCTAAACAGACTTACATGAGGATGGGTCTATCTGCTTACTTTTTTTTCTATGGTTGTTCATTTTTACAAGGGGTTTCCTAATGATTTCCCAGAAATATGCTTTGTATGCAATATTGATAGCAGAAGTTATTTAGTTTATCATCAGTTACTGTTCTTCTTCATTGGTTTATCTTCATTTGTATTACCATCAGATTAGTTACAGTTAAATAACTCTAGCCTTTTTTGGTACATTTTACCTCACTGGATTAAATGTGTTACAATCCAATTCCCCAGAGGACTGACTAAAATGAGCAGTAATACTTTCTTCTGACACTTTTTGAGAGGCTGCAAATAATTATTTCAAATATCCTAATGGTCAAAAAAGCTGCTGGCCAAGGGTTGGTGTTGGTTGAGTGTTCTTCCACTCCTACCTTAAATCATGATGTGCAGCCAATTCAGACAGAAAACCCACCCATACCCTCATGAGATGTGATCAAGATGGATGATATAGGAGCCCTGTCCAAGTTTCAGTCACCTTGTTAGAAGAAACAGAAGAAGTTCAACTTTCAATTTGTGATTTTTTTTGCCACCAGGTAATTCAATTTTCGTCTGCATAAGGGGTACAGGTGAAGAGGTAATGATGTAGATTTATACAGCTCAACAGAATCATACTTAAGGGGCACTTTACTAATGACCCAAAGATAGAAACTATCTAGGCTCTCTCTATGCTAGAGAAGCTTGATTATAAAGGTGGGTATTTGATGTAGGAGGGGGCATAAGGATCAGCGAAGCACTACTTGTTAAAAAATAAATATTAATCCATTGCGTGCCCTTCATCGGGTAAAGCTGGGGCAGTGATGTGAGTGGTGGAGTGGCTCTGTGATCTATGAGGTGCGGCGACCCCCTTCTCAGGGCTGTTGCCCACATAATAGGAGGCTTCATGACCATGAATCCGCTGAGTAACATTTGGGGCCTAATGTCCTCATTAGAATGTATTGGCCCAACCACGGATTTGTCAACATGACCCTGAATGTAGAGGGTCAGGCTTTAAATTGATTATTTTAGAAATAAAGGAATGTCCCTTCACAAGATTACATATAGCCCTATATTTTCTAGTAAATGGATGTCCTTTGCTACCTAAGAATGAATCTCATCATACCCCTTCAAAGAGAAGGGCCAGTGAAATTTTGATTTTGTTAAATTCTGATCTTATACAGTAGATATGATGCTTTAATATGAATACAAAACAATTTTATAACTATAGATAGATATCTTGCATAGGAAATCTTGTCTATATAATTATCAGATCACATAATGAAACCCCTGCACACCTGACACAGAATGTCTGTATGTGACGTCACATAAAGTGACAGTTATATTCAAATTTCAAATTTCTAAATTCCATAAAGATTATATTCTTTCACATTTTCATTTATGAATCATTTAATTTTGTGATTTTAACCTCTTTTACACTGATAAAGAACATGTGACAAACTTCTTTTTGCATTTTTTCTTAGTTTTATATTTTTTCAACTGTTCTGCTTGTGACGTCACACAAAGATAAATGATCTGTGCAGGCATTGTCAGATGCAGACAGAGAAGCTAAATATGAAACACAAAAATGTGCATAAAATAAGAACTAATAGAGACAAAAGTATAAAATTTGGTATGGTTATTCCCTGGATGGTAAGGATCATGACAGTATACTAATTTTTGGTCACTAGTCCCTCCCTTTAATAATATCTAAAACATTCATTTCTTAATCTAGAATTAACCAGTAGAGTTGCATCATTGTATCTGTATGGATGAAATGTGACAGAATTGTGACTGCTATCATCTGCTACCATCTTCTGAGCCTTTTCATGCCGCACATAACTAATTTTAGTACCTAAATGCATCTTTAATTCATAAACCCATATTGTTTGTACATGAATATTGATCCATATATTTGAATATACTAATCACATCAGTAAGTATATTTACTTATTCAGTTAGGCCTCCAACAGAAGGTCAAAGCTCTTGTATGTGATTGGGTCTGCACCCTGTCTTTAAAATGAAGGCCAACTCATGCTGGGCAATACTTGCTGCATCTTTTTCTGTCTCGTGTTTGCTCCTGGCTGCTGCAAAATGGTCACAAAGGGGAAACTTGTGTTGCATGGTGAAATACAAAACACAGCATTGATACTAGAGAAGGGATTCTCTGGAACTAGATATGATCGTTTACACTTGAATCTCCCCTTCAGTGGTGGATATTGGTTCAATGTCTCATTCCGGTTACAATGGCTACAACTATCTAATGTTGCCGGCATTCCAGGGTCACAGTCTTCAGTACTGTTAACAGATCATCCACATGTCTGTACTCTTTAAGAAAAATGACAAGAGCATATATCCAATATGGGGGTTTGGTCTTATAGTGTTAGAGAGTCATTGATTAAAACTAGATTTTAATTTTGATGTGAATAGCACTGATGTTACCTGTTTTATACTGTTGTATATGCCAGCACACCTTGTCATGTCAAACCTCTGACAGTAAAAAATTAGTTCTATATCTGTGGGGTGTTTCATAATAACCTACATAGCTACATAGGATTTGTGTGCCCTTACGGAAACTGTACACAACTTTGAAATTCTCAAATTTCACATAAAACAACCCTAAACTCACATGAATCAGCCCAAACCTCCCTAAATCAACCAAAATATCTCCTTAATCCACTGAAACTCACATAAGCAAAAACAAATCTCATGTAGCTACGGCACCTAAAAAACTAATCACAACTTTATGAAACACAAAACACACTGAGGTTTGTTATGAAACAGACCACTGTTATCACTCCCTGTATCGTAAATCTCTCATGTTCAGTCTCTGTGATTTCCCTTCTTATTGCACATATTCATCATACCCTGCAGGAGGTGATATATCCAATATGGGGGTTTGGTCTTATAGTGTTAGAGAGTCATTGATTAAAACTAGATTTTAATTTTAATGTGAATAGCACTGATATTACCTGTTTTATACTTTGCAATCTGTGTAACTTGCATTACTTTATAGAACCCAGCCTGTGGCCTGTGCATCACCCCAGACCTGCACTCCCCGACCAACCAGCATTTGCCTCTATGGGTCAAGGGTGGTCCATCCCCACAATATATTCCCAATTGTAGCAACTCATCTTAATGAAAAACTGTACTTGCAGACTGAGTTGTATTTAGGACGATTGGGTCATTGCTACACCACATTTCCCACTCTTTACGAGCTGCAGCTACATGCAGGCAGCACCCTCTGTAATAGACTCTCCCGCTGAGGTGCGTGTGAGTCCTCTGAGAACATGAGACCATGGAACATGCCGTGATGGGCGGGGCGTATACAGCCACCTCCCACGCCTGTATGCCTCCTCTGTATCACCCACCTGTAGTTAGTGCCCTAGGCCCAGTTTACCCTTTGCAATTTGTCCAGTACATGTAATTTCAGAATTGCCTGCATCAACAGTTTATCAGAATAAAAGTTGGCCATAGGAAAGTCCATTATCGTGATAAGAATATGATTGTTGCTGATTTAGTTAAGTTTGTTCATATGGAAGTCTTGGTAAATAATGCTATACATGTGACATTGCACCTTCTCTGTGCAGCAACAGGGTACACTGATATATTAAGATTTAGAGTGGAATTTATACAAGCTTCTTTTAAATTTGCCTCAGTGTTATATTCATATTCATGTTTCAAGGCAGATGTACATTAGCCAATAACTCTAAATGTTGGTTTAAGCTTCCATTACTGTCTGGATCCTTAATCCTGCATCTTTGATTTTCTGCCTGTTTAATTGTTATGCCTGAATACCTACATACATTCTTACATGCTTCTGTGTATTTATGTCTGTCTGCCTATTGCCTAAATACCACGTGCATCCTACTTATCTGCATGTTTTGTGTATATCTGTCAGTCTGCCTTCTGTGCCTGTTTCTCTGTGTGTATCTGTATATAAGTTATCCTGTCTTTTGTTTTTATAATTATACCTACTTGCATGCTTGTTTATCCAAACAAACTTGCATGAGGATGTGTCTATCTGCTGACTTTTGGTTGTATGGGATGTTAATTTTTATGAGGTCTTTTTTGATGATTTCCCAGAAATATGCTTTGTAAGTTATAGCAGAAGTCATTAAGTTTATCATCAGTTATTCCTCTTGTTCATCAGTTCATCTTTATCTGTATTATCCATCATATTAGTTACAGTTATATAACTATAGCATTTTTGGTACGTTTTACCTCAGTGGATTAAATGTTTTACAATCCAATTCCCCAGAGGACTGACTAAAATAAGCAGTATTACTTTCTTCTTACACTTTTCGAGAGGCTGTAAATAATCCTTTCAAATATCGTAATGCACAAAAAAGCTGCTGGCTGAGAGTTGGTGTGGGTTGAGTGTACTTCCACTCCTACGTTAAATCAGGATGTGCAGCCAATTCAGACAGAAAACCCACCCTTACCCTCATGAGATGTGATTGAGATGGATGATGTAGGAGCCCTGTCCAAGTTTCAGTCACCTTGTTAGGCAAGACGTCAAAGAAGTTCAACTTTGGAGTAGTCATTTTTTTTGCCACCAGGTGATTCAATTTCGTCTATAATAGGGGTTCATGTGAGATGGTAATGATGTGGATTTATACCACTGGACAGAACCATACTTAAGGGGCATCCCCACTAATGACCTCACAGGTAGGCCCTATCTAGGCTCTCTCTATGCTGGAGGAGCTTGATTATAAAGGTGGGTCTTTGCGACAGGAGAGGGCATGAGGCTTAGCGAAGCACTACTTGTTAAAAAAGAAAACTCAATCCATTACGTGCCGTCATTGGGTAAAGCCGGGGCAGTGATGTGAGTGGTGGAGTGGGTCTGTGATCTATGAGGTGCGGCGACCCCCTTCTGAGGGAAGTAATAGGAGGCCTCGTGAGCATGCGTCAGCAGAGTAACATTCGGAGCCTCATTAGAATTTATGGGCCTAGCCCCAGATTCGGCAACATGTCTCTGAATGATTATTGAATTGGCCTTTAAATTGATTATTTGAGAAATATAGGAGTGCTCCTTCATTTTCTTTACAATGTGAGGTTTTACTACCTAAGCATGGCTCTCATGGTTTTCTGTTATGTATGTAAGATTCATCAGCTCAAATATTTCCATGTTTACTCTCCATGTTGCAAGGTTTGCTCCATAATCTACCAGAATATTTTTCTTGATTTCAGCCTGCTATGATATATTGGGCTTACAGGAAAAGGAGATTCATATTGCAATATCTGTGTCTTTCTTTTTGTCTATTTTTCTGCTCCAGTTTGCCAGATCCTTGTCATTATAAGATTATGAATTACATTCAAAAGCAATTCAGCAAAATACTTTATCATTGTTATTTATTCATTGACAAATGATTAGTGCTACATAGTAGCCATGCAATGTTTTCTGTGATCCATAGCTTCCGTTAATACTGTACAGATCCCACCCTTCACATGTAGAATCACCATCTGGAAATGGACCTGACCTGGTCACAGCAACTTTGTAAACATTCTGTTTTGTCATTGATTCATCATGTTACTCTTATGAATATTGGGTTGGCTGACGAGCGCCTACAATAAATCTGTTTGCGCATGTAAAAGGTAGATTAGTATCCATCATTGACTAAAGACCCTTGGTCTAAGCCTCCCAACACACAGCAGGGAATAAGTGACACCCAGCCCCCAATATTAATCACCATTAGGCGCTAGGACTCTGTGGTTAGAGCAGTAGGGGCTAATGACAGTATTAATGAGTCGTGGCGGCGGGGTCTATTCGGCCCGATGACAGGCCCGATGAGCCCGATCCACCCCTAGGCCTGCTGGGTCTGTGCCTCCTCATCTTATAAGGGCCTTATGGGAGGGAGAGGACAATTGGGGAATCAGCAGGAGGCTGGTAATATATGGCAGTCAACCCCCCACCGACCTGCTTCTCTTCTTCATCACTCACACTATGAAAAGTCCCAAAACAGGGGCTTCATCAACCTTGTGTTTACAAGAGTATTCTGATATCATCAAATCTCTCTTATGGTTGGATTCTTTAGAAATGACAGTACAAAATGGTGGAACACATTAAACCAATTTTTCACATTTTTGCGTTTTTCCCACAACCATTTCACCTGACCAAAGGCCACCCTGAAGTAGATAGCTAGTTTCCTTTTTATAAATCAATCAAGCCCCTAAAGCTATACCTTTACTACGTGCTCACTTGGGAACCCACAGAGTATTATCCGACCCACTGTGGTCATATCAGGGCAATATGATTGGCCCCTGATCTTATAATGGCCGCATTAGCGGTTGCCTGTGAATAGGTCAGTGGGGAAATGAGGGGCTGCCGTGAGGTGATGAAGGGGGTTGCAGATTAGGAAGCCCGAAGGTACGCGGTATATCACCTACAGCAGGGTCCAGGGTTCTGTAAACTGACCTCTGTGAGGTGGTGAAGGGGGCCGTGGGTTGGAGAGGTACACGGTATATCACCTACAGCAGGTTCTAGGGTTCTCTGTAAACTGACCTCTGTGAGGTGAAGGGGGCCGTGGGTTGGGGAGGTACACGATATATCACCTACAGCAGGGTCGAGGGTTCTCTGTCTGTAAACTGACCTCTGTGAGGTGGTGAAGGGGGCCGTGGGTTGGGGAGGTACGCGGTATATCACCTACAGCAGGGTCCAGGGTTCTGTAAACTGACCTCCGTGAGGTGGTGAAGGGGGCCGTGGGTTGGGGAGGTACGCGGTATATCACCTACAGCAGGGTCCAGGGTTCTCTGTAAACTGACCTCCGTGAGGTGGTGAAGGGGGCCATGGCTTGGGGAGGTACGCGGTATATCACATACAGCAGGGTCCAGGGTTCTCTGTAAACTGACCTCCGTGAGGTGGTGAAGGGGGCCGTGGGTTGGGGAGGTACGCGGTATATCACCTACAGCAGGGTCCAGGGTTCGGTTCTCTGTAGACTGACCTCCGTGAGGTGAAGGGGGCCGTGGGTTGGGGAGGTACACGGTATATCACCTACAGCAGGGTCCAGGGTTCTCTGTAAACTGACCTCCGTGAGGTGGTGAAGGGGGCCGTGGGTTGGAGAGGTCCTACAGCAGGGTCCAGGGTTCTCTGTAAACTGACCTCCGTGAGGTGGTGAAGGGGGCCGTGGGTTGGAGAGGTACACGGTATATCACCTACAGCAGGGTCCAGGGTTCTCTGTAAACTGACCTCCGTGAGGTGGTGAAGGGGGCCGTGGGTTGGAGAGGTACACGGTATATCACCTACAGCAGGGTCCAGGGTTCTCTGTAAACTGACCTCCGTGAGGTGGTGAAGGGGGCCGTGGGTTGGAGAGGTACTACAGCAGGGTCCAGGGTTCTCTGTAATATGACCTCCATGAGGTGCTGAAGGGGGCCGTGGGTTGGAGAGGTCCTACAGCAGGGTCCAGGGTTCTCTGTAAACTGACCTCCGTGAGGTGGTGAAGGGGCCATGGGTTTGGGAGGTATTAGGTATATCACCTACAGCAGAGTCCAGGGTTCTGTAAACTGACCTCCGTGAGGTGGTGAAGGGGGCCGTGGGTTGGGGAGGTACACGGTATATCACCTACAGCAGGGTCCAGGGTTCTGTAAACTGACCTCCGTGAGGTGGTGAAGGGGGCCGTGGCTTGGGGAGGTACATGGTACATGGTACATCACCTACAGCAGGGTCCAGGGTTCTCTGTAAACTGACCTCCGTGAGGTGGTGAAGGGGGCCGTGGGTTGGGGAGGTCCTACAGCAAGGTCCAGGGTTCTCTGTAAACTGACCTCCGTGAGGTGGTGAAGGGGGCCGTGGGTTGGGGAGGTACACAGTATATCACCTACAGCAGGGTCCAGGGTTCTCTGTAAACTGACCTCCGTGAGGTGGTGAAGGGGGCCGTGGGTTGGGGAGGTACATGGTATATCACCTACAGCAGGGTCCAGGGTTCTCTGTAAACTGACCTCTGTGAGGTGGTGAAGGGGGCCGTGGGTTGGGGAGGTACGCGGTATATCACCTACAGCAGGGTCCAGGGTTCTCTGTAAACTGACCTCCGTGAGGTGGTGAAGGGGGCCGTGGGTTGGGGAGGTACATGGTATATCACCTACAGCAGGGTCCAGGGTTCTGTAAACTGACCTCTGTGAGGTGGTGAAGGCGGCCGTGGGTTGGGGAGGTACATCAGGTACAGTAGGGTCCAGGGTTTTACGTATAAATAATCACCATAGAGTTTGCTGGACACAGGTTTTTGAAACCTGTAACATAAATGCATATTACGACAAAAAATACATAATGAAGATAATGCACAAAATTGCTACAAAACCATGAGGTATATGTAGATACAAGAGGGAAATAGTTATGGAAAAAGGCAAACCATAGAGTAAGAAAGGGATATTCTAGATTGTGTAGCTGACTATGTTATGGTTCTGACCTAAAATAAAGCAGTAGTATATATAATATAACATTGCCATAAAGAAGTAGATTATCATCAAGCAGCCCGTAGACTGATCAATGCACTTTTGCACACTCCAACCCCACGGGTATGCACCTTGAACAAGCGGGAACAAGAACAATTGATTGAGTCATCTGTGTCATTGTGAATGGCAAGCAGACCTTCTAGTGTGCAGGGAAATGAACGTAGACCATTCTAGTTGCTGTTACATAATTATGCGAGAGGCCACTCCTTTACTCAAGGAGGAAGATGTGGAAGATAAGGAGCAGGAGAAAGGAGATTAGAAGGTGGTTAGAGTGCTTATAAGGTCTGTAAGGGTACTGTTGAAAGACTGGCTGCACAAGACAATCTAACATTACCATATCTTCAGCACTTGTCCATATGTAATCATGAATTATCGATTGGAGATCACTACACTAGAAATATACCGGGGTTAAGAGACAGACATTGCCAACAATTCAGGAGCCAAATTCTACTGTCAGTCCATAATTGTGTCCTAGATTTTCTAGGAATATCACAAGAAGAATTTTTAAAGAAAATGTAGATGATTTAAAAGAACATAATTTAAATAATCTTTCCATTCTCAAGTATAAGATGTAATAAAGTGATCGAATGTATATTTAAGGGAATGCAGACAAAATGATAATTATTTTAGTCAGAATTTTTCATTCAGAATGAATTGATAGTCAATGTTGTTAAAAATCACTGAACCCTTACTGATTACTGGTGATATATTCATGGTATGATATCCAGAACCTAGAATGCATTACTTGAAAAAATGGACTTTAATCAGTCATGTTGAAGTGACCACAAAGGCATTGGTTGTAGCTGAGACAGCGGGTCAAAGATGAGCCTTGAACTACCCAAGATGTGTGGAGGGGCTGCTAGTTAGATCTATCTACCATGGAGTGGGCGGATGTCTGGGTCCATCAACTACCTGCTTAGACATCTCTCCTCATGACTCAAGGCATGTCTTGTGCCTGCTGTGACCATCTCTTTCCCTATGTCATGCCTCTTGTCTAATGTGATCAGCTATTTTCCATGTCCTTTGTTTATATGCTGTGAACATCTGTCTCACCTTGACTCTCCCCATGTCTCATGCCCATGTCATGTCTTCGGCCCACCTCATTACTTATACCCACGTAATGTATTATGTCTATGTCATGTCTCATGCCTGGCTCATGTGGCATGTATCATGCCTACATCATGTTTCATGTCCATGTCATGTGCCGTGCCCACCCCATGTTCCATGTCCACCTCATGTCTCTTGCCTGCCTCATGCCTGCCTCATGTCTCATGCCCACCTCATGATATATTCCTGCCTCATGTCTTCTGTTTGTGTCATATATTGTGCCAGAATCATATCTCATGTCTTGTGCCACATCATGTCTCATACCCATCTCATGTATTGTACTCATGTCAAGTCTTGTGCCAGAATCTTGTCTCATGTCTGCATCATGATGTGTGTTTGTGTCCCATACCCATGTCATGTCTCAGGCACACTTCATTTCCCATGCATTTATCATGCCTCACACCTGAACCATGTCTCATGCTTTCCTCATGTCTCATATATGCCTCACGACCAATGCCTGTGTCATGTCCCATGCCTATGTCATTTCATGTCTCCATCCTCATGTCATGTGCCCATGACATGTTTAATGCCAACCTTATGTCGAATGCCAACCTCATGTCTAATGCCCGGACCATGTCTAATTCCCGCATCATCTCCTGTGCCTATGTCTTGTCTAATGCCCAACCATGTCAGGTACAGTGACCACATCATACCTGGGTGCCTGGGTCATCTCATGGCCATCTCATATCTTGTGCCTACATCATTTCTCATGCTGTACTGTCTCATTCCTTGCCATGTCTCGTGCCCCCCTCTTGTCACATGCCCATCTCATGTCTCATGTTAATCTCATATGTTGTACCCACGTCATGATTTATGCCCCATGACATCTTGTGCCCATGTCATGTCTCTTGCCGTGCCATGTCTAATTATCTGCCATCTCTCTCGACCCCCTCATGTCTCATGCCTGTCTTCATGTCTCGTTCAAGCCTCATGTCTCGTACCTGCCCCATGCTTTGCAAACAGCTATCACACCCTGACCTTTTCACAACCCCACCTAGTGAGCCCGGCCC
This sequence comes from Lepidonotus clava, assembly GCA_936440205.1. NCBI lineage: Eukaryota > Metazoa > Annelida > Polychaeta > Phyllodocida > Polynoidae > Lepidonotus > Lepidonotus clava. The sequence continues at coordinate 522,839 of OW387136.1, read as the reverse complement.
AAATCACTCGGTCTCAACATCAGCCAACGGTCTGATTCAATCAAGGCTTTTTTCGGTTGTTGCGTCACACTCAGAGATGATGTTTTGTTATTCTAGTATCAAAGGAACCTTCATTCCGAATCAGGGTTAAAACATTGTCTGATCCCTGCAGCAAGTGGCAGAACTTTGAGTGAGAAGAAAAAGGTGAAGCACCCAAATGATCTCTGTTTTAGAGAACACATGGCAGCGCTAACTCAGAGAGAGGCCAAATGATCTGTTAACTGCGTACGTCAGGAAGGTTCCCCTGCCCGTCTGGGAGCAGGGAGGATTGGGTTAATGGACCATACTTGAAGCATCACTCCGAGGGGGGCTGGTTCACAGTTTTCACACAGTATCAAAGGCTGAAAACGAGTATACAAGTGGCAATAAGTGAATAAAAAGTCAGTGAGTAAATCAGTCTGTCTGTCTGCGGTGTTGTCAGAAAGTAAGTCAAATGACCACTTCTGACTGAGTCACATTACCAGCAACTCTTCCTCAGTTGTTCAGCAATTTAGTTATTAAGTCAGTTTCTGAAAATTGTATGTAGGTAGTGGGTTATCAAATCAGCCAGTAGGACAGTGGTTCTGTTCATTGGTCAATCAGTCAGTCGGTGGTTTGGTCAATCAGTCAGCCAGTGTGTTGGTCAGTCAGTCTGTCAGTCTGTCTGTCTGTCTGTTGATCTGTCAGTCTGTTGGACTGTCAGTCAGTCAATCAGTCTGTCAGTCAGCCCTCATACTCAGGCAGTCAGTATTTTGAATTCGTAACTAAGTCAGCAGATGGATGGATGTTAAGTAACGGGAGAGGGCACTGAAGAACGAGTTATAGAAGGAATAAGGTAAAGCTTGATTAAATATAGGACAACAAACAGGCTTAAATAAAAAGTTAAAGGCAGTAAGATTTAAGCCTCTTGGGGACAGAACTATTCCTTCCCAATTTAGAGTAATGAGGGCCAATGTGAGAAAAGCTCCGAGCATGCCCATAATCAATTTATTTCAGAGGCTGTCTCTCAATCAAATAAAGATAACAAATTTGCAAGAAAAAGTTAAATTACTTTAAGAGCACAGCCTTGGGCTGGTGTTTTTCTTTCTGCAAAAGTCAATTAATTTCCTTTAGTTAATTCTGGTGTGTTTATCATCGGTTTACAGTGAGTTGATATGCCTTAAATTACATTCAAGATTGCTTCTCAAGGATTCAGAGGGTCGTTCATTCTAAAGATGTAGTATTAAACACATGATTTGATAAAGAAAGGTTAACCTTTTCATGAATCATTCACTCTAGTGGGTTAGATCTAAACAATATCACATTTTCTGAGAAAAGGGAGAGGCATGCCCTTAAGTAACTATTAAGAATCTACTAGGATATAATTATGGGATTTCCTAGCTCCTCCATTTGTATACATTAGACTATTTTGTTGTTGAACTTAAAAGTAGTTTCAACTCACCTCTCGTGTCGTTAGAAGTACCTCCTGTGAACGGATGATACTAGGTATGGATACGTGCAGCCAGCACAAATTTAACAAAATATATTTTGCTTTGAGAGTTTGAAATTTTCGATTTGATGTTTGACAAAGGTTTGATACGTTCAACTTGATAACTTGATTAGTGCTTTCCAACAGACTTAATAAGCTAGCGTAATTTATCAGCAACACAAAATGCCTAGTACCTCATTGATAGTCAGTATGAGTGAAGAGAGGTTTTTCACACAGTAAAGTACTTTATAGATTTCATAATTGTGTCTGAAACAGTTTTGATGGTTTATAGGTGACCAAAGGCCTATATTAGAGGTGGGGATATATTCCTGAAGTTTCCGATTTTTCAGCTCACTGTTACTTCTAATCACTACAGACGTTTTGTTCCCTTTAAGACAAGAAGACAAATGCAGCTACAGTGGGAACAGTAGACCCCCTAACCTGAGGTGTTAGACCCCCTGCCCTGAGGTGTTAGTCCCCCTGCCCTGAGGTGTTAGACCCCCTGCCCTGAGGTGTTAGACCCCTGCCCTGAGGTGTTAGACCCCTGCCCTGAGGTGTTAGACCCCCTGCCCTGAGGTGTTAGACACAGGCGGCCGGCCCAACCCCTGAGGGCTGGGGAGGGGAGTGTATGACCACAGGGAGGGGCCTGAGGAATCAGTCTGAGATCTCAGAGACTGAAACAGACAACACAGACTCTCAGCAGATAAGTGCTCCTACTGGGGGGTATGAACAGGGTGGTCCCAGTGTCGAGTACCTGATGCTAGAATTGTTGTATGTCCTTGTTCCTTATTTATGTCAATATCCCTAAATCCAAGAAACCTACTGCATGACACCATTATATATATATACCTATCTTGCAACATGGCTTCCCTGTTGCATGTTTTTTTGAGAAAATGGCTCTGACCCTGGGTGGTTTTTGTGTCCAGCCCCTCCCCTTGTCTGGGAGGTCAGTGCTCGTGCCTTACCCCGGCCCTAACTCAGCCCCTTCAGGGCTCGTTTAGCTGCCGCCCCCGGCCGCCCCCCTCACCTCACCCACCACTTGTTCCCTTCTCAAAAGCTGCCGAGAACACAGAGATGACAAGCGGAACCCGTTCATTGTGAGGGCTGGGCCCGCTGGGTTAGGCTGACTCATATGGGGGGCAAAGTGTAACGGGCCCAATGGTTGGCTCATTTCACTTATCATCATATATTTTAAGTATATACTTACAAACAAAACTGTATGAGTATAGAGATAGGGATTGACGGACTCCCCGAGGTGAGAAGCACATCACGGGCAATACAGACTCTCGGCAGATAAGTGTTCATACTGGGGCTCTGAACAGGGTGGTTCTGATGTTAGAAATGCCCATGCTGTATGTCCTTGTTCCTTATCTATATCAATATCCCCAAACCTAAGCTAAATACTGAATGTTACCAAATATACCCCGGCATGTCACATTACTTCCCTGTCGCATGTTTTGTTTTATTCAGGAAATGGGTCAGACCATGGATGGGTTTTGGTATCCAGCCCCTCCCCTTGTCTGAGAGGTCAGTGCTCGTGCCTTACCCCGGCCCTAACTCGGCCCCTTCAGGGCTCGTTTAGCTGCCGCCGCTGGCCGCCCACCTCACCTCACCCACCATTTGTTCCCTTCTCAAAAGCTGCCGAGAACACAGAGATGACACGCATAGCCAGTTCATTGTGAGGAGCTGGGCCCGTTGGGTTTGGCCGGCTCATGTGGGGGGCAGAGTGTAACGGACCCAATGCTTGGCTCATTTCACTTATCATCATATCTTTTAATGTATATACTTACAAACAAAACTGTATTAGTATAGAGATAGGGATTGACGGACTCCCCGAGGTGAGAAGCACATCACGGGTAATACAGACTCTCGGCAGATAAGTGTTCATACTGGGGCTCTGAACAGGGTGGTTCCAGTGTTGAGTGTCTGATGCTAGAAATGCCCATGCTGTATGTCCTTGTTCCTTATCTATACCAATATCCCCAAACCTAAGCTAAATACTGAATGTTACCAAATATTCCCTTCTCAAAAGCTGCCGAGAACACGGAGATGACACGAGGAACCCGTTCATTGTAAGGCTGGGCTGCTGGGTTAGGGCAGCTCATGTGGGGGGCAGAGTGTAACATGCCCAATGCTTGGCTCATTTCACTTATCATCATATCTTTTGATGAGTATACTTAATTGTATGCTTGACCAGTTATTGCATAGAATTTAGCATAATATTTTTCCTGTTTATTATATTTTTCTCCTTATTTTTCCAGCTCATTTAGGGTACAGTCATCTATAGTTTTAGGTGCCGGGCCAATATTCCAGGGATAATTCTCTTTGAATTGTTAATATAGAAGAGGAATAAGTGCACAGTGACCAGACACCTACACCACCACAGCCTCTGGTCAATAGTAGACCATAGTGGGAGTAAGGTGCTTGAGGCATACAAAGTCCTACTCAAATAACCATATCAGGAGCCATGAAAGACCTTTAGATTGGCCTACTATTGTTCTACCCCTGAGGTAACTCCATTTCTATTAGCTAGTTAAATGCCTCTTAATATGGGGAATGCCTTTCTCTTAAAATAGAACACTCAATTGTTTGTAAGCATAACTACTCCATACACATTTCAAATATTCAAAGTAAATTTAACACATAGCATATTATACACATCTCCCTGAGCCATTTGTGTCCGGCTCCACACCAGCCGGAGCAGCTGCGTTAATCCCCGGCAAGAGCTGCTCTATATCAGGTTAGGATTTGCTCGCAGCGTCCCCTGTTTGCCCTGCTAACAGAGCGGCGGGCCCTGTCCGTCTCCCACAGCCTGTCCTAGATATACCGCTCCCACCTGCCCTACCCCAGCTTGTCCTAGACACACTGCTCCTACCCCTCCCCATCCCAACATGTCATAGACACATCTGTGCTACCCATTCTATCCTAGGCTGTCCTAGACTTACCCAACCCCGCAGGCTACCCCACTCAACTGTCCCACCCCGCCCTACTCCAGCCTGTCCTAGACTTACCGTTCCACCCACCCCAGCCTGTCCTAGATACACCATTCCCACCCTACCATACCCCAGCCTGTTCTGGACATACCACTCCACATTTACTAAATAAAAGCTTCCCGAAAAAGGCTCTTGAGTATGACTGTCGCTATCACAATCAATTATGTTCTAACCCTGTTTCGATACATTTCCATTAAATCATTGGTAATCTCAAAGTGCTGATGCAGTTTGGATTCGAAGAGGTCTGACAGCCCAAAGCCCACCCTTTTTGTAACACACCTCAGCTTCACAATGTCTAAGACTATGAGTCAAGTGTCTGGAGATCTACACTCAATTGAATTTTTAGAATCTAAACAGTTATGACTCATTTCAAGTTTAGATTAAAGAGGTGGTTACATTTTAAACACTTTAGTTGTATGTGTTTAACCAGTAAGGACGTTAAGACCAATGACAGCTTCAAAATTAATGTTAAACACCATCAGGACAGTGCTGTCTCCAACATATGTATTTTGTGTCCATATTGCGCCTCAAGTCCTTTAAGTGTAAAACCCCCTTTTCAATGATAAAAACACCTTTGCCAAGTCCCTGAGTGTGCGATTTCAGTGGCCACTGGATACTATTGTTGTCTCCATTCAGAGGTATCGAGTCGCGCTCCCTGAGATGGACCACCTGTACTCCGGGTACACCTGTGACTTTCTTTCTCCACTCCGCTTTCTTCTGTATAGAAAGAACTGTTTGTACTGAGTGGGATCAGCTGGTGCTTCTCACTCTCCCCTGGTCTTAGGGTATGCTCTCCTGCCCCAGGGACTGGTCCTTTATGGTCTATGGCTGAAGTAGACAGCCTCCAGGGGTGGGGGGGGGGGGTTACCACTAGACCACCTGGGGGACAGATGGAGGGACTGGATCTGACAAGTACTGATGTAATTTGTGTCTATGCTGGTGCTTGAACTCCTGAAAGACATTAGAGACGACAAACCAATGCTGTAATTAAAGGTTTTGTGCATCCACAGATTTGAGAGGTGCTCATAAAGGCACTGATACTAGTAGGCAGGTCATTCTATATGAAGCATGGATGGTGGCAAAAGTTCATATAAAGTAAAGATGTTTACTTTTCTAAACATCATGGACCACATTAGGAGTAATATAGATGTCAAAGCTGCTGTGAACCAATAATCCATAATCCAAATGTGCAGATGGGCTCTGCCTGCCACTGGCCTTTTAAACATGATGATATGCACACCTGGTATACAAGAGTGCAATTACAATTCCTGTACATCTTGTGGTTGCCCAGTTGTGAGCAATATAAATAGTTGACTCAAATGTCTGTATATACATGGCCATTCAGTTTTATTTCTTGTTTAAAGAAAACTGAAAACATGGTCTGAGGGAGGGGGAGGGCTTTGTATGTTACGTTACCCCTGTCGTCCCCTCCCCCGGGAGGCATCACTCACACAGAGGTGCTACATACATAGATGTTCCAACCACCTATGGGCATTGTCCATCGATCATGCCCCTCGCCGACCCGAGCCATATACCCGCTCCCCGGGGCCCCAACCCGCTCCCTGCAGCCCCAATTTCACTTTACTTGTATGATGGATGTTTTCAGGGCCTTTGTTTAGAGCCTTTCAATTCTGTAAGGATTACTGTAAAACCTCCACCTGTCTCATGTAGTACAAGGATTACTGTAAAACCTCCACCTGTCTCATGTAGTACAAGGATTACCGTAAAACCTCCACCTGTCTCATGTAGTACAAGGATAAATGTAAAACCTCCACCTGTCTCATGTAGTACAAGGATTACCGTAAAACCTCCACCTGTCTCATGTAGTACAAGGATTACCGTAAAACCTCCACCTGTCTAATGTAGTACAAGGATTACCGTAAAACCTCCACCTATCTCATGTAGTAAAAGGATTACTGTAAAACCTCCATCTGTCTCATGTAGTACAAGGATTACTGTAAAACCTCCACCTGTCTCATGTAGTAAAAGGATTACTGTAAAACCTCCACCTGTCTCATGTAGTACAAGGATAAATGTAAAACCTCCACCTGTCTCATGTAGTACAAGGATAAATGTAAAACCTCCACCTGTCTCATGTAGTACAAGGATTACTGTAAAACCTCCATCTGTCGCACGTAGTACAAGGATTACTGTAAAACCTCCACCTGTCTCATGTAGTAAAAGGATAAATGTAAAACCTCCACCTGTCTCATGTAGTACAAGGATTACTGTAAAACCTCCACCTGTCTCATGTAGTACAAGGATTACCGTAAAACCTCCACCTGTCTCATGTAGTACAAGGATTACCGTAAAACCTCCACCTGTCTCATGTAGTACAAGGATTACCGTAAAACCTCCACCTGTCTCATGTAGTACAAGGATTACTGTAAAACCTCCACCTGTCTCATGTAGTAAAAGGATTACTGTAAAACCTCCACCTGGCTCATGTAGTACAAGGATAAATGTAAAACCTCCATCTGTCTCATGTAGTACAAGGATTACTGTAAAACCTCCACCTGTCTCATGTAGTACAAGGATTACCGTAAAACCTCCACCTGTCTCATGTAGTACAAGGATAACCGTAAAACCTCCACCTGTCTCATGTAGTAAAAGGATTACTGTAAAACCTCCACCTGTTTCATGTAGTAAAAGGATTACTTTAAAACCTCCACCTGTCTCATGTAGTACAAGGATTACTGTAAAACCTCCACCTGTCTCATGTAGTAAAAGGATTACTGTAAAACCTGCAGCTGTCTCATGTAGTACAATGCAGGGACATACACAAATCATTGGTGTAGTTTATAGCATGACTGATTGCACTTTCCAGAAAACACACTCAAGCTTGTGATAACTCATCTCTCTTACAAGGTCTTGTGTCAAACTAGAGGTGATGTGTCTCAAAGGTACACACAGGTTACCAGAGCAGTGCCACCTGGTATGGTTCTATTTCTATTGTAGGATTTCCTTGAAGTTTCCCTGAAATTTCATAAACATTTCATTAAGTTCTTAGGAGTTATGAATGTGAATATATCAATTAAAAGAAAATTAAGTATAATTAGTCTAATGTAGCTAATTTAGCATATTTCACATTTTCCTTGTTTCAAGGGATAGAACTAGATTTTCCATGGTCACCTAAGGTTTTATTTGACCTAAAATACTCATTTAGGCCCTATCCACACATTTTAGCATTTAAAGTAAAAATCCCTTATCTATTTTTGGATATTGAAAAATCCTCTTTTTAATAATAAACAGACATTTTCTCAGATGCTCGAATCTGTGAAATTGATATGGTGACTTGGGATCTTTTAAAGTTTTTTTATGTTCCTAATTCATCCACCTAAACACCTGGTGGGTTTAATATTTTGTCACGGGTTTTAAGAACTGACACGTTTTACGTTTAAGTTGAGAACGGTGTAGGCGGAGACCTAATCTAAGGCTGAATGTAGTTTGTTAATTTGCTAAGGTCAAACATAATGCAGAAACACATTGACTTTCCATTCCTCATTTTTTAACATTATGTTTAATGCAATTAAACAAAAAGTCATTTGTCATAATTGTCAAAGGAGATTGAATGAAATAAAAGCCATATCATGAAATATGTGAAAAGTATGGTCCTTGCGTCTTGCTTATATTTTGAATTGAAAATATAGCCGCATCCTCATTTTGGTGACTAAATCTTTAGTAGCCCTGCGATTACTGTTTACCCTTTCCTTCTATGGTGACTAGTGGTTTTCAATGGTCCTGGTCACCATTGAAGGAAACAGTTGACACTAATAGCTTGGCTACTAAAATTTTAGTCGCTCGAGTGGAGATGTGGCTTAACATTCATGAATATTTTTACCAATGACAAAACAGACTAAAATAGAGTGTCCTATTGGGTCCAAGAAACAAGTAACTGAACTCCGACCAAGATGGAGTATGTTGTTTTCATTCCATCCCTCACCTATATGTTTTGTTATTTACAGACGGACAGCGAGGTCCTGCCGATAATACGATAAGAAGTAATAAATAAAGTGGATGATATTTGAATCTTTCCATTCCCGATAAGGGATTCCTATTGCACGTTTCGCCACGCTTATGCCATGGCTATTTGTGTGGTCAGACATTTGCACCACTTTACTTGTTTCCATGACAACGGGTCTTTTTCCCACTTCACCCTACACCTCAGAACGTCATAAGTCCAGCCAAGTCCGGAAGAGCTATTACAGGCGTCAAGTGGCTGTTGCCATTTTCTGTCCAGATTGTTGGGTGTCCATTCACACGCACGGTTTAGCCGAGAAAGGTATGAGAAATACGAGTTACCACTGCAACTATTTCTTAAAGTGGCGTCAGCAAACTGAGATCTATGTGTCGCCGGCGACTGGAAAGTCAGAAAAAGGACCCTTTCATATCACTGGTCTGGTGAATGCAGGAAGTGGGGGAAGGGAGGGGGTGTTGTTCAGTGATTGGGCAACAAGGGATGGAGGGACTAAACAGGTATATATATGTAGGGGCGGATCCTGGGGGAGTACAGACAGAGGGGGAAATGCTGCATGCATACACATGATTGCACGCAGTTTTAGTACTTAGTCTTTATGCTGACGCCCACCCCTTTCCCAAATCCTGTATCCCCCCCTGATTAATCGGTACATAGCAGTAAGAACAGGGGACATTTAGCATGGTAAGGGTTAGGGTTAGGGACACATGACACAGTAAGGGTTAGGGTTAGTGACACTTGACACGGTAAGGGTAAGGGTTGGCTACGTTAATGGCTAAATTAATTTTGATATGGTAAGGGTTGGGGTAAGTGACACTTGGCATGGTTAGGGCGATACTTGAGATGACAAGGGTTAGGGTTATTGACACATGACATGGTAAGGGTTAGGGTTAGGGACACATGACATGGTAAGGGTGAGGGTTAGGGACACATGACTCGGTAAGAGTGTCCCTAACCCTCTTACCCCAGCCTGTGCTACATTAATTTTGATATGGTAAGGGTTGGGGTTAGTGACACATGACATGGTAAGGGTTAGGGTTGGTGACACTTGACATGGTAAGGGTTAGTGACACTTGACATGGTAAGGGTTAGTGACACTTGACATGGTAAGGGTTAGGGTTAGTGACACTTGACATGGTAAGGGTTAGTGACACTTGACATGGTAAGGGTTAGGGTTAGTGACACTTGACATGGTAAGGGTTAGGGTTAGCGACACTTGACACGGTAAGGGTTAGTGACACTTGACATGGTAAGGGTTAGGTCAAGTGACACTTGACATGGTATGGGTAAGGGTTAGTGACACTTGACATGGTAAGGGTAAGGATTAGTGACACTTGACATGGTAAGGGTTAGGGTTAATGACACTTGACATGGGAAGGGTTAGGGTTAGTGGTACATGACATGGTAAGGGTTAGGGTTAGTGACACTTGACATGGTAAGGGTAAGGGTTAGTGACACTTGAAATGGTAAGGGTAAGGGTTAGTGACACTTGAAACGGTAAGGGGTAGGGTTAGTGGTACATGACATGGTAAGGGTTAGGGTTAGTGACACTTGACATGGTAAGGGTAAGGGTTAGTGACACTTGACATGGTAAGGGTTAGGGTTAGTGACACTTGACATGGTAAGGGTTAGGGTTAGGGACACTTGACATGGTAAGGGTTAGGGTTAGTGACACTTGACATGGTAAGGGTAAGGGTTAGTGACACTTGACACGGTAAGGGGTAGGGTTAGTGGTACATGACATGGTAAGGGTTAGGGTTAGTGACACATGACATGGTAAGGGTTAGGGTTAGTGACACATGACACGGTAAGGGTTAGGGTTGGCTACATTAATGGCTAAATTAATTTTGAAATGGTAAGGGTTGGGGTTAGCGACACTTGACACAGGAAATAACAGTACTCGTGAAATTAACTGTTTTAAATGTACTGGTTAATCCCCACATCCCATAATCTTGTTTGCTGTGGGACCCAGCAGCAGAGGACCCCTGTAGTCAAACTGTCTGGTGTCCAGGGGCCAGGAGGAAGACACGTTTGTGATAGGTATGTACATAACGATTGATGAGGAATGTTGAGAGACAATGATATTTGACCGCTTTCCAGTCAGATCCAACGGACCGTGGAGTAGGATTAGTGGTGTATAATCTTCACTGCTGGGACTTTAAGGTACAGACAAGTGTGATCTTACAGGTACTTGTCTTGGATGTAGTCATTTATTCGCATTAAATACATAGCTAACAGGACTGTAGACTTTGGCGACGTCTCCTTCTTCTCTGATCAGGACCCCCTGATCTAACTGATTTCAGTGAATAGTGTGTCTACTTTGAAACCCCCTTCACCCCCCTCCCCCACCCCGCTCCTTCCCCGCCCGTCTTTTGTAGTTTCTCACGCTTTGCAGCACCCCGGAAATGAGTTGCCTTGATGGCGGGCAGGGTGGCTGTATTCAACTGCCCGATTTTACTCACGATTTCAGATATTGGGATGGCTATTAGTATTTTATATAGACATGCAATATATCATTAAAAAGGATTTCATATTCCCTTTCAAATGGTTTGCAACATGCAAGGGTTCCCCTCATATTTCTAATGATAATTTAGACAATGCTAAAATCCCAGGTAGTCAAAATCAGCTAGTGGATAAAGGCTTTGGGCGCGGTTCACACTGTGAGAGTAGGTGCTGTGTTAGGCCGCATTCACACTGCGAGACGGGGTGCAGTGTTATGGTTATATTCCACTATACATTGCAGAGCGCCCTCAATCCCCGCTGTCTGTCTGTATGTCCCTTAGTATACGCCATGTGCAAGTTTCATATATTTTTATGTCGACATATTAGAGAATCTCTCACTATTCAGATTATACCTTGGTTACAGTCTGAGAGTGCGTGCAGGGCTCAAGGCGGGGTAGGTGCGGTGCTCCAATTACTATACGGTAACTCCGCCTAAAGTGTTAGGTACGCACAGCACCCTAAAGGCAGGTGTCCACGTGGCGACTAAACCACAGCTATTAACATTGGTCGCCCGCCGATTAAGGAGTTAGTACGTCGTCGGACGACTAGTTAGTCGCCGGTGAAAAAATTCTTTAATCGCCTCGTTGGGATGCTCCCCATATAAATCTGCTGGCGACTAGAGAAAACTTTAGTACGTCGCCGGACGACTAACTAGTAGCCCGTGTCTGTGGCAAAATATTAAACATGTCCAATATCTCGCCCCCAAACCACGGCAATTAGTGGTTTAGTCACCAGACATCACGGCCCCAGGATTTACTGAGTCGTTGGACGATTAGACAACATAGTTGCCGTTGATTTTTGTAATATTGGTCACCACGTGGGGACCAGCCTTAATAGACTTACAGCTGAGAGATCTAGACTCACCAGTCATGGTCTGAGAAGCTAGCGATATACTCTAACAAGACGTCCATATAAGTTGTAACGACAATTAAACTGAAATGACGCCTATAGAGTGATACTCATATTGGGTAATGTGTTTCAGTTTCCGAACCACTAGGATTAACACTCAAGAGGATGATGATGATCATTTTGACCAACTCACGTTTTTTGATTTGTGCAAAGTTCTGATGACCGTATGTATGAGGTAGGGGAGGTAAGACCAGAGACAAGTGACCTCGGGGAATCGAACCTGGAGTGCCGACCAAAGAAATTGTGCGCACCTAAATGCATGCACAAGTTGCTCCAGAAAACGATCACGCATCTAAAAAATGATGTGTGAAGTGCCCAATATGGTGAAGTGAGGAATATGTCCAAATAAAAACATGTGTAAAGAATAAATATTCATATAAATTACTTCACCATATCCATTAGAAACAAATGGCAATTTAATTAGAGTGTTTTTAACCCCCCAAAAATGTCACAAATCTAAAATTTTGTGTTATTTCACGAATCAAAATTTTGGAATCGTGGGCATAAGGTACATGAAATTTCTTTGGTCGGCCCCCCTGGGCCATCTACGCAGTCTCACATGCTTGGCCCTGTTTTCTTTTGTGTTTTTTTTTTTATTTGTTTTTGAGTAAATTTAATGAGACTTCAATCACTATAAAGTATGTAGTCGGACTACTACGGGGAAATAGGGTACCCCCACCTTTAGGCTCGCTCTCTCCCCTTGCCAGGAACTCAACTTTCGCAGAGTCTCGCGCTGATCATGTGACCCCTGGCAGACGTAATTTGTCTGTGTAGAGGATGTTTAGACTCTCTGTGGGTGTGTGGTAAAGCCGCGTCCCCACTTTGCCGACCAAGGACGGCTACTAACGTTAGTCGTCTGACGATTAAGAAACAAGTAAGTCGTCGGGCGACTAACTAAGTTTCTGATGGAAAAAAAGTTAATCGCCACGTTGGGACGCTCTTGTAGTTAGTCGCCGGACGACGAGACAAAACTTTAGTTAGTCGCCCGACGATTAACTTTTCACTGGCAGGCATAGAACGATATTAAACATGTCAAATATTTTGCCCCAAACCCAGGGCGACTAGTGGTTTGGTCGCCAGACATCACGGCGCCAGTGTGGAGTTGGTCGCCGGGCGATTAACAACCTTAGTAGTCCGCCGACCAAGGAAATCTAGTCGCTGAAGTGGGGACCCGGCATAAGGGCGGGGGAGGTGAATGTCCAGAACACAGTGGTTTTAGGCCCTCTCTGTGTGGTAAGGGGGTTAGAGGTCAATGTCCAGAACACGGCGTGTTTAGGCCCTCTCTGTGTGGTAAGGGGGTTAGAGGTCAATGTCCAGAACATGGCGTGTTTAGGCACTCCATACACTCTCTGTGTGGTAAGGGGGTTAGAGGTCAATGTACAGAACACGGCCTGTTTAGGCCCTCTCTGTGTGGTAAGGGGATAAAGGTCAATGTCCAGAACACGGCGTGTTTAGGCCCTCTCTGTGTGTGGTAAGGGGGTTAGAGGTCAATGTCCAGAACACGGCCTGTTTAGGCCCTCTCTGTGGCTGGTATTTGATAGACCACGGGGTTGGGGACACTTGCTTGATAACATGGAAGAAAGAATTACTGATAGTTTGTATTTGGATAAGGTAATGCATTAGCAGGCGACATAAAAATACGTAGATCACAGTTAGAGTTGTTCCTTTTCCATAACATTTGCCAATAAACATTATGATACTGCAAAGAATCCCCTGATACTCTAGTGCACGTGATACCAACACGTTATAAAAGTCAAGTATAGAACAACTTCACATGTGACTTACTTTTATTCTTCAATGAATTAAATGCTAGAATAAAAATGTAGTCCTAGTAAGTAGAATGCATAAGGATGACATGAGACCAAATTAGCTCCATTATGTGATTTGCCTGTTAATGTTTTGCATGTAAACGTAGCATAATAGTATCAGAAATCAACTGGCCAGCCATTTTCATAGCTTTAATTCATGGAGAGGTTGAATTGCATGCACCTTCCCGCCCCCAAGGGCTGAATGTGAATAGACCCTACACACTTTAATAATCCTTCTGTCAATTCATGTTTTGTCATCCAATTTCCAATTTTGCAGCAAGGTGTCCCCAGTGTAATAGATCAAGGTGCTTCGCTTCACTCAGTGAGTAAACATGATATCAAATCATAACTGTTTATCATACTGTGATTACTTCCACGTTGCACCTGCCGTTTTTAGACTTAAATATGCAAGAAAACTTCTCCTTTCTATTAATGGCCTTCATCTTGACCTATTCTGGTCAAAGGTCACCATTTCAATGGACAGACTCGGATCTACTTCCCAATCCCTCCCTCTTTCTCTAGTACCTGTTTCATAGTAGCGACTGTAATGACCTGTTTCATAGTAGCGACTGTAATGACCTGTTTCACAGTGACACTGGTAGCGACCTGTTTCATAGTAACACTGGTAACGACCTGTTTCACAGTAAAACTGGTAATGACATGTTTCACGGTAACACTGGTAATGACCTGTTTCACAGTAAAACTGGTAACGACCTGTTTTTTTTTGTTGTTTTTTTTTTAAGTTGTTTTTATTGGGTTATCAGGTTCAGCATTGCCGGTCTTCCACCCGCTCCCACTAGACAATTTGCATTTCTGATAGGGTGGGAGCGGTGAGGATACAGATAACTATGGAATAAATATTACAACGTCATCAAAATGACATGAAGGTGATAACAATGAGATGAGATGGGATGAAATAACATGTGATATTATACAATCACAGTAACACTAGTAACGACCTGTTTCACAGTAATGCTGGTAATGACCTGTTTCACGGTAACACTGGTAACGACCTGTTTCACAGTAAAACTGGTAACGACCTGTTTCACGGTAACACTGGTAATGACCTGTTTCACAGTAAAACTGGTAACGACCTGTTTCACATTAACACTGGTAACGACCTGTTTCACACTAAAACTGGTAACGTCCTGTTTCACAGTAACACTGGTAACGACCTGTTTCACAGTAACACTGGTAACGACCTGTTTCACGGTAACACTGGTGACGACCTGTTTCACAGTAACACTGGGAACGACCTGTTTCACGGTAACACTGGTAGCGACCTGTTTCACAGTAACACTGGTAACCACCCATTTCACAGTAACACTGGTAACGACCTGTTTCACGGTTACACTGGGAACGACCTGTTTCACAGTAACACTGGTAATGACCTGTTTCACAGTAACACTGGTAACGACCTGTTTCACAGTAACACTGGTAACGACCTGTTTCACGGTAACACTGGTAACCACCTGTTTCACAGTAACCCTGGTAACGGCCTGTTTCACGGTAACACTAGTAATGACCTGTTTCACGGTAACACTGGTAATGACCTGTTTCACAGTAACACTGGTAACGACCTGTTTCACAGTAACACTGGTAATGACCTGTTTCACGGTAACACTGGTAACGACCTGTTTCACAGTAACACTGGTAACGACCTGTTTCACGGTAACACTGGTAACGACCTGTTTCACAGTAACACTGGTAATGACCTGTTTTACAGTAATACTGGTAATGACCTGTTTCACAGTAACATGCAAGCTGACCCTTCAGGGTGAAAGTACCCTCCTGGTACCACCAGTCTGACTGGATCAAGCCGTATGGGGATTTATCATGGTTTATCATGGTTCTCTCCAATCATCTTCTTCTCTCTGCTTGTTCAGCTGTCATAATGGTGGGAACTATTCACCTGTGGACGGTCATTTGTACTGGTCCTTCTCTAGTATGTGAATGTTGCAGCAGGCTAGATCCGCCAGTCCTCCACTCAGGGAACATGAAGTGCCTCTAGTGGTACGCCAATGTGTGCGCGCAATAGTTACGGCAGTAGGCAGTTTCCAGAAAATTCCTTTATTTTTAGATAAAAAAACCTAAAAGAGCACAACAGTTGCTGTTATGAGAACAACGTTTTCATATACATTATAGTTGTCTTCCAGGAGTTGTAATGTTTTGATTATTGAGATTTTGATATATTTGTCCAAGGTGACATAAACCTACCTTTGAGCTTCTGGCATTTAAGCTTAGACTAGAGGATCTATACGCCCTCCACGTTAAGTATAACACAGGCGAAAAGCTTTCTCATGTATGGTTATTCAAAAGTAAAATATAAAATGTTATGTAAGGTTTGTATTCAATATAAGGTTCAGGTTGATTGCAAGAAATGGACATATTAACACTGACAAACTGATACATCCCTCTGGATGTTGGCCAATATAGAATAGGGCAGAAGAAGAACTTGGTATTTAGTATGAACTTTGCCTTTCAAAACATACAGACCATTTTGGCAAGGTCAATCACCTCAACTCTGCAGTGTTACTAAATGTCCCTATTTGGAAGTCGGCTTGCTGATCGGGCTTTAATGTTGGGTGTGTGTAGGCTGGGATTAATGACCTCAAACAGGGCTTTCCCCTAGTCACGCCCGGGTCAAACCGTGCTGCTGTCACCAGTCCGGATACACTGACACCAGACCAACATCAAAGTGTCACCGCCTTCTGAGCCGATGACCCTGGTTACCTGGCCCCAGGGAGTGGGACAGGCCAAGTGTTAACCAATGTAGTCGGGGTAATATCGTACCAGTTTGTAAACAGATAATGATGGAATACCTACTGCTTAGATCCATGTTTTAATGTGATTTTTTATGCTTTCCATTTTAAAGGCAGTCTGCATTCAGCATGCAATTGAGTGAGACACTAGACTAACAATACCAGATATTTATTCAATTCAAACTATTGACCAACCAGCTCTAAGCCAGGCATATGTCTCTTTGTAAACTCTCTCTAGAAATCATGAAGTTTTTAACACTAGTCTTCTGAAATTTACTATCTAGTAACTGATTTAACAGTGTGTTTCACAGGAACTTCGTTGAAATGATTATTTGTTAAATTGTTAGCATTTCACATATCCCAAAAAGTAGTAACAACATGATGGAAGGGATATGTGAAATATAGTTTTACAAGTTCTGCCAGCATTTGAAACATTCAAAACTTTCAAATATTAGAGGAAAAAGCTTTAGGTGTGACCAAGTCTTTAATTCTACTGTTTTTTTAGTTTGTTTTGTTTGTTCACATTTGGCACCACATCCAGGGGATACAAGATGCGGCTGTTACTGTAAGCTAGGGCCTGGAAGGGGAGCTGCCGATGGGAGAGGGCTGAGACTAGTACTGTCAGCTCAGAGACTTCTACTCACAGAGACGGGACACTGCTGACCTGGGGCCCGGTAGGGGGGCTTGTTAAGGCACTAAGTGACAAAAGGCACTAAATGGCAAAATTTTGTCACTTTTTGTCACTTAATGCCTCCCACAAGGCACTAAGTGACAAAAATGCCTTATATGGTAAAGACACTAAATGACAAAACTTTTTCCATTTGCTTTCTTTTTGTCAATAATTACTTAGTCTCTTGTTATTTATTTATTTATTCCTTGATTAGTTTTTATTTTATATTTACTATTTTCTCTTTATAAATAACTTTTTTTAATCATTTGATAATTATTTTTATTTATTGATTAAATATTAATTAATTGATTAATTACTAATGAATCATTTATTTATTTTTTTATAAGTAACTAATTTACAAATCTTTTACCATTTGCTTCATTTATATCACTGATTATAAAATGTCCATTTATCTACTCATCAAGTATTTTTTTATTTATTTATTTCACATTTTTTTAATTAATTTGTATTCATTAATTATTTTTTGTTATTTATTCATTATTTATTTTCATTTGATTATTGATGACTTATTGATTAATCCATTTACTGATAATTAATCTTTCTAATATTTTCACTTTTTATTCATTAATTATAATTAATTAACTTCTAGTCATAAGTATTGATCTTATTTTCATTATCTATTGTTTATTTATTAATATTTTTTTGAATATTCACTTATTTAATGATTTATGATTTATTAATTTTTATTACTAATTAACTAATTTTATCTATTGATCATATTATGAATTTTAACCATTAATTACTTATTGATATTGAATATATAAGTATTTTTTAATTAATTTAAATTTTTTTATTTTTTTTACACCAACGCCTCGTCACCCAGCAATATAAGTATTTATTTATTTTCACTTATTCATGAATAAGAATTATTTTTGCTCTCTATTAATCACTTTTTATTCATCTATTAATTATCCATTTCTTAATAAATCATTTATTGCCAATCATTTCTTATTATCAAGTAATTAAAACAAAATTATCATTAATTAATTAAAACAAAATAAAATATTTCTCATAATTAATTAATCAAATGACAAAATGATTGTCGGTTAAAGTTTTTGTCACTTAGTGCCAATTGAGGTTTTTGTCACTTAGTGCCTTAAGGGTGGCACTAAGTGACAGAAATTCAGATTTTGTCATTTAGTGCCCTTTTGTCACTTGGTGCCTTAACAGCATTACCAACGAAATTTACTAACATGTTGGTTAATATATCCTGTTGATTCGGAATCAGCAAAGATTTTTACAAATGCAAATCGGTGGACCGCATTTTCAGTACATCTTTTATACACTTAGCCCAATCAATCTACTGAGAGTGTACTAAAAATGTTAGCTGCCAATATGGTATGTTACCTCAGAGAAACCCAATATTGGAAACAAGTACTTTCGGTATGTGGAATATCAGCCACTGTCCAGAGAAATGTCCATGCATTACTAGATATAGCAATTCACCTTAAACCTCTTTCAAAATGGTGTACGATGTCCCTGGGGGTGATAGATTGTTTTCTTTGGATGATGGCTGATAATGATTACATACACACAGAGAATATGTTTCATTCTATATCAGCCCCTAGACCTTCACCATTGTCCTGCCCTCTCAGAAACCGGTTAATAACAGACCTGTAATTGCTCCAGGGCAATAATGCCTGTCTGTGGATGATAATGCCAATATGTGTCAGTACAAATTTTCAACATTTTCTGTATAATTGATATGGAATAAATCAAGTACAGACCGTGGGGGGGCTCAGCAATTGTTATTGCCCCAGTTTGTGCATTCCTTGTGTCAGGCTAAAGCCCTCAAAGTTATGTGCAAACAAGGGTAATTAATTTCTTTGTGACCCTTGATCAGTTGTATTTATACAATCTAAAGGCTTATTTTGTGAGGAGTATAGTGATGAAAACCATGAGTTAATGGAAAAATTAAAATTAGAACCATTCACAAGAAAATATAACGGCGCAAGCATAATATCAAAAGTGACTAATATTCAAGGCATGGCTAAGCACAGCAAGGCAAAACAAGGCATTGCAAGCCATCAAGAGTCAAGTCCCGAGTTTACGCCTATCCCACTCGTGGCCCGGCTGGTGAGAGGTGTAGGCCAGCTTTTATTGGGGCTGTCTGTGGTAAGTGTCTCATTACGTGTGAAATCCCCACCTTTTCAGGCCTAAGCCCCCTAACCCGGGCTCCCTCCCCCACAGGGGGTGGGCGTAATGAAGAGCAATGGCCACTGAGAGGTGAACTGTAAACGCGCCTATCTATGCGCTTTTATACTTACATGTATTAAAGGCAGCCAAAGCCAATAGATCAACAAAATTTTCCAAACTCAAATGATCATGAAAATCCATCCCTTGAGCCTACTTCTTTTCAAATCAAAACCATGGAATACTTTAGAAAATAAATACAAAAAATGGAGTTTGTATCAAACAAATGGAAATATGACTCTCTTGGAATTCCTATTGGTTTGACCTGGTTTTCACAGCTGATACTTCACCACCAACCTGAACTAGACTCATCTAACATATTTCTGTACTTATCTGAATTCGGAAAATATTTTCAATTATATTGGTTTTGGTTCCCTTTCAGTATAAAGAATGACTTCTGCAAAATAATGATTCTTTTCATCGTTTCTATCTCTTTTATGATATATAATTGCGTGTCAAGCACATATTTAGCAGTTAGTAAAATACCCTGAAACATAAAAACTACTAGATTTACAGTATATTGGTTGGATTGTAAAACCAGTACTTCTGCTGAGACTAGAAGTGAAATCCCCAGTGAGAATTCCATGAAGTGCAACTTCATAACTTAATCATTCTATAAAGTGCTTACATCCAATGTTTTGTGAGATGTTAATCCTAATTTGGTTAAGGGGACTGCTATACCCAAGTGCCTCAGTGAGGTCAGGTGGGAGCTGTTTGTTCCTGGGTGACTGTCATATCAAGCAATTTTGATATGTCCTTGCCGATTTTCCCGCCAATTTTCCTATTGACCCTGTCACCCGTTGCCCAGAATCTGAATCATACCCACAGGAAATCAATGGGCAATTATGATTGCCGGGCAATAGTGCCAGCGTTTTGGTTCTTGTACAGTTGCCCATTGCCACTAAAGTTGCTTAGTATTGCACTCAAGGGTTTTAACCACCAAGTAACATGATGCCTGCATCTGGTAGCTACCACAATATGGAAGTGAGAATCCTTCTCTGTTACCCTTATGGTACAGGGTAGATACAGGAATTAAAAAACTGGGTCTACAAATAGGTCATAAGTCTCAACCAAGAGACAAACAGAGAGAGAGTGGTGGTACAGTGCAGGACCCCCTGAACCCCACTAGATCTACCCCTGATTATCCAATATGGTCAGAAATGGGGATTTGAAAAAGCCCAGAAGTCCCAATCTCCCTACAGTCATTGGTTATTGACACTTATTGCTGCTCTGCTCTGAAGAACAAAACGTGCCATACATCTGAAAAATGTTGGTTTAAAAATCAAATTGACATCTGCCTCTGCTGCACTTTGGGCTTATGGCATTGATAAAGCGGCATCAAGAACCGCTGAGGTCATGAATATCGAATCAGGTCTGAAGTCAAACTAACTTTCACCGACTGTTTTGTCAGTCATAGATGTGACCCCCACCACATACATCAGGCATAAGTCAGTGTAAACTATTACAAGTGAGGTGTTTATAGACTGTTTCAGTGGGGTATCTTACTTTCAAAATGTTGATTGAGAGTTTTGAATGCTTCCAATGCTTAGAGAACTTGAAATACTATATATACATATCACTTCCAACATGTTTTTCTACTTACAGGGATATGTGAAATGCTTACAGTTACAAAGCAATTGAACAAGTAATCATTTTGACAAACTTACTGTAAAACATATTACTCATTTATTCTGTTGAATCTGTGACTAGATAGCAGAATTGTTAACAACTTTGTGATTTTTTTTAGAGAGAGTTTACCAAATGACATATGCCTGGTTTAGAAGTGGTCTGTCACTGATGTTGATTTTGTCCTTCTTCTTATGCTTCCCTCATCGACTGTCAGCACAGGGGCGGAACGCAGAGAATCCTGTCTTAATTGAGATATATGAAACTTTAAAATCTGTCAAAACACTGGCAGGGGCTGACTAAAAGACCATGTAATTTGCCCATTCTGAAAGCAGCACTTCATTCTGGTGATTGTATTACATTTAAAACATGACCAAGTTTGTATGCTGTCCGTCTGGGGCTGGCTGTACTTAGAAGTGAACGGATAGACCAGGACCTTGCACACTTTATTAACGTGTTTTGGTTCTTTTATTAGATGTTGGTGTATCAGAGATCTGCCAAACAATGGCGTATCATGATGTAAACCAAATGTTGATGAGGGTAATCGAAAACAGTCTGCTTTCGAAAAAAATTCTAATTTGATATTTAATCTACTGGTGTACATCAAGTATTGCCTTTTGGAATGGAAATTATTAGGATATAGTTGGTGGTAAGCAAGTCTCAGGTTATGTGCATACATTTTACCATCAGATCATTATTGTTTTCTTGACGTATATTATCATTACAAGGCACGTTTCCCTCAAAAAAGATGAGAATCTGCATAAAAAAATCTACAAAATGCATAATCATTTGAATAGGTAGTTTCTGTTCAATGAAATGATAAGTGAGATAATAATACTAGTAAAGTATTACAAGTAAAGTAGTCAATAGCTGGGTGAGAGGTACATCACAGATTATGCAGCTACTGCAATTTATAAATCAATGATACTGCCCTACTTTGAATATTGTGTTATCTCCTACATCAGCTAGAAAAAATCTGTATCAAAATTACAGACTTTACAAAACCGTGCACTTTGCATTTGTATATAACCAAGAATCAGAACACCCACAAATTTACTGCATGCCACTTCTCAAGTGACTCTGCTAGAACAAAGAAGAGTTTATAATTTCATGTATGAAGAACAATCTGTAATTCATAGATTAGACAGAGCAAACATGCTAACAAGAAGATATGCAGCCAACATAATACAAACTAGTAAAGCCTAACTGTGAAAAGTATAAATATAACATTTTCTACTATGATCCCTTCTTATGGAACAACCTACCTGTTGTAATGTAACTTATATATAGTTATGATCGATTTAAGGCAACCACCAAGTCATTTGATGCTAACTGAGTGATAGTACCCCAGCCCCTTGCTGATGAACCTATTCTAATGATAAATGTAAGCAGTCATAGTGATTGACTTCTCAAATTTCAAGTAAGCTTCAGGTTTTCCCTGTTCTGAGATTACAGAGATCTTGCTGCACACAGCTCATCCTTCACATCAGCGGTTTCACGTTTTCCG
Source organism: Lepidonotus clava (assembly GCA_936440205.1). NCBI lineage: Eukaryota > Metazoa > Annelida > Polychaeta > Phyllodocida > Polynoidae > Lepidonotus > Lepidonotus clava. Next base: position 500,386 of record OW387136.1, on the reverse strand, counting down.
TCAACTTTGACAGACAGCTTTCATATCTATCATGAAACTCCAGCCACATTAGGGGAAACCTCAAACATCAGTCCAACAACTGACTCTTGTTTCATCAGGAAACTACAGCTCCCTCCTGTCCAATATGTAACTTGAGTCACCGACTGCAGACCGAACGGGTCTGGCCCAGGGGGCATTTTTTGTTTGTTGGTTTGAACCACCAGACTCAGTGGTTCTCGAGCACTGGGATATTTCACCCTCGCTCCTGGATGATAAAAATCCTACAATTTTACTGAGGCAGGTGTTCTTATATGGGTGACACTTAGATGCAGAGTCCAATGGGCAGGGCACCACACAAAGCTGCCACAGGCACTAGGTTTTTGATAATCCTGTCATTGACCAGAGAGAGAATGTCTGATACCACAGCAGCAGGATAGAGACTTGAACTGCCAACCTACCAATGATGAAGCCAACACTCTACCACTGTGCTACCAGATCACCCTTAGGATGTGGGTTTTGGTACCCTGAGAGTTTGCTACCTTCACTTGGGTTACAATGTTGTAATTCATGAAGAGGGCCCTGAAACACCCACACAGGTTGAGGTCCAAAACAATCCCTCTTGGTGAGTAGCCCAAGTAACTTGTTTATATGGTTGTATTGTCTTTACAATAAAAATCAACCAAACAGAATATAGCAAAGAGTATGATATTTATTTATATATGTTAATTTGAGTGATACCAATGAAAAAGCCACTATATGTTCATATAATGCTAAAGCTTAGGGAAAAAAGTACAAGGCGGCCTAAGTGCAGTGCAGTGACCCAGTTTGATGGTTCCCCTCACCCGGGCCTGCTGGACAGTGGGACTGCAGTTGTAGGGTCAGGAGAAAGGTTATAGTACCTTAATCTCGGAAAACAAAAGTATGACAAGGACATATCTCATTTATTTTGGTGAAGCGTAAGTTAGTTTTAAAACTTTCCCATTTGTTACTGTTTTATTTCAACACTGTATCTAACTCCCATTTCAAAAAATCAGTAAATGTAACTGAATGCAATATCTAACTATTTCTTTCGGTATTCCTCCCTGAATGGTGAGGTATAAGGTGTCATCCAATTCATGCCATAAAGTAAACTGAGGGTGTTGTTGCAGCAAGCGTTTCCCTAAAAAGGGCTGCCACTCCAGAAATAACCGACGACTTTGACATTTATCAGGTTTCGCTATAAATACCCCCTTGGTATATATGACTAATCTTCCCTGGCAACAAAAAGTCACCGCTCGCTGTCTAATAGAAGTCTTGTGTCCAATCAGGGCCGATACAGCCAACTGTCAGTGCCTCTCCACACCCGCCCGGACAACTAACTACCCGCAGTCCCCACTCAGCCCGGCTCAAGTACAGGTAATTACTGCCGGCCCCGGAAATGGCCGACGGCTTTTTTAGAACATCACACAATGTCGACCAATAAGGGGCTGTATATAGAATGTTTTGTTGGTGATTGGTTCAGGAAGTGAGGTGGCCCAATAGTACAGCACTGGTCTGCTGATAAAATGAACCTTAAATCTCTGTGTGATGCTTTTGACATATTTTCATTATATGAGGAATTGCAGGTGACATTGGAGGGTGGACGTACGACCTGACATGCTCCATTGTAGCGTATGGCTGGTCCTCTGTTTATTCGACGAATACTTCAGGTGGACAAGTTCAGTTGTTTACGTCCCTGCTGCTGCTTCGGTCCTGATGTCAGCAGTGTGGACCAAAAGGACATTTCATTGTCCACAGGTACAGATACAGGGTTTTGGAAAGGTGGGGGTTGGCATTTAGCCTAAGTACTAAAATGTTGAACTATGGAGGTTTACTTTTTCACCTACGATAGGGAAGTAACTAAACATTATTCTTTCAACTTATTATTCCATTAAATGAGCCAGTCCAAGTCAGTCTTCTCATTATTAAAGCCACAAGACATCTTGGGACATAGTTCTACATCTAGATCTGACACAAACACTCGCGTGAAGGATGTTGTTTATTAAATGTAAGATATAAGTCACTGAGTTCCAAATGACAATCACCAGTCCTTAGGCTAATCCATTCAACTTACACAGCCAACGCTCATAGTCACACAGCCAAGCCCGTCTTTGGAAATCTGCAATACTCCCAGTATCCCGGCCTATTCCTATACAAGATGCTACTCAACCTATGATCTGAAAAGCACTTGCTGTGTGCCTTGCTTTTACTCTAGGTCCCTGGTTAGCCTACACTCTTCAAGCCCAACAAGAAGAGATCACTCTCAGCCCTAATACTGCTTTATGCATATGGCTACTTTAACATAGGACTGACGCCATGTCAGTACAATATGGTGCATTCCTCTGTATATTCCTTATAGTTTGATTTATGGAAATAATAAATATATAATCTGATTCCATATTTTGGCACATGGTAAGTTTTGTCTACATGCACAGAAGAAAATATGGATTAGAAAGTTAGTCATATTTCCGAACTTTTTGTAAAAAGGTTAGGAGATTTTAGGATACCTATTTGTCCAACACATTTTTAGACTAAGTCATAGACAAAGTGACTACCCTTAAAGCCACCGTGAAGGTAAATACAGGTGTCTGGGCTGATCTCTTAAAAAAACGTGACAAAGTTCTGAAACCTACATTGGGGTTAGGGGTACGTATAGGGACCATCATGAGACTTTAAAAATCCTATGTTAACATATGAGTTTCAGAGATATTGGCATCTGAAAAATGACTGTTTACTATTTGAGACAATGGAGAAAAGTAGATTTCTCACCAATAAAAAACAAGTAACCTTGATTTTTACTTAAAATGGGCAGGACCCCAATGAGTATTTTAGACCAAAGAAAATCATAGGTCACCATAGAAAATATTATTTTATCCCCAAAAATAAGGAAAACATGAATAAAAACTGCTTAATTAACTCCTTTTCACTTATTATCTTATTCCTTTTTTATTCACATTCATAATTTCTTGGTGTTCCATGATTTTTAACTGAAATTTCAAGGTCATCCTGCAACAAAAATGAGGTGGCATACCAGGTGCTGCTCCAGTGGTCACCCGCAATGCCTTCTAATAAGTAAGTGAACAAGTTGACCAAAGAACAATTTCATGATAAGGAACTGGTCTTCTCGCGAACCTTTCTTGAGAGAAGGGAAACTGACACTGCCCTCCTGTCGCCTTAAGAAGAAGAAGATATTCCTTTGGGAAGAGGAGTAATACTTAATTTCCATTTGTCTCAACTCAGTTCTAAGATGATACATTCATTTTTGACATGAGCAGTTTCTATTATCAATCAGGATAATCTGATAATGTATCATCCACTAATTACTTAGAATTTTGCCATGTTTTCTAGAAATAAAAACACTCCCCCTTGACATACAATGTGCGTAGGAGATGTAACTTGTACTTCTTTGACTGCCAGACTCCCTGTGTGTACATACAATCTTATGGCAACCCGCTATAAATCTTACAACAGAAAATAACTGTTCTTCCTTGGTTCAGAGATATTTGTATGTGATACAAACTCCAGCTCAAAACATCTCCGACTCTAGATGTTCTGCATGGCAAATTGCTTCCATAATCTACTTTCTACAAGTAATGATGTTTTTAACAACACTATGTTTCGACCGGTCGGCTCACCTTTTTTTTCAGGGGCAGATGGGGGGTGTACTGGGGGGACCCAGGGGGGACCCAGGGGGTCCTAACCCCCTCCTCATAGTAGACCCCTTACTACAGAAAGAGGGGAAAATGTTGTGTGGGTGGGCGCAAATGATGTTTAGTACTTCGCCCAGTACTTTGCCTATATGCTGACCCCCCCCTCCCTTTCAGAAATCCTGTATCCTCCCCCCATTCAGTACATTTAATGTTATGGTACCTTTCCTTTTTAATCACTCCTTTTTAATGTTCTGAGGAGCATAGAGGACAGCTGTTAAAGGTAAATGTCTATTGTAAGTTGTAGGAGAACGTTCTTGTGAAACAGCTACCTGTGCCTAGTTACCAGACCCCATGTATCTACTGACTGACCGCCACACCGCTGCAAAACACCTTTTTACGTCCCGATTCATTAAACATTAATGAGGACGATATCATAGTCATGTGAGCCCATTATTACCTTACATTATTACTCTGAAATCCTTCGGATGTACAGAAGCCTTCACTGCATGTCACAAACAGAGGCCTAGTATAGTTTTACCTAGGGCGCTGAAGGGGATCAAATAACCTAGTCCTACAGGTGCTATTGAAAAATGCTAAAGGCTGACATATCTATCAAATATAAACACAAAAAGCATAGTTCAGGTAATTTGAGTCTAAGGCTGAAAGTGCCTCCTACACCCTCCAACTTTAATAACAGCTGCACATCCACAGTCTGAGGACAGTCCAGGCAGTGGGACCTCAGGCACTTAAGGGCCATATACGCAGAGCGATTATTCATCGCAGGGCAATGGGTGACTGGGAGAATCACAGGTAAAGTTGCCGGGCAAATGAGGATCATAAGGCGACTCTGTGGGTATTTGCAGATTCTGGGTGACCCGCAATGGGCAAAGGGCTCAGGGGGAAAATTGGCAGGAAAATATAAAAATTGCATGATATGACAGTTGCCTTTCAATGATGACAGCCATTCTCCCAGTCACCCATTTTCCGGTGATGGTAAAATCACCTAGTGGGTATGGGGCTTAACACTCTGGGCAGGTACAGTTAGGTAGAGAGTGTTGAGCAGACAATGTGCACTCAATATTTGCTGATAGCTCTGCCATTATTCTGTGCATACACACATATAAGATATTGTGACGTTCTCTGGTAAGTCGGGGTTGCCGATTCTTACAACAGAGGAACGTGGGGGTTGTTCGGGTCTCGGGGCGGACGGGGAATCCGGGCCAAGAACCGAGATGTGTTTCTAGAGTCGTGCCTCGCGCACGAGGGGGGGGGCTGAGCGAATCGGTCGGGAATCGGCGCTCGATGTCAAACGGAGGACTGCGGGGAAGGGAAATTATGGTAGGGGTACGGGTCGGCCGGGGTTCGTCTCGCTCTATCTCCCAGACCAGCATTCACCCCCACCGGGCGGTCCACCCCACGGTTCCGGTCCGCGGGGGCGACGGGCCGACGGTCGCCTATTGTTTGGTAGCGTGGGGCCGAGCCTGCCGCGCCCTCGTCCCCGCGGACTTCGTTCCTTCGTCCCGCCTGTCATGCCTTCGTGCCATGCTACGCCTCGGTCTCTGGGACTGTTTCGGGCCTTCGTGCCTTACTTCGGTCCTTCGTTCCTCGTTCTTCGGGCCGTCGGGCCCCTACCCTAAGTTCCTACTATTTATCTCGAACTTCGACTGTTTTATCCTAACTTCTGGTTAATTACTCGAATCAGCTCATCTTTAGCGGTTGTTTCAGGAAAGAAGACACGTCTGGACACAAGGAGAACTGTTAAAGAACTCTGTTTATTCGGGCCTCACCGCCCCTTTATATACTCTAGAGGTCAGCCCTGATTGGCTGCTTTCGGTCACGTGATCTACAACTGACGTCACTTCCGGTTTACATTTTCCGTTTCCGGTTTACATTTCACTTCCGGTTTATATCTTTCCGGGTTTCGTTCCTTTACATTTTCGTTCCTTACATATTCGTTCCTTACATATTCGTGCCTCTTTTTCGGGCTTTTTACACTTTCGTTCATTATTACATATTCGTTCTTTTACATATATTTCGTTCTTTTACACTTACGTTCTTTACATATATACCTTTTTATAATATTACCTTATTTTCTCTTATTTTGACCTCTACATATTTTGGATGAATAGCCGTTCATCACAATATCATGAAAAGGATGAACATCTTACATCATATGATGCAAGGTATATCTCTTCTCGTCAAGAATTATATATAAAGAATATCAATCACCAAAATTAAAACAGCACTTCTCAATATTTAATCTTTAACTTAAAATACACGTTTCTTTGTTGTCAATGTGTTCTTTAGGAAATCCCTTCACGGGCTCCTTCTAGAGATGCTGATTTAGCCTTCAGCTGTAGGTTCATGATGTAAAAAGAAAAATCATTTCCCAAGAAAGCCATCCAAGCAGAAGGTTGTTTTTATTGTAGTCTCATTATTGTTGGCACATTGCTCATCGAGAAAGCAATCTTCAAAGGAAAGTGCACACTTTTCCATTCCCCCTCATTTTCTCATTTGATATCTGCTTATTTCCATGGCTGACGTAGGGAAATAGCTTTGATATTCATCTATTCTTGATGATATGATATAATATGTAAACGTATTCCGTACATCAATAGTTATATAAGGGTTTTATCGTGGCAGAAACATATACTGCCTTAACCTCAATAATCCTTGCAGTGAATAAAATTATATCATGGATAAAACGTTAACATATAAATAGCAGAGTTCGTTAATAGTTTAGATTAACAAAACAAGATCTGATGATTACTTTTAGGGTTGATTTGTTAACAGGGTTAAAGACACTGCATTACAGTGCAGGGTAAACAAGGGTTGGGCATTACTGCCTACATGGGTATAGCGGGGCACTAATTTCAAAATTAGCATTTTCAGCCCAGTACCCTTGAAGCGTATGACCCTCATTGATGAAAAGGTCTGTGTCACTCACACTCACAAACACACTCACACTCACACACACCCACACATTCCGGGTATTGCGGGCAGTACGTACTGAGAGGCTGCTCCTCATTTTCATTGTTTTCAACATAGCTTACATTTTCTTTGAATGATAAGATACAGAAGAACCTGTGGGACCATTCTTCAGATTCCGTATGACCCATAGGAGACCGTCACATACCGAGGGCGAAGCCCGAGGTTTGTATGTTCCCCATGGGTCGTACAGCCACCCAAGGATGGCCCCTAAGGTCCTTCTTTATTTTATCACCCAAACACTATTCGAAATATATCAAAATCAATGAAAACAAGGAGTGTACTGTGAGCAGTACATATGGCCTAACAATATGACCTGCAATATGATCATAAGGGACCCTCCTTCTCACTGTGAATGCTATTTGTCACACATCAGATGTTTTGCAAATGGTTAAGATATTTTTTTGTGAATCTCTGCAATAGAAATCTCTGCAATAGAAACCTCTGCCACAGCGAATGGGCCTTAAAGGCACTTTCACCCTGGCCATTCCAGTGCTTGCGGTCTGTTGCAACAATTGTCGGGTGTAACTTCCGGTGCAAACAACATGTCCGCATGAGAACCAACATGTTGGATTGGTTCATTTGAATTTCAGCCAATTCTCACTGACAAGTACTTCAGAAAATTATCGTTTGCAATCGTCAGGGCCCTCTTTTGTGAGTGTGAATGCTGTTTGTTGAATTTTTGGGGCAAGCAATCATTTGATTGGCTCTGAGACCATTGTCTTCTCTATACGATACATTTGTCAGACTTGTGAGCGACACAATCATTGGCTACAGGAAACGGGGCTTACCCAGCCAAGGATGCAACGTTATTATAATGTTGCAGCAATGTGTTGGTTGGTTCTATATTTGGTTCTTGTTTCATTTTTTTTATGACTCACAACTATATATATGTCACTGCAACGTACTGCTGTGTCATTGCACTGTGACATTATCACAATGTTCTGGTTATGTTCTCCACCCCAAACAGAGTGTTCTTAATAATATAATGTTCTGTTTTGGTCTCATCCTAACCTCACCAAACAATAATGAAATAATGGCATTTTGATTTGGTGAGATTTCAGCCTCAGCATCCATAGTGTCATTGTTACGTGCCATCTTAGTAAATAACAAACTGACTAAGAGTTATGGTTTCTGTTACGTCACAAGCTGGCTGGGTAATATTCACAGCAGCTCGATTGTCCTAATAACACCCCTATCAGCTCTGGTAGTTGAGTTCTTGTAGTGTCACCGGTCCTTTAACCAGTGTGTAGGTGTGGCACCACCAGCTCACACAAAGTCCCCGGAGTGGCCAGCTCCTATAAGCAGTCGCTAAGAAACACGATTTATTACCTCAGCGCTTAGAAAAAAGACCATTTTATCTGAGAAGGAGGAGTAAGAAGCAATCGTAATTGTAAATCCCACTCGGTACGAACGGCTGGAGTGAGAGTGATGTCCCCGTCCCACGGCCCGTCATTCCCACCGCTTGGTCCCCCTACACTCCCACTATACCCCCCTATATTCCCACTATATCCCCCTATATTCCCACCGCCCGGGTCCCCTATCTCCTTCAGTCTGTCTAAGACTAGGGACGTAATGAACTTGTTCCTCCACGGGGGATCCCGGGCCAGGAGGAGGGTGATGGATACAGCGTACCAGTCCCCACACCTACATCTTCTCAGCTATGGGGTCTTATACCACAATGAGACTTCATTTAATCACATTTGAAAGTGTCATTTTTTATGTAGGATTTTAAATGACACGTTGTCACGAGTTGTAGAGTATCATTGGTGACCTGATGACAAAGGCCAGTGGAGACCCTTATTGGGGATCAATTTGGGCCAATATGAGGTGGCTGTTTCTAATTCTCACCTACCTATAGCAGATGACTGTTGCGAAATTGATAGATATTCTACATCTATCAAACGCAACATGTGACGCTTAGCCATAAAGCTTATTACCTCATTCAAAGTCAAAATATTTGGCTGAAAAGATGTGTTCCTTTGAGGTGTGTCTTTTTTGAATTGTAGAAGTTGGGAATACATCGAAAGGATAATTAGGTTCCAAGCCGGTCTATTTTGTTGAAGATTTGCAGTATCGTAAAATAACATTATGAAATGTTATATTAATTGATATTATCCTTAAAACAAAGACAATATGAGACCTTGTTAATGAAGGAGACATGTTTTATTTGTTATAACCCTGTTGTACTTTAGTGTTGAGGTGTGTCTTCAGCTGATAGGCAGGTATTCACAGCGGGCCACAGGTCGGTGGGCAGGATCAGTGGTAAATCAGCAGTAAGATTGGCTGTAAAATAACAAACTGGCCTGATATGATGCTGACACCGATTCTCTCAGTCACCCGTCACCCAGCTATGGTAAAACGCTTAGTGGGTATGGGGCTTTATGTGCCATCTTATTAAGTAACAGGCTGACCAAAAATGTATTGTTGCAAAATCATTCTGTTACATCGCAACTTGGCCGGGACAGATCGGTCTGTGGGGCTCAGTTGTACTGGAGAACCCCATGTCTCGTGTCCCTCATCCGTCCGTCTCCCCCTCACTTACCATGGGCTGCTGGTAGCCAACATTGTCACATTTACTAAAGGTACACCTTGTAGTATAAATTTATATAATTATGTATATATATATATATATATATATATATTAGAAAATGCAAAACCAAAAAAAGTAAAGAGTTAAAAAACAAACAAGCAGGCTTTTGACTAACATATTACAATCTATACAAAATTTTGTCTTGGTTCACGGTCTAAATTGTTCATGTATGAGCAGTCAGGTATTGCCGCACACTATTGTAGAATCCCCCCTCCCCCCCCCCCCCCCCCAAACAGTCTTACCTCGTTTTTAAACTATGGGTCCATCAAAAAAGTGTACCAGAACAGGAGAAACAGGCAGTTCTGAAACTTATGAAAGTTATGGTACTTGCATATTTTCTTTTGTCCACTGTAGCCCCATGAACTTGTCCCTCCACTAGCCATCTACAGCTCAGACAGGAGGTATGTACTAATATTATTGGTGCTCAATGATGTGGTTACAAACATTTTTTTTTACAAATTAATAACTTTGGCCTTAGTGAGCAGGTTGGTAAGAGGGTGTTCTGTGAATAAGGAAGGGGCTGATTCTGAAGGAGGTCATTATGATGAACAATCAACAGATGGTTTTTCTACAGTTTTTTCAATTCAAGAATGATAATATATATTAATATAAGAAGGCCCACAGGGGTAGTCTGAGGATGGCCGAACCAGCCAGCGGGGTTTTTCATGGCCCAAGGGTGAAGCCCACAGGCCATATGATCCTCATGGGCCACCCCACGACAACCCTAAAGGATCTGCTATATTTTAGCACCCTAGCAAAATAGAAAATAGTGTTGAAAACCATGAATAAAAGCCATAACAAGGGGTGGTATGTACAGCCTGTCACTACGCATTACACCTTGTATGTATCCCCCCTGTGCGGTGTGGGTGATGAATACTTATATTTTGGGGAAATAGATTTTGGAAACTAAACTAAGCTCATTTACATTCACAAGTACCATGTGTCTTTTTCCTCTAAAAAGACTTTACACATGCCGGATAAGAAAGGTAAAACTATACATCGTTGCTTGTTAAGAAAGGTTATAGTCCACCATGGTATTTGTTAAGAAATTTGCTATACTTTTAACAAAAAAGCTACTCAACATGCCTTGTGAATTGAACCATTCAGCGCCTTCTCATTTAAGGTAATTCTGAGGTTTTGCAAGAAGAGTTTCCGTTATTGTTGGCAGTTGCCTCATCAAAGTGACCTAAAAAGTAGTTTTCCTATGACTGCTCATATATAATATTTCCTGGAAAGATAAATGTTTTTCTATGCATCACACTTTCCATTATTGTTTTTCAGAAAATTACTCGATCTGAACAAATAACTGGAATTAGTTCCAGCGAATGTGCTGGGGGCATGAATCAGCAGAGAGGTTTTGTTGCAGAGTCAGGTAGGCCTCAGGGATATCAGAGAGCCAGTTGCACCTGGTAGAGGGAAACGTCAAGGGGTAGAAGGTGGGCCTAAGGGACACCAGTAACACCTGGGTAAAGGGACAGGAGTAGAAGGTGGGCCTCAGGGACACCAGAAACACCTGGGTACAGGGACAGGGGTAGAAGGTGGGCCTCAGGGACACCAGTAACACCTGGGTACAGGGACAGGGGTAGAAGGTGGGCCTCAGGGACACCAGTAACACCTGGGTAAAGAGACAGGGGTAGAAGGTGGGCCTCAGGGACACCAGTAACACCTGGATACAGGGACAGGGGTAGAAGGTGGGCCTCAGGGACACCAGTAACACCTGGGAACAGGGACAGGAGTAGAAGGTGGGCCTCAGGGACACCAGTAACACCTGGATACAGGGACAAGGGTAGAAGGTGGGCCTCAGGGACACCAGTAACACCTGGGTACAGGGACAGGAGTAGAAGGTGGGCCTCAGGGACACCAGTAACACCTGGGTAAAGAGACAGGGGTAGAAGGTGGGCCTCAGGGAGACCAGTAACACCTGGGTACAGGGACAGGGGCAGGAGGTGGGACACCAGTAACACCTGGGTACAAGGACAGGAGTAGAAGGAGGGCCTCAGGGACACCAGTAACACCTGGTTACAGGGACAGCGGTAGAAGGTGGGCCTCAGGGACACCAGTAAAACCTGGGTACAGGGACAGGGGTAGAAGGTGTGCCTCAGGGACACCAGTAACACCTGGGTACAGTGACAGGGGCAGAAGGTGGGCCTCAGGGACACCTGGGTACAGGGACCGGGGTAGAAGGTGTGCCTCAGGGACCCCAGTAACACCTGGGTACAGGGTCAGGGGTAGGAGGTGGGCCTCAGGGACACCAGTAACACCTGGGTACAGGGACAGGGGTAGGAGGTGGGCCTCAGTGACACCAGTAACACCTGGGTATAGGGACAGGGGTAGAAGGTGGGCCTCAGAAACACCAGTAACACCTGGGTACAGGGACAGGGGTAGAAGGTGGGCCTCAGGGACACAAGTAACACCTGGGTACAGGGACAGGGGTAGAAGGTGGGACACCAGTAACACCTGGGTACAGGGACAGGGGTACAAGGTGGGCCTCAGGGACACCAGTAACACCTGGATACAGGGTCAGGGGTAGAAGGTGTGTCTCAGGGACACCAGTAACACCTGGTTATAGGGACAGGGGTAGAAGGTGGGACACCAGTAACACCTGGGTACAGGGACAGGGGTAGAAGGTGGGCCTCAGGGACACCAGTAACACCTGGGTACAGGGACAGGGGCAGAAGGTGGGCCTCAGGGACACCAGTAACACCTGGGTACAGGGACAGGGGTAGAAGGTGGGCCTCGGGGACACCAGTAACACCTGAGTACAGGGACAGGGGTAGGAGGTGGGCCTCAGGGACACCAGTAACACCTGGATACAGGGACGGGGGTAGAAGGTGGGCCTTAGGGACCCCAGTAACACATGGGTACAGGGACAGGGGTAGAAGGTGGGCCTCGGGGACACCAGTAACACCTGGGTACAGGGACAGGGGTAGAAGGTGGGCCTCAGGGACACCAGTAACACCTGGTATAGGGACAGGGGTAGGAGGTGGGCCTCAGGGACACCAGTAACACCTGGGTACAGGGACAGGGGTAGGAGGTGGGCCTCAGGGACACCAGTAACACCTGGGTACAGGGACAGGGGTAGAAGGTGGGGCACCAGTAACACCTGGGTACAGGGGCAGGGGTAGAAGGTTGGCCTCAGGGACACCAGTAACACCTGGGTACAGGGACAGGGGTAGAAGGTGGGCCTCAGGGACACCAGTAACACCTGGGTACAGGGACAGGGGTAGAAGGTGGGCCTCAGGGACACCAGTAACACATGGGTACAGGGACAGGGGTAGGAGGTGGGCCTCAGGGACACCAGTAACACCTGGGTACAGAGACAGGTGTAAGAGGTGGGCCTCAAGGACACCAGTAACACCTGGGTACAGGGACAGGGGTAGGAGGTGGGCCTCAGGGACACCAGTAACACCTGGGTACAGGGACAGGGGTAGAAGGTGGGCCTCAGGGACACCAGTAACATCTGGGTATAGGGAAAGGGGTAGAAGGTGGGGCACCAGTAACACCTGGGTACAGGGACAGGGGTAGGAGGTGGGCCTCAGGGACACCAGTAACACCTGGGTACAGGGACAGGGGTAGAAGGTGGGGCACCAGTAACACCTGGATACAGGGACAGGGGTAGAAGGTGGGCCTTAGGGACACCAGTAACACCAGGGTAAAAGGACAGGGGTAGAAGGTGCGCCTCAGGGACACCAGTAACACCTGGGTATAGGGACAGGGATAGACGGTGGGCCTCAGGGACACCAGTAACACCTGGATACAGGGACAGGGGTAGAAGGTGGGCCTCAGGGACACCAGTAACACCTGGGTACAGGGACAGGGGTAGAAGGTGGGGCACCAGTAACACCTGGATACAGGGACAGGGGTAGAAGGTGGGCCTCAGGGACACCAGTAACACCTGGGTATAGGGACAGGGGTAGAAGGTGGGCCTCAGAGACACCAGTAACACCCGGGTATAGGGACAATGCAATTCTCAAGCCTCTATTTTGAAGCTTCTGGAGTTTGTCTTTTGTTTTAATGCTCAACTTCATTAAAAATATATCATGACTGGAACATAATGTCTGAAATGACGCATTCCTTTAAATATAGTAAAAGACATGTCCCTTTTTGTTCAATATTGGTCCAATTCATGACCGACCTACCAGTTGCCAGGGTAACCTTTATTAAACGTAGACAATTCATATTGAAAGCTCAGAACACTTCTTAGAATAATTCACACCTTGAGACAATCATGACCATCAGTGAAATGTTCTCACTTTTTGATACACAGGTACCTATCCTTCGTCTTCTATGGGCCTCGCTGCACCTTCCAGTCTGTTGAACAGTGCCAGCTAGGGCGCTAAGCCCAATCACACTGTTCGGACAATTGCTTGAGAGTCACCTTTGTTTCGCGACCATGACCGCCTACGTTTACCTCTCCAAACACATTCCCTGTCCAAAGGTCCACCAATTCGGAAAGGGAATAAGCATAGGGATCAGGATGGAGAGTGAGGTGGAGAGAGTGTAGCCAATTGAATTAGCCAATGGCTGAGGGAGATGGATGATGCCCTTGTTGCCTCGTTTTGGTTTGCTCCCTAAGGGAATCAATTTGAATGTCCCTCATGAGCAGAAAGCTGAACACAACTGGGTGGACAGCTGATGTTAAAGGGGTCTCTTTATAACGTACTGTCCATATGGGGGCCTCTTTAAACCTTACTGACAATATGGTAACATCTCTAAACCTTACTTACTGTATAATAACCTTTTCTTCCACATGGCGGCCTCTCTAAACCTCACTGTCCATATGGCAGCCTCTCTAAACCTTAATGAACATATTGTGGCCTCTCTAAACCTTACTGTCCATATGGCTGCCCCTCTAAACCTTACTGACAATATCATGTAAACCTCTCTAAACCTTACCAACCAGGGTACTGGATAACGGCCTCTCTAGACCTTACTGTCCTCATAGTGGCCTCAGTAAACCTTGCTGACTGTATGGTAGCCTCTAAAGCTTACTGTCCATAAATTCATCTCAAGAGAAATAGTAAGGTGAAATTTAAGAAAAGGAAGAGAGTATGTTAGTTGTACTTGAAAAGTCCTATGGCAAGGGGAATCAAGGTATGGGAGATGTTGGGAGACAAGGTGCAGGATGCAAGTCTGTTTGATTGCCTCGCTAAACACTGCTGACTGTATGGTATCCTCTAAAGCTGACTGTCCATATGGTGTCTCTCTCAACCTTCCTGTCCATACAGTGACCTCTGTAAACCTTACTAACCATATGGCAGCCTCTCTTACCATTACTAATCAAATGACAATGGCCTCTAAAACTTACTGCCCAGTGGGTACCCTCTCTAAACCTAGTTATGGCAGACTGTCTAAACATTACTGACCATATGGCAGCCTCCCTAAACATCACTGTCTGTATTGCGGCATCTCTACACCATACTGTCCATATGGCAGCCTCTCTAAACCTTCATGACCATATGGCGGCCTCTCTAAACCTTATTGATCATATGGCAGCCTCTCTAAACCTTCATGACCATATTGCGGCCTCTCTAAACCTTATTGATCATATGGCAGCCTCTCTAAACCTTGCTGTCCATATGGTGGCATCTTTAAACCTTACTGTCTGTATTGCGGCCTCTCTACACCATCCTGTCCATATGGCAGCCTCTCTAAACATCACTGTCTGTATTGTGGCCTCTCTACACAATACTGTCCATATGGCAGCTCTCTAAACCTTCGTGACCATATGGCGGCCTCTCTAAACCTTACTAACCATATGGCAGCCTCTCTAAACCTTGCTGTCCATATGGCAGCCTCTCTAAACCTTGCTGTCCATATGGTGGCCTCTCTAAACCTTACTGTCCATATGGTGGCCTCTCTATATCTTATGGTCCATATGGCAGCCTCTCTAAACCTTACTGTCCAGTCTATCTAAACCTTACTAAAGTCTCACTATCCATAACTGTGGCAGCCTCACTAAACCTTATTGACTCTATGGTAGCCTCTCTAAGCCGTTCTGTCCATATGTCAGCCTCTATAAACCCTTTTGACCAGATGGTGGCCTCTTGGAACCTTACCATCCATATTGCAGCCTCGCCAAACCTTGCTGACTGTATGGTAGCCTCTAGAAAACTTACTGTGCTTGTTGTTGCCTTTCTTAACCTTACTGTGCTTATGGCTGCCCTCCATAAACCTCACACAGTGATGGTGGATTCTCTAAACCTCTCTGCCCATTTGGCAGCCCTTTTTAACCTTACTCACTGCATAGTGACCTATTCAAACCTCATACCCCTGTTAAATGTCAATAAACCTGATCATTATGTATCGAACCGAATAAGTAAGCCTTGAAACAAACTATTTGTTTGTTAAAGAAATCACCGCTGATTCATGATAGAACTGACAAATATGTAGTTAAGATGTAGGTAAGTAAGTACTGACCTCACAAGTCCCATTGACCTACAAGAAGCCTCAAGTGTTGCTGAAGGTTAATGAAGGAGTGAATAACAGAGGACGCCTGCAGTTAAAATGCTAGTCTCTACAGCAAAGGGAGTTTCATAATTTACTTATGAAAACATTGACTGAGGTTCTTATATGAAATATTCTGAAAATGCATCTAGAGCATCTGTGATTCCACCCAGAACCTTTATATACTAACCAAAAATCACTGTAAGTTTCATAAAACTCTTGTGGCTACAACGAGACAAAACTTTAAGTATACGAAAAATGGGTAATTAAACAGATTCAGGGGTAAATCAAAAGAAGATAAAGAGCTTTCTGATCATAAAAAATACTTTGTTGGTGAGAGTGTGAATATAATTATTCAGAAAACTGACTTCGAAAATAACAGAGGCAGTTAAGGATAGACACCAGTGGTTGGCGGCCTTTTTAGTAAACTGTACATGAATTCCTTAATAGTGCTCTGATACTAATGTACTATAAATCATTTAAAAGCTCATATTTTTCTCTATATATTGACATAAATGAAATTTGAAAATAATTATAAATGGAGAGTGTATAATTTTTTATTAGATTTTTTTACGTTTATTTTTTGAACATAGATATCCGCTTTAATATTCCAATTGCATGAACAAAATTTCACATATACCTTCACAGGGTTCATATGCAGGGAAGCGTGTCTCAGAATTTTGATTGAGATCCTAGATTTCATTTTATAGTCAAAAACGGCAAAAAACGGGGAACTTTTTCAGATTTCTTTGCAATATCATTTTCTACATTACATTAACAGAGAACCAGAGCTTATATACAAATTTTGAGACACGCTTCCCTGCATATACATATAAAGAAAATATACACAACATTTCAAAGCTTTAGGTTAAATATTAAGTGAGATATTCATGTTCAAAAAATATATTTGAATATCAAGATTTTCACGTTTGCAACCTATCTTCAGAGGTGTCGTTTATGGCATTTTTATATAAGTTATATCAGTAGATCATGTTATTTATTGTCTATCTAATAGTGTTTCCTATTTATTAGTACAATAATAAACAAAAATAATGATTGTAATTAAAGGCAGCCGCGCCATTCACACCCCAACCACTGGTGTCTATCCTTAATGGTAAAGATGAATAATAGTTCAATTACAAGTTTGGATAATTTCCTGCGAAACCTTTGCTGGTTTATCAGATTTCCTTGAGATAAGGTTGTAAAAGTGGTAAAAACGAGGAATCTTGCTGCGACAGCCATGGCGATGCTGATATTTTCTGGTGCCAAAATGGCCCAGCGCTGATGAACAATTTCCTGTTTGCATAATGGCGTTTGACTGCAGGCAGGCAGAGGAAGTTGTAATTATAACTTGGGACTTGAGCGCTTGATGCTAGGCTGGGGATAATCCAATATTTCAGATAGAGCGAGGTTCCCTCTGGCCCTTGTCGTATAGTAGCGGGCCCGCTGTCTGTGGGGGGAGGGGACATTACATATTCCCATGTAGGGCTCGTGGATGTTTGGATGTCCTTCGGCCCTCACTCTCCAGACACAGGAGGTGTGTATTCAAGCTTCAGGGAACACTTGAGGCCCTGTGAACAAAGTGACTGTCTCCTGCCCATAGTGAATGTTTCCTGCCCACCCTGACTGTCCCCTGCCCACCCTGCCTGTCCCCTGCCCACCCTGCCTGTCCCCTGCCCACCCTGCCTGTCCCCTGCCCACCCTGCCTGTCCCCTGCCCACCCTGCCTGTCCCCTGCCCACCCTGCCTGTCCCCTGCCCACTGTGGTGCTCAGAACGATGCAGAACCAGCTGTCAGGACACATTCAGCCCAGGCAAGCATGCGACATTATTATATGTTGTGATAATGTTGTTTTTAGTTCTGTTTTGTTTCCAATTACATTATTTGTTGGCACCCAATAACGTCTTTAGAACCTAACCCTACCTCATTATGATCTTGTACTGTTACATAATTGTAACATTCTAGATAATTCTTTGTTCCAAAGATAACAATATAATAGCATTCTGTATCGGTAAGGTCTGATATAAACCAAACTGTCACGTTCTTATAACACTCTGCTTTGGTCAGCCTCAACCTGATGTAAAAGAATGTAACTGTTACGTGAAAATTTAACAAGTAACATACTGATTAAAAGACTGGTCACAAACGTGCTGTTGTTGCTCCTTGGCTGGGAAGCATAGGTCAAAGTATGTACAAACCAGTACTATATACTCTGAAGTGTACGAAAAAAGCAGCAGAAAAAAGTTAACATGTAATGCCCTTTGCTAACCTGAGAGATGATACTATAGATAATCATGGAGAAAAGGACTTGTTTATAATGACATATCAAAATATCACAGCCTCATATACTATGACATTTTCTTACGTGTAAATCAATTGAACAAATTATTTGGACTTAAACCCTACCCCACCTCCCAGTGACATCTCACTTACAATGTTGGTGTACTGTTCTTTGTTAAGAGGTCCTCTCCCTGATTTAAGTGTAATCCTTACAGAGCGGCTTTGCGGAGAGTCTTACATTAAACTCCCATTTCCCCTCCCTCTCACTGTTACGGCGCGAGGGTACACCGCAGTAAGGGGATTACTGTCTCAGTCTTACGGCTTCCACCAAAAGGCTCCTCTAATTGAATGGAGACAGGAGTCCCTATCCTCATACAACCACCGTATGGCTTCCGACTTGGATGTGTTTAGCCGCGGAACGCGATAACAAAGGTCCGGAACATAGGCTAAGGAATACCAAACTTTGAAACTTTGTACTCACCAGAAAATTGAAAGTAAGACAATAACAGCCATGTCCACTCGATCGAATTATGCCATGTTATTTTACTTGGATAAATATGATATTCAGGATAAGTTAGTGACACCCTTCAGAATACCCAGGCTTAGTAGACATAATTCTTATATGCTTCAATTTACTTTCACATTTCCGAGACAAACTTATGCTACAGAAAAAATAAATGAGAGTAGTTATATTTTTCTACTTGTCTGTCAAAGTACAATCTAAAATTAAGGTGTAGGATTGCCTAAGGCTAATTTTCTCATAAGACAGAAATTCACTCAGGTATTGAATGCATTATTCTAAGTCTCGAAGTAATTGTAGACAGCAATGTGAAATGCAAAGTGTGTGCTTAGGTTCCTGCCTGAGACTATATAGATTGTTAGCTAAAACTAGTAAATGAAAAAGTAATTGTGATTCTAAGTACCTTATCTTACTCCATTGGAGGTACCCTATACTTGTGTAACCTGCTCCAGGAGCTTCCCCAGAGGTGACAGTACCCAATGCCCTGCTCGTCTGACCTACACAACGTTACCTGAAAGATAAAACTCTAGCATTAATTTGTAATGTTAATGTATCAGGGCTTTCAATATCTAGTTACCTATATCTATGCTGAAAAAATATGACAGCTTATATAATTGTTTCTATTTTCATTGTTCGATAACAGTGCTTGGAAAGGTTTTCATCATGTTAACACTTAAATACACGACCATCATTTTGACAAAAAAAGAGCAGCATAAGAGCACTCCATGCGATCTCTATGAGAAACATTTATGCAAAGCATATATACATTTTATCCTGGGCACCTCTATGTTATTTATCAAGGTTTAACAAAAAACACCAGGAGAATATGAGCCTTGTTGTAGGTGAAATTATGGAAAATAAAAACTGAGAACCATTTGTTAATACACCATTATACATTTCTAGCACCTCGCATAAATCGGAAGAGATAACAATACCAGATATCAAAAAACTGTTCAAAGCTGTCAGGTGATCCTCTCAAGCAAACAGGTACTTTTTTATAGACTCCGTGTTGAATGTAACCCTGTATGCCCAATAGCACAGGATGCAGCGCATGTCCCGTCCTGACATGGCGTAGTACCTGTAACCTGGTGTAGTACCTGTTGCTTGCGCCTGTCAGTGAATGGCTCACTCATTGTGTATGTGGAAGCCACCTGTATTCTGACGTACTTGGCGCCCCACTAACCCTAAATAGGGTCACCCTTTCAACCTCTGCCCAACAATCGTTGTAGTCGCTGGCCTCTCTCCACCGACTTCATTTGTCGACAGGTGTATGACCAGGTGAAGAGGTTCATCATTATTCATAAGGCAAGGCTTTTACCGATGTGTCAAAATGTCAAATTTACCTGAGTTTTGGGCCGACCTATTTTGTCAGAAACTCTATGAGTTGCGTGAAACAGAAATGCATGAGGAAAATGAAGCTTGTGGTGGCAAATTTGTAACAATTTAATATTAATCTCCTTTTATCTTCTTAGTTAATCTTTGGTGCCACCATATGTCTGCATTTTCCTACCAAACATTAACAATCTATAAAGCATGGATAGTTTCACGTGCTCCCATGGCAATGTAAAGTTACAGCAAACTTTATAGTAATGAAATAAAGGATGTTCTTATTGTATTCATTTTGTGGTAGTTTCAAATCAAATTGGTTATGGTTATGTAAAATAGATTGCCACGAAGTACAATATGTAACTGAAATTATTCTAGTACTCCCTAGGTATTTGAAGAACTCTTCCTACACGCTGCCCCATAATAGGTCTCGCACAACAAACGACGGTTTGGTCAAACCAACCACTGTAGTGCAAAAATCCGGCATCAATTTTCACCCACTTCTAATAATTGTTATGGGTTGAAAATTTCTGATATTTTAGATCTAAATCCCAATTTTTCAGAACATTTCACAGAATTGAAATTAGCCCAATAGAACAGCCACAATTTAACAGCAGGACCTGTTGCAACAGGGATGTCTGAATTACCAACTCTCATTGTTGCAATGACTTGGTTATGCATGAACCACAGTGGCTTGTTGCACAATGCCGATCGTAACAATAAGTATGTTTGTAACAATAAAGGCATTCCTTGTATTCTTTGTACATTATTTTGCCCAATCAAAACACCTATTTAGAATCCTGTCCATGAAAAGTAATTTTTACAGCATAAACCTGCCTAGGTCCACCATATATGAGGGTTTTGTAACACAGACATCAAAATAATGACATCATTGTAAACCACATGTGCATAAAGTCTTCTTAATAGTTTTCTTTGTTGTGGAAGGTCATTTTGCCCCAGGATACAGTACATATTACTGTATCCACACATTGACTCCTTGTTGTGGCTCCATCAAGTACCCTAGGTAGTTGGCAAACCCCACACTACACCCCAGTATACAAGGTGTTAGTACTAACAGGACTTCCTTTCATCATCCCGCTATATGAAGGTTGTATAGTTTACCACCCTATGCCCAGTCAATATGTTTAATGTAATTGAGTATCCCAATCTGTTCACTACCACGGGCCACACCAGGTGGCGCTGGCTTTCATCTGGACCCAGAATGGTCCTATCTGATTTACACTGTGGTTATTGGAGGAGGCCTGCTTATATATGGGTAATTTCAATACAGGTGGTGAAGGTAGAGCTTCAGTCAATAATATCCTGCACCGATTGCTTAAATGGTGAAGCCTAGGCATAGTTTAAATCACTAATGTTAGTTAGATATATCAATGAGATGAGCACATTGTCAAGGATTATTTTTGCCTTTGTATTGTAACAACTCATGGGAGTACATCAAACATTAAAAGACCATGGTCAGCAGCTGCTCGTTTATGTAAAATTTGTACTTTAGTACTTGTAACCAGTGGAAGCCAGACTATGATAGAATGGAGTGACAGGTAGCATTGGACTACAAAGCTATGCATAATCACCATAGCTCATCACTCACTCTGCAATTTAGTTACTTTAGATTACTTTTCTTGGAATGGTAAAATCACAGGACCTATATGTTGCTACTCTGTGATTTTCATAATTCCCTTGTTCACAATTTGTAATGTGGACCTTCTGGAATGTGAAGCAGAGAAGTGCAAAGTTCCATGTGTTGCAGTAATTATACATGTTTGATTGAAATACCAACATCAGAGACCTAAACGGAAAAGGATATTGTGGTAGCAATTCTTCCCAAAGCACACAACCCAAATAAAGGAACCAAATTCATGTATTCTCACATGAAACAATTCCACGGCAATTCACATGCAAATTATTTTTCAATGCATTTATGTTCCAAGTGAATATCATAGCATTACTAATGTAAACTAGCCTTAAGCCAGTTCTACTTGAGCCTTGTGGTGAGCCAACCTACGCAGGTAGCGCACTGGTTTGTGGGCTGTACTAGCTATAGGGCTCTGCTGCAGGGAGGTCAGTAGGATATAACTCTGAAGACTTCTTAAGGTTCTATGTTTTACTATATACCTCAAAAGGAAGTTCAGGTGAGAGTGTAGTTGTGTTATTGACAATACAACTTTGAAGGGGTTTGTCATACAGAAATTAATCCATGATATATATTGGTGAATCCATTCCTAGGCAGGGAGAGAATGATAATTATGGAAAAGTATGCACAATGCTCAAAATTATTAGACTGCAGGTATTGATTCTAACCAGAATTGGATAGAATCATCATTGTTGTAAATAAGGCAGTTGTTAACTATAATGAGAATAGATAAGATTCTACACCATGGATCCCTGCTCTCGGAGTGTTCCCAGTGGCCCGTTGTACAATAGAATTTTGTTGTGAGGATCAAACAAAGATATCTTTAACAAAGGTTTCGTTGTTACAATTTTACAAAAATAGTAAAATCTCTGGTTCTATTGAATGAAATTGAATTCTGTAAATTGATGTAAAAAGGAAAAAATTAGAGAAAATTCAGTAAATGTTACAGCTCTCTGGGGGCATTCTAAATATAGAAAGAAAACGTGTCAAAACCATCGTTGTTACGAAAATACTAATTTCGTTAATAAGTAATTTTCGTTGTTACGAAACCCATCGTGCAGCGGGCAACAGAGGTTACAACACTCAATGCCCTACCAGACTAAGACAACTTTATCTGAAAGAGGGAAAAGAAAACTCAAGTATTAATTTGTTATGTTAATATATCCTGGCTTATGTTTTTGATCATTTCCTATTTTCGTTATTAAGAATACTTAGAAAGGTTAATAGTATGGTAGCACTTAAATACACAACTGTTTTTTATGCCAAAGACAAACAAACAAAATGAAAAAAAGAGAAAAACACAATCTCTTTAATAAACTTTTATGTAAAGCAAAGAGATTATGTCCTGTTCACCTCTATGTTCTTTATCAAAATTCAAAAAACAAATTGGAAGAAGAAGAGCCTTGATGTAGGTTAAATTATGGAAAATAAAACTAAGAACCATTTTGGTAAACCCTTATATAATGGAAGAGAGAACAATACCATCTAACATTTCATTCAAAGGAAAATTTTCATATAAAAAGTTGTTCAAGGCTGTCAGATGATCCCCATACATCAACTTGGCATTTTTCAATACACTCTGTGTTGAATGTAATCCTGTATGCCCATTAGCAAAGGATGCGGTGCCAGGTATGTCCCTTCCTGACATGTTATAGTAAATATAACCCAGTGCAGTACCTGTAACCAGTTGCGGTATCTGAAACCAGGTGCGGTACCTGTAACCAAGTGCAGTACCTGTAACCAGGTGCGTTACCTGGAACCAGTTACGGTACCTGAAGCCAGTTGCGGTACCTGAAACCAGTTGCGGTACCTGGAACCGCGGGTAGTACCTGGAACCAGGTGTGGTACCTGGAACCAGGCTTGGTACCTATAACCAGGTGTAGTATCTGGAACCTAGTGTGGAACCTGTAACCAGGTGCAGTACCTCTACCCGGTTGCAGTACCTCTGACCAGTTACATTACCTGTAACCAGTTGCAGTACCTGTAACCAGGTGTGGTACCTGTACCCAGGCTTGGTACCTATAACCAGGTGTGGTACCTGTAACCAGGTGCAGTACCTGTAACCAGATGTGGTACCTGTAACCAGATGCATTACCTGTAACCAGGTGCGTTACCTGTAACCAGGTGCGTTACCTGTAACCAGGTGCGTTACCTGTAACCAGGTGCGTTACCTGTAACCAGGTTCGGTACCTGTAACCAGGTGTGGTACCTGTAACCAGGTGTGGTACCTGTAACCAGGTGTGGTACCTGTAACCAGGTGCAGTACCTGTAACCAGGTGTGGTACCTGTAACCAGGTGTTGTGAGTGTAACCAGGGGTGGTACCTGTAACCAGGTGTTGTGAGTGTAACCAGGGGTGGTACCTGTAACCAGTTGTCGCACCTGTAACCAGGGGTTGTGAGTGTAACCAGGTGTTGCACCAGTTACATTGTATAGTACCTGTCACATGGTACAGTACCTGTTAGATGGTAAAGTTCGTACACGGGCCTGTCAGTGAATGGCCCACTGATTGTGTAGGCAGAAAACACCTGTATTGTGATGCACTTGCTGCCCCACTACCCCCAAATAGAGTCACCCTTTCACCCCCTCCCTCCACCAATCGTTGTAGTCACTGATGTCTCTCCACTAAGACCCATTGTCAACAGGTGTATGACCAGTTAAGAGGCTCATTATTATCAATAAGTGAAAGCTTTGAATGATGTGTCAAAATGTCAAACCTACCTGAGTTTCTGTCCAACCTACTAATTTTTTTTAGATGGTCTATGAGATGCGTGAAAGAAAAATACATTAGGAAAATGTAGCTTGCTGTGCCAAATTTGTAACAACTTAATCCTTTTATATCTTCTTAGTTAATCTCTTATGCCAAGATTGATGCCTGCATTTTCCTACCAAACATTGGCAATCTATAAAGCATAAATGGTTTTATGTGCTCCCATGGCTATTTATGGTTACAAAAATGTTTAAGGAATAAAGGATGTTCTGATTCATTGTATTGTGACGTTCCTCGGTAGGTCGGGGGTTTCCTATTCCTACTGGGGTTGGTCCTTGGGCTGATTCAGGCTTCCCTGCCATCTACGACCTTCCGGACCACTACCCAACTTTTAGCTGATAACTTACTAACTTAAGTCATTTACTTGGGTTTGACTGTCTAATTGACTTCTACTTAAAGGAAACCTTGCACATAACTGCAGGCTAGTTATTTTTCAATGAATTCAATTCAGCATAATATTATTTACAACATGCACAGTCAATGTAAGCAAAATTGCAGGAAAGTTCCTAGTCTATCCACAGTTATGGGACATAAGAAAACTTGTATTTTATTTCAATTTTTGAGGGAAATCTCCTAATTTATGACGTAGCAAGGGGAGTTATTGGGGAATCCCACCTGCCCTTATAAGGGAATCCCTAACCCTGTAGAATTTGTAATAAGGTTTATGCCCTCTAACCCAAATTAAATACATGTAGCTAAATGCAACTCATAACAAACTAATACACATATCCATCTGCAACCATTCATTAAAAAGGACATTCTAAAATAACTTTAGAGGGAATTCCCCTGGTTGTGACGTAGCAAGGGGAGTACCAAACAGGCCAGCATTTAGGGAATTCCCAAAATTAAAATCTTTTCCTGAATAATTCCTTAGAACCTTGACCTTTTCACGTTTTTACTTTTGAAATATTTTTAGAATTCTTAACTCAAGTTAATTTAATAAAATATAGAACTTAGTGAATTTATGTGCAAGTTTTCCTTTAAGCATCTCTTCAACTTAAGCCCGTTCGAGAGCTAGGTTACTCAAAGAAGACACATGTGAAAACAAGGAATACCAAGACGGAACTGTTTATTTTGGACCTTCATGCCCCCTTTTAGGGGTGACGTCAAAATTCAGAGGCTGTGACCCTGAAATGCTGCGACAGGCTGCAGCCAACTGTAGTGTTAGTAATAACCCCTATGTGTCACTGAGTGGCTGCAGCCTTCTACAACCCACTGATATCTCATTAGGGTGCCAGACATCACTTTTTATCCATATATCCATGGAGAGAAAGATAAGATGGTTAACTTTTCTTTTATGTTTGTATACATTACATACCTAATCACCTCATTAGGGCTACTCAACTAATTAATTAATTAGTTAATGAGGTCATTTGAGTACATATAGATAGTATCCCCAACCCTTTCCTATAAGGCTGCAGCCTATGGCAGCAGGCTTCGACCTTAAGTAACCATTATACAATGCCGATCAATATGTGTAACATAATTTACTTTACCAATCTGCGATATGTATAGTGTAATTGATTGAATATCCCAATCTGTTCACTACCACGGGCCACACCAGGTGGCGCTGGCTTTCATCTGGACCCAGAATGGTCCTATCTGATTTACAATGTGGTTATTGGAGGAGGACTGCCTACATATGGGTCTCCTAAACATCTCAACATGGGTGCTAGAGGTAGAGCTTCAGTCAATAATATACCGAACTGATTGCTACTATCGTGAAGCTGCGTCTAAGTCAGTGAATCACTACTGTTATTCAGATGTGTCAATGAGATGAGCACATTGTGAAGACTGGTTATTGTCGAGGTTTGTGAGGGTCTGTATTATAACAGCTCATGGGGAATACATCAAATATTAATAGACCATACTCAGCAGCTGCTCATTTATGTATAAATTATACTTAAGCAATTGTAACCAGTGGTAGCCAGAATATAATAGAATAAAGTGACAGGTAGCATTGGACTACAAAGCTATGCATGACCAGCAAAGCCCATTGCACACTTTGCAATTTAGTCTCTTTAGATTATTTATCTTGGAATGGTTAAAATAACAAGCATTTTAAATTAATTTCCTCGGGATGATTTCAAATGATTTTAAGTCAAAACCAGGACAAAAACACAAGACTTCTATGTTGCTACTCTATGATTTTTGTGCATTTCTTTTTTCAGAATTTGCAACTTGGACCCTCTGAAACATGCAACAGTGCAACAGAGGTACAAAGTTCCAAGCATTGTGTTGCATTAATAATGTTTGATTGAGAATTGCAGCACCAGAAAAATCCAGGAACAGATTGCATGCATTCCTACATGAATCAATTCCATGGCAATTTACATGCAAATTTTTGTTCAATAGAATTTATGTTCCAAGTGACTATTGCAGTATTGCCAGTGTAAACTCTCCTTAAGCTGCCTATAAACCACTCGTACTTCAGCTTCACTGGGATTCCATTTGTTTAATCAGTGCATTCTCAGTAGAGACATTGACTTTACGGAAGTAACACATGGCTATGAAAAGTATCAATATTGATTTTGTTGTCATAAGCATTTATATGAAATAACAATAGGCCATGCCTCCCTGATTCTAAACTCGCAGCTACTGCTCTGGTATAAGTCATCCACCCTCTGCTCAAAGGCAGGGTTAACAAAGGCCTAGAGCCAGTGGCTGTTGTATGTAGTGCCCTGCCTATAGGACATTTCACATAGAAGTACATTACATCTAGTCACATTAAGGGTCAGGGCTCTAGATCCACTAATACAGGGACCAGGATGAAATAACCCAGTGCTCCAGAATCCAGAGTCTGGTGGTTCAAACCAATAACCAACAAACTACATAAATCCACAGGACATTGCCCTATGGGATTTGGTAAAGGACATGATTATACATTCTGGAGGGCAGCAACTAATTCCATCAAACCTTTTTATGAATGGACCTAATAAGACTTGACCTATTGACCCTGCCTGCTAAAATGACCTCAGACCAACAATCTAACTCATACCACAATGGTTTCATACAATTCCTAATTAGCAAATAGAAAGGAAGATCAAAGAAGGAGTTCTTTGGCCGGATAGCAGCTCATCAGAAACATGAGCTACCCGCAACACATCCCTGAAATCCTGTTTCCTTCCCGGTACTAATCCCAGGCCTTCATAGAGGACTAGTCATCGGAGATGGTGATGAACAGGTATGTAGAGACAGCCAAAGAAGAACACTGTCTGAATGGCCCAGTGCCTGGGGAGCTTCCCTCAAACTCTGCTCACTGATCTGTGATCTCGGCCGCCCATTGCCACACTACCCTGGCTCTCGTTATCATGATGAAAGACCACGAAGGCCAACATATTACTCAGAAGGAAGCCTTCTAGTCCAGGAGCCAAACCTGAAAATCTTGATTTACCCTCCGCGGTGAGCCCCCTGGATTTTTTTGATTTTTTTCAACTTATAGCATCCTAGGGACCATGAATCAAGATGGTTCCGAAATATTTAGGTATGCGAACACTTTGTAATTACGCGATTTGTGGTTAATTAGCAAAAATTGAAAAACGCGTTATTTCTTAATTTCTCTTAAACTATGTAAGATATAATAACATGCTATATGTCATCTGAAAGGTAATTTTTTTCCTGATTTTTTGGTGTATTGTTTGTTATTGTCATTAATCATGGCAATGAGTAATTAAAGAAAAACTGTTGTTTTAGTCAAAATCATTAGAACTTAAGGATCCAAGGTTAAAATTTGGAATTGATAAACCAAGTCCTAGGTATAGTTAGAGGGGATCTTTGGGCAGTTTTTAAAGAAGGTTGCATCTGATTTCATTAGAAATATAATGTAGAAATCATTTTTTGCTGATTAAATTCTAACCGACTACTGGTTCATTTTGCACTTATATTATAAAAGGAGAGATGATATCATGAAAACAATACAATATGTCCTAAAGAGATGGGAAAAGAATAATCATTGTCTCCCTAAGCTGGTATTTCAGTGCTTTCTGAGCTATTTGGTCCACTGTAGACAACATTGGAGCTGTAAAATAAGTTTACGTTAGCAAGAAATATTTGTCCATGTAATTTGCAGCCAAGCTCATTTTTGTTGCCTGATTAAATTAGGATAGTCATTGATTTATTTACTCAAAAGGGTATGGATGGCTCCTTATATTGCCAAAGATTCACAAATTGACCTAACAATGTGCTGCAAACTTCTATTTACATATCCCTGTACCCACTCATCCTTAAACCCTATTCCTATAGGGAGGGTGGGAGTTGTAGGCCATAATACTTATAAATCCCTCCATTGCTGGCCCCAGTATCCAATGTTTACCTCATACCTGGGAACAGATAAGGCCTGGAAAGACAGAGGAATGATAAAGATGGCATTCTAGGGTTCTTATCTCCCTGTTGTGGGAGTTAACCCATTGATAAGACACTGTATGCACAACCTAATAAAGGATCCCTCAGAGGGTGGGGCAGGCTTAAATGTTGGCTACTTATTACTGTCTTATTATTCCATTTTATCACATAATTCCAAAAGGAGCATGGGATTCATCACTGCAACTGGTGAAGTAAAATGATAACTTTAACTGTTTAGACAATGCTGCCTTACAGCAGTGAAATGAAGGTAGTGGATCTTTAGAAACTTATCAGTGGTGGAGAGGTATAGCCTTTCCTCAGAGTGACCTGCACTGAGGGTTAAGGGGAGCCCCCATGGTACAACACACTACAGACCTATATAGTGTGCTGTAAATTGTGGGATTGCTGACCACCTGCTGTGTTTTTTTGTTAACATCCTCCCACCAATCTACCTAATTAAACTTTGTCATCCTTTTGCTTCTACTTGAGAGCAGATCCAGGCTGTATGGGTTCAGTGCTCAGTTAGCTTTATACCCTTGTGTATCAAAGACTAAGTATTCAGTGTTGGATTATTAGAACTGATCATAGATTAGAAGATTATTTATGTATTTGAGTAATCACTCCCTTAGTTCTTGGTCTCAGAGTATTTACCATGATTAACCTTTCCCTTAGTACCTATAAACTGTGTCTTGCTGTAGGTTAAGGAAATTGGATCCTTGTTTATAGCAGTTTAGAAATGAAAACGGTTATATTTTGATAAGGGAATAATGTTGTTTCTGGGGCTTAAAGAACTGAAAGTTTGAGGCAACAACCAGAATCACAGCAATTTGTTGCTCTTGTATAATCCTATTAGTTGGTAGGATGAATCTGAGTGAAGCATGATCATAGGCTGGTCATAATTTGATATAAAATTACTTATACCAGTAACCCATAAAATATAAGATATCCATTTTGTGTAGGGTCAAGCCAAGCTACTCATTTATATAAGCACATGGGTCTAGAATCCTAGAGTTTAAAGAACAATCTAGTAATTTGTTAAAACCAACAATTTGAAAGAGGTAGCACACCTATCAAGTTTAACAAATAGCATTCCTGGTATTTTTGCAATTGGCATATTGATACAAGGAAGTTTTTTTAAAATTCAGAACCCTTGATATATGACAACAGTCTTTTTGGGACTCATCTCTTCTTTAAAGTAATAATTGGAGGCTCCCCATATATATACCCTGAGAAACATGGCTTGGGGTCAGGTAATGGGTGAGTCTACTATGGGCTATTCTTTTCTTTTTGTCAGCATGAAATAGAGAGAACTATATGGGGCCTTCTATTTAGTAAGTACACACATTTTCAAAAATCTCAGACCCCCACACCCTTTGGACAAAAGTATGCATTAGATTTGTACTATAAAGTATGCACATTTTCGAAAGTTTCATGCCTCCTTCCCCCCCTTCATGCATACATACTTAATGCAAGGCTCCTAATAAGATGGTTTGTAATAAAACTGAGACATAATCATGGTATTTTACTGAGGAAAGAAATCTTACTCAAACCATAGTTTTATTGTGACACATCTCTCACCGTGAGCGAAAATGCTCTCCAAACAGCCACTATATTACATGCATGTGCCCAAATGGCTCAGAAAGCACTGAAATGCCAGCTTAGGGAGACAATGATTATTCTTTTCCCATCTCTTTAGGACATATTGTATTGTTTTCATGATATCATCTCTCCTTTTAGAATATAAGTGCAAAATGAACCAGTAGTCGGTTAGAATTTAATCAGCAAAAAATGATTTCTACATTATATTTCTAATGAAATCAGATGCAACCTTCTTTAAAAACTGCCCAAAGATCCCCTCTAACTATACCTAGGACTTGGTTTATCAATTCCAAATTTTAACCTTGGATCCTTAAGTTCTAATGATTTTGACTAAAACAACAGTTTTTCTTTAATTACTCATTGCCATGATTAATGACAATAGCAAACAATACACCAAAAAATCAGAAAAAAAATTACCTTTCAGATGACATATAGCATGTTATTATATCTTACATAGTTTAAGAGAAATTAAGAAATAACGTGTTTTTCAATTTTTGCTAATTAACCACAAATCGCGTAATTACAAAGTGTTCGCATACCTAAATTCTTCGGAACCGTCTTGATTCATGGTCCCTAGGATGCTATAAGTTGAAAAAAATCAAAAAAATCCAGGGGGCTCACCGCGGAGGGTAAATCCTTATTTTGACAGATTTCAGGATTTGGCTCCTGGACTATTCTGGCTAACTCCTTTTTGCAAATGCCACATAAACACAAATACATTTTAGACACAGACATCCTGCCCATCTGCATGAAATAACTGAATGATTCTTTAACTTGAATTTCACATAGTTTGTGCCATATTTGCTAAAATTGCAGGAATATACATCATATAATACTTATGATATATGAAAATGATTGCGTCAACACAGAAGATCACCCCATAAATTATGATAACATCTTTGTGGAAATTGCATGGCATTGACATTAAAAAGAAGTAGGACTTCTTTGCAAAGGAAAGCTTTTACAGGAATTGTATCTGATCAGAGGAATTAAATTTTATTAATTTGGACTGATTTATTGATATTTTCATATAGATACGACGACACACGTCTAAAGAGCGTTAATCATTAGAATTTTATCTATAGTTTGATTTGCTTATTTGGGAGAAATTCTAAATGGTCTATGGTGTTTCAGTAAATGACTATAGAGACCACTTAGTGGGTATAGCTAGGTTCAGCAAATTGGGAATTAAAAGGTACCTTTTCAAACCTCAAAACACTAAAAATGTAGTAGCACAGTAAGTTGTCAATCAATCTTTACAAAAAGGGTATCATAAGAAAGCCTAGGAAATTCTCTTCCTTATGGTATGTATTATCATGGTATTTATAAAGGAAATTACCCAAAATCCCTTGCAAAGTAAACACAAAAATAGGGAAAAAATGTCAAAACGTTGTGACATATCTGTTTAGCTGGCGTCATAATTCGTAATTAATTCCTATCATCTCAATCTTTTACATCTTAAATGAACAAATGTCTCATACAGTTTCCATTAATGTCTTCCTTTTCATGATGCACCTTGTATTTGTTGATTTATTTACATTTGTTTAGAAATTACGTTTTCCCAAAACGTTGCCATTTTGATACCTTTTGATGCTGAAGTCATTGATTGTGTCTACACTATTTTCACGTATTTCATGATAAATTTGATGATGATTCAATTAATTAAACAGTATCAAGGAGGTATGTTAACTACAAACATGTTTGCCTATCTAAAGTAGAAAATATTTGATGTCATGACATGTTCTCATGTTTTTTATGGTTAAGAATTAAAAAACAGAGGTCAAGGTCATGACCCAGTTATCTGAGTCATGGCCTGGTCATGACAGATTGGTAGCACAGTCTGATCAGAACAGGTAAAATTAGTGGCTGGAAACATGAATTAAATCTGTCTTTTATATTTCTATTAACTCAAACATATTACTAAAAGTTCTCTTCAAGACATATTATTGTTTACAAGCCCTACCATTATGAATAGAGCGTTCTGGAGAAAGTTTATGGGATGTATCCCATGGATTTATAAGATTTTTTTGCTGAATTACAGTGTTTGAAAGGACCAGCTTTTTGCCAATTTTGGGCTTTAGACACAGGTTTTTGCTATTATACTGATAATTTGACCCAAAAAGCATCTTTGAATTAGATTTTTATTGTATGATACCAGAGATAATGATTGTAATATTCTTTTGAAAACTCTTTGGGTTGAAAAATATGTTTTTATTTTATTTAAGATGGCCTTGAATGTGGCTAGTCTAAAGTTCCCAATTTGCTGCTCCGATCTGTGTGTGTGTAAGCATCAGAAGGGGAGCACTCAGAGAGTAGATGTGTGTGTATGAAGGGGACCATTCAGTAGGTAGAGGTGTGTGTGTAGGGGACCACTCAGTGGGTAGAGGTATGTGTGAAGGGGACCACTCAGTGGGTAAAGGTGTGTGTGAAGGGGACCACTCAGTGGGTAGAGGTGTGTGTGAAGGGGACCACTCAGTGGGTAGGTGTGTGTGTGAAGGGGACCACTCAGTGGGTAGAGGTGTGTGAAGGGGACCACTCAGTGGGTAGAGGTGTGTGAAGGGGGACCACTCAGTGGGTAAAGGTGTGTGTGAAGGGGACCACTCAGTGGGTAGAGGTGTGTGTGAAGGGGACCACTCAGTGGGTAGAGGTGTGTGTGAATCGGACCACTCAGTGGGTAGAGGTGTGTGTGAAGGGGACCACTCAGTGGGTAGAGGTGTGTGTGAAGGGGACCACTCAGTGGGTAGAGGTGTGTGTGGACGGGACCACTCAGTGGGTAGAGGTGTGTATGAAGGGGACCACTCATTGGGTAGAGGTGTGTGAAGGGGACCACTCTGTGGGTAGAGGTGTGTGTGAAGGGGACCACTCAGTGGGTAGAGGTGTGTGAAGGGGACCACTCAGTGGGTAGAGGTGTGTGTGAAGGGATCACTCAGTGGGTAGAGGTGTGTGTAAGGGGGACCACTCAGTAGGTAGAGGTGTGTGTGAAGGGGACCACTCAGTGGGTAGAGGTGTGTGTGAAGGGGCCACTCAGTGGGTAGAGGTGTGTGAAGCGGACCACTCAGTGGGTAGAGGTGTGTGTGAAGGGGACCACTCAGTGGGTAGAGGTGTGTGAAGGGGACCACTCAGTGGGTAGATGTGTGTGTGAAGGGGACCACTCAGTGGGTAGAGATGTGTGTGAAGGGGACCACTCAGTGGGTAGAGGTGTGTGTGGAGGGGACCACTCAGTGGGTAGAGGTGTGTGAAGGGGACCACTCAGTGGGTAAAGGTGTGTGAAGGGGACCACTCAGTGGGTAGGTGTGTGTGAAGGGGACCACTCAGTGGGTAGAGGTGTGTGTGAAGGGGACCACTCATTGGGTAGAGGTGTGTGAAGGGGACCACTCAGTGGGTAGAGGTGTGTGTGAAGGGGACCACTCAGTGGGTAGAGGTGTGTGTGGAGGGGACCACTCAGTGGGTAGAGGTGTGTGTGAAGGGGACCACTCAGTGGGTAGAGGTGTGTGAAGGGGACCACTCAGTAGGTAGAGGTGTGTGTGAAGGGGACCACTCAGTAGGTAGAGGTGTGTGTGGAGGGGACCACTCAGTGGGTAGAGGTGTGTGAAGGGGACCACTCAGTAGGTAGAGGTGTGTGTGAAGGGGACCACTCAGTGGGTAGAGGTGTGTGTGGAGGGGACCACTCAGTGGGTAGAGGTGTGTGAAGGGGACCACTCAGTGGGTAGAGGTGTGTGTGGAGGGGACCACTCAGTGGGTAGAGGTGTGTGTGAAGGGGACCACTCAGTGGGTAGAGGTGTGTGTGGAGGGGACCACTCAGTGGGTAGAGGTGTGTGAAGGGGACCACTCTGTGGGTAGAGGTGTGTGTGAAGGGGACCACTCAGTGGGTAGTTGTGTGTCACCCACCAGAAGGAAACCACTCAGTGGGTAGGGATTTACAACTATTGCGGTATGTTTGCACAGTGTTCCTTTTTCACAATGGGCTTCCTCTGTCAGCTTTGCTGATTGGTCCTTCAGAAAACTTTACCGATTTGAACCTGATCTGAACCTGACCAGTTTATCATGGAAGATCCCGCTTTCTTCCAATTCAAGAAAAACTGCCTTTGGTTGGCAATACAATGCTGGACACTGTGTGCAATGCTGGAAAAAATTTCCTTCCTCGACTTTACGACACCAGGCTTTTTCATACTGGTCTCCAATTGAGCAATTTATTATAAAACTTAAATAATTTTATGCTGATGAAATTCTAAAGTCCCTCTTACTGTATTTGCAAATCTCGACTTAGATTTCAGTTAGAAAGTATTGGATAACGTTTAGTTTGAATTTCTCATTTACAGCATTATGAGTAAAGCCCAATACAGTATCACTTACTTCAGAATTCTCCATTTCACGGCCTATATACATCATGCTGTGTCTCTGAGTAAATCACATACACAGCATGATTTAGTTCAGAATTCTCAGT
The DNA here is from genome assembly GCA_936440205.1 of Lepidonotus clava. Taxonomy (NCBI): domain Eukaryota; kingdom Metazoa; phylum Annelida; class Polychaeta; order Phyllodocida; family Polynoidae; genus Lepidonotus; species Lepidonotus clava. The sequence continues at coordinate 465,783 of OW387136.1, read as the reverse complement.
TTTACGGCCTATATACGCCATGCTGTGTCTCTGAGTAAAGCCCCTTCACAGCATCATTTAGTTCTCTACTGCAGAAATCAATCAGACCTAACAGGCCTGGGGGCCTAAAGCCTTGATTACATATAGGCTTGATAAGATTACCACCTTAGGCCTTCAGGCAATTTACTGCGCTAGGTTTATCTCATTATAAGGCGTCTATCCGTGAGAATATATAATAGGGTGAATAGGCTCAAGGCCCGAGGCCGGCTCTACACCCAGACACAACTTCATTAACTTGTGTTGAAGATGAATGGTCAATGATATTCCACTCTTAAGGGAAGTATCTATCAATTGAAAAATCTTGCCACAATTCCATGGAAAAGCAATCATGATATCAGGAAATAGGGAAAGGCAAAAGCTACGGGAGTCAAACTTATAGGTGTGATGAATTGTATAGCGGCACGAGTTTTTAGAGAATCTGAAATCAACATTAATTATATAGTACAAGATGTTAACTAATTACTCATGCATTGACTATCGATATATGTGTGGTTGTTAAGCCTCTAGAGTGAGAATTTTCATGTTTGGCACGAGAAGTGCTCATAAGGCATGAACAAAAACATGTGACCAGAAATTACTATTGTTGGAGTCAATTTAACCATATGATCTGAACCAACGAATGGGGTCAGTTTGGGTGATATAGTAAGCGATGAAGCATGAGAATAAGCAGTCCCTTTATGGTACTCAATGTGTCAACACCTCTTCCTTTCCTCGGTCAGAACCACCTAAGGACCACCTCAGAATAATTAGAAAAAATGGGAAACGAAGAATGAAAAGACGAAGAATAGCATAGTTTGGGTTGGAATGCAATAACCAGACTTATAAAAATATAGGCTACCTAGGCACGAGAACGAAGATCATGGCACATATAGGGGATAGCACAAACATACAGATGGTTACAGGGAATGAGATATGAGGTAGCCGGCCAGTATGCTACCACCCTTCTTTTATGTGACAGCCTCATGACCTGTTCCCAGCGAGGAGCACAAGTACAGCAGTAAAGATCCTGCATCAAGAATAGAGCAACCATGGGCTCATGATGCCTTCACCAGCCCTCCCACCTTTTTAACGTTCCCAGGCCCATTAGCTATCCTTGACAATGACGCACTGTTCGGCCCACCCTTGTGTGCGAGGCACTCCTCTAAGAAACATGACTTGCTCAGCAACTTCACACTGGGTCTGCAATCTTGGCCCGAGCCCAAAGCCCAGACAAGCGACTCCCCACGAAGTTCCCATTCTTTCAGTCAGACCTGGCAAGACACCGAACTGAAATGAAAGGAGCTATGATATCTGTCGAAGACCCTTTTCCTTCACATAAGTATAAGAAGTATGGGTGTATGTGGGTATTTCATATCTCTCTAGAAAGTATTCTTTTTCTATGACTATTGAATTCATACATACATCAGTATCTGCATATGTTCATACTATTCACATTATGTAAGTTGTGAAACTATAAAGCACAGGAAACTAATGATTTATGGCTGTTCATGCAATAATTATTTCGTCTTGCATAGATTGTTGCTGAAGTTTTCCTTGGACATGTTTATATCTATTTCATAATAATCAATTTTGGTTAGATAACTGTTTGTTTATAGAGGAGGAGGCAGGCAGAGGAAGGGCACGGACATACGGAGGGCTGCGGTGAAGGCAGTGCCTGGCCAAGGATGCGGCATTATTATAACGGTGCAGCAATGTTCAGGTTGGTTCTGTATTTGGTTCTTGTTACGTTCTTTTGATTACTCCCTATTATGTTGCTGCACTGCAATGTACTGCCTTGATTTTGGTACTGTTACATTATTACAACGTTCTGGTTAAGCTCTTCAACCCAAATGAAATGTTCTTATAATGTTCTGTTTTGGTTTCATCCTAACCTCACCAACAAATAATGTTATAAAAATTACAGTGGTAGTAAGTAACAAAACTAACAGACGCAGCAAAATTATGGTTGAGTTTTCTTTTAATGAGACAATCAAGTGATGTACAGTTTGTTATAATGTCACAACGTTTCGGCGGTGGGGTTTGCCTTCATCAGGTGATGAATAATTTTGATTTTAGGCTTATAAGGTACTAAAAAAGAGCAAGAATATGCCTTGTTGTCATGGTAACAATAACAATTATTTGGTTAATGGGATCCTCTTCTGTCTTCAATGTTAATTACAGGGTATATATAGGGTATAGTTTTGAACCCTTAGTTTCATTTTGGGTATAATTTTTAACCCTTAAAAGAGTAGTGTTATGCAATTATGATTTAAGTTTGGATATAAATATAGTATATAAAGTGCAATAAATAATTGTTAATTGGATAGGTTAATACATAACTGTAAAAAATTTTCTAACATATAAATATGAGTTTGATAAATTTAATAGAGGATGCCCTGTCTGTACAATTCAGTGCGCATTGCATGTCCCAATGGCTGGTTGATTTTGTCCACAATGCGATATAAATCAATAAGAATGGCATTGGAGGGGATTGTAGGGGGGCCCTCAAGTAGTGAGCGATCTCTTTTTGGAGGGTTGGGCTTGGAGGTTGAGGGTTTGGCTGTTATAAAAACATTCTGATTTGGTGAGGCTTCAATCTCACCATCAATAATGACATTGTTGTGTGTCAGCTTAGTAAGTAACAATCAGACTAAAAAAGTATGGTTGCAGAACGTTTCTGTTACGCAGCAAGCTAGCTTGGTGGGACATAGACAGGCAGGGTTGGGGGGGAGGGGTTTGTGACCGTAGACTGGCAATGGAGGGGGGAGAAGGTATTTCTATCACTGCCTCCCTTCATGTCTGGCTTCTCTGACTGAAGTAGTGCCTGGCAGCCAGCAGCCCGAAATACCGACTAATGCTCCAGAGATACTCACTCTCAGAATACCCGCCGACCGCGCCCATTATCTAACACTGTGAGAGAAGCCAGTCTCAGCTTCAGACCTCGGCCGCTAAAGAAATCCCTTTTGTTCCCCAAACTTCCACATACACCTCTGGAAATGGCCCCAGCTCCAAAGGGAAGCCCTATATGGGCCTGGGGCTGTGTTTTACAAAGTGGATCAGGAGTGAGGAGATATGAGAGCTGCCTTCAAAAGTATCATTAAGAATCACACCGCGTAGAAGATATTAATGTGTGGTCTTATTTCGGCAACCTGTCCCCATTGGGTTCTATGGCCCCTATTCCAGCCTTCAGTGGTGCATGAAGGTTCTGTTGTGGTACCTTTCTAACTGTTTCAGCCTTTGCCTTACCTAGAGCTTTCAGTAATGCTTTGTATGCACAAGACATGCTGGTGCTTTAATTCCTGTATATATATATAGTGTATAGAATTGTGATGAACGGCTATTCATCCAAAATACATAGAGGTCAAAATAATAGAAATAAGGTAATAGTAGAAATATATGTAAGAGAACAAAATATATGTAAGAGAACGAAATAGATGTAAAGGAACGAATATGTAATAATGAACGAAAGTATAGAAAGCCTGAAAAAGAGGCACGAATATGTAAAAGAACGAATATGTAAAGAACGAATATGTAAGGAACGAATATGTAAGGAACGAAAATGTAAAGGAACGAAACCCGGAAATATGTAAACCGGAAGTGAAATGTAAACCGGAAACGGAAAATATAAACCGGAAGTGACGTCAGTTGTAGGTCACGTGACCGAAAGCAGCCAATCAGGGCTGACCTCTCTAGTATATAAAGGGGCGGTGAGGCCCGAATAAACAGAGTTCTTTAACAGTTCTCCTGGTGTCCAGACGTGTCCTCTTTCCTGAAACAACCGCTAAAGATGAGCCGATTAGAGTAATTAAGCCGAAGTTAGGACAAAACAGTCGAAGCTCGAGATAGGTAGTAGAAACACAGGGTAAGGGGCCCGACGGCCCGAAGAACGAGGAACGAGGGAGCGGAGTAAGGCACGAAGGCCCGAAGTAGTCCCGGAAACCGAGGCGTAGTATGGCACGAAGACATGGGGAACGGAACGAAGGAGCGAAGTCCGCGGGGACGAGGGCGCGGCATGCTCGGCCCCACGCTACCAAACAATAGGCGACCATCGGCCCGTCGCCCCCGCGGACCGGAACTCAGGGGTGGACCGCCCGGTCGGGGTGAATGCTGGTCTGGGAGATAGAGCGAGACGAACCCCGGCCGACCCGTACCCTACCATAATTTCCCTCCCCCGCAGTCCTCCGTTGACATCGAGTGCCGATTCCCGATCGATTCGCTCAGCCCCCCCTCGTGCGCGAGGCACGACTCTAGAAACACATCTCGGTTCTTGGCCCGGATTCCCCGTCCGCCCCGAGACCCGAACAACCCCCACGTTCCTCTGTTGTAAGAATCGGCAACCCCGACTTACCAGAGAACGTCACAGAATGATAGTTGCAACACGTTTCACATAATATGATATTGATATTTTGCCCTCCGTATGGAATCTGGGAAGTTTACTGAGTCATGCACATGATATAATGCAGGAATGTTCCAACATCAACATAATATGGAGAGACTACAGATGACGTCCTGCCAAAGACCTTTTAAAAATCTTGAATGCCACCATGGATAAATCTAAATCTATGACAGGGACCTGGGATACTTTCATTCCTATTGTATAGAATCGAACACCCCCACACCTTAAATTAGGACTAGCGAGGACGCAATTGCATCCTATATCGACCTCTTGTTAATTAGTTCTATAGACAATCACAGACGCGCACCATTTACTCCCCTGTCCCATTACTCCCACTCTGTGACCGACAGAATCAGACTCCGACAATCCGATCTAACAAAGCGATTTACCAACAAACAAGGGGCCTGATTGGCCCTGTCTGAGCCAATAAAATCCCACGAGACAGTCTGAGACTAGAAACTGAAACTGGCCATGAGACTGACTCTGAGACTGACTCTTTGACTGAATCTATGACTGAATCAATGACTGAATCTATGACTGACTCTGTGACTGACTCTATGGCTGACTCTGTGACTGACTCTGAGACTGACTCTGAGACTGACTCTGAGACTGACTATTACTGACTCTGGGACTGACTCTAGGACTGACTCTAGGACTGATTCTGTGACCGACTCTGTGGCTGACTCTATAACTGCCCCTAACTTACTCTGAGACTGACTCTGAGACTGACTCTGAGACTGACTCTGAGACTGACTCTGAGACTGACTCTGAGACTGACTCTGAGACTGACTCTGAGACTGACTCTGAGACTGACTCTATGACTGACTATTACTGACTCTGGGACTGACTCTAGGACTGACTCTAGGACTGACTGTGACTGACTCTGTGACTGACTCTGTGACTGACCCTATGACTGACTGTGACTGACTCTGTAACTGACTCTATGACTGACTGTGACTGACTCTGTGACTGACTCTGTGACTGACTCTGTGACTGACTCTGTGACTGACTCTGTGACTGACTCTGAGACTGACTCTGTGACTGACTCTGTGACTGACTCTGTGACTGACTCTGAGACTGACTCTATGAATGACTGTATGATTGACTCTGTGACTGACTCTGTGACTGACTCTGTGACTGACTCTGTGACTGACTCTGTGACTGACTCTGTGACTGACTCTGTGACTGACTCTGTGACTGACTCTGTGACTGAATCTATGACTGACTCTGTGACTGACTCTGTGACTGACTCTGTGACTGACTCTGTGACTGACTCTGTGACTGACTCTGTGACTGACTCTAGGACTGACTCTGTGACTGACTCTGTGACTGACTCTGTGACTGACTCTATCACTGACTTTGAAACTGACTATGACTGACTATGACTGACTCTGAGACTTACTCTGAGACTGACTCTGAGACTGACTATAACTGACTCTGGAACTGACTCTGTGACTGACTCTTTGACTGACTCTGTGACCGACTCTAGGACTGATTCTGTGACTGATTCTGTGGCTGACTCTATGAGTGACTCTGAGACTGACTCTGTGACTGAGTCTGAGACTGACTCTGACTGACTCTGTGACTGAATGTGACTGACTATGTAACTGACTCTGTAACTGACTCTGAAACTGACTGACAGTTATTATAGACTCCATAGTTCGTTATTGATTTAGCCAAGTTTAAATTTGTCAATATGTTGACATTAATTTTTGTCTTTTTGGTATCTAAATTGTGAAAGTCGGCCAGATTTCATACACATTGTTCTAAGGGTCAACGTTAAAGCTGTCAAAAGCGATTGTTCCAGAAACTAGGTTTACTTTATATATGCATAGAGTAACAGTAATCTGAAATAAATCACCACCTTTGATGCATTTACTGTTTGCATACTAAGTGACTCCTGAAAAGTGTAAGATAACCTGAACATGATAAATTTCTGTAACAACACAAGTACCTTTTTTGTACCCAGTGTTGGTTTCTCTACAATTCAGTTTGTTGTCTATTTACAAAACGAGTTGAGAGAGGGCCCATGTTGACCTTGAACCTTCAATGGTATGCACTGTGTTATATCAGTCTAGGCCACGGTAAGTCAGTAACCCTGTAACACATCATCCAATCAGGCCTCAGTCAACGTTAATCACAGACTAATGTGCAGTATGACTCAATCGTCACCCACCACTTCAGGCTAAAGAACTGTTTCTCTGGAGTCTCTAGCATTCTTTACAAGTGACATTTACCAGGCAGGGGTCGGGTCGGGGTCAGGGAAACCCTGTAGAAGTTTACAAATTTCCTCCCGCCAAGAATATATTGCAAGCTAACTATGGCTTATAGATATATTGAAAACTTATGAATAATTTCTTTGATTTAAAAAAAAACCTGTTCACCTTCCCAGGTGATTCTCTTTTAGTATTATGCAATGTTGACTCCATAGGCGGGAGTTAAGTAGGTAATGACATCTTGTTCTGACGTGGGTGTCGGTCCACTGCATAATCTTTAGCCAGTTTATAGGTAAGTAAGACTCAGGGCTAAGAGTGACTCTCTGCTGGGTGTGGAGAGCATAGAGGCTATTTAGTAGGTATGTATAAAACAGAGGCTTAAGCGCCAGAAGCTTTTGGGTGTTACAGGAAAGCAGAAAGGTGAATCTTGTTTGGTAAGTGGCACCGTGAACTCAGGTTACTGTTGGGCGAGTGAGCGGGGCCGAGCTGGTGGAAGACTAGGGACATTGGAGTGGACAGCCTCTCTGGACTGATAGAGCATAGCGACATATATCACATGTTTGGATTTAATAAACATTGTTCTTTCATTCAAGTGTTCTGTCACCTCTCAATGACGAGCTACATTTTGAGATGACCTGGAGCTTAGACAGAAGGGAAGACTGCGACATATACAAGCTTGCATACTGGAATAAAAACACAGATTAATTATAACGAGCACCTGAGCAAAAAAAGCATAAAAGTAAAACCCCATAGTCCAATCTCATTACTTACACTATCCCCTCCCATGTCATTAGAAGCTGGTTGGTCACTGATAGAAAGAAAAAAGAGAACACTGCGAACCAAATGATGAAACTGCTGTGAATCTTACCATCATACGAATCTGCGAATATGCTGAATCTACAACTCGATGAAGTTTGTGTCTACATGTTTTAGTTAGTTTTCAGTGCTCTTTGGCAAATCAACATTTCTCTTTGTCATTCTTCATCGAGCGATAGAATTTCACTTCAAGACCATTTGAGTTGCATTAGACGTCAGAGTGTTATATTGCCTTGCTTTCACCACGTGTCGTCCATATCAGAGTTGTCATCACTTCCCACTAGACGGGGCTACCCTCTGCCCCCGTCATCTCCAGCCCCGCCCGCTGCTAGCGTCTCCCCCTCCCACCAGTCCCCCCCCCCCCCCCCCCTCCAGACGCCCACAGCCCGCAGACGGCGTCCTCAGGGAGCAGACGACATTTGGAGCAGTTCCCGCCAAAACGCCTGTTTCCGGCGCCCCAGACGGTGAGAAGCGGCTGGTTCAGACTTATAGGGGACAGACCTATAAGTCGGGACTGTAGGGTCCTGTGGGGGTGGTGGGCCGAGATAAGGGGAGCAGGGGTCAGGGAGGGATATTGTCGGGACAGCTGTTGATATATTTCACTTTATGCTGGCAGGGAAGACGGCTAGCTGCTAAATAGATATGCCACTTCAGTGGGGTAGGATTTGGCAGCAGTACTGGCCACTTGCAGTTAAATAACAGGCTGAAGTATGTTATGTAGCATTGAGAGGGAGAGGAGTGTCCAGTTATAGTTAGATAAGGGTCTGTCGTTAGTTATGTAGCGTGGAGAGGGAGGGGAGTGTCCAGTTATAGCTAGATAAGGGTCTGTCGTTAGTTATGTAGCGTGGAGAGGGAGGGGAGTGTCCAGTTATAGTTAGATAAGGGTCTGTCGTTAGTTATGTAGCAGGGAGAGGGAGGGGAGTGTCCAGTTATAGCTAGATAAGGGTCTGTCGTTAGTTATGTAGCGTGGAGAGGGAGGGGAGTGTCCAGTTATAGTTAGATAAGGGTCTGTCGTTAGTTATGTAACATGGAGAGGGAGGGAAGGGAGTGTCCAGTTATAGTTAGATAAGGGTCTGTCGTTAGTTATGTAGCATGGAGAGGGAGGGAGGGGAGTGTCCAGTTATAGTTAGATAAGGGTCTGTCGTTAGTTATGTAGCGTGGAGAGGGAGGGGAGTGTCCAGTTATAGTTAGATAAGGGTCTGTCGTTAGTTTTTTTTTTTAAAGCTTTTATTTTATCCTGGTTCAAGATACAATTTAGCAAACTGGATGCTAGTTTTCGTTGACCGACCAGTTACACAATTTCTAGAGATTCACAATTTGTGTATTGTATGGAAACGTGACAATAACAGTAATAAACTCTTAAGACTAGGCTTGGACAAAACAGGACATTACAGCAAGCAGTTCCATGTAGCTTTGTTACTCATATGTTACCAAGAGACCTTGAAACAATCTATGATTATGAAATCTATATTGTTTGAAGTTGGAGGTTTACTCTAGAGGGCATTATAAAAGTGATAGTGCGGGCACTAGTCTAAGCAATAGGCAATTCAGCCGTTTTTTTCTTGAGCTTAGTTTTCTGAATGAATTTAAAAGCATGATAATTGTCCAGGTTTCTTTCACTAGCGGGAAGCTTGTTCCAGAGTCTGGCTCCTTTACAATGAACACTTCTTTCAGCTGCACTCTTTTTAATTTGTGTTTCATTCATGACCACAGCATCAAACAACCTCGTACGCTGAACGTTTTGATTTACCTGAACATTTTTCATTTTACGTTTAAACATAAAGTTAACCAGGTGAGCTGTACGACGATCTTCTAGTTTCTCAATTTTGGCACGCTTGTGAAGGTCATTCACATTGTGGAACTTTTTAAGCTGCAGGCAAATCCTTAAGGCTCTGTTTTGGGCATGTTGTATTTTTTTTAGAGAGCGTTGATAGGTATTTGAGTAGAAAATATCACCATAGTCAATGTAAGGCAGAACCTTTGTTTTATAGATTGAAAGTGCTTGATTTTTGTTAATGTAACCTCTAATTTTTGCCAAGATTTTGACCTTGTATGAGACCATTTTCTCTGTTTCCTTTGCAAGCAGCTCAAAATTGAGAAGATTGTCAAGTTTTATACCCAAATAAAGGAAATCACTGACGTAGCTAATGTTAGTGCCATCAAGATTTAGTGGTTTTAGGATAGTGTTATCTATGACATGCTTTGTGGCAAAGAACATAGCTTTAGTTTTCTTCTTGTTAATTGTAAGTTGGTTTACCTCACACCAGTGCTGTAACAAGGTTATATCATTTTGTAACTTGTCTCTTGCCTCATGTTATGTAACGTGGAGAGGGAGGGAGGGGAGTGTCCAGTTATAGCTAGATAAGGGTCTGTTGTTAGTTATGTAGCATAGAGAGGGAGGGGAGTGTCCAGTTATAGTCAGATAAGGGTCTGTCGTTAGTTATGCAGCATGGAGAGGGAGGGGAGTGTCCAGTTATAGTCAGATAAGGGTCTGTTGTTAGTTATGTAGCGTGGAGAGGGAGGAGAGTGTCCAGTTATAGTTAGATAAGGGTCTGTCGTTTGTTATGTAACATGGAGAGGGAGGGGAGTGTCCAGTTACAGTTAGATAATGGTCTGACTTTAGTTATACAGCATGGAGAGGTAGGGGAGGGGAGTGTCCAGTTATAGTTAGATAAGGGTCTGTCGTTAGTTATGTAGCATGGAGAGGGAGGGGAGTGTCCAGTTATAGTTAGATAAGGGTCTGTCGTTTGTTATGTAACATGGAGAGGGAGGGGAGTGTCCAGTTACAGTTAGATAATGGTCTGACTTTAGTTATACAGCATGGAGAGGTAGGGGAGGGGAGTGTCCAGTTATAGTTAGATAAGGGTCTGTCGTTAGTTATGTGGTGTGGAGAGGGAGGGGAGTGTCCAGTTATAGTTAGATAAGGGTCTGTTGTTAGTTATGTAGCGTTGAGAGGGAGGGGAGTGTCCAGTTATAGTTAGATGACGGGCCCAGCATTTATCTAATTATCAGCTGTACGACCACAATTTCCCTTTTCAAAACCAACAATAAAGCATTGCTTTGGTAACATCCCAGGAGTGTAGAATCTAGATAATTGTACAAGAGATACAGGGAGAACTTTTACATCCAAGTCAGCAATTCCTACTTTGGAAAAGAAACACTCTTCCGTTCAGCTGTGTAAGGTCTACAATTCTAGAACAGTGTTAACTTCAGCTTTGACCGAGCCATAGTGCCCCACCCAGACTTTGTTCTGTGCCTCTCCCAGAATAGCATAAGTCCTTAGGGCAGTGAGGCATAAGTGATGGGTAACTTAATCTGTTGTTTCCAGATTTAGGGGAGGTTAAGCAGCTTACAGTGGATACAGTTAAGACTTGATGCAATCTGCAGACTTGGTCCTGTTAACACAGTATCAACTATAAAGGTGAGGTCTGTGTGTGTAAGGTCCTCAGTCATGTTAACACAGCATTACCTATAAAGGTAAGGTCTCTGTGTGTAAGGTCTTCGGTCCTGTTTACACAGTATTAACTATAAAAGTAAAGTCTGTGCAATTGGACTTCGCTGGGTTCCCAGCTAAACAAGTGACATTATCTTAACGCGAATGACGAAAATATGCAATGCATGTGCAGGCAATTAACAACTTTGAAGTTGATATCATTGTTCTACACAGTACATGAGTCCATCGGGCCTAGCTGTGACGCACGTACCGATCAGCTGGGGGCAGAGGCATCTTGTTTCTGTAGGCTTATTGCTACAAAGTATGTGAGTAATTATGTACATGTGATTATCTCAGTACCGTAGTACCCCATCTGCCATTGTCTGGATTTACTCCTCATAATATGAATAATCATGACCTTACAACCCATGAGACACAATCTCATTAAACACAGATTAGGTACTTCTGTCAATAAAGCGACTTTTCAATAAAATGGAGCAAGAACTAAGCAACTTGAGAGATCATAATGATAAATGAGATGCACTTATTCATCTGCAAATCTAGCACACTTTCGGATTGGGAAAACCTGTTCACACATCACAGTCCACAGCTCATTCAAACAAACAGTGAATCCCTCCATTGCAGTTTTCTAGGCCATTAAAGTCAGGGTTCAATTCAAAGATATCACTGAACAGCAGCTAAACATCCTCACTATTCCAACCTCACCGCCGCGTATAAGTGAATCAAAGCATCTGCTGTTATCCCTATGGCTGATGCTAGCATTCCTCAACTAACATCGTGAATTTCAATGCATTTGTAGCCATTTAAGAATTTGATTCCTTTTCGGCATGACCAACGAACGAAACTGTTGTGCTTTTGAGGCATTATTGGCAATAGTCTGAAAGGATAACTAACGGTTTGAATAAGACGTCACCTCTTGGCGGTGATTTGGCTGTACTTTTAGAAGACAACTAGTATCATTTAGGCCCACTAACTGTGGGGGCCAGGATCTAAAGAGGTCAACCATGGCCAATCTGAAGTATGAAGACATCTAACAGTACTGAGATAGCAGCCTCACGTTTGCACACAATCATGTTCTCCCCCTTATTGTGTATTTTGCCTCTACCTGAAACATTTATAGAACATTTATCAAACAACTGTTGTCCACAAGTCAACTCAGTTCATATCAACCTATGGTTCTACGGGAGTGTGCTCTGTGTCCGTCATGTCACTCTGTATACTATGGGAGTGCACCCTTATGTATTATGTCAACCTATGGTTCTATGGGAGTGCATCCTCTGTCTCTCACGTCACTATGTGGTTCCATGGGAGTGCACCCTCTGTCCAACATATAACTCTGTGGTGCTATGGGAGTGCACTCTCTATCTGTCATATCACTCTGTGGTTCTATGGGAGTGCACCCTCTGTCCAACATATAACTCTGTGGTACTATGGGAGTGCACTCTCTGTCTGTCATATCACTCTGTGGTTCTATGGGAGTGCACCCTCTCTCTGTCATATCACTCTGTGGTACTATGGGAGTGCACTCTCTGTCTGTCCTGTCTCTCTGTGGTTCTATGGCAGTGCACCCTCTGTCCAACACATCACTCTGTTGTTCTATGGGAGTGCACCCTCTCTCTGTCACATCACTCTGTGGTTCTGAGGGAGTGCACCCTCTGTCTGTCCCGTCACTCTGTGGTTCTTTCCTGTGTACACTCTGTCTGTCACATCACTCGGTGGTTCTATGGGAGTGCACCCTCTCTCTGTCACATCACTCTGTGGTTCGATGGGAGTGCACCCTCTCTCTGTCATATCACTCTGTGGTACTATGGGAGTGCACTCTCTGTCTGTCATATCACTCTGTGGTACTATGGGAGTGCACTCTCTGTCTGTCATATCACTCTGTGGTTTATGGGAGTGTACCCTCTGTCCAACACATCACTCTGTTGTTCTATGGGAGTGCACCTCCCTCTGTCAAGTCACTCTGTGGTTCTATGTGAGTGCACCCTCTCTCTGTCACATCACTCTGTGGTTCTATGTGAGTGCACTCTCTGTCTGTCATATCACTCTGTGGTTCTGAGGGAGTGCACCCTCTGTCTGTCCCGTCACTCTGTGGTTCTTTCCTGTGTACACTCTGTCTGTCACATCACTCTGTGGTTCTGTGGGCGTGCACCCTCTGTCTGCCACATCACTCTGTGGTTCTTTCATGTACATACTCTGTCAGTCACGTTACTCTGGTTGTATGGGAGTTCACTGTCTGCCTCATCACTCTCTATAGTACGGCGCAGACATTAGTTCATTAGAGGCAGTCAGCTAAATGGAGGCTATAAATAGGCCTGAGGCCAACTATGTTTTAGAAACTCCAGAATTGGCTGAACATTACTCTATTCTTGCTAATCATAAATTTAAATTTTTAATGACATGTGTTAATTACAGTCACTTGTGTTGTTCTACCTGGCTGCAGGGTACTCTTGATGACAAAGGCATTTTGGTAAATATAGAATAATGAATTTAGTTTTAGCACTATGTTGACTCAAGGTATTTGGTTTCATTTGAATCTATTAAATCCTACTCTTAATTATGAATTTTCTAGTAGAGTCCATTTGTGAATTACTTTGATAGTCAATTGGAACATTATGAAAGAATACTTTAAATTAGTCTTGCATACTTTTCTCCTTCCACAGTTTCATTCTGTGGTCATTTACATTCAGAGTCAAGAAGTGGATGTTCTGTGAAAAGATACTTGTTGAAAAGCACAGAATGAGGTGCTCTGAAATTACCTTTAAATCTAAAAGGGCAAGCCAAGAAAGCTGTTCTTTAGGGAGTGATTTGCCTGTTTTATCGCCCACTGATGGATCCTTACGCCGTCAGAGGGCGACACAAACGGTCCGTGCTCGGCCGACTGTGGTCAGAGGGGGCTGGGTGAGGGATGCTGGGAGAGGGATGCTGGGAGAGGGGGGCGGGGTGAGGGATGCTGGGAGAAGACTATTGTTACTGAAACATGGCCATTTGTAGGACAAGCAACTCCCCAGACCCAGGGAGGGGCAACTCTAAGGGTCAGATATTCACTCAGTTAATCTGGTCTAGATTATATCAGTTTTAAGTGTAGAAAGGTGCAAACAAAATAACGTGATTTTAAGGATCATATAAAAAAGAACTTGGACAAATCGAATGTAAAACCTGTCTAAAATGTGTATACCCTGTCTCAATGATCCCTATTCTATACCCAGTCAAGGTGCAACGTAACAGTCAAATTAGGGACCATCCTTTTATGGTTTGCAATTGTCTGTTACTTACTAATATGTCACATAATTGTTATATTATTTTTCTGTGAGGTTGAGACCTTACCAGAACAGAATGTTATCATAAAGTTCTGGTGAGGTTAGGTCAAGATCAAATTAAAATAGAATGTCATCACGACATTCTGATTAGGTGAGGTCTAGACCTCACTCAAACAGAATGCTGTTGTGAACTCTTGACCAGGGGAGGTCCCAACTTCACCTAAACAACACATTATTGTGACATTCTAATTACATCAGTCCTTACCTAAACAGATTGTTTCTGTCACCGTCTTATTGGGTAAGTTGTCAACCTAACCTAAACAGAATGTTATTGTGACATCCTCATTCAGGGAGGTCTCAACCACACCTAAACAGGACGTTATTGTAACATTCTTATTAAGTGAGGTGATAATATCAGCCTCACAATGTCACAATCTAATGCCACAACAGTTATGTTATTGGGAGTTATCAAAAGAACAATGCTGCAACCAAAAGTCTGTTGTAACAAGAATCAACCCAGAACATTACTACAAGGTTATTAAAACGTCCTTACCTTGGCTAGGTACCGTATTAACTACATACATATAATCTTCCTAATGATTTAAAATGTATTTGCTTTTTTATTAGTCACAACAACAAAAGTGCTACTAAATACATGTATAGGATAGAATATTCAATCTGGACTATTGGAACTGTCTCAATATATAATACATGTAAATGTATACCTGGGGAAGATCCAGGGTGGAGTCCAGGGGGTCTTGATTCCCCACCCTTTCGAATATGCTGTTTCCACCCCTGTATTCAGGTGCTTATATTACATGTTTGGGTCTCAGGATTCTGTTAGGACAAGGAGAGGTTGTGTCAAACCTTGATGCTCACGGTGTTTGTGTTGTAATGTCATTTGTAAATAGAGTGTTGAGATATTACTGATCCAGGGCCCGCCTCTGGGCCTGTGCTCAAATCATTCTAGTTCTCATCATGTTTCCTTCCTAAGCAAGACACCCAGCAAGCAGTTTACAGGAGGACATCCCTTCATACACTGACTCTATCCATCTGAACATGCCTTTTTATAGGCTGATCAAAAAGAATATAGACTTCTGATTTGCGATACCAGGTCAAGTGACAACTCGTACAAGAATGAACAATGTACAAGAAGAAAGACAATGACCAACATATTATATGTGTCACTCTGGACAATATTGGAATATTTGAGTTGAGATGCAACAACTTTTATATTTTATTGTACTTTATTTGAAGTAGCACATTAGGATGATTTATATGTGTATTTCAATACATAAGTTATAAATATGGGTATGAATATTGTTTAGAAATATGCATATATGTATAGATATATAGATATATAAAGATGTTTTGCTGAGGTTGCAGAAAGCCCCGATATGGCCCCCTTCTCCGCCCCCGCCCGTCCCTTCCTGTAGGCCCCAGCTGGTCGATAAGGTGGGACCCACACAGGACGGAGGACTCGTCTCCTGGTCCCTGAGGAGGGGCTGATTACAGGGCCAATACCAGCTGCCCCAGCCCCAGCCCGAAACCTACAGCCCTCTGTCTATGCAATACACATCTCATATCATACATCATCACCTGCACACACAATAAGTGGTGTATAATAATAGAAGAAGGGGTGCATTGACAGTCCGTATGTACTGCTCCTGGTTTGCAGTGTTTTCAACAGCTTTTGAAATTGGCTTGGGTGATGAAATATAGAACAGTCTTTCCGTGTGCCGTCGAGTTGCCATATGATCCATGTGAATAATAACACCTCCTCCCCCCCTGAGTCACATGGTCGCCCTCAGCAGCCCCACATGTTGTTTCAAATATTAACGTTACTTTGTTTACAAGGTCATCTCAAAAAAGGAGATTGCGCAGTGATATCCTAGAGATACATTATACTGTCTATGGTGATATGTATTTTCCAGAGGCAGACAGCCTATGTTAAGTATATTATGAGGTTCTGTGGACCTAGGATTTCCTTTAACCTGTACAGGTTCAAAACTATGTGCAGAATTTTTATACAAATTAAATGAAACACCAATGCAAAAGCCGTCTTTCAAATACAATGTTTACATGGTGAACTCAGATTGGTTGGGGCCTAAACCTTACGTGGAGGGGACTAAGCTAATCCCATGCGTGCAGATGCTCAACTTTATACATGCCCCCTTCCTTTTACTAATCCTGGATCCATTGCGTGATTCAGATTTAAATTCATCCTGACAATCACCTTGCATTACATAAACCCCTTAAGGGGCATACCAACTAGGTGATTTTGCCAGCGACGGGTGACAGGCGACTGGGAGAATCATCAGTGAAATTGTTGGGCGACTGACATATATATAAAGCAAGTTTGATATTTTACCAGCCAATATATTGGCAATTTTATTGGCGATCCCATTGAACATGGTTCAGAATGCACACCATACCAACAGCAAGTTGCCTGGCAATTCCGCTGATATTCCATTCACCTGGCAACTATACAGCGATTTTGCGGATCAGCAGTCACCGGGGGAATCACCTAGTGAGTATGGGGCTTAAAGGGGTCGATCCATATCGCGATCACATGGTCCGATTCTGAACTAATTAAGTAGATCAATAGAAAAAATAGATTATTCTAATGACTTGTGTGATATCAGAATGGGAATTGAAGTAGAAAAATATATTTCTAGATACACATAAATCATACGGCAATAATTTCATAAGTGCAAGTGTCCCCCCCCCCCCGCTGTGAACTTGGCTAGAGCTGAGTGTGACAGACCGCACTGAGTATACAGTAAATCAACAAAATTGTAAACGTTTGATTTGGATCACTGAACAAATATACTGACTCTGTTCAAAATTATTTGACAATCCTTCCTGAAACAGCGAGCTAACTCCTTTGATTTCTTGTTGTGAAAATGCAAGTTCATGTTGGCACATTCTGTCGACAAATGAATCGGAAATACACAAAAATAAAATCTTGCAATGACTGAATATAATTAGTATTAATTTTAATATTCAAATAAACATAAGAAATGAGAAGTGTATACAAAACAAAGAAAGGCAGTAGGCAACACAGAATGACAACAATAGAACGATACATATTTATTCTTATTAAAAACCAATTTCCCAGAGTGCCCTTAAATTTGATATTTTCTTTATTTCATTATTTATGAACTGTAGGTATATACAGGTTCTTCTAGTTACATATCCCATGGTTGGTTCACACCGAGATGATATCAGTCTTAAAGTAAGTGCAGAACAAGTAGAAATGACATGCAGGATGATTTCATTTCCATTCAAGTTATATTCAGAGTTGTATCCTCTTGTTGCACAGATAGTCATAGATCAGCCCTAAACAGGGTTGTTTACCGTAGACATCGGCCATCAAATGGATATCAGATGCTTAACTTTGACCTTTGCTGTTGCTTTCTGAAACAGGTTTTGTAAAATATCATAGAGTCTAGCTCCCTTGTAAGAGGAGCTTTTGAAGGCCTTGGTTAGTTTCGTAGCGGAGATGATAAGTGTGATTTTGTTCTTGCTGTGTGCCATCCTTGCTGATCTATGTTCCAGTCTCTCCCGGCGACTACCGTCCCGAGCAGGATAATTATTATTATTACAACTTATTTTCTCTATATACAAGATTGAACCTATTCTTTATCACTGCAATTGTGACAGTCTGGCATTAGAGAAATGGAATGAGGCCTTCTCCCCATATATATATATATATATATATATATATATGTATATATATATATATATATATGAGGCCTTCTCCCCACGGCTATGGGGAATGTCCTCATATCTATGGGGAATGAGAGGACCCTCTTGATAACTTCAATGTTTCCTATGTTCTCTAGAGTACAGGCATCAATGATAAAATAAACATAGTCAAGGTGTATTTCATAAATACGGCTGGAATTATACGTGGAAATATAAAGGGGCATAGTCTGTAAGTGCATTACACTAGGTGAGGTGATATAGAGTTCTGGGGTGGGTAAAACTGGTACTAGGATTTAGATTAGGTATGATATTATTATTATTATTATCATTATTGATTTTATTATTTAAATATATTGTTTTATGACCTTACAGATTAATGAGAATATTTGTAATGTTTGTTTTAGCACGCTATATTTATTGCATTTGTATTACTTTGATATACACTGTTTTGGTAAGGTGTTTATATTGTACATTTTTATTGGCATCATCTTATATTGATGCAACTCAGGTAGAAATGGCAGACAAGTTTGTACACTTAATTTTTGCATGAATAAAAAACTAATCAAAAAAAATAATATGGTGGTTAAGTAATACATTTTTACACAGCGATGGAGCATGCTTTCTATTTTTCATACTATAAAGTCTCTGCTCATGGCATGCGAGAGGTGCAGGGTTATTTAAATTAAGGGGACAGGATCCGGAATGGAAGTCATGAAAGTACCGTGATCAATCATATGTTTCTTTTATAAGTTAACTGAAATGCATCATATGTCTGTACACACAACGCTTAATCTTAAGAAAAGAACTCTCATCATAATATGAAAGATTGTTATGAGAGAGAAATATTTGAGAAAGCTCCAATAGAAAATATCGATGCATCAGTATTTCTCTGTTGATTTAGTAAAATACGTGCAAACAAACAAAGCGTTAAGGGATTCCAAAAAAAACAATTCTTCAATTTTGATACATAATTCAATTGTTATTTCACGTTAAGCTTATTTCTTATCATTCAAACTCCACCATAGTAAATAGGAAATAAAATGAGAATGTAACACTCTCCCTCTTATTTTATATTTCTCCCTCAGCACATATCAAATTTTCATCATTTCATATCCTCACATTTCCTTTCAATTTCACTGGCAAATTTAAAATGGAAAACAATGTTCCGGCCTCTCAGTGTTAATAACGGTTCCCCTCTGGTGCAATAAGTCTGAAATAACAGCACTTTGACAGTAGTTGAGTTTGAGGAGTGAGTGTTTTCTCCAGTTATTGGAGGCTGGACGGTGAGTTTTGTCAGAATATTCCCCTTAATGAGTCTTTGTACGGTAAATGAGGAGACCCGGGGTCTAGTCCACAAAACGTTACACCTGCATAATCTGCAGACGAGAGGAGCAAAAAACCTTCTGTATTTATGCATAATGTATTAGGACTTCATTCCTGATTTTCAAAAGGTAAGAGTGAAGCTGAAATATGGGGAGACGGCCAAGGTGATGATGAGGTGACATGTACATAATTATGAATAGATCTAAAATGAATATAAAACAAGATAGCACCTTCCATGATAGAAAAGTTATAAAGCAACATTTATATCAAAAATGTATGTTTATATGTGGAACAAATAGCACAAAAATTTACCGAGTGTAAATGACATGACCATATTCAAAGAGTTTTAAAGTTTTAACATCTTAATGATGATATCACATAGGAGGTCCAAAGTGCCCGAATCACTAGCATTATGGTCAGCAATTGTTGAGTATCATTGTATTGCTATCATGCATTGCACAAAGGTAGAGAGTAGTTCACTTTGTGCATATAACTAATTGTATAGAGATATAACGAAGAGAACGTCACCAGTTGCACATAAGGGAATTAGATAAAGGATTCCACATTATATGAATTACCATATCATGTAGTATAAATATAGCATGAGCTGCTGGTAGGTGTAAATATACCTGTTGAGCAATTGCAGACAGGGCACACCTCCCAGCGAGTGTCAATGCCTGGGGAAAAACCAATACCAGACTGCTATAATTATATTGGGAAGAACATATGGGTACAGCGGAGAACACTATTATGTTTGGACAACATGAGTCTTAAGGATTCGAAGGGGTTTAGATAGCTACAAGTACAAGGGACATCTGGTGACAGTTGGAGGAACTACTGTGTTGAGAGTGGATGTAAGATTAGGCAGACTCTTCGGAGAAAGCTTACTCTTCATTAACTGGACGTTAATGATACTAGGATTATTAACCATCATTGCACTGGCTATGTACGCATCTGTGTGATCCACAAAATAAACCTGACTTTCAGCCAAGCGTTGTTCGCGTTGTGGAAATGAATGACCATCTCGTGAACTTACCTACCGCTTGACTAGCACTTACAGAAGAAGTGATAAAGGCAATACTGTTAAACATTATAAGAACAGTTCCCCAATTATTAATTAACCACATAACTACAACTAGCGTTCAGTATATCTTCAGCCATGAAAGCAATTTATATTTGATAGAGATAAGTTGAATAGTATAAAAAATATACAATCGTCAAAGTAGTCAGAAATCAGAACATTTACCTCCACTTTGTACATGTAATGATAACCTTAAATCAGTATACGTACCCAGGGTAGGAGACTTACCAGATATCGGATCATAGCACTCACCTAAAAGAAAACAGTATAAAAATTACATCATTTTCATGTAATGTTAAACAGTGCATCCCACATTATATATATATATATATATGTATATATATATATATATATATATATATATAATGATATACACCCACACTGTATCCCCTGATCCACGCCTGTCAGACACCTGGGAGGTTCTTCACCGAAAACCAATATATATAATGTGCGTTTTGACCAAATTGATCAATTTTCACTGAACACATTCAGTTATTGCACTCCTCTTTCTATGAACATCATATCTACCCCCGACTTACTTACCCGTGCTGTATGTCAGTCCTCCCACTCGGCCATGTAAGGGTCCTATTCTCCATCTCTGACGTGCAGCGCTCATTTCCTCTCTCCGGAAAGTGGTTTCTCTCCCATAGGGACTTTATTGGTATTTGTTTTTATTCTTATGTAGGTTAACAAAATCATAAATGTTAATTGGTACTTTGACAGTATCGGCTACAAGACGTTCGCTTTACTCCTTCGTTTACATCATTTACAAGAGTTTAAAACAGTCCAGTTTAGTAGGGGTTGTTAACTTTGAGTATTCGTCCCAAACTCTCTACAAAGAGTGGATACTAATTCTGAATTTAGGAAATGTATTGACTAAATATATTTCGTAAACTTTGACTAACTTTATGTTCAATTTGGTATAGGCTTCAGCCCATTTCATCAACATTTAATGTTGTTGTTCTTAAAATGCTCCTTTAGAACTGGTGAATTTCAATTAACGAAAATATAAAAGGAACACAATCTATTGATTGACTTTTTCTGTCCAACAGGCCGGCAATTAATGCAATTCCAGTCCAGCGTGGACCTCAGCCCCAGAACCAAAGGCAAGCCAAGTTGGGGGCTATTTTCTCTTTAAGCTTATGTAAATTGCTGACATTGAACCATCTATATACAGAGTAAAAGAATTCTGTCTAAAGCTATTGATAGAACCAATCATCATCTTTTTCTGCTACATGTATTAGCTGTGTGCAGCGCATGGTATTAAATACAAGAATCTTATTCTTGAAAAATGATTCTAAAATAAATTTTATTTTAGAATCTGTTTTCAAGAATACGATTTTCTAGCCAATCAGAGGCCTTCTAGCCAATCAGAGGCCCTGCATTAGTACTTATCAGTATTACATAACAGATGCAAACTTTATCGTTTGGTCACCATAGCGACACCCAGACAAATAAAACGTTGGACCATGACAGCAGGGGTCTGGGAAAAACTCTATAATATCCCATTCATTCAAATGAAACACATTATTCAGTCTCCTTGCTGTGACCAAGTGATTTGTCAGAGGGACGTAATAAAAACATTGTTTACAATTTGAGAGTTTGAGTATCACTCGTTGCTGGGAAGTGTCGTCCCTTTTTATCAAAGACCACATGTAGGTGTGGGTTCTTTCGACCACGATCAAAACCGGCAGGAGGGTGGAGGTTACTACGAATGATTACTATCAAGCATACTTAAACCAGCAAAGCAACATTGCTTTCGATAGATTGTGGATAAAATATCGTTTTGACAGTCTTTTAACAAGGGATTATCAATATATGAAATGCACACACGCACACCTCTCCCCCAACCCCCGCCCCAGTTCTCCGAACCTCAGTATTGCAATCCCTACCTCCCAGAACAACTCGTCCATCTGTGCCGGGGAAAAAGGGCCATCCGTGGACCAGAGCTGGCTGTCGAGGAGCAATTAATCACAAAAAGGGCCTTTATGAGCTGGCTTTTAAGTCTGTGTCTTTAGGTAAACGGGCGGAATCCTTGGCTAAGCAGCACGAACATAACTCAGACACCAGCACCCACCTTAAAGATACCACATATAAAGCTGTCAATACCTGTATGGCTATAGTGCAATTTGTCAAACACAGTACCCCCTGAGAGTGGTGGTTACAGACAGCAGTAATGTTAGTAGTGTTACTGGTACAAACACAGTACCCCCTGACAGTGGTGGTTACAGTCAGTGACACTGTTAGTAGTGTTACTACACACACAGTATCCCCTGACAGTGGTGGTTACAGTCAGTGGCACTGTTAGTAGTGTTACTGGTATAAACACAGTACCCCCTGACAGTGGTGGTTACAGTCAGTGACACTGTTAGTAGTGTTACTACACACACAGTACCCCCTGAGAGTGGTGGCTACAGTCAGTGGCACTGTTAGTAGTGTTACTGGTATAAACACAGTACTCCCTGACAGTGGTGGTTACAGACAGCGGCACTGTTAGTAGTGTTACTGGTACAAACACAGTACCCCCTGACAGTGGTGGTTACAGTCAGTGACACTGTTAGTAGTGTTACTACAAACACAGTATCCCCTGAGAGTGGTGGTTACAGACAGCGGCACTGTTAGTAGTGTTACTACAAACACAGTACCCCCTGACAGTGGTGGTTACAGTCAGTGACACTGTTAGTAGTGTTACTACAAACACGGTACCCCCTGACAGTGGAGGTTACAGTCAGTGGCACTGTTAGTAGTGTTACTACAAACACGGTATCCCCTGAGAGTGGTGGTTACAGACAGCGGCACTGTTAGTAGTGTTACTACAAACACAGTACCCCCTGACAGTGGTGGTTACAGTCAGTGACACTGTTAGTAGTGTTACTACAAACACAGTACCCCCTGACAGTGGAGGTTACAGACAGCGACACTGTTAGTAGTGTTACTACAAACACAGTAACCCCTGAGAGTGGTGGTTACAGACAGCGGCACTGTTAGTAGTGTTACTACACACAGAGTACCCCCTGACAGTGGTGGTTACAGTCAGTGGCACTGTTAGTAGTGTTACTACACACAGAGTACCCCCTGAGAGTGGAGGTTACAGAGAGCAGCACTGTTAGTAGTGTTACTGGTATAAACACAGTACCCCCTGACAGTGGTGGTTACAGTCAGTGACACTGTTAGTAGTGTTACTGGTATAAACACAGTACCCCCTGACAGTGGTGGTTACAGTCAGTGACACTGTTAGTAGTGTTACTACAAACACAGTACCCCCTGACAGTGGAGGTTACAGACAGCGGTACTGTTAGTAGTGTTACTGGTATAAACACAGTACCCCCTGACAGTGGTGGTTACAGTCAGTGACACTGTTAGTAGTGTTACTACACACACAGTACCCCCTGAGAGTGGTGGTTACAGTCAGTGGCACTGTTAGTAGTGTTACTGGTATAAACACAGTACTCCATGACAGTGGTGGTTACAGACAGCGGCACTGTTAGTAGTGTTACTGGTACAAACACAGTACCCCCTGACAGTGGTGGTTACAGTCAGTGACACTGTTAGTAGTGTTACTACAAACACAGTATCCCCTGAGAGTGGTGGTTACAGACAGCGGCACTGTTAGTAGTGTTACTACAAACACAGTACCCCCTGACAGTGGTGGTTACAGTCAGTGACACTGTTAGTAGTGTTACTACAAACACAGTACCCCCTGACAGTGGAGGTTACAGACAGCGACACTGTTAGTAGTGTTACTCCAAACACAGTAACCCCTGAGAGTGGTGGTTACAGACAGCGGCACTGTTAGTAGTGTTACTACACACACAGTACCCCCTGACAGTGGTGGTTACAGTCAGTGACACTGTTAGTAGTGTTACTACAAACACAGTACCCCCTGAGAGTGGTGGTTACAGACAGCGGCACTGTTAGTAGTGTTACTGGTACAAACACAGTACCCCCTTAGAGTGGTGGTTACAGACAGCGACACTGTTAGAAGTGTTACTACAAACACAGTACCCCCTGACAGTGGTGGTTACAGTCAGTGACACTGTTAGTAGTGTTACTACAAACACAGTACCCCCTTAGAGTGGTGGTTACAGACAGCGACACTGTTAGTAGTGTTACTACACACAGAGTACCCCCTGAGAGTGGAGGTTACAGAGAGCAGCACTGTTAGTAGTGTTACTGGTATAAACACAGTACCCCCTGACAGTGGTGGTTACAGTCAGTGACACTGTTAGTAGTGTTACTACAAACACAGTACCCCCTTAGAGTGGTGGTTACAGACAGCGACACTGTTAGTAGTGTTACTACACACAGAGTACCCCCTGAGAGTGGAGGTTACAGAGAGCAGCACTGTTAGTAGTGTTACTGGTATAAACACAGTACCCCCTTAGAGTGGTGGTTACAGACAGCGACACTGTTAGAAGTGTTACTACAAACACAGTACCCCCTTAGAGTGGTGGTTACAGACAGCGACACTGTTAGTAGTGTTACTACACACAGAGTACCCCCTGAGAGTGGAGGTTACAGTCAGTGACACTGTTAGTAGTGTTACTACACACAGAGTACCCCCTGAGAGTGGTGGTTACAGTCAGCGGCACTGTTAGTAGTGTTACTACACACAGAGTACCCCCTGAGAGTGGTGGTTACAGTCAGCGGCACTGTTAGTAGTGTTACTACAAACACAGTACCCCCTGAGAGTGGTGGTTACAGTCAGTGACACTGTTAGTAGTGTTACTGGTATAAACACAGTACACCCTGAGAGTGGTGGTTACAGACAGCGGCACTGTTAGAAGTGTTACTGGTACAAACACAGTACCCAGAAAAGTGGTGCCAGGCTGACTGATGATAAAACCTATTTATAAACCTGTTTATCATCAGTCTTTTCCACCAAAATATTAGCCCTGTATAATATGTATATCCTCAATGACGAAGGGTTGTTCTTTGTAGTCAATGTTTATCATCAGAAAACAGTGTGGCTTCTGTATATAACTGACACCAGCTGGTCTACTGGGCCCTGGATTCAGAGATCCCTTTGTCGGCCAACAGAATTCTCAATCTTCTGTTGCCTGTGGGGACAGGGTTTTAGTGTCATTTCTCAAATCCCAATTCCTGTTATTTCAAGTCTCTATAACTCACAAATGAAAAGTCAAGGCCAATGCTCATGCCTAACTAAACTTCATATCTAAGTTAGCTGTTGTCCTACCTATTGCTTAGAATTGCCACTTGTTCTTAAACATCTAATAAAGAAGTAAAAAGTCAAGTCAATGCTTGAATTCTGATTAATGGTGATGTTGTTAGCTGCTGGGCATGCACAGCAATAAGCTAAAGGTCACGGGTCAAAGATACAGTGCACTCAATTACAGAGCATGTATTCCAATGGAAGGCATGTGTAATAATGTGCCACATTTCATCAAGAGAGGGCAAGAGAGAAATTAATATATGACTCATTAAATTAAAAAAGTAACAGATTCCAACTCTCAAGTAAATAACATTACTCTATGCATTTATTTATATGTGGAGTAGATTTATTCTGGATATTGGCAGTGAAGTGTACCGTGGGAGTGCACCCTCTGTTGGAATACCACTCTGTGACCTGGTTAACTGGAGCCTGGGCAGGTAAAAGGGTTACCTCAACCCCCTCACACCCTCACACCTGGCCAGAACAGGTAGAAACTAATCAAGTGGAACAAGGTCAGTAATGGGGTCAAGGTAACTGCAGCAGGAAATCCCTTACTGAGGGCGCTCAGATTTTATCAATGGCTACCAAAGAACCTGTGGGAGGGTGTCTGGCAAATTAACATTTAAAGGTTTGTTTGTAATATAACTATGGAGCATTACTGCATGCAATGGATAAACTACACATCAAGGGATATGTAAGTACATGGTCATGGTCATAAGATAGGGCCAGACTACCTGCATTTTGTGTATGTAATGATTGTATACTTAATTGGTATGTATACATGGCTTGCTAATGAAGTGCCAGAGTTCTAGAGCTAAGTTGGCATTAGCAGTATACCCAGAAGGTCCTCCCTGATGGGAATCAAGCTATATCTCTATATGGGGCCTCCCGCAGTGCGGGCCTATACCATGTAGAATAGCCCTGTCCAGACAGCAATGAGCTACAAATAATCCATCCCAATTATGCCACAATGATCAGTCCGACACCACCGTCTGAAGGCGCTCATAAAACGCTGACATTGTACATTTCACACATCATTGTCCAGCGTCCAGGCTGCTCCCAGCCTGCCTTCCGGAGGTTCTATAAATAGCCCCAGCCTACTACCTGAGGTAAAAACGGCCCCTCGTACGGTAACACGGCAGTCGGACGTGTATGAGGGGGCTATATTTACCACGGCCCGCCCCCGCCTTGGGCAGTATAATTAGACCTGATAGAAGAAGCAAACAAAGCATGATAACAGCTCCCATCTGCCCTCTGATTGTCACGGCCCTCCGCCTCAGGCACAAGGAAAATAATGGTAACTAGGCCATTATAAATAGTGGAGGGAGTTATTTTGGCTGTAAGCATGGACAGCTCATTGCATGTATTGGCGTTAATTATTTGGGTCAGTTTGGAAGTTAACAGGTGGTCAGTAATAGAACTGTTTTGAAGTTTAACCTGTGTTTACTTCCTTTGAGGCTATGGGAGGTGCCGCAGCTGGGAGAGATAGGTGCGTTACTTCAGAGTGCAACATGTCTTATGTAGGTGGTTCATAGTGTGCTAAAAATCCATATTAGAAACCTGATAGTCTAGCATCAATACCTTATAAAGTACAGATTCTATATTTTGTCTGTTCAATCTTAATTGCCTTAGGATCAGATGTAATTGAATCACTTTAAAGACCCACCACCAATGACCAAAGGCTACTGTTACAGGCGGGCAACAAGCCTTCTCGGCCAACAAGTGATACTTGGCAGACACAACTGAGTTTGACATATTTGAAAGATCAGCAGCAGCCAACAAATTGTTTATGTGGGCACTGAACAGCTGGAAATGTATCTGGCATGTTGAGATGCCAATATACTTTGAATGATTTTGATATGATACATTCATAGAAGGAAATACATGTACCTAGAATTCTATGCAGTACACTTCAAGGTCTAGTAGTTTCCATGGTTTTTATACTTGGTTTTCATTGAGGCAGGTATTTCCCTCCACCGCTACATACCCCACCTTTCTGCATCTCCCACAAGTCAAAGAGGGAATCCTTGAAATGTGTCCCGGGCATCAGTTCCACCCAAGCCCTGTGTACTAGGCCAGGCCCAGTGTGACAGGCCCTCCTCCTGTTACCTGTCACCACCAGGCCCAGTGTGACAGGCCCTCCCCCTGTCACAAGTCACCACCAGACCCAGTGTGACAGGCCCTCCTCCTGTTACCTGTCACCTGTCACCACCAGACCCAGTGTGACATGCCCTCCTCCCGTCTCCTTTAACCACAAGGCCCAGTGTGATAGGCCCTCCTCCTGTCACCAGTCACCTGTCACCACCAGGCCAAGTGTGACAGGCCCTCCCCCTGTCACAAGTCACCACCAGACCCTATGTGACAGGCCTTCCTCCTGTCACCTGTCACCACCAGTCCCAGTGTAACAGGCCCTCCTCCTGTCACCTGTCACCACCAGGCCCAGTGTGACAGGCCTTCCTCCTGTCACCTGTCACCACCAGGCCCAGTGTGACAGGCCTTCCTCCTGTCACCTGTCACCACCAGTCCCAGTGTAACAGGCCCTCCTCCTGTCACCTGTCACCACCAGGCCCAGTGTGACAGGCCCTCTTCCTGTCACCTGTCACCACCAGGCCCAGTGTAACAGGCCCTCCTCCTGTCACCTGTCACCACCAGGCCCAGTGTAACAGGCCCTCCTCCTGTCACCTGTCACCACCAGGCCCAGTGTAACAGGCCCTCCTCCTGTCACCTGTCACCACCAGGCCCAGTGTAACAGGCCCTCCTCCTGTCACCTGTCACCACCAGGCCCAGTGTAACAGGCCCTCCTCCTGTCACCTGTCACCACCAGGCCAAGTGTGACAGGCCCTCCTCCTGTTACCTGTCACCACCAGGCCCAGTGTGACAGGCCCTCCCCCTGTCACAAGTCACCACCAGACCCAGTGTGACAGGCCCTCCTCCTGTTACCTGTCACCTGTCACCACCAGACCCAGTGTGACATGCCCTCCTCCCGTCTCCTTTAACCACAAGGCCCAGTGTGATAGGCCCTCCTCCTGTCACCAGTCACCTGTCACCACCAGGCCAAGTGTGACAGGCCCTCCCCCTGTCACAAGTCACCACCAGACCCTATGTGACAGGCCTTCCTCCTGTCACCTGTCACCACCAGTCCCAGTGTAACAGGCCCTCCTCCTGTCACCTGTCACCACCAGGCCCAGTGTGACAGGCCTTCCTCCTGTCACCTGTCACCACCAGGCCCAGTGTAACAGGCCCTCCTCCTGTCACCTGTCACCACCAGTCCCAGTGTAACAGGCCCTCCTCCTGTCACCTGTCACCACCAGGCCCAGTGTAACAGGCCCTCCTCCTATCACCTGTCACCACCAGGCCCAGTGTGACAGGCCCTACTCCTGTCACCTGTCACCTGTCACCACCAGACCCAGTCTGACATGCCCTCCTCCTGTCTCCTCTCACCACATGGACCAGTGTGACAGGCCCTACTCCTGTCACCTGTCACCTGTCACCACCAGGCCCAGTGTGACAGGCCCTACTCCTGTCACCTGTCACCTGTCACCACCAGGCCCAGTGTGACAGGCCTTCGTCCTGTTACCTGTCACCACCAGACCCAGTGTGACAGGCCCTCCTCCTGTAACCTGTCTCCTGTCACCACCAGGCCCAGTGTGACAGGCCCTCCTCCTGTCACCTGTCTCCTGTCACCACCAGGCCCAGTGTGACAGGCCCTCCTCCTGTCACCTGTCACCACCAGGCCCAGTGTGACAGGCCCTCCCCCTGTCAGTGTCACCACCAAGCCCAGTGTGACAGGCCCTCCTCCTGTCACCTGTCACCACCAGGCCCAGTGTGACAGGCCCTCCCCCTGTCAGTGTCACCACCAGCACCAACATGTCATATGTACGTGTTCATAGTGTGCTAGAAATCCATACTAGATGGCTGATAGTCTAGCATCATTACCTCATAAAATACTGATTGTATAATTTTGTCTGTTCAATCTTACTTGCCGTAATAGGGAGTGTTCGCCAATAGTGGTTAGAAGTGCTCCAAGCTGGACAACAAACTGCCAGGTGTGTTGATTACAGGTACCAGTGGTGGTCACTGGTAACATGCCTCACTGCACAGATCACAGGTGCCAGTGGCCGCTGGTGAGGGTGTTCACCTATATGTACCTGGCTGGTAACAGTCAGGCCTTTTTGCACCGCTATTTGGCTGGACATGCCCTATTGCAGTACTTTTAAAAACTTACCACCAACGACCAAAGACCAAAGGCCACTGTTACAGGCTGACAACAATTCCTTCTCGGTAAATAAGTGATACTTGGCAGCCACAATAATATTGAGATTTACATATTGAAAAGTTCAGCAGCAGCCTAAAAATGGTCAAGAGAGCGCTGACCAACTTGAAATGTGTCTGGCATGTTGGGATGCCCAAACTTCTGGGGCTTCTGAGGTCCTGTTGAAGGCAGTAGGTGGACTATGGCGTTTTAGAACGAAATATTTACTTTTGGACAGAAACCTGACATGAATGTGCAGGGTATGGAATCAGAGTAGTTTATCAGGGTTATAATCAGGTGCTATTCATAACTAAAGTGGAGTTGGTATTACTTTCCTGTACTAAAGGTGACAATGAAAACCCGATAACCTAACTCAGAGTTGGCTTGGGGTGGTCTCAGGGTTAGCACCTGCCCTTGGCATGCCGTCGTTCTCGGGCGGATACCTCTAGATCACCTCTTCTCCCGTCGTCTCGACCAACATAACATACTCATCACCAATACTTGTCTCAAGTCAATAGCATGAGGTCCTCAAATAGCTGAAAGAAATCTGCATACTGCTATGAACCAGCTATACCCGCCTATACTGAAGACAGTGCATACACGACGTCGCCTGTATAAGTGAAACAATAATTATACGCGACAACAATCAAAGCATCTGTAAATTCCCATGTCAATATACTACTGATCTATGGCATGTATAATAGAATCAATCCAGGCAATAATGTCGTGCATATTGTGAATCAAATATAAGTGATGCCACACATATAAGCAGGCCGCGTAAGTTATACAACGGTGCTTATATTACTAAAACAATATAGGCGACATTGGGTGTAATGTATCTGCTTACTTAATTATTTAATTATTGATTATGAATTATGTCTTAATATAATTCGTTTATACTACACACAACCAATACACGACGTCGAGGAACAATATACAAACTTCAAATCCCCATTGCGGTGTACTACTTGTATAATTACGTGCACGTGTACAGTGGCCGTTTGTAAACGATGCGAACATCTCCATTATAAAATCCCCATTTCCATATACTACTAACATGGCTCGTGTATGGTAGAACCAACTCAAGCGACATTGTCCCTAATATTGTGAGACGAATCTGAGCGACGTCGCGCCCATGGGTAACACAATGTCGGCGACAGGTACAAAATCCCCATGTCCCTGACATAGATTCAATTTGAAATATACTCATTCCTTGTTTCCCATTATGTTTAACCACAAGGGATACCATGGATAATGAAGAATTGTCTGCTTAAAGCCTGTGATTTATGTATGATGTTTCCCAGCATGCACGTTGATCTAGCCGTAGGTTAATCTGCAGGTACGTCGTATTACATGAGGTATAACTCATCTAGTATCCGTGGTGGGGTGAAGTGGTCTGTTACGGCGTGGTGTAAACAACATTAATGGTGGTGTTATTTACAGAGTGTCAGTTGCGGTAGATTGTGGCCGTCACGTTATGACAGATGACCGGGAGACTGACCGGGAATAAGGTACTATCGGCACTGTTTGCCGCCCACGGGACTGATTAACAAAAACAGTCATAAAAGGAAGTAGTTCGAAGTAAGAGCGGTGATCTTTACTTCTCATGTTTCCTAGCGCGTCTGTTACTTCTGACCATGTCCTAGTTCCCCTCCCCCTCCCCCTCCCTCAGGTACCCCCTCCCCCTCCCCCACCCACCTGTAGTTGACCGGACGCCCCCTTCAGGCCCCTCTCCTGCTAGCACTTTGAATGTTCCACTAGAGTTACAGTTTGGAGGATTTACCAGAACAGATGAACATGATGATCATGTTTTGAGTTGTTTCTTGTGTCCCAGATCTTTAGCATGTTTCGCGATTGTGTATTGTGAGACGAATC
Source organism: Lepidonotus clava (assembly GCA_936440205.1). Lineage (NCBI taxonomy): Eukaryota > Metazoa > Annelida > Polychaeta > Phyllodocida > Polynoidae > Lepidonotus > Lepidonotus clava. The sequence continues at coordinate 434,208 of OW387136.1, read as the reverse complement.
TTAGCGACGTCGCGCCCATGTCGGCGACAGGTACCAAATTCCCATGTATCTGATATAGATACAATTTGAAATATATTCATTCCTTGTTTTCCATTATGTTTGACCACAAAGATTTATGAAGAAATGTATGTTTAATGTGTGTGATTTATGTATATATGTTTCCCAGTATGCAGGTTGATCTTGCCATAGCCTCATGGCCAGGTACGTCATATCAGACGGGTTATATCCGTGCTGGGGTGAAGTTGTCTTTTACATCGTGGTATAAACGGTATAAACAACATTGATGGTCATGGTAATAATTTTACAGAGTGTCATGTTATTAGTGTTGTTCATGAGTGTCACCCGTGGTAGATTGTGGACGTCATAGTTATGACAGATGAACGGGAGATAGACCGCACCAGAAAAAGGCTCTTGTCGACAGTATTTGTCCGATTAACAATAATAGTCATACAAAGGAAGTACTTAGAAATAAGGACCTGCTCTTTGCTTCACGTGTTTCCTAGCGGGTCTGTTACGTCTGACCATGTCCTATGGCTAGTTCCCCTCCCCCTCCTACACATTAAGGACGCCTAGCGGGTCTGTTACGTCTGACCATGTCCTATGGCTAGTTCCCCTCCCCCTCCTACACATTAAGGACGCCTAGCGGGTCTGTTACGTCTGACCATGTCCTATGGCTAGTTCCCCTCCCCCTCCTACACATTAAGGACGCCTAGCGGGTCTGTTACGTCTGACCATGTCCTATGGCTAGTTCCCCTCCCCCTCCTACACATTAAGGACGCCTAGCGGGTCTGTTACGTCTGACCATGTCCTATGGCTAGTTCCCCTCCCCCTCCTACACATTAAGGACGCCTAGCGGGTCTGTTACGTCTGACCATGTCCTATGGCTAGTTCCCCTCCCCCTCCTACACATTAAGGACGCCTAGCGGGTCTGTTACGTCTGACCATGTCCTATGGCTAGTTCCCCTCCCCCTCCTACACATTAAGGACGCCTAGCGGGTCTGTTACGTCTGACCATGTCCTATGGCTAGTTCCCCTCCCCCTCCCTCAGGTACCCCGTCCACCTGTAGTTGACAGCACCTCCTCCAGGCCCCCGCTGGTGCCCGGTGTGTGGGCCGACCCGGGCCGCCCCCTGGAGGGACGCGCCCACAACACGGAGAGACGCCCGCAGCGCCCCCGTGTGGGGACGACGGGAACTGACGGCAGGGGGCGGCACCGGGCCGGGGATGGTTACAGTGGACGCCGCGTGGTGCGCTACAGTACCGCAGCTAGCCAACGGGTCAGAGGGACCAGACTGGTGGGGTACCGGGACTCTACGGCAAACAGGACACGGGGATTCACCAGTTTACCACGGGCTGAATTCACGTCATACGATCTTGTGGTTATCCCTGTGAAATGTCAGTATTTCAGTGCATTTTACATCCGTTTTCAGACAGTTATACACCTATGTCCATTTCATTAATAACACATTACATAAAAATTAATGTAATCGACATGCTCATATTCATCATTGCAAGTCTAGATTTACAATATCTTACATATATTCAATCTTTATATTTTAATTAATGTAATTTTAGTTACATTCTGGTGTTTTGACATTCTCCCAGTAAGACATACTTATATACTTGTTTTAACAGTAAGTCTTGTTATGGTCATGTAATACTGCTGTCATGTAAAACGGGAGTGGCTATATGCGCGACAGTCGCGCACACGGACGTAGTGTATATATAATTACCTACATACGCAGACACAAAGATCGGGCATACAGATCTGCGGTGCGTTTCATAATCCTCTACGACAGTTTTGGAAAAGATTTCTGTTTCACAACCTTAAGACGAGGTTTACCCTCGTCTTAGTTACGATGGTTTGACTTTCCTTACGCTGATTTTGGGTGTTACTTATGATGGTTTAGGGTGATTACGATGGTTCTGGACTGACCTATGATGGTTTCTAGCTGACTTATGACAGAAATTTTATGAAACGCATTTTTCAAACTGTCGTAAGAAAATCGTGAGGATTCTTCAAATTGTCGTAGCTACGACGGATATTATGAAACAGGCCACTGCATACATACGCGGAGATAAAGTAAATTGGGATGTGTTGTATTTTTAATATCTTATATATATATATATATATATATATATATATATATATATATATGCAGAAATTAAATAAAACATAGAAATAAAAATGAAAAGGGGGGTTCGTGGGCTCTGCCCCCGATTTATAAATAATATAATGGTGAAAAAATGCAGGTAAGTCTGCGTATATTATTGTACTTGTATACACGGTCACAACGTCTGTGTATGTGAGCAGATTCTATTTTTCGTAGACTTCACGTCCGCGTATACAAAGAATTCCATATATGTGGCCATCTGCCAAATGTCCGCGCGTATAATCGCAGCCGTGTAAAACAAGGAGAATTACATGGAAAAACTGTGTTCCTCTGACACCAGTTTTTGACACATGTAATTTCAGAGTAACACATGTATTTTATACAGTTTTTTCTGTGTTTTCCCTGAGTTTTTCATTGACATAGACACTCTAGAAATTGATATCTATACACCAGAATTTGACTATGTAAAGTCTTCTAAAACTGGTAGAGTTTTAAAGTGCGCAATTTCAAGGATAGATAGTATAGTAAAACAATTGAGTAGGAATACATCTTACTGTTTTAATATTAGGATATATAACTGGAAAGCTTATTCACAAATGTATATGGTTTAAGTAGAATGAATTTGATTATCTCCTCAAGTTTAATCGGTACAGTTCAGTGTCAGAACACTGGCTTCATCTGTGAGGGGTCCAGGGTTCGATGACTCTTTACATATCAAAAATACATTGGAAACACCAGAAATGAGTTTAAAGCACAGTCTTCTGGATCCTGAAGGTACACTGTGCACATTATGGGTCTTTGCTACTTGGGTCATCACAGTAGGAACAAGTACGGTGGTGATAGGGGTGACAGGGGACATGTGAATTTTAAATCGGTGTATTATGAAGGCAATAGGGTGCCCCTTTCCATCTTTTGAAAGTCATCGAGTGTAAAACACTGCTTTGTTGAAAATGGGAAGGTATTGGACATTGATGGGATAAGTCCGATGTCTGCTCCTCCCATACACTGACACTCCTTCTCTACTGATATTTCTATCTATATGTTTTAATATCCCCAGTCCCCCCTCCCGTCCCCTAATGCCCCTTCTCTATATATGTTTTAATATCCCTGGTCCCCCCTCCCATCCCCTGATGCCCCTTTTCTATTATGTGTTTTAATATCCCCAGTCCCTCCTCCTGTCCCCTGGTGCCCCTTCTCTACTATGTGTTTTAATATCCCCAGTCCCCCCTCTCGTCCCCTGATGCCCCTTCTCTATTATGTGTTTTGATATCCCTGGTATACCCCTCCTGTCCTCTGGTGCCCCTTCTCTATTATGTGTTTTAACATCCCCGGTCCCCCCCTCCTGTCCCCTAATGCTCCTTCTCTACTACGTGTTTTAATATCCCCAGTCCCCCCTCCCGTCCCCTGATGCCCCTTTTCTCTTATGTGTTTTAACATCCTCGGTCCCCTCTCCTGTCCCCTGATGCCCCTTCTCTATTATGTGTTTACTATCCCTAGTCCCCCCTCCTGTCCCCTGATGCCCCTTCTATATATTAATTATTTTACTTTCCCTGGTCCACCCTGATGCCGGTCACGTTGCCAGGGGTTTACGTTGGTTTACGTCTGTCTCGGGGGTCTTACCTGATGCCACCCGCTGGGAGCCCGCCCTAACCCGCTGACATGTCACACCAGCCACACAAAGTAAACACAGGCTAAGGCTAGGGTGATAATGTGCAGGTTGCATTTCATGAGTGGTTCATGGTTTACCAAGACTTATATATTATGAAAGAGCAGGTGGAATAAACTATCCTGCAGGTTTGGAAATGACTGTGTATAGCAATGCTCAAACTATACAGTGTTATTCTCCGTACTTTGACGTTACCATACTCATGTACAGGTGTCAAAGAATATATACTGATAACTGTCTTTATTATCAGGTAATCTATATTAAATTTCACATGCATCCTTTAGAATTGGGCACAGTAACAGTCACAGATTATATTTCACTTTAATTTAGAACTGGGATCCACCTGAAGTTGACATCATTATTAGACCACGATACACCACTAGGCAGGAGGTGACAACTCTTGTCAGTTATAAGTCGCCCCCCCCCTCACCGTTATACTTCACATTATCCTAATCAGAGGAGTCTCATATATTTATGACAATCAGGTATCTACTGAACTATGATGAGATATATATAGGTGCGTATAATAAAGATGGTGACATGTTGCTAGCTCTTATCATTAGACTGTTGTTATTATTTTGTATAGTCACTTCGTGTTAACAAAGTATATAAATATGTACTGCTTCCTTATCATACTTGTATCACTGATGTTACTTGCGTTTGGGTAGGTCTATCCTTATCTGGGGGTTCAAGTCCGAATAAAGATCACTCGCTTGTGGATGTATCGTAAGTTTATTTAAAACTGTTGGATATACACAGGTATGCTCTCAATGACCGCCTACACCATATCGTCCACAATAATTGTGGTGGTTGTTGTTAATACACACACAAATAGGGATAAGCTCTTTCTCGATGTCATACTACTGTTATAGATTTTGAGATTTATCCTGAAGTTTACTCAGTATTACCACTCAGTCGGCAAAACGTAACCTTATCTCTAAAGCTTCCACTTCCTGATGTTAACCATATCGTTCCTATGTGTAATCATCCATTAAGCTTGATGGTAGTGTTAAGTCCTATTTTCCCTGATTTTAATCCATTGGTCTTGCCATGTATCAGTACTCCGCTCATACCACCTGGCGGAATTCAGCTCACTATTACGCTACCATATATATACTTTGTTAGAAATGTTCTTTGACTGCCCTGAGCCGACAAAACCCTGTTCTTATACATGGCTTCTCATTTATCATTCTCCTTTAGATTCTACAATTTCAAGTAAATGAGCTTTTGGTTATACTGATGTGCAAACTGTATCAACAGTCCATTACCAACTGCCTCCAACATCTCAGGTTTCATTAGTAATGCATTCTTAACTTTTAAAGTAGCTCATCAATCCCACCCTCATGGTGATTTTAATGTTCAAACTGACATATCCTTGGCTTCATGGTGGTTGTGTGGTGATGTAGCTACCTCTTATCTGTCTTCCTTCCATTAGCAACTTATTAATCAACTTGTTAACATGCTTTTGTTCCCAAAAAATCTAATAACCTAAGCTGCATCTTTTACTACCTCTACACTTAACTAAAAGACAATCACACACTTCTAAGCAACACTATCGCCGCCTAGCATATCACCAGATAACTATATTCAACACACCTTCTATACAATAACCCTTTCTACACAAAATGCATATGACTTCAGTGCACTACTACAATGGGATATCCTACACTACTCTTTTCTCTAGACTTTTACAGGTTAGCTGGTGGAGCTCGTGGGGGGGGGGGGGGGTGAGGGGGGGGGTGAGGAGGGGGACGTGGGGGGTTGAGGTGTGTAGTGTGTGTGTGGGGGGGGGGGGGGGGGATGATGTCATGGTGACCGAGGGCCCCCCGGGACAGTATGTGGGGGACAGGCCCTAATCCTGCAGTTTGGACCCCAAAGTGCCTGGGGTAAGTTGTAGATGGACGGTCTCCATCAGGGAGTCAGGGGTTTAAGTCTCCTATCTAAACTCCACAAAGACCTGAGTCTGGTCTCAATTAAACTGGTATAGACCTAGCAAGATAGCTAGAAAGACTCTAGTAGTGCTTCTGTGTTAAGCACCCGGGGATGGCCGTTGTGTGGCCACTACACCTTAACACGCGCTTCTCATGTTACCACAGCCGTCTCAGAAGAATTTAAGCGATCTTATCTTGTACCATATCAATCCACAACCTTCCCAATTTGTTCCTTATTTAAAAGCATATTATTCTGCAAGGTGTATTCCTATATTTTTATGTACAGGTATAAGTAATTATTTTCAGATTTGATTTCATGTAATACGTCAATCAAATGCCTATATAGTGTAAAATACGCTTAAAGTGCATCATTAACCCTCATTTGTCAACAAATTGTTGATTGAATACTACGGTCCAGTAAAAACACTATAGTGAATAGTATCCGATTATGGTCACCTTTGGTCAGCCTATCAGGGGAGGGATAGAGAGGTCCTGTCTGGGCCCTTAGTCAGCCTATCAGGGGAGGGGTAGAGAGGTCCTGTCTGGGCCGACACCCTTAGTCAACGTATCAGGGGAGGGGAGGGGTAGAAAGGTCCTGTCTGGGCTGACACCCTTAGTCAGCCTATCTGGGGAGGGTTAGAGAGATCCTGTCTGGGCCGACACCCTTAGTCAGCCTATCAGGGGAGGGGTAGAGAGGTCCTGTCTGGGCTGACACCCTTAGTCAGCCTATCAGGTAAGGGGTAGAGAGATCCTGTCTGGGCTCACACCCTTAGTCAGCCTATCAGGGGAGGGGTAGAGAGGTCCTGTCTGGGCTGACACCCTTAGTCAGCCTATCAGGTAAGGGGAAGAGAGATCCTGTCTGGGCTCACACCCTTAGTCAGCCTATCAGGGGAGGGGTAGAGAGGTCCTGTCTGGGCTGACACCCTTAGTCAGCCTATCAGGTAAGGGGTAGAGAGGTCCTGTCTGGGCCGACACCCTTAGTCAGCCTATCAGGTAAGGGGTAGAGAGATCCTGTCTGGGCTCACACCCTTAGTCAGCCTATTAGGGGAGGGGTAGAGAGGTCCTGTCTGGGCTTACACCCTTAGTCAGCCTATCTTGGAAGGGGTAGAGAGATCCTGTCTGGGCTCACACCCTTAGTCAGCCTATCTTGGAAGGGGTAGAGAGATCCTGTCTGGGCTCACACCCTTAGTCAGCCTATTAGGGGAGGGGTAGAGAGGTCCTGTCTGGGCCCTTTGTCAGCCTATCAGGGGAGGGGTAGAGAGGTCCTGTCTGGGCTCACACCCTTAGTCAGCCTATCAGGGGAGGGGTAGAGAGGTCCTGTCTGGGCTGACACCTTTAGGCAGCCCATCACGGGAGGGGTAGAGAAGTCCTGTCTTGGACGACATCCTTAGTCAGCCTATCAGGGGAGGGTTAGAGAGATCCTGTCTGGGCCTACACCCTTAGTCAGCCTATTGGGCAAGGGGCGGGGACAGCTGGAGAGGGCCTGTCTTGGTTGACACCTTAAAAACTCACTCACAAGCTTTATTTATCTCCTCCCTCCATGTAAGCGGCCTGCTGATCCGGTCTGCAAACTCTGGGAGAGGGCGATAAATAGGGGAATCTGTGTTGGTCCCGCCACTGGAGACACGGGCTCTTTATTTCTATTTCAACACGCCCATTTTTTAGTCGTCACCCTTTTTTAACTGTCAGGGTGTCTGTTTTACAGCCGTGTCTCATCCCAGCCCCTCTGTAGTGGCCGAGGATTTATTATTGAATTGTTCTCACTTTCCTTGTTCTTTTTAGGTAGGGCGGAAGCAGGTGTTGCACCATGAGCCTGGCTGGCTGGTCTTCTACTATACACTTGTAGGGGTAGAATGAGGTAAATAATAAAAAAACAAGGTTTTCATTGTGGGCTTCTCATTTCCTTCTTCAATGATGGCACGAAGTGAGGGCAGATTTAGGGTATGAAGGTGGGGGGAGATCTGGGAGTCTCTGGGACCAATTAATGACCAACGAGGGGACCTAGGTTTATTAGTCTTTGGTCATAAAAGTGTGATGTTATATGTCCCCCACTAGTGCTCATCTAAGTCAAATGGTACTCCTCATCCAAAAGATAGCCAGTGGTTGGACATTAATTAGTAAGTCGTGCATAAAGGTAATCAACGTAAATAGGGCCATCCTCTCTTCTCACTGTGGGGACCCAGGGGGTGGTCAGATCAAAGGAACAGCTGTTGTAGAGGGCAGTGTCTTTTATTATTAATATTTCAACATGTTTTTAAAAGTTTAAATCATCCAATATCAAAATGTGTAAGATAAGATAAGATATAGTCTTATCATGCTGTCACAATTTGATCTAAGATCAGGAATTCAAGTGTAATCTATGTACCCAAACGCTCTCCCCGCTATACTAAACCTACCAGATCTGCCCTACCTCCCTGCCCTGAAACAGGCTGTGAACCAGCTTCAGCTTACGTAGCGTCACCCACTTTGACTTGGTCAGATGTCCCATATTCATAGAGAATGCAGTTTTTCTACTGATTATTACATAATAATGGGCTGTTAAATATTATCAATTGTTAGATTCGCAGTTGAAACCTTTACCAAATGATGCATACAAAAACAGTCCTAATTATACTTTAGCTGTAATTGTCTTTTTACTTTTGGTCCGTCTAACCTTTCAGACCCTCCAGAGTTGAGGGAGGGGTGGGGGTGATCAAAGCCTCCCAGCACAGAAACACTCCAGTCACTTTACTCTTTATTTGACGTGGACCAGAGTGGAGGGAGGGGTGGGAGTGATCAGACCTTCCTAGCACAGAAACACTCCAGTAACTTTACTCTTTATTTGACATGGACCAGAACTCTGAGAAGATGTCTGTCTCTGTTCTCGCTGCCCTGTATGTCTCAGATACAGCCACATTTATCTCCCGGTTCTTTACCAGTCCTTCACCACTCGCACCATACATCACACAGAGGCCCCTACAGGCTCCATCTCTTAGGTGAGCTCAATATTCTAAGTACCTCCCTTAAGAGTCTGCCCTATTCATACCATGTGTAATGGTCCACGTCGGGCAGGGCCAGGACAGTGACCGGTCCGGAAAGAGAGGAGTCGGTGTCTGAGGACCGGACACATTGATCTGTCCCTTCTAGGAAATGACATAGATATTAGTTGTCCCTTCTCAGGAATGTCATCTATCTAGTTCATGTTTAGTTCATGGGGTACCCTGTACACACTGTGACCAGTCTACCCTGTACATATTGTGACAATTTTACCCTGTATACACTGTGACCAGTCTACCCTGCACATACTGTGACCAGTCTCCCATGTACATACTGTGGCCAGTCTACCCTGTTCATACTGTGACCAGTCTACCTGGTACATACTGTGACCAGTCTACCCTGTACATATTGCGACCAGTCTACCCTGTACATACTATGACCAGTCTACCCTGGACATATTGCGACCAGTCTACCCTGTATACACTGTGACCAGTCTCCCCTGTACATATTGCGACCAGTCTACCCTGTATACACTGTGACCAGTCTCCCCTGTACACACTGTGAGTGGGTGACCAGTCCACTTTTAAGAACCCCACCAGGCATTAATCACTGCTGCCCGACATCCGGTCTGGGCCACTGACCAGTCAATCAGGTTATAGCAAGCCTCGTTTAAGTTAAACAAGCCGAGGCCCGTGTCTAGGATGTAGTTACTCTGACAAGCCACTGCTACACAAACAGGGGTAACGTAAAGTGGTGAAAGACCTGATGAAAGGATATACGACTGTCACAACCAACTAGATAAAGTCACCTGCAAGTGAAATGCTTAATCAAAAAGAAACCGAAAACCATCAGCATATATAACCATTATGATGAAGCGAATGATTCAATTGGCATTTCGAAATAAATCTTATTGCACTTACCATTATCATAATTTAAGGTTTATTATGATGATAAATTCACCTTGCATCAATTCAGATTTGGATTGCAGTTGAAGTTATTGATTTTGATTGGCACATTGTTTGACACAAAGAAAATCAAAAGGTATAATTTGACTAAGAGACAAATTTTTTCAGCTTCACGCCTTGCCTGCTGGTGTTTAACATTGCCAGAATAGGATTCAGAATCATACTCAGAGTATTGAAGCAGAACTTCAAGGACTCATACCACATTATGGTGTAGTGTTTCACCAGGCCTACAAGATGACATACACAGCCCTGTGACTGCACTATACCACTCCCAGTGGCCCGTTGCACAATACATTGTATTGTTACAACAACCATCGTTATCATGACACCTTTTGTAAGCAATGTTGCTTGTAATAATGCACATTTTGAAACTAAAAGAAAACCCATTTAGAATGTTATTAGTGAGATGCTGTTTTTACAGAATATAGCCCTACGTTGCCGCTCCATATACCAGAATTTGATTTGATCCATTCATAACAGAGGTAATGATATAATAACGTAATAAGAATAACTATTGTAATAACGATACCTTTCTTAAAGTTATCTTAAAGCTATTGTTGTTGTTATGCAAAGTAATTGTGCAACGGGCCATACACAGAAGTACACACTGCACACTAACGCCAGCTATACAACTATATATATATATATCTTTTTCATTAAGATGGCGCCCCCTGGTGTATCAAAAAGGAAGCACACTTTTAGGGCTTTCCCATAGTTAAGGTATATGCAGTGAAGTGACCCAGTTAACAAAAGCCCTAAAAGGTAGGCAAGGTGGGGGACTGTGCAGGGCCATGGGAAAGGTGTATAGGGGACACTATACAACAATGAACGGCATTTAACAAAGCGGAAAGACCCCACATACCCAGAAATAGTAGTATATCCTGAAGTAACTCGCTATAGACGTTTAAAATAGAAAGTATCCAATAACAGGAAGCGAGTCCTGTGTTACTTTAGACTGCCTGTCTCCCACGTGTACAAAAACAGCAATCTCTGCTGATTCAAAGTTTTCAAAACCACCCATTTCATCTCCTGCCCATAAGCTGTTTTATCAAGGGTTAAATAAATGATTACTTTAATCATTTTTATGACGTTTCTTTACATGAACATGTTTATTAAGATTCAATTGGCCTAGTTCTTGTTAAGAGCAAAAGGAAATGAGGATCTTATTCACAACTACCTCCAGAAACAATGTTTACCTGCAGTGTCAGCACCACCCGGATGAGCACATGGCAAAATTCCCATGTGTTATGGTCCCTTAATTTCAAACATAATCACGATAGGAAACATCCTAATTTTATCACTGATTTCTGCAGGTCCCTTGTCACAGAAATTGTTTGTTAAAACTTTAAATGTGTGTTGTACTTGCATTGATATTGGCAACGTTCGAGATGAGTATTTGCTTTTTCGAACCGAGCACATGGTGAAATTCCCACAGGCTTTCCTCATTATTATGTATAATTTTTACCTGCCCTTGTTAAGCTTGGGCAATGGCACAAAGATTTACATATTTTGCCTGTTTTCTAACTGGCGAACTTATCTTAAAAATCTACGAAAGTAATTGTAGCTCAATAATGCATGAAGGATTTCCATATTTCAGTCGATGCCTCCCAAGGGAAGCTTTATTCAGCAGACAGTCTGTGATATAAATATAGCTTTAAAGGATGTGATGTTTACTGATTAGCCTAAAGGGAACCTTGCACATGATAAATGGATGAACATTTTTTTTGAGCATGGAATATACATCAATAACAAGAAATACTAGAAATATTTTAAGAATATTCCAAACAGACAACATTGTGAGGCTTTACTATTTGGTCCTTTTTATGTGTTTTTAAGGGAAATCCCCTAATTTGTGATGTCACAAGGACACTAACTGGGAATTCCCAACTTTAAAAAGAAGGGAATCACCAACTCTTAAAATAGTGTATAGAAAGACATTTTCGCTGCATATAACATATTTATATTAGGCCACATAGAGGCTATAACTACTTCTATATTTTGCTCACCTAAATTTGTTTAATTACCTGAGATTCACAAGTTACTTTAAAAGGGAATTCCATTCATTATGACAGAAGTGGGCACCAAGTAATAAGGGAATTCCCAAATTATAATATTCTTTTCCTCATAATTCACTAATACTTCTTTTTTTTTCGTTTGAAATACTTTTAGAATACCAAAAATAACTTAATTAAATACAAAGTTGGCTTTTGTGAATTAATGTGCAACAAACCCTTTAATGAACATTACAAAGTCCCTGCTACCCTCCACAAGGAATCACTTTATAATAATACCAATATTCCACAACCTGTTGCTTGGACTGTGTGTATGGAAATGATGGTGTGATGAATGTCTATTCATCAATGTCAGAATCAGGTATCAAAAATAACGACACTCTATAAATTAAAGTATATTTTGTAAGGGCCCGAAAGCCCGAAAACCCAAAACCCGAAAACCCAAAACCCGAAAACAATGTAAACCAGATGTGACGTCAGTATGATCACGTGACTTTAGATGGCCAATCAGAGCCAATTGCAAGTATTAGGGTATAAAAAGGGGCAATGAGGCCCAGAATAAACAGTTCCTTATTGGTACTCCTTGTGTTCACATGCGTCTTCTTCCATTAGAATAGCCCTCGAATTGGTTAAAGACCATAAGATGATTAAGTAATACATTGTTCTCTAAGAAAAGCGAAGTAATTAAGGTAAAGTTCATAAATAATTAGGAAACCGGGGTCCGAGAAAAAGGAAACCGTGGTCCGAGAACCCGAAGGACTGATACATGGTAGATGGCCTGAAACAATCCAAGATGCGGCCCGGAGTACGAAAATCGGACAAGTTCGAAAGCCCGAAATAGTCAGCGGCCATCCCGTGACTGTGGGTACAAAAGCGCGACTGGCTTGGCCCCACGCTACCACCCATTAGACGAGCATCTGCCTGACACCCCACAGAAGAATAGAAGTGCACCCCCATCTTTCGGTCATGTGCAGAATCCATCCGGTCCTCGCAAGCCCATCCCCGCCACTTTTCCATTGTCCTCTGCATGGTAGCTGGAACATCCTGGTCCACCGTACCCAATGTCCGGAATACCTCAGGCCCAACTGACCGGTACCCATCTTCCCTCTCAACAAATACTGATTCCCGATCGATCCACTGATACCCTCTCGTGCGCAAGGCACGGCTCTTGATCTTAAACCTCAGCTTCTTGCTCGGGCTCTCTGCCCAGCTTAAAACCAAAATAACTCCCACGTCCCTCCGCCGTAGAAATCGGAAACTACTGAGGAACAAAAGATACTAATATTTGAAACCTGGTATCAGACAAGGTAGCTTCTCATGATGCTGTTTACAGAGTCTTGTTTAACATGTGTGTAGACAGGTTTATAGTAGTAGGGTAGGTACATTATTTTTGGTGATGTGTAAAATATCTGTCCTTCAAAATCGCTTTGAAACCTAACTGATCTTTAAGTGTTTCTTTTTAAACTTCCTAACTTAGATGAACTCACTCTCTACATTTGCTTTAGTATTTTTGTGACATCAACTAGAATGGTAGAATCTGTTTGTACCACACAAACTAAGACCAAATATAACCCAGCTGCTTGGTTTTTGAATATGGTATATATGGCCTTGTGTTCCATCTGGAATGTTTTATATTCAGTCCAATATTGTATCTAACCATATGGGTTTCTGTACTTGTTGTTTGTTTCCTGGCTATTGCTGAAAACCAGTGTAAACTGACGTAATGCCAGGTTAAATAAAAGATCTAAAAATAAATTGTTACAGCACAGCAGTTTCACGAGCAGTTTCAGTTCTAGCTCGAATCACTTACCCAAACAAATAGCCTTATCACCATTCATGTAGGTTGCATTTTTTAGCACCTCTAAGCTGTTTGTTGTATTTCAATCTATTATTTATAAAACCTGTCAAGTGCCATTCATCAAGGACACAGTGTTGACTTAAACAATCCTCCGAATGCCCCTTTCCCTCACCTAGAGGCCTTAGACCTTCCCACCCAACCATCTATCATACCACAGTAACCAGCCCCATACCCCACTGACTACCCCCTTGATTCAGCTAAACCGATTGGTAAAAAAAAAGAGTAAAACACAAGGGAAAAGGGCGCACATTATTGGCCCGCTGCACCCTCCCATCGACCCGTTACAATCCCCGCCGGTCTGGCCGGAAGTGGTGCTCTGGGCATGCGTGGTGGGTGGGGATAATGTCTCTAACCACCACCAGGCGGCGGGAGGCTTACAGTGGCACCCCCACATGGGTTATTAGTGAACCAGGGGCAGGTCAGTTCTGACCTTTAAATCATACAGTGGGTCAGGTACTGGGGGCACTTAGCTACAATAATAGTGTTTGTGTTTGCACTTTACCATGTTGGCCTCCTATACAACAGTTCCTTATACTATAACACACATTCATTATGAGACAAAGGCTACATGTCCACATTACAAAAGATAATCAGGGATAACCACAGCTCATTAAGTCTTAGATGTTTGTTTCCAGACACAGATTCTTGAATGCAATTTCAAAAAGCATGTATATTCACGTCTAGAATCCTGTCTGTTTGAGAAAAGGGTGTCCATAACCACACCACATATCCTGCATATATAACTCCAGTCTGTCAGTTGTTCAGCGTAAGAGGAGTATCGGCGGGTGCCTGACTTCACTGAGAATATTTGCTGATGATTGCAGTTTTGTGATATTAGTCTGAGGCATTCTATGCTAGATGTAAGTTGACCATTGAGTGCCCTCAAGGCCCAGGTCTTATAACACAGACACTTTAATGTGACACCTGAGGGGGAGCAGGGGCCAAGAGGAACCGAGGGGTCTGACACCTGAGCAGGGACCAGAATGTACCGAGGGATTTGACACCTGAGCAGGGACCAGAATGTACTGAGGGGTCTGACACCTGAGGAGGGACCAAAATGTACCGAGAGGTCTGACACCTGAGCAGGGACCAGAATGTACTGAGGGGTCTGACACCTAAGGAGGGACCACAATGTACCGCGGGGTCTGACACCTGAGGGGGAGCAGGGGCCACAATGTACCGAGGGGTCTGACACCTGAGCAGGGACCAGAATGTACCGAGGGGACTGACACCTGAGGGGGAGCAGGGGCCACAATGTACCGAGGGGTCTGACACCTGAGCAGGGACCAGAATGTACCGAGGGGTCTGACACCTGAGCAGGGACCAGAATGTACCAAGGGGTCTGACACCTGAGCAGGGACCAGAATGTACCGAGAGGTCTGACACCTGAGCAGGGACCAGAATGTACTGAGGGGTCTGACACCTGAGGAGGGACCAGAATGTACCGAGGGGTCTGACACCTGAGCAGGGACCAGAATATACCAAGGGGTCTGACACCTGAGCAGGGACCAGAATGTACTGAGGGCTCTGACACCTGAGCAGGGACCAGAATGTACCGAGGGGTCTGACACCTGAGCAGGGACCAGAATATACCAAGGGGTCTGACACCTGAGCAGGGACCAGAATGTACCGAGAGGTCTGACACCTGAGCAGGGACCAGAATGTACTGAGGGGTCTGACACCTGAGGAGGGACCAGAATGTACCGGGGGGTCTGACACCTGAGCAGGGACCAGAATGTACTGAGGGGTCTGACACCTGAGTAGGGACCAGAATGTACTGAGGGGTCTGACACCTGAGTGGGGACCAGAATGTAGCGAGGACTCTGACACCTGAGCAGGGACCAGAATGTACCGCGGGGTCTGACACCTGAGTAGGGACCAGAATGTACTGAGGGGTCTGACACCTGAGTGGGGACCAGAATGTACCGAGGGGACTGACACCTGAGGAGGGAGCAGGAACAGAATGTGCTAACAGGTCTTCTGTCAATTAGCACGCTATGGACAGTTGAGTTGAAGGTAGGGTGAGCAGGCTTGTTCACGTGAGACGGTCTTTGATAAGGGCCCTGTGAAGTTCTCATTAGGGAGGGAAGCTAGCCATCAAAGTGTCTGAGAGCTGTGGTAGATATCAGGGAGATATTTTTAGGTATTTATGTATAACTGTTAATGTTATTGAAGATAAATGTTAAATGATATGTACTTACTTTATCAGTGAGCAACTTATCAATTAAGTGGGGGGATATAAACCATCGGAAGTAACACAGAAATAGAAGGGGCACGCGAAACTCAACTAAAGTACTGTGTTAATGACAGACACAGACTACGCACTGCTTCAGTAACTACTGCAATTGCTTCGGATCTCTTAGGTCGAGTGTGAGATTCCAAAAGTAGGCATGCCTAATAAGGGAAAGGTAAGCATGACTCCCCACAAACTCCAACAGGTAATGTGTTTATGAGACACTCCTTGGTATTTGTACAGTATTTTAAAGGAGAAATAATGATAATATAAAAATACTCCAGGGTTTATTCTAACTTCTATTTTATAACTAATTAAATGTCAAAACCAGATCAAAATCAGTTAGGAATTCACAGAGTAATAACAGCAGAATGATACAACTACAAGGACAATAATGTAATTGTTTATTGTTTGAAGACTAGGAAAAATAGATATGGAAAAAATCTTACAAAACCTGAAGAGTAGCATATTTATTGTATACATCATAACTTATCTCTTCTTAAATTATTCAAGCAGTTTTAATTCACTTTGTAAGTATACCACAAGCTATTATGGAAATACACATCTTCACTCTACCTATGCTACTACCACTGTGTGAAGTGTGTATAAGGGACGTCTCCCTATTCTACTACCAATGTGTGTAGTAGTATGCATAAGGGGCATCTCCCTATTCTACTACCACTGTGTGTAGTAGTATGCATAAGGGGCATCTCCCTATTCTACTACCACTGTGTGAAGTGTGTATAAGGGACGTCTCCCTATTCTACTACCAATGTGTGTAGTAGTATGGATAAGGGGCATCTCCCTATACTACTACCACTGTGTGTAGTGTGTATAAGGGACGTCTCCCTATACTACTACCACTGTGTGTAGTGTGTATAAGGGAATTCTCTATATTACTACCACTGTGTGTAGTATGTATAAGGGACGTCTCCCTATACTACTACCACTGTGTGTAGTATGTATAAGGGACGTCTCCCTATACTACTACCACTGTGTGTCGTGTGTATAAGGGGCGTCTCCCTATACAACTACCACTGTGTGTAGTGTGTATAAGGGACATCACCCTATACAACTACCACTGTGTGTAGTGTGTATAAGGGACATCACCCTATACAACTACCACCGTGTGTAGTGTGTATAAGGGGCGTCTCCCTATACTACTACCACTGTGTGTCGTGTGTATAAAGAATTTTCCTGTACTACTACCAATGTGTGTATTGTATAAGGGACGTCTCCCTATACTACTACCACTGTGTGTCGTGTGTATAAGGGGCGTCTCCCTATATTACTACCACTGTGTGTAGTGTGTATAAGGGGTGTCTCCCTGTACTACTTCCACTGTGTGTAGTGTGTATAAGGAGCGTCTCCCTGTACTACTACCACTGTGTGTAGTGTGTATAAGGGACGTCTCCCTATTCTACTACCAATGTGTGTAGTAGTATGCATAAGGGGCATCTCCCTATTCTACTACCACTGTGTGTAGTAGTATGCATGAGGGGCATCTCCCTATTCTACTACCACTGTGTGAAGTGTGTATAAGGGACGTCTCCCTATTCTACTACCAATGTGTGTAGTAGTATGGATAAGGGGCATCTCCCTATACTACTAGCACTGTGTGTAGTGTGTATAAGGGACGTCTCCCTATACTACTAGCACTGTGTGTAGTGTGTATAAGGGACGTCTCCCTATACTACTACCACTGTGTGTAGTGTGTATAAGGGACGTCTCCCTATACTACTACCACTGTGTGTAGTGTGTATAAGGGAATTCTCTATATTACTACCACTGTGTGTAGTATGTATAAGGGAAGTCTCCCTATACTACTACCACTGTGTGTAGTGTGTATAAGGGACGTGTCCCTATACTTCTACAACTGTATGTAGTGTGTATAAGGGTCGACTCCCTATACTACTACCACTGTGTGTAGTATGTATAAGGGACGTCTCCCTATACTACTACCACTGTGTGTCGTGTGTATAAGGGGCGTCTCCCTATACAACTACCACTGTGTGTAGTGTGTATAAGGGACATCACCCTAAACAACTACCACCGTGTGTAGTGTGTATGAGGGGCGTCTCCCTATACTACTACCACTGTGTGTCGTGTGTATAAGGGACGTCTCCCTATACTACTACCACTGTGTGTAGTGTGTATAAGGGGCGTCTCCCTATACTACTACCACTGTGTGTAGTGTGTATAAGGGACGTCTCCCTATACTACTACCACTGTGTGTAGTGTGTATAAGGGACGTCTCCCTATACTACTACTACTGTGTGTAGTGTGTATAAGGGAATTCTCTATATTACTACCACTGTGTGTAGTGTGTATAAGGGGCGTCTCCCTATACTACTACCACTGTGTGTAGTGTGTATAAGGGACGTCTCCCTATACAACTACCACTGTGTGTAGTGTGTATAAGGGGCGTCTCCCTATACAACTACCACTGTGTGTAGTGTGTATAAGGGACATCACCCTATACAACTACCACCGTGTGTAGTGTGTATAAGGGGCGTTTCCCTATACTACTACCACTGTGTGTAGTGTGTATAAGGAATTTTCCTGTACTACAACCAATGTGTGTATTGTATAAGGGACGTCTCCCTATACTACTACCACTGTGTGTCGTGTGTATAAGGGGCGTCTCCCTATATTACTACCACTGTGTGTAGTGTGTATAAGGGGTGTCTCCCTGTACTACTTCCATTGTGTGTAGTGTGTATAAGGAGCGTCTCCCTGTACTACTACCACTGTGTGTAGTGTGTATAAGGGTCGACTCCCTATACTACTACCACTGTGTGTAGTGTGTATAAGGGGCGTCTCCCTGTACTACTACCACTGTGTGTAGTGTGTATAAGGGACGTCTCCCTGTACTTCTACCACTGTGTGTAGTGTGTATAAGGGTCGACTCCCTATACTACTACCACTGTGTGTAGTGTGTATAAGGGCGTCTCCCTGTACTACTACCACTGTGTGTAGTGTGTATAAGGGACGTCTCCCTATACTACTACCACTGTGTGTAGTGTGTATAAGGGAGGTCTCCCTATACTACTACCACTGTGTGTAGTGTGTATAAGGGGTGTCTCCATATACTACTACCACTGTGTGTTGTGTGTATAAGGGTCGACTCCCTATACTACTACCACTGTGTATAGTGTGTATAAGGGACGTGTCCCTATACTTCTACCACTGTATGTAGTGTGTATAAGGGTCGACTCCCTATACTACTTCCACTGTGTGTAGTGTGTATAAGGGACGTCTCCCTTTACTACTACCACTGGGTGTAGTGTGTATAAGGGACGTCTCCCTATACTACTACCACTGTGTGTAGTGTGTATAAGGGACGTCTCCCTATTCTACTACCACTGTGTGTAGTGTGTATAAGGGGTGTCTCCATATACCACTACCACTGTGTGTAGTGTGTATAAGGGACGTCTCCCTATACTACTACCACTGTGTGTAGTGTGTATAAGGGAGGTCTCCCTATACTACTACCACTGTGTGTAGTGTGTATAAGGGGCGTCTCCCTGTACTACTACCACTGTGTGTAGTGTGTATAAGGGACGTCTCCCTATACTACTACCACTGTGTGTAGTGTGTATAAGGGACGTCTCCCTTTACTACTACCACTGTGTGTAGTGTGTATAAGGGACGTCTCCCTATACTACTACCACTGTGTGTAGTGTGTATAAGGGGCGTCTCCCTGTACTACTACCACTGTGTGTAGTGTGTATAAGGGACGTCTCCCTATACTACTACCACTGTGTGTAGTGTGTATAAGGGAGGTCTCCCTATACTACTACCACTGTGTGTAGTGTGTATAAGGGACGTGTCCCTATACTTCTACAACTGTATGTAGTGTGTATAAGGGTCGACTCCCTATACTACTTCCACTGTGTGTAGTATGTATAAGGGGCGTCTCACTATACTACTACCACTGTGTGTAGTGTGTATAAGGGACATCACCCTGTACTACTACCACTGTGTGTAGTTTACCAAGGAGGAAAGTGACGTTTTAAGCAGACACTGAGACAGTACTAAGCAAGTACCAGCGACTGTAAATTTGTTGAAGAGTTATGATCTAAAAGGGTATTGAAATTCTAATGCCCATAGTTTAATGGACCCGTTATATAGATAGCAACAAGAGTTTATTTTGGAAAAATGATTTTTGCTATTAGCTTCTTCTAGTAGTCTAAAATAGGCAAGAGACCCAACGGTCCTTGACTCAATCATTATTTCAAGTACAAACCTTTCCATTCCTGCCTTTTAAGGGTCTCTAAATTGTAGTGAGCGGCTTATGTTTGGTGGTCATTTCCTCCCCCTCTCTCGTGGGGACCTATTCCCTGCGGGAACCCAAGGCGACAAAAGGAGATTGGTGTAATCGGGGCAGTGAGATCAATCTGTCTGGTCTCCAAACACTCCCTGGTCCGCCTCAGGCGGGGACGGGGCAGCGGGCCAAGAGACAGCTGGCCATGAAAGGACAACGGTAAAACTACATTTAGTCTATGTCACTTTACCTTAAAAGATGCCTTTTTGAATGATTTCTTGAGAACTGTAATACAAATAAATCCACATTTTTTTGATTATCATATAAATCAAATTGTCTAATAACATGATTGAGACATAACACTTACAGTGCTGTTGTAATGTCAAAGAGTGTTTGTTTTTCTTCCCACATATCTCATATCTAATATCCCCATATCATATATATCCATATCATATCTGCCCATTAAAACTTACTGTATTGAATCATCATCATCCCGCAGCCAACTGACGGGAGATATCCCCATGATCCATATGATCCCCTCCTACTCTGACATTAGCTTGTATGTTCAGACTGCTTAGGGGGAAGTGAATGAAATGTGGCACTAACAGATGCATAATAGACAGTATACAAAACAAATTCTGATTCTGTTCTCATATTCATAATTTCGAAATGAATACTAAGGTGAGAATTTGATTTATGTGATTTAATTCGATCTTAATTTCAAATGAAGAATGTTTTGCTTTGATCGTGATTTCCAGGTTCAGGATCGGCCTGTATTTACACCGGGTATCATCCATTTTACCGGTAGCTGTGTATTGCAGACTCCATACAGCCTTTGGTGGTTCTGTCCACACCTTGGTTGCCCCACACCACAGCCCACCTCTCTGTGGTATGCTGTAGGAGGTGCATCAGAATGAAATAAGCAGAGTAACATGCATTATGTATGACTGTATACCCGGAATGTAAGGAGAGCGCTGGGAGTGGATGTCGGCACGTATAACAACGTACAGGGTCGTGTACTACAAGGTGCCTACAGGTGGTAAGGTTATGTCCGTTTTAGATTCTGAGATGTCTGAAATCAGTGATTTTGACTCAACTCATCAAACAGAGAGGAAATTATTTCGTTTCAGCTGTATAGATCTGGGGCACAAGAAACAACTCAAAAACCTGAACATTTTCTGTCACCTCCTGTTAGTTCATCTTTCCTATGTGCTTGTAAACTCACCAAAATGATACTAATGACAATATGTGTCCTGTTAATTTACAACACTTCATATTAAGTAATATTTATATTATCTAGCCGAAACTCTTAACCATCACTATGTGACAATAAAAATACACAAAATTTAATTAGTTGTTTCTTGTTGACCAGATCTATAGATACTCAGCTTTTTAAAAGTGTCTATGAAGTATTAATCACTACTTGTATGCAGATGACAGAGTAATGTATTGTTCAAATAGGTCTCATTTTAAAGCTGCTGCAAATCTTCAAAACTCATTGAATATTTTCATAGAATGGTGTTCAGATAACGAATTAACCATTAATGCAAAAAAGAACTAAAATGATGATTTTTGGTTCAAATGATAAAATAAAAACGTATTCGAATTAATAATGAATTGATTCAATCAGTTCCAACCTTCAAATACCTTGGTGTACATCTTGATAGAACATGTTTCAAATACCACTTGAAAAATTTAATTGATAACATTTCATACAAACTGTATCTCTTTAGTAAGATTAGAAGATAGAAAAATCTGCTGTAACTACATACAAATCAATGATCTTACCATTCTTCTACTACTGTGATGTTATCTATATGTTTGCAAAAATTCCAGAAATTGAAAAACTTGACAGATTGCATGTTGGAGGTTTAAGAGTCTGTACTAAAAAATATGAAAAAGTTAATGAAAAAATACTATTTGAACAATGCAACTTCTCAAATCTTAGTAACAGAAGAAAAACGCATATATTAAACTTTTTATATAACAGTAAGTAAAAAATACAGCCTAATGTAAATGGTAATGATATGATTATTACAAGACAGAGCTCAGGACCAATTTTTAAAATCAATAAGCCCAACTGTGAGGCTTATAAAAGAAATGTCTATTATTCATGCAGTATTTTATGGAACAATTAAGATTTTGGTTTAAGAAATATAGATAACCCTTATGAATTCAAAAACAAGCAAAAGATTTGGTTGAAATCAACATATAAGGAATAATAATATTCAAATTGTCCTCATGTATGTTATTTCACTGTTTAAACCTAATAACTCCATGTTCTTATTACTGAATGATTAAAATGCGAAATATTTGTCAAATACAAAAAAAAAAAGGAACTCCCGTATAATGTCAAACTCAACATTATTATAAAAATATAAATAAGACACATCCAATCCAATTAATTCAAAATATTTTTATGTTTATCATTGTTAATAATCAAATGTTATAATTAACCATAATTTACTAAGATTAAAGAACTGTTTGTATATATTTTATGTTCAAAATATCAATGTAAACCACAAATGCTGGTGCTTAGCAGAAAACCCGTTAAAAACCGAAATAAGACCAGCTTCTCATGTTAACAAAACGTTAATAATTATTTTTTTTAAATCTACTAATGTTTAAAGCAGAAAGGAGATCCAAACCCATCTCAGACAAGGAGATGTTTTTGGTCAATTATGATGAGATCCTGTCCTAACTGTTTATGGCCCACTCAGAGGGAAGCCCCCTTCAGAGTTATGCCCTGCCCTAACACAGTGGTTGGGACACAGAGACTGGGGGCAGGGGCTACTCTGGTAAAACATGAACACTTAAAGACTTTACCTTTCGCATAGTAAGGGATTAGGGTGAACAGTGAAATACTCTATGTCCTGTAACTTTTCTTCGGTATATTCAACATAATTTATATAATGAACAGGTAATACAAAAGGAAGAGGGCATCCCCACGTAGCTGTACTACACAGCAGCTGTTGTACTACTGTCAGATATACCATTGATCACTATGAACCGCTCTGGTCTTAGTCACCCTTGGAAGTCACAAGCTTCAGTGATACTGTCACTCTCAGATGTTCCCCTCCCCCCCAATTGGGTCATACGGCCACCCACAGATTTCTCTCCCTACCCCCTCGGGTGATATGGCCAGCCTCAGACTTCCCTCCCTCCCCCAATGGGTCATATGGCCACCCTCAGATGTCTCTCCCTCCCCCTCAGGTCATACGGCCACCCTCAGAAGTCTCTCCCTCCCCCATGGGATCATATGGCCACCCTCAGACATCTTAGCCTCTCCCATGGGATCAAATGGCAACCCTCAGACGTCTCTCCCTCCCCCTTCAGGTCATACCGCCCCCCTCAGACGTCTCTCCCTCCCCCCTCAGGTCATACCGCCCCCCTCAGACGTCTCTCCCTCCCCCCTCAGGTCATACCGCCCCCCTCAGATGTCTCTCCCTCCCCCTTGGGATCATATGGTCACCCTCAGATGTCTCTCCCTTCCCCCTCGGGTCAAACGACCACCCTCAGATGTCTCTCCCTCCCCCTCGGGTCATATGGCCACCCTCAGATGTCTCTCCCTCCTCCTTGGGTCATACAGCCACCCTCAGATGTCTCTCCCTCCTCCTCGGGTCATACGGCCACCCTCAGATGTCTCTCCATCCCCCTCGGGTCATACAGCCACCCTCAGCTGTCTCTCCCTCCCCCTCGGGTAATACAGCCACCCTCAGATGTCTCTCCCTCCCCCTCGGGTCATGCGGCCACCCTCAGATGTCTCTCCCTTCCCCTCGGGTCATGCGGCCGCCCTCAGATGTCTCTCCCTCCCCCTCGGGTCATACAGCCACTCTCAGCTGTCTCTCTGTCCCCCTCGGGTCATGCAGCCGCCCTCAGATGTCTCTCCCTTTCCCCTCAAGTCATACGGTCCCCCTTAGACATCCCTGCCCTCGGGTCATACAGCAACCCTCAGATGTCCCTTCCTCCCCCTCAGGTTATACCGCAGCCCTCAGACATGCCATGCTTCTTACATTAGTGGCAACATCAGAGAGAAGAAAGTTGTGAATGGAGTGAAAAACAGCCTCCTTTGAGAGTGAGAGAAGCAATAAATTATAGTTAATATGTTTATTGAATAAAAAGAGCTCTGTAGTGCAGCTGATCTTTGAGATACATTTGAACTGGGCGAGTTTAGCCATTTACTTAGTCACGTTTGTCTAATTTGTCAACCTCTGGCTACATGTGTGTGATAAGGCATGTGATTGGGCATGTTCCTTGAACCAGACAATATTGGTTTTGTAAGATAAGGTAGTGAATAATACGATCCAATTGGAATATATTACCGAAAACTAAAACCACATGACACTTACAATTTACGAGATGCCAAGTTAAGTTTTGGCCAGAGAAGAAATAAATACCTTTCAGACCAACTTGTCAAGGCCTCAACGTACACAACCCAACCCCCAACCCACAACTGTTATGTGAATTGGCGCAATTGCCATTGGACCTGATGCTTTTGTCCCAAACTCAACCGCACTGGCTCTGTCAATGGTCACATCACTGGTAAGAAAATACAAGACATTGGTCAATATGAGTTGCAAAATCCAGTATGTTGGCCAAGCTAAAAACAGACTTATAATACATTTTCAGGGACACATCAATGATATTAAGAATCAAAATGAGAGTACCTCCCCAGTCCCTGCCCTCCTACCCGCGCTGTTTCCCATAAAGCGGGAATAAATGCCACACACCACCGCACCACTTTTACGGGCTTACCCAGAACCATCGCTCCCCAGCAGGGCAAAGGAATTAGAAATATCGTTTGAGAACATTAGGGGAACTAGACCGGGAGCCTAATGTTCTATAGGAGGTGTGCTCAAGTAAGCCGTGCCCGCTGAATGGACTGACAAATGGGGTCTATGGCGGTGTGTTTGTATTCAGGTGGCCCCCGGCTCCCGGCAGGTGACTTGATTCGGTACTTACCGGGACTAATCTACATAACTCCTCCTGTGTGGTAAAGGGATTGGCATGGACAGTTTATTATCATATCATTTTATGGTGAAGATGCTTTTTCTGGCAAGCGGATAATGTCTACTTTGGTTGGGAAAAGGGTACTTTGTGTTTAATCACTTAACCACATGTATTGTCTTGGGCTGCATGCCCTAGACATGTGTTGCATACTGCAGAACCCAAGTTTACAATGAGAAAGCTACGCATTTAACAACCAATAATTGTATGCTTCAACTGAGTCTTTTTACAGATCTCAGAATGGGTGTTTTTTACAATCTAAACACTAAGAGATTTCGAGCCTAGAGTCTTAACTCTTCTGACATCCTGAATATATATACAAATGCATCATTGACCTGTTTTACCTATGTAGGGCTGAGCTACCTCTTGATTTTATTATGTAATTCAAGTCTTCACCAAAACAGCCTCAGGACCCCTGGACCAACACCTGGATTCAGCCATGTGTCTTGTCAGTTCTGACTGTTTATCACCCGCTCTGCCGACGAGCGGTGGGTGTTGTGAGCAGGGCGTATTGCCTAGCCGTACACACCGCTCACTGTGGCCACCTAGATCTCAATAACTCTAATATTTTTTTAATATTTCTTTGGTGATGAAATAAAGAAGCACCTTAGAGACCGTCCTCAGATGGATGTATGACCAATAGGTATCCTACAAACCTTGGGCTTTGCCCTCGGTATCTGACGATCCCCTATGGGTCATACAGCCACCCTCAGATGCCCCTCGCGGTCCTTCTTATTAAAATCTCCCCCAACCACTCCTGATGTTGACATCTAGCTGTATCCTGGTCGCAGCATACCCAGGTGTTCTACAATGTAACTGGATTAAACCAATCCCCCTACAACCGCCTCCTTTGTTACCTTACATTCGGTGCACACGGGAGAGACGTAATGAATCATCAAAGCCTCGCTTGAGACGGATCTCATTAAGACTCAAGGCTTATCAGGCTGGGAGGGGGAAGGGGCTCTGTGTATGAGGATAGATCTGGAGGGTTCACGATACATCCGAAGTATATGTGAATGAACCAGAAGATGTTATTGAAACAGATTGTTAGATGCATTATCAGGAATCAAGGGAGCCTTAGAGGTAATCAGGGGGTCCTCGTTATAATGAAGCGCTGAGTCACAAAGTGGGTAAAATACTGCAGCCATGCCTGTTCATCCATATCACTTCACCTTTGACATCCCTGTAACAGGAGTATGCTGAAGTCAGCGTAATCATACAGCTCTCAACATACTGTTTGCAGCTGGTGAGACTTTTAATGAAAAAGAGTAAATTAAACATTAATTTTTCAGAGGAAAATATACCAGCGATGTTGCTGAATCATCTGTCTATCAGTCATTACTAGGTCTGTCACAAGTGAGTCATCTCTACAAAGGTCTGTTTTATGTCATTATAGATGAGGAATATTCCCCTGGGCTTCTTAGTCTTCTGCTAACTATTTGGTTTCTGCAAGCAGATCCTGATCTTCATCTAAATGGTATGTTCTCATTGTTCTAAACACTGTTAAGGAATATTATAATAATATTCAAGAAGTTTCGAGACAATTTGAAGAGAGTTTAAGGAAACTGGAAGGAGTTTATACAACTTCTGACAAAATCACATATTTAGGCCGAAACTTTTAAAATTAAACACCAAAGGTCCCCTTCAAGGCACCGTAATTTGTATTTGTAAGTGCGTTAGTATCAACCAAAGAGAAACATCTTCATTAGGTTAAGGTTTCAGAAAGGCATTAACCTGGACAGTGTCTGTGTTCTCATCTAACAGTCTATAGATGTTGACAGCCCCAAATGAAGGTGTCAGCTCCAACTGGGCCCGCGCCTCCCTCAGTCTCAGGTTCCCTCACCTGAAAAGGGCCCCTTACAACAACGAAAAACGACCAGCACAGCCTCCCTTTCACCTTACCTCAGCAGGGCCCCCAAACACAAAGAAAAGAACCCTTCTGTCTTCTTAGTAAGCTGATCCTCGGCCTGCCAGACACCACCGACTGCAGCCTGCCGGGCACCAGCTGAGACCCGGAAGGAAACGGCTCTGGTGACGTCACCGGTCCTGATGTGGTGCCCCCTGGTGTGGGATATATAGATTAGGGAGGTAGGGAGTGGGGTACGGGCCTCTTAACTAGTCAGATAATTATACCATACCCCCTGGTGTGGGATGTATAGATTAGGGAGGTAGGGAGTGGGGTACGGGCCTCTTAACTAGTCAGATGGTTATACCATACCCCCTGGTGTGGGATATATAGATTAGGGAGGTAGGGAGTGGGGTACGGGCCTCTCAACTAGTCAGATGGTTATACCATACCC
The DNA here is from genome assembly GCA_936440205.1 of Lepidonotus clava. Lineage (NCBI taxonomy): Eukaryota > Metazoa > Annelida > Polychaeta > Phyllodocida > Polynoidae > Lepidonotus > Lepidonotus clava. Next base: position 406,880 of record OW387136.1, on the reverse strand, counting down.
CCTGGTGTGGGATATATACATTAGGGAGGTAGGGAGTGGGGTACGGGCCTCTTAACTAGTCAGATGGTTATACCATACCCCCTGGTGTGGGATATATAGATTAGGGAGGTAGGGAGTGGGGTACGGGCCTCTTAACTAGTCAGATGGTTATACCATACCCCCTAGTGTGGGATATATAGATTAGGGAGGTAGGGAGTGGGGTACGGGTCTCTTAACTAGTCAGATGGTTATACCATACCCCCTGGTGTGGGATATATACATTAGGGAGGTAGGGAGTGGGGTACGGACCTCTTAACTAGTCAGATGGTTATACCATACCCCCTGGTGTGGGATATATAGATTAGGGAGGTAGGGAGTGGGGTACGGGCCTCTTAACTAGTCAGATGGTTATACCATACCCCCTGGTGTGGGATATATAGATTAGGGAGGTAGGGAGTGGGGTACGGGTCTCTTAACTAGTCAGATGGTTATACCATACCCCCTGGTGTGGGATATATAGATTAGGGAGGTAGGGAGTGGGGTACGGGCCTCTTAACTAGTCAGATGGTTATACCATACCCCCTGGTGTGGGATATATAGATTAGGGAGGTAGGGAGTGGGGTACGGGCCTCTTAACTAGTCAGATGGTTATACCATACCCCCTGGTGTGGGATGTATAGATTAGGGAGGTAGGGAGTGGGGTACGGGTCTCTTAACTAGTCAGATGGTTATACCATACCCCCTGGTGTGGGATATATAGATTAGGGAGGTAGGGAGTGGGGTACGGGCCTCTTAACTAGTCAGATGGTTATACCATACCCCCTGGTGTGGGATATATACATTAGGGAGGTAGGGAGTGGGGTACGGGCCTCTTAACTAGTCAGATGGTTATACCATACCCCTGGGGTTGGATATATAGATTAGGGAGGTAGGGAGTGGGGTACGGGCCTCTTAACTAGTCAGATGGTTATACCATACCCCCTGGTGTGGGATATATACATTAGGGAGGTAGGGAGTGGGGTACGGGCCTCTTAACTAGTCAGATGGTTATACCATACCCCTGGGGTTGGATATATAGATTAGGGAGGTAGGGAGTGGGGTACGGGCCTCTTAACTAGTCAGATGGTTATACCATACCCCCTGGTGTGGGATATATAGATTAGGGAGGTAGGGAGTGGGGTACGGGTCTCTTAACTAGTCAGATGGTTATACCATACCCCCTGGTGTGGGATATATACATTTAGTAGGGGGGTAGGATGTGGGGTACAGGCTGGGCTATTAACTAGTCAGATGGTTATACCTAGTTGGTTTAGTTTTCTTAGTCAAGTTTGAATGAGGCTTCTAACAGCTTAAGGGTTTTCATACTGCGGTAGCTTTTATGGTTCACTGTACTGTAAACCTGGCATAATGCACCAAGCAGCAAAGTGCCCGTGGATAGACAGACGTAGGCACAGAGTAGGGTTAGGGGTTGGGGTGAGGGAGGGGTAGGGCGGGGGGAGAGATGGTCGATGGGGGTGGTTGAGGCCGATCATTCAGGGCCTGTGGCGGGCAGGAGACAGCTATCCTCCCGACCATGAAGGGCGTTTACAGATGTGGTTTGTGCCTGACAGGGCAGGCGCCGCACAGACTGAGACCTGGGTCAACAATTAGCCCTCAGCTCACGGCGTTTAGAGCTACCTGTATAAGACAAGGGCTTTCCCTCCACCACTTACTGTATTTGGTACATTCTTTTGATGACTTCTAATTACGTCACTGCAACATACTGTGGGGACTTTGTACTGTGACATTATTACAACATTCTGGTTACGTTTTTCAACCCAAATAATATGTTCTTATAATTTTCTGTTTTGGTTTTGTCCTAACCTCACCAAAAATGATGTTATAACAACATTCTGATATGGCGAAGTTTGAACCTCACCATCAATAGCGTAATTGTTACATGACATCTTAGTAAGTAACAAACTGACTAAAAAAGTAATTGCAGAACGTTTCTGTTACATTGCTAGGTGGCTTGGAAGGGCCCTCCTTATTGCCACTGATTACAATATTAACGATGAGACGTTCAACTCACGCATAGAAGCACCAATTGATGTTTTGGGGTGCTGTCCGCAAGATTCAGCGGAGAACTAAGTCGTATCTGAAGGTAAAATTGGTGATGTTCTGATAAAAGGAAAAGAATTACTTTTGTCCAAGTGCTGACAAAGCATTCATAATAGGTCACCCGAGCCCCTGAATATGTCTGAAGAAGCACGCAGAGCCCATTCTATGAATAATTAAGTACTATAACTTGGAATTCTAAACATGTGCATCTCGGAGTAAAAAATTTGGCATTAAACTCTGATCTAAAAGAGCTACTCAAGCGTTTTGCAACGATTATCATATTCAGTGCCATCTTACCCACATTCACAAAGCAATTATTTAGTGTGTTTTACTACACGTGAATTCTAGTAAACAAATAACATTCATTGTCAACCATCGATATTGGCATGGGACATATTGGCTCGGTGCAACTAAGATGTGGAAAGAAAACAAGTGCATCAGCTTATTCTACATCTGACTGAAAAACTGAATTTAAAAAAGAAACTATATGCACCATGAATTTCACAATATAATATTCCTCTTGAAGGGAAAACCTTCTTGAAAGGCAGACCTATAAGCTCGCCTAAGGGTAAGTTGTAACGTTCTCTAGCGGAAAACAGGCCATTCTCAGTGACCCAGTGGTAGGGCGTGGGAGTCACCTTCTGGTTCCCTCCGCCACGTACCGTTAGAGAAAGCCCGTTAATACTGCCTAATGTGTAAGACACGGGGGCAGGGGGTCCTCATTAGTATAGGGAAGTACTAAACCGTTGTCCCCTCTTTGTGGGGTTCAAATGCCCCTCTTCAAACAGTGTGTGGGATTGTGTCATTTCACGTCGTATTATCAAATCACCACCGCCCAGAGAGAGCTGCTGACGAGGCAGTGCCCCAGAGAGACCCTGTCCGGTTTAAGTACGGTTGTGTTATTTGTATTTTAGAAACACCAGAAGCACTGTATCGCTGTAAACAGGTATAGTATCAAACGTGCATCGAGGTTCTGCTGATATAACGGGGCCCCATACGTTCCAGGTCAGGATTCTCATCGCTTGAGTCAGGAGACAAGCTTCTTGGAAACTGACCAATGAGATTACGTGCCTCTCCCTTCCATGAATCGTGAATCTTGTAACCAGTCCTTTCCTGGGTATAGGCCTTCCAATGGAAGGTACGTTAAGTAAAACCTTCACCCTACGATCTCTGTCTTGTTTTTTCACCTGCTGTATATCTGGATCTACTCCTCTGGGTTGTGCCCAACACTTAAACTGTAGTTTGAAGAAACTAAGAGCAAAGTGGTTCAGTCAGAGCTAAACCTTCAATAATGCCTGCGATATAACAGGAGTGCATTCCTAGGTCATTGTATGTATCATGGACCTCACCTCGCCCTGAGGACGTGTTCATCGTAAACCTTCCCGCCTGCTGCTGACGGGCCCTGAGGGATCGACCGACCTCACACCTCAGCCGACAATGTGATAAGCAGACCAAAGACGTATAAGTCATGTATGCATTGAAGCATACAGGGCGTGTGGAAACATTTATATTGGAAACAATAAATTCATGTACAGAATACTGCTGATTTGTATTCACTTCAGATTCATACAGAGTTAACTCACAACACAAAATAGTGACCTTTCACAACTCAATTCTTGACCTTTTGACAGCAGTAAGTGCATTTTGTTGTAACAGTTCCCTGTTTTGTTCCTTGATTATCATTAAGCATTAAATTAAACACAATGCTCAAACTGATTATCAAAATTTGTATATCTAAACTTCATAACACCATTTGATAAGCGCACTACAAATCATCCATATTTTTGAATCGGTACAGGGATGCTATTGGACAATTCATTTAGTTTACAATCTCTAAGTTATCAGTTATAAATTATTCTTGTAAGTTCTCTGTTTAAGAACTTCTGCAACTAAGACATCCATTCATTACTATTTCACAAGGACAGATTCCCTAAGACATCACATATATAATCACCAGATTCCTTGGAGCATCTTTTCAGTAAATTAAAGGTATCAATCGTGAATTTAAGAAATGAAATGTCGGTAGCATAGGGGAAGGGTTAAGTTGCTTTGGTCCTTTATCTCAGCATTTTCTGATTAGGTGGAGTTTGGATATGAAAGGTTGCTAAGGAACAAGAGATTCAAATGATTTGTGAAAACTTACCTTGCCAAGGAAAGACATTGTAAAGTCAGCAAGCAAAGAAACTCACCTGAAAATGACAATATATTTTACATCACCATTATTTTCAAAATATGCAATCTGACATCGAATCCTAAATGAACAGGACCCAATTGAACAAATCAATCCAAGTCGGTTCAGAAGCGATTAACAAATACACAAGTATGATTGTATCTGAGGATGTATTTCAACTAAATGTGGGGAAAATGAAGTGGGAGATTAAAGTGGTATCGATCCCACAGACACCCTAAGAACACCCCACCCCTTGTACAACACCCTGTGTGGTAACTGTCTCCCTACAAGAAGATTGAGACCTACATCTTTTGTTTATTGCATTTACAAGACAATGGCCACTCTTTCAAATTCTTCAAATGATTTTTCAATGAGTAATAGTGGCAATTATAACTACTAGATAACAGCAAACAGGGGGAGCATGCTGCAATGGACCACAACCCTGATCAATACCTTCAAGTTCCTAAACAGGTTATTTGTTGAGCACTTCCTGCCCACTTTATGTATGTGTGGGGCTCACACCCACCCCGTGTTTGTAGTCGGCCGGGCTGAAGGCTGCCGATACGATCCATCAGGGGCTGTCAGCACTGAGCCCCGCGGGGTAAGACGACGTGTCTCTGGCCTAGGACGTGGTCCATAATACATGTCACGACCAGGGTAGGCTCTCTGACCTGCCCATAGCTAAGGCTGTCCACACCCAAACCTGAACCCACACCTGAACCCTTCAACTCACCCAAAGAGTATTGAAATGCAACCCACTTCAGAAGAGTCCTGTTCTCAATGCTAAAGAGTCATTCTCTAGACAAATAAGGCATCTTTTGAAGCAGCGGGCTAGTGCTGAATCTTTATTTGGTTTTTGCTTCATATTGTTCTCAATATCTGTATCTGATTCTATGGACGTCGATGCCTCTTCTCAGAAATAGCCGCTGCATCTTGAACTTCGGACAGCTTCTCCCCGTGTCACACACACTGACCATTTCCCCAATGGCTCCTTCCAGCTTCCGCCCGTTCCATTCGTCCATTCCATTTCCAGTAGCTACCTATCTGGCCTGCCACTTTGCCCTGGCTTTGGTGCTTTCTGTCCATCTATCCCCTTTGTAGGTCCTTTTATCTCCATGTCCGGAGCCCCTCTGCCCCCCCTGACCCCTTGGCCCGGTCGGGCCCTATTACGGTCCCCGATTCACTGTAACCCTGAGAGTCACTTGGAGCTCAGTTCACGCCTCAAAGCCACACCAAAAGGGGTGACAAGGGTATCGGGGAACCTCCTGATTAGATTTCAGAAGGTTTGGGCTACCAGACTTCACAAATTGTGTCAATTTTGGTTATGATTTGAACCCTTTTGAAACTGGGTACAGAGGAATTGGGATTCTGTCTGAGTTGGTTTATAAAGGATACCCTTGTGTGCTGAATATTGGACTATGATTATAATTTGAATTCATTCCACAAATATACCTTCCAATTACAAAACTGCACCCCACCAGCATGTCTTTAAAAAATCAGGTGTTAGTGTCCTGGTAAAAGTTTAAAACCCTAAACCTTCAGTGGTCCATTACATAACCAAACTCTCGCAAAAATGAGAGCACAGTGAGGGTTTAGAAATGGGTTTTGCTGTTGCGAAACTTCAACAGCAATTTTTACCCATTCATAATCATTTCCAAGCGTTGAAATTTCTCACACAATTTTGCAGAATTCAAATTAGTTGAGAAGAACTAGCATAATTGAATATAACATACACAGCGATGTTGCTGGTTCGAGAGTTCTAGGATTAGCCTCGCCGTTGGTGCAAACCCTCAGAACAGCAAGAGGATTATTCTTTGTACCACAGAAGCTTACAATTCTGAGAACTAGAAATTGTAATAAAGCTCAGCAAACACCTTTTAATAACAGAGACATTGAATATTATTTGAATTTACTTAAAGTACATGTTTGTAGCGAGGATTTAAATTTACCATAAAAGACAAATTGATATCAGCTGGCAGACAAATGCCTTTCCTGTATAACATCATGTTTCTTGAACCACAATACCTTTGGATCTACTTGTTTTTGTACTATGACTATTTGCTACATCATGATATGTGAACCGGGTTCTACTCGGGCTTATCCCCTTTCATGTTGGTTCTCCCAGGAGCACTAGACCCTCACCTCCGGACCGGGGTCCCGGTCTCTATTTATTGTCATTATCCTGCCGCGGGGTCCTTCGAGCCTCCACTAATCTTCCTATTGGTCCCAAAGCCCTTCCCAATGCTACACGCCCATCACTGACCACTGTCTAGGTGCCCCTTGCTGACCAGTCTCTTACAATCCCACTACCCTTTCAAGGCGCCCTCCTTCTTCCTGTCCTCTAGCTTCTGTCAGTTTCTTTTTGCAAAGTTGCGACATAACAGAATTTTTCTGTTACCATACCATTTTGGTCACTCTGTTACTTACTGAAATGTCACGTAGCAGTTACCTTATTTAATGGTGAGTACTTTTAAAGAAAGATGATTGTCAGGTTAGAACTATAGATCTGTAGTTGAATCAATTTATTCATGTGCTGATCAATTGAAAAGAATGTCAGTGTAACAAACTGATTAGGTGAGGTTAAAGTCTCCTATATATATATATATATATATATATTCATATATATATATATATATATAATAACAGAGTAATAAAATAGATTTCTAGGGTTCTATTCCCACAGGGGCTTGACTTTATTTGATGACCACATTACAAGAAAGGGTTATCTATTTTATTACAAAGTTATCATAGACCATTAAGTTATTTAGAAAAAGAAGATACAATGAAATCCTAGGTTTATTTTATGAACATTGTGTAATATCAATCGTATTGCTAGCAAAATCAGCTTAACTGAAGAATGCAACCAGAACGTTCTATAATGTTTCAATAATGTTGCAGTGGGAGATTGCAGCAACGTTATTGGAAGCCAACAAAATAACATAACAAGAACCAAATCAGAACCAAACAGAACATTGCTGTAACGTTATAATAACGTTTCATGCTTGGCTGGGTCTACTCCTTGTTTCAGTGTTCATTGTGTCACTGAGTACCAAACTAAGGCAAGAGATTAATACTGAAAAATATCTGCCTTGGCCCTCATTCCCTCTGACTGATCAGCCCCTCTTTTATCTTGCATTTGTCATAATCATGTTGCTTTCCTTGATTGTTTGACTTTTCTGTAGACCTCTTTCCCTCTTTATGGCTATCTAATATTACTGGTCACTTGTGAATATATAGGAAGATAAGATAAACCCAATAAAGACACAAATAAATAAACATGTGCCCCCCACTACTTCCCTACTAATTTGTTTGCCTTTATTGTACTTCATATGTAGTTCTATATGAAGCATCCGTCCTCTGCCATACCCCTTTAATTCCTACCACTCAGCATGCCTCATCTCAAACCCATCGCCTTTTTATGGCCTCTCCTAAAATTAGCCCGTCCCATCCTGTCTCTCATTCCTGCCCACCGGTGCCCTTTTCAGGAGGGGTGCTTTATGAGTTGTGACTTTCATCCTATTAGATCACCACTTCCCTCTCTTTGATTTCCTCCCACTTAGAGCTGCCACCACTGCCTCCGAGCATCGCTGTCTCTGGGCCCTATGTCGGTTTATCTCTGGGCCCTATGTCAGCCTACCTCTACCTCCGGGCCCTATGTCAGTCTACCTCTGGGCCCTATGTCAGTCTACCTCTGGGCCCTATGTCAGTCTACCTCTGGGCCCTATGTCAGTCTAACTCTGGGCCCTATGTCAGTCTACCTCTACCTCTGGGCCCTATGTCAGTATAACTCTACCTCTGGGCCCTATGTCAGTTTACCTCTACCTCCGGGCCCTATGTCAGTCTACCTCTGGGCCCTATGTCAGTCTACCTCTGGGCCCTATGTCAGTCTAACTCTACCTCTGGGCCCTATGTCAGTCTACCTCTACCTCTGGGCCCTATGTCAGTCTATCTCTACCTCCGGGCCCTATGTCAGTCTACCTCTGGGCCCTATGTCTGTCTACCTCTGCCTCTGGGCCCTATGTCAGTCTACCTCTGGGCCCTATGTCAGTCTAACTCTACCTCTAGGCCCTATGTCAGTCTACCTCTGGGCCCTACGTCAGTCTATCTCTGGGCCCTATGTCAATCTACCTCTGGGCCCTATGTCAGGCTACCTCTGGGCCCTATGTCAGTCTAACTCTAACTCTGGGCCCTATGTCAGTCTAACTCTACCTCTGGGCCCTATGTCATTCTACCCCTGGGCCCTATGTCAGTCTACCTCTGGGCCCTATGTCAGTCTAACTCTAACTCTGGGCCCTATGTCAGTCTAACTCTACCTCTGGGCCCTATGTCAGTCTACCTCCGGGCCCTATGTCAGTCTACCTCTACCTCAGAGTCCTATGTCAGGCTACCTCTACCTCTGTGCTCTATGTCAGTCTACCTCTGGGTCCTATGTCAGTCTAGTTCTACCTCTGGGCGCAGGCTCTGAAATTTAATGTACATAAGTTAAGGAATACTTCTTCTTTGTGTCTATGTCCTTTAGTAGCCCAGTCCCATGAAAAGGTGACAAGGATGATCTGATAAGGGGCCAGTTCATCTGTTATTACAATGTTGGACACAATTAATTAAATCACTTTAGCACCACTCTAGTTACTGTTTTTAGCTGCCAGTCATGGGATCAATTTATAAAGCAATACCAGTTTTGAAGTGCCATGATATTGACAACTTCACTGAATTATCATCAAATGGCTGATAAATGCCCTGCTTTTGCTATGTGGTATCTCTTGGACAAAACTGTACATTCTGGGAAGTCAGCCACCTTGAATGATCGATAGGACACCTACAGAAAGTTTACACTGGTTCAAAGCTAAGATCTTCAGATCCAATGAACTGTAATCTCGCTGTTTTAACACCAATTATTTCTCCTTATGAAATTCTATAGGTTGAGGCTTACAGGTTTAAAGAACAAGAGGGTCCTATTCTTATGTAATTCCTCTTTTTATCACCACAAACCCTCAATTATAAACCTATCTACTTAATTCCACCTATTTCTTGTGCCATCTCTCACAGCTCCCTCTAACCTCCCCTGTCCACCCTTAGGTCCAGCTCTCCCCCGTCTCCCCCGTCTCCCCCTTCCCCCTGTCTCCCCCTTCTCCCCCTGTCTCCCCCTTCCCCCTGTCTCCCCCTTCTCCCCCTTCTCCCCCTTCTCCCCCTCCTCCCCCTTCTCCCCATGTCTCCCCCTTCTCTCCCTTCTCCCCCTTCTCCCCCTTCTCCCCCTCCTCCCCCTTCTCCCCCTTCCCCATGTCTCCCCTTGTCTCCCCCTTCTCCCCCTGTCTTCCCCTTATCCCCCTGTCTCCCCCTTCTCCCCTTGTCTCCCCCTTCCTGCCCTGTTAACCAGCTGATGTAGATGTCACCCGACACACGTGCCTCGTGGGCCCATCCGTCACGTGATAAATAAGGCTATCATGTGACTGCTGAGCGGAGGTGGTGGTCGGATTAGGGCGGCCAGATCCCTGACAGGGGCCCGCGCCTATTATGGGGGCCCAAAGGTACGTAGAAGGGGACAATTCACTCTGTATAATAAAGAGTGCTTTTTTTTATCAAACCTTTCACAACAACAACATCCAAAGAAATAAAACTAGGCTACATGGAGAGCAGCCATACCAGCTGCAGTTTAGTTGTTTGATACTATAAAGTGTAAGAGAATTGCAGACTTAAAGGTACTATGGGGTGTTCAATTAAGCTTCTATATAGGAATATATTGGAATAATATAACAAATTTCACTGTTATGGATAAGAGATAGAGCTTGATAATGATGATCTTTACCATTACCATTACTAAACGGCCTCGAGTACCATTGATTGAGTAAGGCCTTAGACAGTCATCGTCACTTTCCATATCTGTGGGTTTGCAACAGGTGAATTCATGTGTAACTGAAAATGTATATGGATATAGTTATACCTATATATTTGATGTTCTCAGGAAGAGGTACGTCAGAATAAGTATTTAACCTATCGTTACATCTATACTATCTCCTGTGAGTAGGTTCTGAAAGGAACGCTCCAATGACACATCCTCCTAGTTCAGATCTTTATTCCCTACTGAAGAGTACTTGCATGCCTACTAATGTGGGCGCAGGGCCTTGATGCATGCAAACTTCAACAGAACCCAGTAGAATGTTGCTGCAACGTTATAATAACGTCACATGCTTGGCTGGGAAGTAGCTTAAAGTAAAAGTCCAGACTACTTTTGAACATCCCAATTAGTGACTTTGGTGTCAGGCCATACTAGAACAGTCCATCTATCTACATTCTACATCGTTACTTTCACTGACCTGAATAACAGAAGGCCCAGTACCTTCGCTTCAAATAAGCAGCAATAACTATAAAATGATTATGAAAATTGCGTTTATGAGGGTTTTATAAAAAAAAGATATTGCTTTAATTGGGCTTATCATAGTATAGCCATATATATTTGGGCTCAATAGGGAGTTGAATAGATAAGCATGACTCTACAGCTGATACATGTGCAGAGGTGATGTACTGTGTGAGGTGCATCGGTTGGAGAACGTGTCTTACAGCGGTCATTAGTTTGTCAGCCAGGATTTCATTAGAGGACCAAATATACTTCAAACATATGTCGTGGGGGAGACGAGGCGTTTGTACTTTCCTTGTCAAGACCACAATGAACCAAAAGTTTCAAGCTTGGTGCCAACTGGGAATCTATCCCATAATTTTGGCACTTGTGGGGAAAAATTTTTTTTCATACAATATAATTTTATTTTATGAAGAAAATTAAAAAATACTTCAAACATATGCATCAAATACTGTTAATGCTTTCCTCAGTGTTATTGAATTGAAACTGCAGCATTGTTCCAGTTACAGGGCCATTTCAAAAGTAGGTCCATACAATACATTTAATTGAACCCTGGGACAACAGTTATATATACACATCACTGTAATAAAGCCAGGTTAGGTTCTACAAGAATAACAGACCACTTCAATGTGGTTTCTGCTGGAAAGCGCCTTTCATAGTCGACTCCACTTGTAAGATCTATACATCATACTGTTTTTGCTTACTTAAACCCTGGCAGTACTCCTCATAAAGTAGAAAAACGAACATTACTTTAATACTTCCCTTTTTCTTGCCCTTTTACAGTAACATTAGTAGCTAATGTGGTTTGTTTTTAGCTGCCCCTGAATCCACAGCTGGCCTCCCATAGGGCCCTTCTCAGACCTCAGACTTTGATTGCCCTGTTGGTTTAGCGGGTCCAGCACCCCGATGACCCGCAGCTTAAAGCCTAAGCCCAATCAATAACTCAGTAATGACTGCGGCCCTTCACTCATTACAGGCAGTCGTGGGAGGGAACGGGTCCTGAACAGGGACTCAGCCGGAGCGGTCTATAACTCACCAAACGGCCCAAGAACAGGGCCTCAGCTGAAGCGGTCTATAACTCACCAAATGGCCCAAGAACAGGGCCTCGGCCGGACGGGTCTATAACTCACTGAACAGTCTCTCCCCAGCAGCAGAACAGAACCTCACACAGCCATGTCTATAGCTCACTGAACGGCCAAATGAACAGGGCTTCAGCCAGCCAGGTCTATAACTCACCAAACGGCCCAAGAACAGGGCCTCAGCTGGAGTGGTCTATAACTCACTGAGCGGCAGAACAGGGCCTTAGCCGGCGGGGGTCTGTAACATACCGAACGGCCAAACAGGGCCATAGCCAGCTGGGTCTATAACTCACTGAATGGCAGAATGAACAGGGCCTCAACTGGCCGGGTCTATTACTCACTGAATGGTCTGTCACTGAATGACAGGGCCTTAGGGCGCTGGGTCTATAACTCACCATAAGACCGAACACACAGGGCCTCAACTGACCAGGTCTGTAACTCACCAAACCACAAAACAGGGCCTCAGCCAGCTGGGTCTATAACTCACTGACTGACCTCACTCAACGGCAGAACAGGGCCTCAGCGAGCCTGGTGCATAACTTAACAAATGACAGAATAGGGCTACAGCCAGCGGGGTCTACAGCTTACCCAACGGTCAACAAGGACTCAGCCAGCAGGGTCTATAACTCATCGAACTGCTAAACAGTGCCTCACTTTTACTGTCACTGACCTTAACAGCAGTCTAGAATACAGTTGGCACCCTATATGTTAAACCTCCCCAGCTTGGGGTGGCTTCACCCCTACACTAGTAGTTAACACTTGGCGCCCCATATCTTAAACCCCTACACTAGTGGTTAACACTTGGCGCCCCATATCTTAAACCTCCCCCAGCTGGGGGTGGCTTCACTCCTACACTAGTGGTTAACACTTGGCGACCCATATCTTAAACCTAGGCAGCTTGGGGTGGCTTCACCCCTACACTAGTGGTTAACACTTGGCGCCCCATACCTTAAACCTCCCCAGCTGGGGATGGCTTCACCCCTACACTAGTAGTTAACGCTTGGCGCCCCATATCTTAAACCTTCCCCAGCTGGGGGTGGCTTCACCCCTACACTAGTGGTTAACACTTGGCGCCCCATATCTTAAACCTCCCCCAGCTGGGGGTGGCTTCACCCCTACACTAGTGGTTAACACTTGGCGCCCCATATCTTAAACCTCCCCAGCTGGGGGTGGCTTCACCCCTACACTAGTAGTTAACACTTGGCGCCCCATATCTTAAACCTCCCCAGCTGGGGGTGGCTTCACCCCTACACTAGTAGTTAACACTTGGCGCCCCATACCTTAAAGCTCCCTAGCTGGGGGTGGCTTCGGCCATTGACAGCTGAGAGCTGCCAATGCCTATAAAACTCGACACCTAGAACTGATGGTGGAAACCTGTCGTCCGGCCTCCCTACTGACCAGGGGCCGAGAGGGCAGGGGTCAAAGGTCAGGTTCTAAGGGGAGAGAAGGGACCAGAGGTCTGGTCAGGCATGAAAGGTCTATATTATGTTGTGGTATTCTTTTAGAGATGAAAAAGTCAAAGGTTTTTCGTTAAGAGATGCACACAATGACTGTACATAATAGAGGTAAAATAGTAAATAGGGAAATTTTGTGATACCAATCCATCTCCTTCTCTATATCTATATATTTGTGCAGGTAATGATATAAAACCGTTCAAAGCACTAATAAGGCATTCTTCATGTTCCTCTTGCCTATGGAGGTTTTCTTACAACTGATGGCCATGTGGTCCAAATCCAATGCACACATTGACCAACACTACCCCCTGGTCCCTGCTCATTGTGGTTGGTCGACTATAAGATGCCCCACCATATGGAAAGAGGACTTTAGAGGATGTCACATGTATAAACAGGTACAGCCTATACAGGATAGCGCGAGGTACTATTAACCTTCAAAGACTACAATCAGAATGCATATATATGTACTAGGACCGTATTAAATTGTAATTATAAGTCTATTTGAAGACTTGTGCAGACTTATACTAGGCTGCTGGGGGTGACAGGACACTTACCCCTCAGACACTTACCTCCCATATACTTAAGTTGGGGGGGGGGGGGTAAGTGTCCAGGGGGTAAGTAACCTGGGGGTAAGTGTCCAGGGGGTAAGTGTCTAGGGAGTAAGTGTCTAGGGAGTAAGTGTCTAGGGAGTAAATGTCCTAGGGGGTAAGTGTCCAGGGGGGAAGTGTCCAGGGGGGAAGAGTCTAGGGAGTAAGTGTCTAGGGAGTTAGTGTCCTAGGGGGTAAGTGTCCAGGGGATAAGTGTCCAGGGGATAAGTGTCCAGGGGGTAAGTGTCTATGGAGTAAGTGTCCTAGGGGGTAAGTCGTTGCTTTAGAATTATAAGGTACTAAGTCAGTTTTGGTGTTATAAGGTGCTAAATGAAATTTTGATCAAAATCAAATCTAAGGGTGATGGTTAATGTTCTGTTAAAAAATAATTCCAAACAAATGTTTTTAAGTACCCCTAATTGAAGCATCAAAATGTATATTTGATAGGTTTTGAATGAATCCATATAGCACTAAAATATATGCCCCTTCTAGACCTTTTTCTTCAGTCTAATAAGGATCTAACTTTATTTGGTACCGTATAAGCAGACTCCTTTCCCTATAAAGAACCATAATTGTTTAGTGTTATAAGGAGCTAAGTCTGTTTGGTACCATATAAACAGACTCCTTTCCCTATAAAGAACCATAATTGTTTAGTGTTATAAGGAGCTAAGTCCGTTTGGTACCATATAAACAGACTCGTTTCCCTATAAAGAACCATAATTGTTTAGTGTTATAAGGAGCTAAGTCCGTTTGGTACCATATAAACAGACTCCTTTCCCTATAAAGAACCATAATTGTTTAGTGTTATAAGGAGCTAAGTCCGTTTGGTACCATATAAACAGACTCGTTTCCCTATAAAGAACCATAATTGTTTAGTGTTATAAGGAGCTAAGTCCGTTTGGTACCATATAAACAGACTCGTTTCCCTATAAAGAACCATAATTGTTTAGTGTTATAAGGAGCTAAGTCTGTTTGGTAATATAAACAGACTCCTTTCCATATAAAGAACCACAACCATTCAGTATTAGAAGAAACCTATCCAGATATGACCCTTTTAAAAGAATGTGAGGACCAGCTGTTTAGGAGTATTGCTCAGTGTTATAAGGTACTAAGTATAATTAGGCCCTTATTATTAGAAGCATATTCTTTAAATATGTTAGTGTCATTACTTAACAATGATGAAAGCTGGATTAGGTCCTTCTAAACAATACAAAATGAAGCCAGTGACTGAGAAATATCTAGTGTCAAATCATTTTAATCCACCAAAAAGCCTTACAAAAGGAAAAATAGTGGAAATTAACAATTCGATTTGTTAACATAAAGGGTATAAACATAATGATGGGGCTCTTGAATAGTTAAATTTAGAAATAAGAATTATATCTTGAAGCTAAACACAGTTGTCTGGTCTAATTTCTTATTCACTTCAAATGGCAAATTCGTGAAACCCATAGGTTCATTTGATAGGTGCAGGGCAGGGGAAGATCCAGAGATTTTTGTAAACCCTCCTGGTTCAAGAATGTTACATACAAAAATGCAACATTTTGCCAAAAATCAGGGAGGGGGCATGCATATCTCCCTAATTCCCTTCTAAATCCATCACTGCATGGGGATTAATGAAAACCTTTAAAATCATCATTAATGGAAAATTCACTGTCTAACATTGCATGGGTTTAATGGGAAAAACAATTTTTACATAATTCACATCCATAGATAATAACTGATTACTACACTTAATACAGTAAATATATGGATAGGAGGTGGCACTCTTGTTATATTTTCTTTAAGTTTTTTCTTTTTATCATTTTTCACTTGCTGCTGAAATATTTGTGTACTTTATACCTTTTCTAAACACACGTGACATGATCAACCCTAGGTTTTGTGGGGTTTTGGAGTGTTCACATTTTGGGCTCAAGTCAACTATTCAAAAAGATATAAGGAGTGTGTTGAAAAATGCCCTGTGGCTTCATAAGTTACTCAATATTAGGTAACTGTGTTTTGGGGCCGAGAACTACATCTACTTCAGGGCAGTCCTCAATGCCCCTTCCTGGGGCTATTGTTTGGCCACTGCAACACTTGGGTCAAAGGGTGCTCGAATCCCCTAAGACCTTTAGGTCTTGTCCAAGGTCTGTCCTCAGGTATGAATTATTACACCCTTCACTTCTTTAAGAGAAAGGGTTTAACATAATGTAATAGTGTGTTTTAGGTAGACATAGAACTTACTGATTTTGAAATATATAACCTTTAAATTTAACAGTGTTTGACAATCTAATGAATAGCTCTCCACAGGAAGACAGAGAAGAGTCCCTGGTATCTATAACTTCACCATACTACATCATATTGCTAAGTATAAAGTAGCATGCTGTATCCTAGATGAAGGACAACAAAGCCAACACCTAGAGAGCAGCAGTCCCTCAGCTAGAGTAAACTACCACTCTTGAAATAGATTTTCATCTGTAAATATCTAGTTGGATGGCTGTGTTCCCCAGAGAACCCAAGAGAACCCTGCTTCCAACTGACAGCAATCCCTGCAGGCTGATAGGTATTATTAAGCTGACTTGTACCATTTTGACTCTTCCATAATGTAGATTAACTTGTTTTCTTCTATTGCTGGGTACGTTCCAAGAAGGGTGCTATAGGTTGTGGTATTGACCAGTAAAATTTGTTTGATTAATCAAGAATGATTCTAATAGTGCAATGAATCACTGCAGGCTGTGGACATGTCCCAGATTTGAGGAATGCATTGTAGTCCATTGTCATCTTCAGGGATTTGATGGTTGGGCTAGTTTAACATCTGGCCAACCCTTCTGGGTTCTCGTACCAGAATGCACAAAGTAAAGCTTTGCAGCTAGTTTTATACCACATGGATGGTGACTCAATCTATATGATTTAGGAGAAACCCACCACTGGGTTCAATACCCTACTCTTTTTGAAGAGTGGCAAGGAGTCTTTAATGTCCCATAGAAAGGACACCACACATCCAGCCTTTGATAACCCTATTGGGGACACAGGGTGCCCCTTTTAGCCATCTCTTACAACAAGCAGGGGATACTGGGGAAACATTCTTCACAGGGAGCTCCAAAAGGGGCCCACCCCGGTCCCCCACAGGGTGATCTTTGGGAACTCTGAGAGTGCCAATTCCTGATAACAACTACCCTCAAGGCTGCCATGGGCTGTGGTCCTGCCCCTTCTGGAAACTGACAATCTGACAGATTTAGTTGGCGACATCTAGTTTGCTAAGGTGGTGATGTCAACATCAGATTTGGAATGGCTGCTAAAGAAGATGGAGAATACAGACTCTGGAAACACAGATCTCCACTAGCCCACTGGAAGTTAGTTGTCAGTCATGGTGGGATTGTCAGCCTCAATGAACAACCATAGAGGGTGGGGGAAATCCTTACCCTGTGAGTTGGTCTCACTTATCACTCAGTGTAGCAGTGGTTCCATCTTCCCAGAGGGTGTATAATCCTAGAGAAGGTATGGTGTACATCTCAGGGTGCCTCCACCCCATATCTTGCAAGGTCAATAACACTGTTACGCTGGTGTGCACCCACTCGATGCTCCTAGACTTGGCCTAATCACTGTCTTGATAGTTCTACAATTTCCTGCCTGAATCCCTCTCCACAGTGGGCACTATCTGTTGATGCCTGTGATGAAATTACCAGGGTGCTTGGTCAGTCAATTGTCCAGGGTACAAGGAGGGACCTCATCCCATCATGTAACCACATAGGAAGTCATGAAAGGAGAAATAGAAAAACCCTGGACACAAGACAAAACCATCTTCCTAGAGAAGTATTGCTGTGTCCATGAGTGGCTTGTTATGGCCCAGTAACAATCAGTGGTACAGACTCCATTGGGGTTGCCTTTACTATAGAAGCAATTAATGGACAGGTCACTGGAGTCACACAAGTAGCTAAAGCTTTAAAAGGGATTCCTGGCTCCAGAGATGCCGTTTAGGTAATACCTGGTATGCCCTACAAAGAGCATGATTCACTCAAGATTAGATCTGCCTTGCTCTCAACCTGCATCTTGACCTGACAGTTGTTGGGTTGATCAGTATTTGTCACAGTCCATCTATCCTCCGTCTGAGATAGTAGCACCCTCAACCATGGACATTCTGCTGACAACTGTATTGATATCTGTTCCCTTGGTATCCCCTCAAGGTGGCAGAATATGGTACCATATCTTCCATGGTTTCTGTTCCTCTAGGCAAGCCGCTGTCAGCAGGGTGACTCATGAAGTCGGAGGAATGGTGTCAGGACAACCTGAAAATTGATCAAACCTTGCCCACTACCTCCAGATTCAGGGCCAGACCTGCCACCACCAACATGGTCACATGATAGACTTGAACCTCAGAGTTTTTGGCCCTGCATTCAAATGGACAAGGGTGATCACAGGCTTCTGTCCTCAGGGTAACCCGACTGCAATAAGGTTGGGACAAGAGTCTCTAACCTTGCCCCCATTGCTTGGCCCCCAGCTCTACACTACCCATCCTCCAGGTTGACTGGTCCTTCCATCTTTCCAAAACAAACCACCTGCCATACTTTTTGGTAACTAATTACTATTACTGGATTGCTTCACTTGGAAAACACGGCCACCTCATGAGTGGTCCCTCTTGCTCATTCTGTCTGAGAACAATTACAGCCTATCTCAGTTCATCCTGTAGGGTTGCCTTCTCTACCAGTCCCTTGGATGACTAATCTGGATTTGCATCCCAACATAAAGGCCTAGCCCACAGGCATTCCCTGCCAACTGAGAGGGAACCCTCAGTACACACTGGTAGAAAGAGACTCACAACTATGACAGTGTGCGTCTTTTCCGTATGCTTCTTCCAATAGCAGGCTGTACTGCTGGACCAAGCCTCTTTACTCCATACACACAAACACATCTTCTTAGATCCTCTATTTACCTTGTTAATGTGCCTTGTTACATTTTTAATATTTTGGTCCAATTGTTTTGATTCTTCATCATTATCTAAGAGTAGAGTACTTTCGATGTGCACAGCTTTGATGATAGGGATCATGTTAAGTTCATCTCCAGGAGGGATTTTTTTATAGACCTTTATCTCCCTCACCCCTACAGCTTGATTGGGGCCAGCTGAAAGTCAGTCAGATTTCACAATGTGGTGATAGTATAATGCTATACCCCACCACCAAGGGTGCTGCCCTACTATTGCCTTTTCCAGCCCCTATTCCGACAGTGTAAGGTGCCACCTGGTCCTCCTCATATCAGCACATGTTTTGGATGGAAGGCCTGTGAACCAAGACATACTAAATGTCTGCTGCACATGCTCTAAGTTTCAAGGTAAAGACTCAACACTCCACCCATGGTCGCTCCTATGCTGTCAAGCTGCCTCCACCTGAACCCCAAGAGAAGCCAGACAACTACTGGTCACCTGGTGTCACAACTTCATCAGCTTGTCCAGCAGCCATCTTTCCTTAGCTCCACCACTAGTTAGTGATTAATTCTGGCACCTCCCACATCCAGCCCTAATTTGCACATGTTTGTATATTTAAGTTAGTCTACCTCCACTGATTTTATTATCAGCCAACAGTCTAACTTCTTCCACCATATGCATGTATTCTTGCTGCTTGATCAGAGAGGCCACTCTTCAAGCATGAAAAATATGAAATGTATTGAAACAACATTTCCATATGTTATTGCAGTAACAACTAAGATAGCCTATACTTCAGTATTAAAGCTCTGATACCAAAACAAATCATATGTATATGAAATATTGTACATAAATACTTGGTGGTACCTGATACAAATACAATTTTCTTCTCAAATTAAGGGAATTTAAAAAAAATGGTATTCAAGCAAAATATATAGAAATCTGTATTTAGACAAAAATGTGGCATCTTTGTCAGTGGCCATCCACAAAGGCACAGTGTTCTGTTGTTGTATGAGGCAACCTAACACTTTGAGATACTCAATGTCAACCATTTTCAGGTCACTTCTCAAGTGTTTAGAAAAATTCAAGTTATTTCACATATTTCGCCTGATAATTCATAAAATTTTCACAATAGGGTTTAAGGGGTTAAACAGGAACATGTTTGATTAGATTATTTGTTTTGCCCACTTGTATGGAGCACCCTGGATATATTCTAAACTGAATTTCTCCTAAACAATAAAGTTTTCTTTGTAAGTGACCAATCATGTGTAATTGTGAGATAGTATAATAGCATGTATTTGGTTCAAATTATAATGAAAAAGATTTACTTATAACCCTTTTAAGATATCTGGTGCATTCATGCATCACCACAGTAAAGACGCCAGGTGGATTAACCCTTCAGACCCCAGAGACTATATTCATTAAATGCCGGATTTCTCCAGGATTCCTATGGATTTCCTCTTGGAATTCCCTATTTTCCTTACCATTTATGAAGTTCAAAGTATGGCCGACCCCTACTAACTAATGTTATAAAAATCTTGTCTACAGTATTGATTAGGAAATTTCATCACCTTTTAAACAATATATTAGACGCCTATGTATGTTAAAAACAATGTCATGTCACCGTGTTCTACATGGAAAAACAAGGAAAAATTACGGAAAAACAGCTGTTTTTTCTGGGCGGCTACGGCCGGATTGGAGAATACACCCTCGGGTGGCCATGGCAGGATTGGGGTCTAAAGGGTTAATGCATCAACTGCAACATTCTTTAAAATTCACATAAAACCCTAAAATTCCATTCACATTGGGATTTGCTTTATGTTTTTGTTTATTTTGATCAGGATTTATTCTTTTGTCAGGAACACATTGCGCAAATATGGATAAGATAATTGCCCCTCAAGGCCTGTAGGGAAATCTTTCAGGCAGAAATGGCACCAAAAAGCACAATTCATAAGTATGCCTTGTGTCAGGAAAGGGATAAAGGTGTATATTAATAGGCAATTTTGGGTATTACCCACAGTTGGAACCTTTTCCCATGAAAGTGTATAGCATTACAGTACCTAAATGTTCACTTCATGAGGTGCTAACAGAAGTTAGAGCATTATAATACCAAATATTATCACATTTGTATCTTTAGTCTTACATGCTATAAGCTCCCAAGTAGGAGTTTGCACCTTTTTACACAGTATGCTTCTTCATAGACGCCTCAATTATTTAGTTCTAAAAGGTGCTAACTGCAGTTAGTGCCTTATAATACAAGGTATAACCATATTTGTATCTTTAGTTTTTTGCGTTATAAGGTGCTAAGCAGGTTTAGTACCTTCTTACACGGTGCATTCTGCTCATTGGTCCCAGAATGTTCAATCCTTATAAGGCACTAAGGCACATTAGTGCTTTATTACACTTAAGATTTAGACCGTCAATAGGTGCTAAGTCAATTTTCTTTAAATGCACTAGATTTTTTTATTTGAAACTACATCTATCATGTTTCTATTACTAATATATGAACATATACCAAATATAAAGACATAGTCTTGAATAGTTTTAGAGGGACCAACAGAAACATGTAGTTTTCATTCTAAGGGCTCTCTCTCAAATTGTGGTCTCACTGGGGAAAGTGGAGTTAGCACCTTTTAATTCTAAGGCAACGAAGTGTCCAGGGGGTAAGTGTCCAGGGGGTAAGTGTCCTAGGGGTAAGTGTCTAGGGAGTAAGTGTCCTAGGGGGTAAGTGTCCTAGGGGGTAAGTGTCCAGGGGGTAAGTGTCCACTGGGTATATGTCCAAGAAGGTATGAAGATAAAGGGAAAGTCGGTTTAAAAAACAAATCGTATAAATATTTGTCTTTTCAATCAATTGTGTACATAATAAAACTAACAATTCCAATGCTAAAGATCATAATATCTTTACATATTATCATCATATATTTGACAGACTCTCAACTCTAAGAACTGTTGTGCTACAGCACAAGGTTGTGCTGTTACAAAACTCTCATACCTCTATTTCCACTGGATCGAATAAGCCAATCCCAGTATACATCAACATCACATTTTACCATGAAATTACATAGTGATTTCTTTCTAATTTAATCCTCAAAAATAGATGTGTAAAACTAAATGAACGATGGCGGTTTAGTTGATAAATTGCTCCTAAAATTTGTAGAATTCAGCTTTATATATTGGCCTTTTTCCCATAGGAACCGATGGTAAAGCCTATCAGCTCAGCCTATAATGTCCAACCCTATTTTACCTAAAATGCAGCATTTGATTGGCTGGCAAACCTGCAAATCTGGCAATGGGTCAAATTTAAGAAATTATAATATTTTTAGGAACACTTGGGGATATAAAAAAACATGATTGTTACTTAATTCAGTGAACTCTAGGAGACAAGAGTGGCTTATAAAGTAATTTTGTCCAACCCCTGTCCAATCCTTGGATACACCCAATGTGGGATGGGCTTATTAAGTTGACGTTAAAAGGGAAAAACTATCATGAAAATCCTGTAAAGAGTACAGCTCGTTACAATCATTGTAAGTCGTTTTTTTAGTGTCAAAACTTGTGTTGTTATGTTCGAAGTAACAACGAACGATTGCAATATTTTATTATTTTCATTGTTATGAAACACATTGTGGAAAAGGCCACTGGTGTTATCAGGCAGCATCAGTAAGAGTAACACCACTCGCTCAGCACAAGGCTGAACACCCCACAATCTGATTGACGGATTACGATATTTGGTGCAGGGAAAACGTCTTATTTCATTGAGAAACCATTCTTATTATTACAATTTATTTTCAAATTGCTGGTTCACAAGACAGATCTGTTTTCATTTCTTAAATTCTGGTATAAATCCTTTTGAAATGACATTGTTTACCTTGAATAAAGGACCAATTTTATCTGATAAGGCTGTAAAATATGATGGATCAGCAATACATTTTTCAATCGTGCTTTGTACCTTCTTTTTGAAGTCAACTGGTGAGGTGATTAATGTTAGAAAAACAAGAAGAATTAAAGTAAGCCTATGAAATAAAGCATACTTTTATTTTTGGACATTTTCCTCCTAGCAATGTTCCAAAGTCTGTTTGATGCCTAGGGATACCACTTATGACCATACAGAGTGATTTCCCCCTAACATTGAACAATTCCACAGAAGCAATAGAGCCACAGTTAAGATCTTAGGACAGTGTAATTCAATAAAGCTGATATTTCTTCGTTTTGACAGGGTTTCATTCAACCCTCTCCTGGCTGCTTTTATGTTGTTCAATTCTCCCAACCATGGCAGCTTACTGCCATCCTGTTTATATTATAAGTGGACCTAAATCCTAAATCTAAATGCATCCTGGGGAAATTGGAGGTATATAGTCCCTGACACCCTATTGCCTACTCAATCTGCTTGCTTAACCTAGATCATGCTAATTGAACTTTAGGTGAGGCCCTTTGTTAAGGCCCGGTCCACCTGCCATACCCACTCCCAGAATAGAGCCCTAATGAGCTGCTCCCGGGGACACGAGAGAGTCGCTCCCAGAGCCATGAACGAGCCGCTTGACTTTAAACCCATCCACAAATAACCTCAGCTGGTGCCCGGCGACTCAAGCCGCTCAGGCGTAAAGGCCCCAGAGGCAGGCCGGTCACCAGCCTACTTCTCCGAATCGCTTTAATAGATTTAAATTGAGTTACCTGGAGATTGGGATCGGGACAAGTGAATTGAGCACCATCAGACCTAGGTGTTGTTTGTGGGTACTTAGCTCTAAGACTTCTCATACACCTAATACAGTTAACCTCTCAACAGGCTGATAACATAGAAATGTGAATTTTGTGATTGAGGGAGGATATAGGCTGGAGGTATTACATTAAAGGGATAACGTATTGTTAACAGCTGTGCCCCCTAGTGGGAAAATTTTAGAATCCTTAAAACTTAGAATTTCCCATCATGCATTGATGACACTTGACCTAATATAAGAAAATCAATAAGATCAAAGATTTTGAATAATAACCAAAAGTGTATCTGATTTTAAATGGATCAAGCACACATGTGCCCCCTAGTGTCAAAAAATGAAGTGCCTCAAAATTTGGAAATCTCTCAATAGACATAAGCAGGGATTGAATTTGAAACAAAATGAAAGATTACTGGTTGTTTAAACTGAAAATTTAGAGGACTAGAAAAGAAAGTATTATAAAGGACTATACAGTATTTATTACGATATTAAGTTCTATCAACTTCGCGCTCTTGAATAACATCGGTGACCCCAATATTTTTTGGCCTTAAAATCATGTTACAGACCTAAGGTACATATTCCTAGGGTTTGGTGAAGCTGTAATGGATTTTGAAGATTGTAGGGCCAGTTGAATATCAGTTAGTACATTTTCTCCATAGAATTCTATAGTTAAGGACATTATCTTTCATAACTTCTCACTCAGAAAAAAGCATGGTGACAGATTTTTTTTTGCATCTATGTGTTCTTCTTATATAGCTGTAACATTTAGTTCTAGTTTTGGGACCCTGTAATGGATTTAGAATTGTGGTCAAACAGTCCGTTATCCCTTTAATCGTAGTATAGTGAGCTGAGTGGCAGAGACCCTTATTGTGTGGGGGATAGTTGGCAGGATACAGTGGGGTAAGTAGGGGAATTAACATAGAAATAGTCCCCCCGGGGGTGGTAGTGGTGGTGGCAGCAGGCTGAACTAGTGAGAAGGCCTCTGTCAGTGCAATTCTTCAGCCTCTGGCCTCCTTAAGGAGAAGTAATAGTGATAACTTCAAACAGTTTACAATACCAAACACTAAGAGTGTTCATACTCACATCTACTCTCTAAAGATCACTTATCACAACTGCCCTGGTCCGAAGGTTGATTTTTGAAAATAAGATATTTTGAATTCAATATGTTGACTAATGGTTCTTTGTTCATGTTACCAGTATCTGCTGTATGCCAACTAAGATCATCTCATCTTCCTGTTTAGTATGTGAGAAAAGCTATCTATATTTTCCTGGTGTTAAGTCACACCTTAACTTAGATAATGTTACATAAACTTGTGATAGGACAGAAATACTTGGTTGGAGGCCAAA
Organism: Lepidonotus clava; assembly: GCA_936440205.1. NCBI lineage: Eukaryota > Metazoa > Annelida > Polychaeta > Phyllodocida > Polynoidae > Lepidonotus > Lepidonotus clava. The sequence goes on along the minus strand of OW387136.1, from coordinate 382,215 downwards.
GAAATGAAGTTGAAAAATCTGCATTAATTGTGACGGGCTTAACTAAACTCCTCAATTGTAGCCACTCATTGAGTTACCGTGGGTGGGGGTCTAGATGGGGGGGGGGAGGGGTCCCATGTCGAATTTAAAAAAACGGCCATGTCACATGTCATTATTATTTGTAAAAGCCCTGTCTTTGTCACCAAAGGCTATGTCACATGTCAATTTTAAGAAAATGTGATGTCGAAGTGTCAAATTTAAGAACAGCCCCTGTCCTATGTCACTAAGCTGAAAATGGGCCATGTCGCCATGTCAGATTTAGGGGTCTAGACCCATGCAGGTCTCTTTGTCCATATATAAGTACAGCACGCCTTTTCGCATATTGTTATCAATAATGTACTTTCTATTACGTCGCTGTGTGAGGATTGACTGTAAACTGTGTCACAGACTAGAGGAGATGGTAAGACTATTATCTGTCCCAAACGCTCAGGTAGGCTGATTACATGTAGAAATAGTAGCGCTGGAGGGCCAGCGGGGCTGAATGGGGAAAAACTCCCTCTGTGTAAATCTTAGGTTCTCATCAAAAAGCATCCTTAACTTCAAGTAATAGAGTTAGCACCAACAGTGCTGTGAGGAACACCTCAAGGACTTCAGACAAACCTAATTACTGCAGGCTTAACGTGTTTAACTCAGAGACGGGGGGCGTACGACAGCCAGATATACCTCTTCTAGACATATTGTCTTCTCCACCCCACCCGCTTAAGCCTGGTTTACATGGACACATTACTGTACTGCTCCTTTCGGGAGTGAAAGACAATTAGGACAGAATTTCAGAATGATGTGAGCCCTTCAAAAAAATATACTGTTTGCAATAATGTCTGCCATACTAAAAAGTTGTTAGAGCTGTTGAGCGAACTGGAGGGAGTCATGAAAACTGTAATCAGGGTTATCGCAATAACTTTGACTGTATGTATAAACACCCCTTCAACTAGGGGAGTATCATCAAGGGAAGCTGTTTATCATAGAGATATGAAGTTATTATACACTTCAAAGGAAAGGAAAGCCCCTCTTCTGGGTAATTCTAAAGTCTATGACCACAGACATTGTTAGATTGAGACAAAATCAACAGAGGTCTTAGAGAATGAACAATATAGAAGGATTACCTCAGTGATATCATTTGCTTCTTACAGGGAACAATGCCTTGTGTTTTTTTTCTTTACTAGAAATATATATTACCACTGTAATCTGAGGCTGACACTCTTGGAAGCTTTTGTAGACATTTCATGGTGAAAACAATACTAGGGGAAATGACAGTAATGGCAAGTCATTTGAACATTGCGAATGAACAATATTGGTATGTGGAGTACTGCATGAGTGCAGTAACTGGCACCACCAGGATTATTTGACAGTTTCAGCAGTTCAACACGCGCCGTGCCATAGACCAGAGGAGGCACTACTTGATTCTGCACCCAGTGTCTAGATGAGGTGGGGTACGTGGGCTGATTAGCATAGAAATAAGGGGTTGGAGTGGACCGAAAGGGTAAAAAGCTGTGGGTGTGTAATTCTCAGGTCTCTAACGACAGGCCGCGTTACATCCTGGTAATGGTGTTAGGGCCCGACGGGTAATAAAACATCTAATCGTGTAGAGAGTGTGTTCTGGTTGGTACGGTTGATTAGGCAGTTCTTGTTAGGGATTGGAGGGTGATTACTATGGCCAGGCCACCTGCAGGGGGGAGGTGGGGATTTGCACCTTGTAGTGAAATGCCATGATTAAGGTAGGAAGGCACAAACTGCAGCAAACACCTGCTATCATCAGTGGGCGTTTTTGTAAATGACTAGTTCCCTCTGCAGAAATATTCAGAATCATGAGTTTGAATTTAATTTTCACACTTCTGCATTAACTCTATTATTTGGTGTAGATCATAGACGTCACTAAATAATGTAGATATTCTTTCAACACACTCCTACCAATGTTACAGGGACCCTGTTTACATTAAAACCTCTTTGGTATTTTCCTCCTGTCTGCAGCCTCAAATGATAACACTTTATTTCGCAGACACAAAACCACGTAACGCCGTGTCACATTGCGAACCAGGTTTTATTTGTAAGCCAAGCCGCGCTCAAGAGTCACTCAGACGAAAATAACAGTGGTGTTTTGTGGGTGTTTCACACCGTGATGTTTGATTTCCCTTCTTATGGGTGTTCACCGCTCTGACTTCCTTCAAGATGTTTCCTCCTTGAAACACCAGCGCTGTCTGAAGCTTGGTACATGTGGCCTCATATGACTTTACTAATGACTATTACTAAATTTACTGTACACTTCAAAATACGTAATGCTAATCCTATTTAAGTTAAATTGATACATTCTTTGAATGCCTCAACAAGACTAGTAACTGGTCTTTCCAAGACTAATGAGCAACCTGATTGAGACTCAGAATCTGTGTCACCTAGAGTTTTTACTAGTCCCATCAAGACCAGTAACTGGCCCCACCGAGACCAGTAACTAGTCCCACCAAGACTAGGAACTGGCCCCACCAAGACCAGTTACTAGTCCCACCAAGACTAGTAAGTGGCCCCACCAAGACTAGTAACTGGCCCCACCAAGAGTAGTAAGTGGCCCCACCAAGAGTAGTAAGTGGCCCGACCAAGACTAGTAACTGGCCCCACCAAGACTAGTAAGTGGCCCCACCAAGACTAGTAAGTGGCCCCACCAAGACTAGTAAGTGGCCCCACCAAGACTAGTAAGTGGCCCCACCAAGACTAGTAACTGGCCCCACCAAGACTAGTAACTGGCCCCACCAAGACTAGTTAGTGGCCCCACCAAGACTAGTAAGTGGCCCCACCAAGACTAGTAACTGGCCCCACCAAGATTAGTAACTGGCCCCACCAAGATTAGTAAGTGGCCCCACCAAGACTAGTAAGTGGCCCCACCAAGACTAGTAAGTGGCCCCACCAAGACTAGTAACTGGCCCCACCGAGATTAGTAAGTGGCCCCACCAAGACTAGTAAGTGGCCCCACCAAGACTAGTAACTGGCCCCACCAAGACTAGTAAGTGGCCCCACCAGGACTAGTAACTGGCCCCACCAAGATTAGTAAGTGGCCCCACCAAGAGTAGGAACTGGCCCCAACAAGACTAGTAACTGGCCCCATCAAGACTAGTAACTGGCCCCGACAAGACTGGTAACTGGCTCCACCAGGAGTAGTAAATGGCCCCACCAAGACTAGTAACTGGCCCCACCAAGAGTAGTAAGTGGCTCCACCAAGAGTAGGAACTGGCCCCACCAAGAGTAGTAACGAGCCCCACCAAGACTAGTAACTGGCCCCACCAAGAGTAGTAACTGGCCCCACCAAGAGTAGGAACTGGCCCCACCAAGAGTAGTAACGAGCCCCACCAAGACTAGTAACTGGCCCCAACAGGACTAGTAAGTGGCCCCACCAAGAGTAGGAACTGGCCCCAACAAGAGTAGAAACTGGCCTCACCAAGACCTCTAAATGGACCCATTATGACTTGTAACCAGCCTTACAAAGACAGCCCTGAGGCTGTAGGTACGGCTGTTATAAGAGGTGGGACTGTGAGGCCCCAGGTAGGGCTGTTATAAGAGGTGGGACTGTGATACCCCAGGTAGGGCTGCTATAAGAGGTGGGGTTGTGAGGCCCAAGGTAGGGCTGCTATAAGAGGTGGGACTGTGATACCCCAGGTAGGGCTGCTATAAGAGGTGGGACTGTGATACCCCAGGTAGGGCTGCTATAAGAGGTGGGACTGTGATACCCCAGGTAGGGCTGCTATAAGAGGTGGGACTGTGATACCCCAGGTAGGGCTGCTATAAGAGGTGGGACTGTGATACCCCAGGTAGGGCTGTTATAAGAGGTGAGGCTGGACATTTTCAGGCTGTTCCTCACTTAGTTCTGTAAATGTCATTTCAGTTCTGCCCACACTGTTAACTGTGGCACCGTCCCATTGACCTCTACTGTATGGGCTCTCGTGTCCGTGATCATAGATTGTCATTCTCTACAATGTCTGGGTAGTGTGTTCAGATAAAGTAAACAGCTTACTAAAGGGATCTCTTCAGGGTAAGGCCACCACCCATTCCACCCTTACCCAGCTGCAGGTGGCCCAGTGTGTACACTGTTTGCCCCCCCCCAACCTACAGCCCTAATTGGGACCAACACCCAGAGAAGTGTGTGTGCAGCATGCAATAGGTAAAGGCCTCATTTCATTCACCTGCAATATCTCTTAGATAATTTATTTCTATTATTTACTGAAGTAAATATAGACTTAAATTTCTTTCCTTTACCATTTGTCAAAAAATGTATAGTCTAAAAAAGAAAGTCATCGTTTGACCATTATTTTCTTTGGGAAGAATGAGCATGTAAAATTAAAGAAAGTACTAGTCTTTTCCCACTAAACTCAGTTTATAACAAATATAGACAATTAAGCCGCGTCCCCACTTGGGCGACCAACGACGGCAACTAACGTTAGTCGCCGGACGATTAAGAAACAAGTACGTCGTCGGGCGACTAACTAAGTGGCTGGTGAAAGAAAAAAGTTAATCGCCACGTTGGGACGCTCTTGCTATGAAACTGCCAGCGACAAGAGGACACATTGGTCGCCCCCACGGCGACTAGTGGTTTGGTCGCCAGACATCAAGGCGCCAGTGAAGAGTTGGTCACCGGGCTACTAACTCCCTTCGTTGCTCAGCCACCAAGGATATTTAATCGCTCAAGTGGGGACCAGGCTTTATACTATTGTAAAAAGACTAAACTTAAAATTCTGAGCACTTGAGCACTATTTGCTTGGATCATTTGAGGCAATATTACTCCATCCAAAGAAATACTGTGTACATTGTTTATACTTTCTTGAGTGTCCAAATAGTATTTAGATAATCTAAATAGAAATACTTTTGTAGTCATCCTACTTCTCCCAGGTGGCACCCTGAACAGTAGTACCTTCTAACCCCTTACAGTTCAACACTTTGGCTCTTGTCACCAGGGCTGAGATTGTGAGGGATATGTGGATGACTTTACAGAGCTTTAGAGAAAAGACACGCAGCCCCTCCCCCACCCAGTCAATCTCCCACACACAGATAAAACCCGTGTGGGTTCAGGTATCGTCTCTGTCAGAATCTCTTCCTGAGACAGTAAATTCCATGTCAGAAATTCATGAACAATGTGCACTGTCTAAGACTAACCCTTTCAAGACGCCAGATGCCCTAAGGCATCATTTGACGTGGTTTGCGTATACTCCTAAAGGTCCCCCGTGGAGAAGTAAAGCTGGTTCACATGTCTTACCAGGAAAGTTCAATACCTCAATAAAAGCAGGTATTTCATCAGCTATATTATTGTACAGAGATCGAAATTATGATATCTTGAAATTAAGCAAAGTTATAGCCTTATGTGTAACATTCAGCATTTTTGTATAAATCTGCATGCATATATTTAATGATATCTGTATCTGTTTTTCAGAGGCCTATGTCATACTCCGTAATACTACTGCAACCAAGGTGTACTAACTCAAATGACCACAACTCCGGCTGTAATTAATCTTTTTAAGAATTTGTTTACAAGTCCAAAACTCCCTGCTTGTAGAAATATCCAACTTCTCATATGGTCACATATGTGGTGTCTTGAAACGGCCGACGGAGACAGCTTGCTTTCTATGCAACAACGACGGTTTTGTTATTCCTAGTCTAAGCAAGCCAGCCTCCAGCCATCCAGGTACGTGTTGTAAACATTATATGACTCAAAGTCTGGCTAAGCATGAAACAGTCGGAGCTTATATAAGTCTATCCACCAAAACGACCTCTACTATCCCTGTCAACTGAGGGCATGAGCTGATGCATCATGGGTAACGGTGCAGATACGAGCCTGTCAAAATACAGGTTGGTAGGGCCAAAACATGCATTGATTGCCGCAATGTTTTCCCTGCAAATTGTTTCCTTTGGAACGGTTACAAATATGTTCCTTTCTGTTGCTACCAGTACCATAACCGAATGCAACGTCAGCTCATAATATAATGGGGGATATCATATTTTATTATCATTATTGTGTTTATTTAATTATCTTTTAACAGAAACAAGGAAAAGGTCAGAAAAAGAGGACTGGAGATATTCGAACACAGAAGGGTAGCCATCCTGTTTCTGAGTTCTCCAGTATCTATGAGCTGATATTGGAGAACCCAGAAACAGGATGGCTACCCTTTCATTATATGACATATCCCGTAGACGGGGTACCACACATAGATTGTGACGTACTAACGAGGCCCAATGTAGAACACTGTGTGTATTATCTATCATACAAAACAACACCGGCCGTCACCTATTGTGACGTACTAACCAGGTCCTAGGAAGAACACTGACCCTCCATTATCTATCATACGCTGTTTGAACACCGGCCGTCATTTATCGTGACGTACTAACCAGGTCCCATGTAGAACACTGACCCTCCATTGTCTATCATACACTGTTTGAACACTGGCCGTCATTTATCGTGACGTACTAACCAGGTCCCAGGTAGAACACTGACCCTCCATTGTCTATCATACGCTGTTTGAACACCGGCCGTCACCTATTGTGACGTACTAACCAGGTCCCATGTAGAACACTGACCCTCCATTATCTATCATACGCTGTTTGAACACCAGCCGTCATCTATTGTGACGTACTAACCAGGTCCCAGGTAGAACACTGACCCTCCATTGTCTGTCATACACTGTTTGAACACCGGCCGTCACCTATTGTGATGTACTAACCAGGTCCCAGGAAGAACACTGACCCTCCATTGTCTATCGTATACTGTTTGAGCACCGGCCGTCATCTATTGTGACGTACTAACCAGGCCCCATTAGAACACTGACCCATGTTTTAGTCATACACTGTTTGAACACCGGCAGTCTCCACCATACCACTGCCAGGTAAAACACCTACAGAACCCCGCTAAGACATCCATAGCAGCAGGAAAAAAGGTCAGGGTATGCCTGGTGTATGATCTAGACTGACCATGATTATTCCAAAATCATACGTATTTAGCCATTTTAATCGAGGTTTCCATCAGCTCAGTTGATTCATGTCAACAAATAAAGGGAACAAATGAAGAAATTTTGTTGTCCATTACTTGTTTATAGTACTGGAAGCAGTTGTAATCGTACCTATACCAGTAAACTACAACTCTACACTGAAAACACAAAGTCGTCAGAGAGCCACTTTAAAGTTGTCAGAGGGTTGTCATAGGTGCCTTTTGGGTTGTCATAGGTGCCTTTTGGGTTGTCATAGGTGACTTGTGGGGGCAGAGCAGGGCTCATTTCAGGCCATTGATGCTGTGTGACAACCTTGTGACGATCCTTTGACAATTTGGGGGTGGTCAGAGGGTTGTCATTGTTAATTTTGAGGCTGGATGACAACCCAAAGATTGTCATTTTCTCCCGACTAATTTGGCCAAAAAGGTTGTCAGAGAAGCAAAAACTGAGAATCGGGTTGTCAAAAGGTTGTTACAGAACAAAATGAGAGTCAAAAGTGCTGCCTGACGACCCTAGGGTTGTAAGTGAATGGTGCCTAAAACGACAGCCCAAGGTTGTCAAGGCCTCTGTCTATGATAAAGTATTGTAAGTGAATGGTGTCAAAAAACATACAACTCATAGGCCTCCTAAGTGTGATGGCCATACCTAATAACTAGTAATAAGATAATAGGAAGCTATTATTATGGACTATGATATGTACAACATGAAATTATCATAGATAAGATTTTTTGTATAAAAGACACAGACAACATTGGGTTGTCGTTTTTGGCACCACTTTTGACAATTCTGTGTTTTCAGTGTACTTTAAATGTTGAGGCACTGCAGTATCCTTAACATCAGCGAAACTGGAGTGGTTATTGAACTCAATTAATGTCTCACTTTGGGGTAATTGTATTTTCGTCGTGCTTGTGAATTACACGCAACACTGAATTAATGAAGACATCTAATCTCCAAACACCTGCTGCTGATTGTTAACTGACCCGAGCTCATCAACTCTTCAACATGTCTTCTTCGATTAGCCCTCACATCAATACTTGCTGAGAATCCTGCCCTTCATACTAAGACAAAACAGGTGTACAACTGGGTTTGTATGTTACTACCTTCACTTACGGAGGTACGAGGACATCAACAAAGAAACATACTCCATAGTTCTAATAAGAAATAAATGTCTCAAAACCCAAAAATCAATACAATTTCTTTTGAAATCCCACTACCTGTTATTCTTGTTTAAAATGTTAAGGATCGTCCAGCAGGTTTCTGAACGAACCAGCATATAGCCTCAACTGGTATGTAAGTTCAGACCAATCCTATGGAGATAATAAAAACATGAAAAACACAGAAGTCACCATACTTGTTTTCAAGTATATTGGTGTGTAACATTTCTCTATAGGTTTCTCTGGGATAAAAATGCTCTTTGAACCCTGAGAAAATTAACCAGCATAAATTAATCAAACGTGGTTGAATATCACCTTGTCCCAATATTTTTCAGCAAAACATGGGGGGGGGGGGCCACCGTTGGAGTCAAAGGGCCATAACCCTTAAAGGCAGAACAGTTTGACAAAACCTGTATCCTATGTAAACAAGTTCATTTTACATCTTTCGTCCGATTTTAACTCACTATTTGAACGGTAAAATAGGAATTTTAAAGGTTCTAAGATTTTGCACACCAGGTGGAACTTATGCTGAAAACTAAACAGATGTATATTGTGTTCACATCATCTTATGCAAACTCGAGACATTTTGTGTTAATCTGAAATCACAGACATAAATAACATTAACTGCATAGGAATCTGTGGCTGAGGAAAAGACCGATGGAAGAAACTTAATTTGTTCACTTAGGGAGACTGTATAAGTTAAAAACAAGTGAAATGACAGAGGTCATTTCATGAGAACATCCATGAAGAGGTAATGATATATAAGGGGCCCCAGGTGGAGTGAAGGCCGGTTTGAGGCCCTTTAAGTGAGGGCAGACAGTCCCCCATGAATCAGCACCCACCCCCAGACTCACAGTTAAGTGCCTGTCACATCTGTAAGAGCCCCACTGCAGCCATCTGTAAGAGCCCCACTGCAGCCAGGACCCCTTCTGCCTTACTTCACATTGTTATAAATGTCTTTTTGACTTTACTCACTGGCAGTCCGTGGGAGGGTGAAAACTTGGTAAAACTATCAATTCACAGTAATTTGTCCAAGCCTTGTTAACTCTACTTTATGTTGGCTGCTAAAGAAACATATTTTGAAAAGAAAAATTATGATGCGGACTTTGTGAACACTGTTTAATGCCCATTCATCTTTTACCAGTTCTTAGCCCCTGACATTCAAGGGCCGTATTGCGGGAAGCCAAATTGTTGGACTTTGTCAAACTGGTTCAGTCTGTTTATCTTTGTGATGAACTACTGCAGCTTGTGTGTCTCCAGAATAACCCAGAAGGTTGTGACAAATATGAAAGTACCGACGCTACTGAGGTTTTCTCTAAAGGGAGGGCATGGAGCACTCTTTGTCTAAAGAGACAGCAGATGCTATTTCGACCCCACTCCTGAATTCCCCAGCAAAATGTATGGATAATTTGAAGTAAAAGTACATGCGTAGATTCTTTGAGAAGTAAACAACAGCCATATTGTTTAAAATCTGCAACATGAATCTATCACCTCTATTGGCCCTGGTGGGACTACTTTCTGTAATCTCCCAGCACAGTTCTGTTCACACAATAGCGCTGCAGGGATGTGGTATATATGTGCTTGGAGACCATAAATAGATGTATAAGGAACATTTATAACATCACCCTACTGCAGCGCCCCCTGTGAGTAACAACTGTGAAGGAGTTTGCCACACCCACTGAGATGTTAGCAAACACATAACTTTGTATTCTTTTTCGGTATTTATTACTTACTGGTATTACACAAACATGGCTGGGTATTTAGTATACTCGACTTGTCTTTATCTCCGCTGCCCAGTATTTGAAAAGAAAGACTTAACTTTGCATAAATTAGGAGACAAATCTCTAACTCATAGAGACAATTTTACAATAGAGATGCTGAATCATAGAACACTGTATTGAGAGATTCTAGGATCACATTCATTAAAATGATTTATGACATCTAATCACAGCGGATCCTTCTCCTTGAGTGAATGCTGCCTTTAGGTTTTCTCAAAAACAAATTGCATTCATGCGATCATTTTATAACATCAAAGAAATATTTTACTCATCGATGAAAACGTATTACAAATAAAATCACCAAGTGTGTATGGGCCTTTGCTCAGAATTTTCTCAGCATTGCTGGATATTGCCCCTAAATATGTGCAAAACACTTGAACAGCAAACAGAGAAAAGAGATTGACACAGTTTGAAAACTTCACTGGAGGTATTCCCATTAGTCTTTGGCCCCAGCCTGTGGTTCCCTTGTCAGGGTTACCTGGGGTTGTAGGTCCCTGGGGGTGCAGTCCCAGCCTGTGGTCCCCATGTCAGGGTTCCCTGGGGTTGTAGGTCCACGGGGGTGTAGGTCCCAGCCTGTGGTCCCCATGTCAGGGTTCCCTGGGGTCGTAGGTACCCGGGGGTGGAGGTCCCAGCCTGTGGTCCCCTTGTCAGGGTTACCTGGGGTTGTAGGTCCCTGGGGGTGGAGGTCCCAGCCTGTGGGACCCTTGTCAGGGTTACCTGGGGTCGTAGGTCCCCGGGGGTGCAGTCCCAGCCTGTGGTCCCCATGTCAGGGTTCCCTGGGGTCGTAGGTCCCCGGGGGTGCAGTCCCAGCCTGTGGTCCCCATGTCAGGGTTCCCTGGGGTTGTAGGTCCACGGGGGTGTAGGTCCCAGCCTGTGGTCCCCATGTCAGGGTTCCCTGGGGTCGTAGGTACCCGGGGGTGGAGGTCCCAGCCTGTGGTTCCCTTGTCAGGGTTCCCTGGGGTTGTAGGTCCCTGGGGGTGCAGGTCCCAGCCCGTGGTTCCTGGTCAGAGTTCCCTAGAGTCATAGGTCCCTGGCCATGCAGGGCCCAGCCTGTGGGGCCCTTGTCAGGGTTCTCTTGGGTTGGATGACCCCTGCGGTGTAGCTCCCACCCTCCCACCCCTCAAAGGCCATTATGGGAGTCCTGCTCCGTAAAAGAACTGTTTTTTTTACACACAAATGGCTTTCCTCTGTCACACCTACAAAGACTCATTTCTGTTAGAGGTAGGGGGTCTTCTGTGAACACTACCTTGGTAAATGTAGCGGAGAATGCTGTTAAATGGACAAAGGGACTAGTCGTATAGGAGAGTGCAGCGGGTACACGACGACACGTTGTGTACCTCCTGGGAGTTGGCCTCATGATCAACAAGCGATGCTAAAACCCTGACACTTACACCAGCTTATTTATTCTGTATATTTCGGTGAATAAGATTCTTTCATTGTAAATTTTTGTCTGGTGATGCAGCCTCAATTGCTATCTGTCTCAAGTTTACACACCTAAAATTACTTTTTACTCAACATAATTCCTAATTCTAAAACAATACATTTTGCAAATGGTTGACAGTGCATTTTCAGAAATTCAGTTTCTTAGATATGTAGGGAAGAGCATTATTACATGATAATCTTCAGTGTTTCCCCTAGTTATTAGATTTATTCCACAAAATGTATATAAATAGATACGTTTGATTCGTGGATAGAGAGAATTTAATATTTATCTGCATGTCCCATTGGGAAATGGGAGAAATTGAACACATAGTGTTAGAGTTTTAATTATAATACATTACATTCATTTCAAAATAAGATATCGTACAATAGAGAATAGTCCCGATAGGTATTTATATCTATGATACATCTTTAAGACAAATAACTCAAATTCACCATTCCCTTTTCTTTGGTGAGCTCCTTTCACAGCAAAGTACTGAAATGAAATTGACTTTGAAAAATCTCATGGTCATTTAAGAATTTATCACCCGCAAGGCCGAGGAGTGGCGCATATAGAGACCAGTGTGTATAAACAGATTGTACGTACTGCTCCTTGTTGTAAAATTTTGAGAACGTTTGGACAACTGTTTGGGTGATAAGATATAGAAGAGCCTTAGGGGTCGTCCTCGGGTGTACCGACGACCCTCTGGCCGGCGTACAAGCCATGGGCTTTGGCCTTGGGTCATACACTGGTCTTGGGTCATCTTTCCACCCTCGGACGACCCCAGTGGGCCTTCTTATATTACTATCACAAATGTCCTTTTCAACTATAAGTAAGTATTATGTCATGTGACAGCTAAATATTTAACAGTTGTGATAATCCTCTTTGCTCAAAACTAGTCAAACAAAATAAGAATGTGAATATCCAATAGGAATATGCAATGTATTAAATGTCATTCCAAAACTAGTTATTGTAATTTGTAAACTGGCTTTTACTATCCTAATTACCAAAACTACATTGATTCATTCAAAGTGTAAAAGGCATAATAATGACAATGTCACAGACAATTTGCATACAAGAGGAATAAAATCTTGGTTTGCACATTTGTAAAGTGTCCCAAATCGCTGAGCTCAAACAATCATATCACCTAGACTGTGTTTGAATAAACCCATCCCACGTTGAGTAAATCCCATTTTCTATATTCCCAAATATTGCTAAAACATTATGAATTATGTAATGTCATCAAATGACATATTTACAGGTTTGCAAGCTGATCAAAATGCTGTATTTCAGGGTAAAATAGGGTTTGACATTATAGTTTGGGCTGACGGGCCAATTTATAAAGCTGTATTTAACCAATTTTAGGAGCTTTTTTCAACCAAATTGCTTTGGTTAATATTGTATTATGCAACTGTCTTCATAGAATATGCACAAAAGCAATTTTGAAAATGTTTTATGACCAACTTTTATGCTGATGCAAACTGTTGATGTAAACTGGGATGGACTGTGATATCCTCATACCCCGCTGATATAGCGGGTCAGGTGGAAAGGTGAAACACCAGAATTCACAGAAAGCCACAACAGGGACCTCCTGAGAGTCCCCTCTGTATATATATAGCTGTCTACTGTATAGGCTGCATGTGAATAGCAAGCCAAATGGGTAAAAATGGGAAAACATTGATTTACGACTGGAAAATAGGGTTTTCAAGTCAGAAAACAGTGTTTTACCAAAATAACTTCACAGGGGAAGCTGTTGTTCCTCTGAGGAACATTGTTTTCTGCCTGTAGTACTTTATGGTCATAATTATGATCATTCCCAGATACACCTGCTCGTTTGACTGCCATTTCCCCCTCACTATAGACCAAGGGTCTGCTTGGCAGTCAGCCAATCAGAAGCCTGCATTCCCCCATTGTATATCTAATAGAAGATTTGGGGGAGGGTGGTTGTATGTAGGGGTATAGGGGATAGAATACTCAGGGCATGGAGGGTTTTCGAGGGCATAAATACCACTGGTATAGAGGGGGTCTACATACCCAGGTATGTAGTGGGTATAGGGTATAGGGCATATACTCAGGGTATGTAGTGGGTATAGGGTATAGGGCATATACCCAGGTATGTAGTGGGTATAGGGTATAGGGCATATACTCAGGGTATGTAGTGGGTATAGGGTATAGGGCATATACCCAGGGTATGTAGTGGGTATAGGGTATAGGGCATATACCCTGGGTATGGAAGGGAATATGGGATATATAATATACCCAGGGTATTTCAAGCCCCTAGCCTATTTGTTGACCAGACTTGGGAAGATCAGTAAAAGTCCCTCATGCAGTATCAGGGTTTGGGACTGTAGTCTCTCAACCTAGGCCTCACGGTTTGAAATATAGGGGGGCCTGGGTATAGGGCAGAAAGTGAGCATTGAGTATTTGACCGTACTTTCATGTGCAGACACATGCTTGTACCCACTTTACCGTAAAGTACCCAAAATCTGTAAGTTGCCTCAAGCAACTCAAAACACAATTCCAAAAATATTGAATATTTTTGGAATAAAGTCACATGATGTGTCCTTAGCCAACCACTAGAGGTTTTCATCTCAGGATTAAAAAAGGTGACATGTTATCTTGAAATAAATCAGTGATCTCTTTGGCGCTCAACTGTTAACTTTTAACCTGTTGTTGACTTATGCTTTGGGAAAATAGCACCATGATGATAATTCATACCTTAGGGCAGGTCTTAGACAAGACCTTACGGTCTCAGGTGACGTGAGCCTCAGACACGAAGACCCTGCCCCGTGAAAACCCTTGTTGCAATTTGGCATAAACTTATCAGAACATTCATTTAAAGTGATCAAATTCATCATTTACTCTATTGCAAGATTATTCTAGTGGTACTACTTTTTGGCAGTACTGGGATATAGATTTAGCACTAGCTAAATACTCCCTGATCCTGATTGGCTGTCAAAGGTAGTGTACCCTAGTCTGCTTACCAGGGCACACAGAAAGTGGGTGAATGAACCCTGAGCTACCAGGTCTAGTTGTTTTTACCAGGTTGTATCTAAAATATAAACTCCAATAAGATAGAATCATGCCAATTTACAACAAAGGTTGTTACATTTGAAATGTTAAAATTAGTCAAACTACTGGAACTACTTAGTCTTGTCTCCGGTGCCTGAATAGATCTGAAGGTGTATCAAGAAATATAATTAGAGCTATTTCTGCACTCCTCCACCAGGGGGCTCACCATATACACAGACATTTTTTTTTTTGAGCAGAAACACTGTTTTCCCATCGGAATACATGATCAGAGTTATTTTGGGAAAACAGGGTTTCCCCTTGGAAAACAGGGGATTCCAACAAAAAAAACATTGTTTTCCAGGGGAAAGCATTGTTTTCAAGTGGTAAAACACTGTTTTCCGGTCAGGAAATATTGCTTTCCCAATTTTACCCATTTGGGTTGCCATACACGTGTGCTTACTTAAGCACTGTATTCTATATTCGGTCATACCTTGACGATTATCCAGTTCTCAGTTCTATACATTGCTCCTTTCATCCCTTGTCCATAATAAGCACTCCGATAATGGGAATGGAGACAAATCTGGTGGTAACTGTAGCTGCTGATTATACTCTGCCTGTGTGCCGGGCCCCCGGGGGACCTTAACACTTAAAGAAACCAACAGTCCACCAGCCCGCCCCAGGCCCTGGGCGGGGGTAGGCTGCATATATATTGGAATCTGCATAGACCGCCCCAGGCTGGCATCCCGGGGGGCCACGGTGTGCGCAGAAACTAGGTATTGTCCTTTGCAGCTAGACCAGCAATTAAAAAAAGTGTTAGAAAGCGGACAGGAAATCTATGAATACATTTCTCATGGTTGCACTTCCTTTTGATCAGAGTCATATGCATACTATTGCCAATGGTTCTTTTCCTACCTTAAGGTTTGCAATACTATTGATGATTTGTTCTCTGTATTCTTATACACTTCTTTTATCAGCTCAAAGTAAATGTAGGGGTAAATTCAGACCTGTGAATAAATTTTCGCAATGGTTTATAATGGAATTTTGAATTTCTTACTTTGCTCTGTCCGATAGAAATGTATACCATGGCTGTTACTCAAACCTTTCTCACAATTCAGATGATTAACAAATTGTTTAATGTAAATGCTCATCGGCAATCAATGCCTTTATTTGAAATGTTCTTAGACCAGGAATAAAGTGACTAATTATAAATTGACTAAGACACATAGACTGCAATCGTAAATCTATAGTTTTAATCCATAATTTTCTGGTATACTCGATAGTTGACCAAGCTTTCTAATTTATGCAGACCCGTGCTTTGTGCACTGATCATGACTTCTTTACCAACTCCTCATCTGCAGGTAACTGTGTGATTAGTGTGTGAATCCAATGAAATTCTAGATGTAGCCTTTTGTTCTGTTTTTTATGATCAACATTCTGGTGGATGAACTCCAATGCATGTAATTATACATGCTTGATGCCCTTGTGTCCCTTCAGATTGAAATATCATGAAACCTTGGTTGACGTTGATTTTGTAGAGTGGTTTTTGAAACGCTCTTTAAGAGCATCTTTGTTTGTCCCACATATTGCTTCCCATATTTCTTGCGAGAATGTTTGAGGATTTTCCAATATGTTTTCTTTTATGTGAACATTTTACTAATACTGAAAACAAATTCAGCAGGATCCTGTGGGGGTTCCGGGGTAGGATATAGGCCCCCAGTAGACCCTGCTGATTGTTTAAAGTGACAATAGGGGGACCCAGCACTGACCAAGAGGTTCTTTGGGTTCAATTCCTGGTTGGTGCTTGGTTCACTAAGGGATGAGGTACAGCAAAAATGATTTTCAGGTTTTGATCTCCTGCTGTTTGCCCGCCTTGTCACCTTTATCTCATAGATACAATTACCAAAGACAGAATTCATCCCAACCTGTTTTCGCTGTGAATATGACCTTAGTTGTCAAAACGGCATAAAGCATCCGTTACTCAATCACTCATTTTTTTGCATGCATGTTGTATCAAGATACAAAATGCCACACATCATTTTTGTCTTTTTAATACTTAAATATGTATATACCTTGCATTGTGAAAGTGTTTTTAAAAATTTTGATAATGAGATTTATGGAGAAATTGTCCTTAAATGTAAAAGACATTAGTTGCAGGTGGTTTTATGTGATAATCTCTAAGTGAACACCTGGCTCTGACAGTAGACATCTCTCTATGCAGTAATATAAAAGAAACCCTACCCCGCCCCGCCCTACCCTACCCCACCCTACCCCACCCCACCACAGGCTTCCCCCTACCCCGCCCAACTACGGGCTCCCATAGGCATGTCATTGGCTCTGACATATTACACAGACCATCCACCAGGTGGCGCGAGGACCAGCTGCCCACTGCAGCGCCCCCTACAATAAACGGCATCCTCAGATAAGAAAACCGGCTTATTAATTCCCCCACTCGGTCCAATTAGGCCCCGTCCCTCTATCAGTATTGATTATTCCCAATGCCAGGACTTTAATAATCTCAAACCCTGCTGGTACGCTAATTTTACCCATCTTCTTCTTTCCTCTCATATCCCGACATGATAGGTGTGAGGAAGAACACCCGGGCACACAATACAAAAAGAAAAACTACATTAAATGAAGAAACAGTGAGTCTGATTCCATGCAGTGAGGTGCTCTTTTTCTAAGGTGGGCTGCTAGATCAACTGACACAGTTAGACTGAGGTGGCAGGGATAAGGGTTAGTACTGACACAGACAGGCAAGGGGTGGCTGGTGTAAGGGTTAGGTACTGACACAGACAGGCTAGGGGCGGCTGGTGTAAGGGTTAGGTACTGACAGACAGACAAGGGGCGGCTGGTGTAAGGGTTAGGTACTGACAGACAGACTAGGGGCGGCTGCGGTAAGGGTTAGGTACTGACAGACAGACTAGGGGCGGCTGGTGTAAGGGTTAGGTACTGACAGACAGACTAGGGGCGGCCGGTGTAAGGGTTAGGTACTGACAGACAGACTAGGGGCGGCTGCGGTAAGGGTTAGGTACTGACAGACGGACTAGGGGTGGCTGGTGGAAGGGTTAGGTACTGACACAGACAGACTAGGGGCGGCTAGTGTAAGGGTAAGGTACTGACACAGACCGGCTAGGGGTGGCCGGTGTAAGGGTAAGGTACTGACACAGACAGACTAGGGGTGGCTGGTGTAAGGGTTAGGTACTGACACAGACAGACTAGGGGTGGCTGGTGTAAGGGTTAGGTACTGACAGACAAACTAGGGGTGGCTGGTGCAAGGGTAAGGTACTGACAGACAGACTAGGGGTGGCTGATGTAAGAGTAAGGTACTGACAGACAAACTAGGGGTGGCTGGTGTAAGAGTTAGGTACTGACAGACAGACCATGGGTGGCCGGTGTAAGGGTGAGGTACTGACACAGACCGGCTAGGGGTGGCTGGTGTAAGGGTAAGGTACTGACACAGACAGACTAGGGGTGGCTGGTGTAAGGGTCAGGTACTGACACAGACAGACTAGGGGTGGCTGGTGTAAGAGTTAGGTACTGACAGACAAATTAGGGGTGGCCGGTGTAAGGGTAACGTACTGACAGACAAACTAGGGGTGGCCGGTGTAAGGGTGAGGTACTGACAGACAGACTAGGGGTGGCTGGTGTAAGGGTTAGGTACTGACAGACAGACCATGGGTGGCTGGTGTACGGGTTAGGTACTGACACAGACAGACTAGGGGCGGCTGGTGTAAGGATTAGGTACTGACAGACCAGGGGTGGCTGGTGTAAGGGTTAGGTACAGACGGACAGACCATGGGTGGCCGGTGTAAGGGTTAGGTACTGAGAGACAGACTAGGGGCGGCTGGGGTAAGGGTGAGGTACTGACACAGACAGACTAAGGGTGGCTGGTGTTAGGGTTAGGTACTGACAGACAGACTAGGGGCGGCTGGTGTACGGGTGAGGTACTGACACAGACAGACTAGGGGTGGCTGGCGTAAGGGTTAGGTACTGACAGACAGACTAGGGGTGGCTGGTGTACGGGTGAGGTACTGACACAGACAGACTAGGGGTGGCTCGTGTAAGGGTTAGGTACTGACAGACAAAATTAGGGGTGGCTGGTGTACGGGTGAGGTACTGACACAGACAGACTAGGGGTGGCTGGCGTAAGGGTTAGGTACTGACAGACAGATTAGGGGTGGCCGGTGTAAGGGTGAGGTACTGACAGACAGACTAGGGGTGGCTGGTGTAAGGGTGAGGTACTGACAGACAGACTAGGGGCGGCTGGTGTTAGGGTTAGGTACTGACAGACAGACTAGGGGCGGCTGGTGTACGGGTGAGGTACTGACACAGACAGACTAGGGGTGGCTGGCGTAAGGGTGAGGTACTGACAGACAAACTAGGGGTGGCTGGTGTACGGGTGAGGTACTGACACAGACAGACTAGGGGTGGCTGGCGTAAGGGTTAGGTACTGACAGACAGATTAGGGGTGGCCGGTGTAAGGGTGCGGTACTGACAGACAGACTAGGGGTGGCTGGTGTAAGGGTGAGGTACTGACAGACAGACTAGGGGTGGCTGGTGTAAGGGTGAGGTACTGACAGACAGACTAGGGGTGGTTTGTGTAAGGGTGAGGTACTGACAGACAGACTAGGGGGGGCTGGTGTAAGGGTTAGGTACTGACACAGACAGACTAGGGGCGGCCGGTGTAAGGGTGAGGTACTGACAGACAGACTAGGGGTGGCTGGTGTAAGGGTGAGGTACTGACACAGACAGGCTAGGGGTGGCTGGTGTAAGGGTGAGGTACTGACAGACAGACTAGGGGTGGCTGGTGTAAGGGTAAGGTACTGACACAGACAGACTATGGGTGGCTGGTGTAAGGGTTAGGTACTGACACAGACAGACTAGGGGCGGCTGGTGTAAGGGTTAGGTACTGACACAGACAGACTAGGGGCGGCTAGTGTAAGGGTTAGGTACTGACAGACAGACTAGAGGCGGCTGGGGTAAGGGTTAGGTGGTGTATATACATGGGTCATTCCTGTGCACCTCATTTCTTGAAAATGCATACAATATAAGACTACAAGATAGTCATGGTATTGGGTATATACAATGTATCACACTTTATGTAATGGCACCTTCACAGTCTACCCTTGCTGAATAATAACTTCAGCAACATACAGAAGGTGATAGTTCCCTAAATCTAAAGGAAGGATGGCATGGGGTGAAGTCAGCTTTCAGCATAGGCGCGAGTCTCTGCTTATCTCCAGGGCCTTCTGACACAGCAGGGATGCCACCAGGGACACCACCAGGGACGGACCCAGTGTTGGCACCCTGCCTGTCGACAAGGCCCCATACAGCTCTTATCTCCTTGGGGAGGCTGTGGGGAGTAACTCAGGCATAGACCGATAGCAGGCACAATGTACAAAGTGCTGCACCAGCTCAAAAGCTTTACTGGAAACCGTTTATTCAGGAGTTCCTAATGCATAAATACCATGCACCTAGTTTGTAGTGCAACTGATAAGACTAAATGTATGGTATTCATGCTATAAGATAGGTTTAAAGTTTCAATATATCTTAGACAACATAATTAACTTTCTGCTCTTCTTGCACTCACAAACGGGTCACACCTTCCTCAACTCCTTGACTCCTGTTCACCTTATACTTGGCAGTAATAGGTGACTACCTTGTGACTCTGTATATTCCATTTATTATTCATGATCAGCTTATATATGACAGCATACCTTTAACAATTTAACACCCTTTAACCATTCTTTTTCTATCCTTTACCCATCCTCACCTATCCTCTCTATCCTTTTCCCTTCACTACACATAATTAACCCAAATGATTCAAATCTCTTACCTTTCTTTTACTCTACTTTTATCGAGCTAACTGTCCTTAATCTGTCATTCATCCAGCATTCACCTGTCCTTTACCTGTCCTTTACTATTTAACTATCCTATATCCTTAACATGTCTTCCACCTGTCTTTTCACCTATTCTTTCCTTGGCCTTCCCGCAGCCTTCCCCCAGTCTTACCCCAGCCTTTCCCTATATATAGCCTTCCCTGGCCTTTACCTGGCCTTTCCCCGGCATTTCCCTGGCATTTCCCCTGCATTTCCCCGGCCTTTGTCCGGCCTTTGTCCGGCCTTTGTCCGGCCTTTCGCTGGCATTTCCCCGGCCTTTACCTGGCCTTTACCCAGCCTTTACCCGGCCTTTACCTGGCTTTTCCCATGCCTTTCCCTGACCTTTCCCTGGCCTTTCCCCGGCCTTTCCCCAGCCTTTACCCGGCCTTTCCCCGGCCTTTCCTTGACCTTTCCCCTGACTTTCCCCTGACTTTACCCAGCCTTCACCCTGCCTTCCCGCAGCCTTTTCCCGGCCTTTCCCCAGCCTTTCCCCAGCCTTTGCCTGACCTTTGCCTGACCTTTGCCTGATGTTGCCTGGCTTTTACATGACCTTTATACAGCCTTTATAAAGCAATAGACACCTTTTGCTTATTGCCTGCTCTCGGCTGTCCCTCACTGAATAAGCACTTTACCTTCCCCCTTCCAAAATAGGGCATATAACATAGTATGAAACATTGAGTGACTATTTGGTGAGTGTTTATTGATGGTTCAGGAAAATGTCACCATAAAACGGTATCAATCACTTAGCTTCTCAGTAAGGTCTGCAATATTCACTGTATGGATTCATCACTGGGTCAGGATGGAAAAAGCTTTAATGAATATAAAACATCAGTGTAGTCCAGGGCAGTTATTAGATATCTGTCTAGACTTTCTATCCAAAGTATTGTCTGATCAGTGATGAATCAACAGTGTTTAAACCACTTTGGACCACTACGGCCGTTTCAGAAACTATAGGAGGGTGTAAACTGACTGCTGCCAAATAGCATACCTGTTTTTACATAATGAATATCATATATATACACTGGTAAACAGAGAGCTGAGATTATTAAGGTATTTCATATAGTCCTCAATATGGTATCATTACTTTGATAGGATGATGTTTCAGAATTACAATCCCATTTTCTCTGAAGCTACAAATCTCAATTCAAAATCTAATGTGCAAAAGCCACATTAATGATTTGTAACAAATGCCCCCTCAGTATAGTCACATCGTGAATCTTTGGCTTCAACGTACCAAGAGTCGTCCCCTCTGCCAGACCCACCGCCTTGCCTGAGGCCTCAGTGCAAATGCCAGCAGAAAATGCTGTTACATTGTCTCATTTACGTATGAAAGGCTGTAGGCCCACGAGTTTGTTACGAATGGCATAGCCAGTGTACACAGCCCTTGGGGTTGGGTAGTAGAGAACAAAGCCAGGGAGCAGCCCTTGGGGTAAGGTAGTAGAGAACAGAGCCAGGGAGCAGCCCTTGGGGTTAGGTAGTAGAGAACAGAGCCAGGGAGCAGCCGTCGGGGTTGGGTAGTAGAGAACAGAGCCAGGGAGCAGCACTTGGGGTTAGGTAGTAGAGAACAGAGCCAGGGAGCAGCCCTTGGGGTTAGGTAGTAGAGAACAGAGCCAGGGAGCTGCCCTTGGGGTTAGTGGTAGAGAACAGAGCCAGGGAGCCGCCCTTGGGGTTAGTGGTAGAGAACAGAGCCAGGGAGCAGCCCTTGGGGTTAGGTAGTAGAGAACAGAGCCAGGGAGCAGCCCTTGGGGTTAGTAGTAGAGAACAGAGCCAGGGAGCTGCCCTTGGGGTTAGGTAGTAGAGAACAGAGCCAGGGAGCTGCCCTTGGGGTTAGTAGTAGAGAACAGAGCCAGGGAGCAGCCCTTGGGGTTAGGTAGTAGAGAACAGACCCAGGGAGCAGCCCTTGGGGTTAGTAGTAGAGAACAGAGCCAGGGAGCAGCCCTTGGGGTTAGTAGTAGAGAACAGAGCCAGGGAGCAGCCCTTGGGGTTAGTTGTAGAGAACAGAGCCAGGGAGCAGCCCTTGGGGTTAGTAGTAGAGAACAGAGCCAGGGAGCAGCCCTTGGGGTTAGGTAGTAGAGAACAGAGCCAGGGAGCAGCCCTTGGGGTTGGGTAGTAGAAAACAGAGCCAGGGAGCAGCCGTCGGGGTTAGTGGTAGAGAACAGAGCCAGGGAGTATGTAACAGGCAATCTGGTGAGATATACCCCAAATTCTCAAAGGAAAGCTGCAAGTATGTAACTACAGTCTGTAGTAGTTGCTGGGGTGGTGCTCCTGGTCTGTACTATCTTCTCTCTAGTGTTCCCCAATAGTATAGAAAAACTTGCAAACCAAGAGCACGTCTCAAGTAAGTATCTTACAGACTTGTAAGAATTTACCAATGTTGCTTATGTCATGGAAAATAGTGTTTATGGTACAATATAAGGGAAATTACATGTGTTAAAACCTCAGTACTGCAAACAATTCTTGTAACCTTTACCAATTCTGAGGGTATTTACAAGTACAAACTGCTTTTAGGAACACCTTCTGAACTCACATACCTTTTTTCCTGGTAAGATTAACCTTTGTAGCTATTTGCAGATATATGACATCCCATTCCTGTAACTTTAAAGGAAGCACTTTTCTGAAACTCTATTTAGGAACAAGTCCAGTTTGCAGACTTGAATCCCCAATTTGACGTGTTTTTGTCATTTACAGACCCGCATTTTGACTCTAGGAGTTCAGGGATAATCCTTTTTAATTTACAACTTTTAAACGTAGGAATTAAATTACTTCCAATAAATAATGGTATTTCATTCTAAAATAACTCAGAAATTCATGGTATTCATGTATTGGTTTAACACGTTGACAATTTACAACCACTTTTAAATGTAGGAATTAAATAATAACCAATCAATAATGGTATTTCATTCTAAAATAACTCAGAAATCATGGTATTCATGTATTGGTCTAACATGTTGACATCATTAGCAGCAGGAACCCAATACAACATCTCTACAACCTGGGCACAACTCCTGACAGCTAAACCTGTGTCACCCCCCCCCCCCCCCCAGGGTCAATTCAGGCCCTTTAACCTAAGCCCGACCTGACTGTCACCTTAGTGGTGTGCCTTGTGTCAGAAAAAGGACTTAGGTCTTTTTGAGGGGTAAAGACAATTTGAAAACGGTTTTGGAAAACCCAAGTCAGAGAGGATACATGAGGGTTTAAAAACAAGCTAAAACTGTTTAGAAAAGTTCAAGTAATCCACATCCAATAATGGCTTGATATCTAGGAATATGTTGAGATTAATATGATATTCATGAAAAATGTTTATGTTTGATTTAGAAAATCGTGTTTCACCACTTATTTCATGCATAACACAACAGGGGATAATACATGGAGGGGTGAGAGGGATTTGTAATCAGTTTCGGGAAGCCCAACTCGTCCATAAGCAAAAACAATATGGTGTCCCTGATTTAATTCCTGTTTGTATGATATTTATCTGTCAATTTTAAATTGCCTAGAAATCGAAAAAGTAAACAGCTGAAAGGAACGTGTAATACATGGAAGAGTACGAGCAATGTGAAGACAGCCTGTGAAAGGTCAGGTCACTAACAGTGGAAATTAGATTAAGCTTTCCAAATCTATTTTTAAATTATCTCTAAACCCTCGTTTATCACATTTTGTTATGTAATACGTGAAATAAGTAATTGAAGGTGATGTCTTAGACATTTTAAAGATGGCGGCCAAATACCATATTAACCAGAAAATAAATTTGGTCACTGTGACATTTCAGAATGTGGATGACTTGAGCCTTTCCAAAACTGTTTTCAAATTCACTTTACCCCTCAAAAACGACCTAATGACACATGGCACACCACTACATTGGAAGGCCATCATAATCAGAAGAAAAAAACAAAGTTAGAAGGAGTCAAAAATAATAATTATGGACAACACTTAGCCAACATTCCTCACATTATGGACAACACTTAGCCAAACATTCCTTTTTGATCCAACTCGTGTTGTTTTTGACAATATCATCATGTCACATGTAACTCGAGTCCCAATTTGCTAATATTAGCCGAACCATATCTGTAATTGATGGTGAATGACCCTTTGCAAATTAAGGATATATAAGGGGTCTCAGGGCCACAAGGCTGCATGACGGTCTATGCAAAATCAACCATGGCAATTACATAACAATATTATACATCACATGAAAGCCCATATTTCTATCTATCTGACCACATAAGTTTAGATATACTTAGACAAGAATTAAAGAAATTATGAATTTAAAACTGATTTTTCTAGTTTTATTTTTCAAACATCAGCGTTCTGGGACGTGTAGTAGTTGCTAAAGCTCTCTGGGTTTGCTAAAATCCACTTACAGAGGTTGGCTTCAGAAGTCACTGAGAGTCCCTGCAGATCTTAGTATGTGCCCCAATAGACTACGACAATTTCTAAAACTATTCATTTAGCTTCTCGGAATATCTTAACCATTGTCGTAATGGTTCTGGGTGATGCGTTCAGTCACTGGGAATGTCGTGTTGTGGTACTCAGGGCCTCAACAGATTGTGAGACTTAGGGTTTTGTGCGGTATAAATGCAGTGAAGAGAAGACTTGAATGCAGGAGTTGTAGTTGATCTTAAATATATGTATTGTCTACAGAACCAGGAATATGGCCAAAAGGCCTGTTGCTGCTTAAGGGTTACATGTTGACTCTTCTGCTGCTGGACCCAGAGTATCCCTTACAGCATACCTGCACCTCCCACCTGACCTCTGGTCAGTGACCTAATTACAACTGACCAATCAGGGCAGGAGGAGTGCTAACTGTCTAATTACCATAAACTCTATAATGAAATACTTAATATGCATGTATGATATACCTTTTGATTACTTTAATTTAGACATAAGATATGTATGTTAATAGAAATTATGATATTAACATATCTTATATGATAGATTTGATGAATTCTTATAATAATTAGTGGGAGGATATGCCATGCCTAAACTTAGGTATGACAATATCAGCGTACTGTGGACGGTTCACTCCTGGCTAAAGACAACAGTATAGAGCCATCCAGGCAATGACCAACCAACTACTCAGATTACTAGTCTGTACTAATTATAAAGTTATTTTCTGATATACAACAGGAACATTGTTTCATATGTTTTGAGAAAATCGATTCCAGAAATAAGTTAATGACAATAAAACATCCTATATTCATCTATATAACCTTAACGTTATGTGACTATACCTAGGCCTCATTCGCAGAGGGCAATTACCCTCCAACCAATGAAGGGTATTAATACCTTCTAATCCATTACTCCTGTAGAGTAAAACAGTCTGTGGTATGCCCTATACAGCAGTCATTTAATTACGAGTTTTATCAGCCGCCTGCCTTCCTGCTCGCCATTGGTTGCTATCTGTCGTCAGATAGATTTTCACAATGAAGTAAATGAGCCTGAAGTAATATCTCCAACCCAGTATACGGAGAAAGGAATTAGACATGTTTTACAGAGGTTATCCTACAAACTTACCTAATGGGGTCTGGAATTAGAATGTTGATGTTTAACAGAATAAGGCCAAATTACAATTTGTGGGTTCTGGGTGTACATTGTGGAAGTTCACACTTGTCTGCACGTGACAGTTTCTTTTGGCGTTTGTCTTGTATAAAACTCCAATTCATGTTTTTGTATATCATATGTTTAAATCTAAAAACTCAAAATATAGTGATCTTTTCAAAAGTTATCATCATCATCTCCTGAAGCATAGATATAAAGTACACCATTCTGTTAATCTTCATTTCCATGCCTGTAGGGGTAGATATAAAAAATACTGTGAGGTACATTTACTCTCAATGTTTCGAACAATATATCTCTGCACTGAGATGGCCAGATACCATTACCTCAGACGGGTCTGCCTCACAGCGAAATAGGACTCCTGTTTGAAGCCTGCTCTGAAGGTTCTTCAAATGCTGCTGCCCGTGTAAAAGAAACGGTCTAAGCCCCTGTTCAGGTTTTCCCCCTGTGTAAAGGGGACAATCTCAGCGCTTGTCCAGGTTTCCCCTCCTGTGTAAAGGGGACAGTCTCGGCCCCTGTCCAGGTTTCCCCCTGTGTAAAGGGGACAGTCTCAGCCCCTGTCCAGGTTTCCCCCCCTGTGTAATGGGGACAGTCTCAGCCCCTGTCCAGGCTTCCCCCTGTGTAAAGGGGACAGTCTCAGCCCCTGTCTGGGTTTTTCCTGCCTGTGTAAAGGGGACAGTCCCGGCCCCTGTCCAGGTTTCCCCCTGTGTAAAGGGGACAGTCTCAGCCCCTGTCCAGGTTATTCCCTCTGTAAAGGGGACAGTCTCAGCCCCTGTCCAGGTTTCCACCCCCCCCCCCCTGTGTAAAGGGGACAGTCTCAGCCCCTGTCCAGGTTTCCCCCTGTGTAAAGGGGACAGTCTCGGCCCCTGTCCAGGTTTCCCCCTGTGTAAAGGGGACAGTCTCAGCCCCTGTCCAGGTTTCCCCCTGTGTAAAGGGGACAGTCTCAGCCCCTGTCCAGGTTTTCCCCCCTGTGTAAAGGGACAGTCTCAGCCCCTGTCCAGGTTTCCTCCTGTGTAAAGGGGACAGTCTCAGCCCCTGTCCAGGTTTTTCCCCCTGTGTAAAGGGGATAGTCTCAGCCCCTGTCCAGGTTTTCCCCCCTGTGTAAAGGGACAGTCTCAGCCCCTGTCCAGGTTTCCCCCTGTGTAAAGGGGACAGTCTCAGCCCCTGTCCAGGTTATTCCCTCTGTAAAGGGGACAGTCTCAGCCCTTGTCCAGGTTTCACCCCTCTATAAAGGGGACAATCTCAGCCCCTGTCCAGGTTTCCCCCCCCCCCCTGTGTCAAGGGGACAATCTCAGCCCTTGTCCAGGTTTTCCCCCTGTGTAAAGGGGACAGTCTCAGCCCTTGTCCAGGTGTCCCCCCCTGTGTAAAGGGGACAATCTCAGCCCCTGTCCAGGTTTTCCCCCTGTGTAAAGGGGACAGTCTGAGCCCCTGTCCAGGTGTCCCCCCCCCTGTGTAAAGGGGACAGTCTCAGCCCTTGTCCAGGTTTTCCCCCTGTGTAAAGGGGACAGTCTCAGCCCTTGTCCAGGTTTTCCCCCTGTGTAAAGGGGACAGTCTCAGCCCTTGTCCAGGTGTCCCCCCCTGTGTAAAGGGGACAATCTCAGCCCCTGTCCAGGTTTTCCCCCTGTGTAAAGGGGACAGTCTCAGCCCTTGTCCAGGTTTCCTCCTGTGTAAAGGGGACAGTCTTGGCCCCTGTCCAGGTTTCCTCCTGTGTAAAGGGGACAGTCTTGGCCCCTGTCCAGGTTTTTCCCCCCGCCCTGTGTAAAGGGGACAGTCTTGGCCCCTGTCCAGGTTTTCCCCCCTGTGTAAAAGGGACAGTCTTGGGCCCTGTCCGGGTTTTCCTGCCTCTGTAAAGGGGACAGTCTCAG
Organism: Lepidonotus clava; assembly: GCA_936440205.1. NCBI lineage: Eukaryota > Metazoa > Annelida > Polychaeta > Phyllodocida > Polynoidae > Lepidonotus > Lepidonotus clava. Next base: position 354,562 of record OW387136.1, on the reverse strand, counting down.
CCCTTGTCCAGGTTCCCCCCTGTGTAAAGGGGACAGTCTCAGCCCCTGTCCAGGTTTCTCCCCCTGTGTTAAGGGGACAGTCTCAGCCCCTGTCCAGGTTTCCCCTGTATAAAGGGGACAGTCTCAGCCCTTGTCCAGGTGTCCCCCCTGTGTAAAGGGGACAGTCTCAGCCCCTGTCCAGGTTTTTCCCCCTGTGTAAAGGGGACAGTCTCAGCCTTTGTCCAGGTGTCCCCATGTGTTAAGGGGACAGTCTCAGCCCCTGTACAGGTTTCCGCCTGTGTAAAGGGGACAATCTCAGCCCCTGTCCGGGTCCCCCCCCTTGTGTAAAGGGGACAATCTCAGCCCCTGTCCAGGTTTTCCTGCCCGTGTAAAGGGGACAGCCTCAGCCCCTGTCCAGGTTTTTTTCCCTCTGTAAAGGGGACAGTCTTGGCTCCTGTCCAGGTTTTTCCTCCCGCCCTGTGTAAAGGGGACAGTCTTGGCCCCTGTCCAGGTTTTACCCCCTGTGTAAAAGGGACAGTCTTGGGCCCTGTCCGGGTTTTCCTGCCTCTGTAAAGGGGACAGTCTCAGCCCTTGTCCAGGTTTCCCCCTGTGTAAAGGGACAGTCTCAGCCCCTGTCTGGGTTTCCCCCCCCCCCTGTATAAAGGGGACAGTCTCAGCCCTTGTCCAGGTTTCCCCCCTGTGTAAAGGGGACAGTCTCAGCCCTTGTCCAGGTTTCCCCCCTGTGTAAAGGGGACAGTCTCAGCCCCTGTCCAGGTTTCCCCCCTGTATAAAGGGGACAGTCTCGGCCCCTGTCCAGGTTTCCCCCCTGTGTAAAGGGGACAGTCTCAGCCCTTGTCCAGGTTTCCCCCTGTGTAAAGGGGACAGTCTCAGCCCCTGTCCAGGTTTTCCCCCCTGTGTAAAGGGACAGTCTCAGCCCCTGTCCAGGTTTTCCCCCTGTGTAAAGGGGACAGTCTCTGCCCCTTTCTGGGTTTTCCTGCCTCTGTAAAGGGGACAGTCTCGGCCCCTGTCTGGGTTTCTCCCCTGTGTTAAGGGGACAGTCTCAGCCCCTGTCCAGGTTTCCCCCCTGTGTAAAAGGGACAGTCTCAGCCTCTGTCCAGGTGTCCCCCCTTTGTAAAGGGGACAGTCTCAGCCCCTGTCCAGGTTTCCTCCTGTGTAAAGGGGACAGTCTCAGCCCCTGTCCAGGTTTTCCCCCCTGTGTAAAGGGGACAGTCTCAGCCCCTGTCCAGGTTTTTTCCCCTGTGTAAAGGGGACAGTCTCAGCCCCTGTCCAGGTTTCCCCCTGTGTAAAGGGGACAGTCGCGGCCCCTGTCTGGGTTTTTCCCTCTCTGTAAAGGGGACAGTCTCAGCCCTTGTCCAGGTGTCCCCCCTGTGTAAAGGGGACAGTCTCAGCCCCTGTACAGGTTTCTGCCTGTGTAAAGGGGACAATCTCAGCCCCTGTCCAGGTCCCCCCCCCCTTGTGTAAAGGGGACAATCTCAGCCCCTGTCCAGGTTTTCCTGCCCATGTAAAGGGGACAGCCTCAGCCCCTGTCTGGGTTTTCCTGCGTCTGTAAAGGGGACAGTCTCAGCCACTGTCCAGGTTTTCCTGCCTGTTTAAAAGGGACATTCTCTGCCCCTGTCCAGGTTTCCCCATGTGTAAAGGGGACAGTCTCTGCCCCTGTCCAGGTTTTTTCCCCTGTGTAAAGGGGACAGGCCCAGTCTTACCTAACCTTTGTAAACATGTCAGGACACTTTGGGATCAGCAATTGGAGACAATATATGGCCTGCCTAATGCCTCCTGGCATAAATGTGTTGTCAATCAGTAAAATTTCAATTTTTAGCAGTTTGATTTGAAATCAATAACAAGACATCTCTGGTGATACATTGACAATATTTCTTTAAAACATCAGTCAGGTACATCCTCTGATTCCTAGTTATTACCAGGTTTTTGGAGCTATTTTTGGAGCTTGCATTTTGAGCAATATCCCCACACGGGGACACAACATCACTGATAAACATTTATGATCATCCACCATTGATAACTCTCATTGTTAGAAGTTAATCCTGATGGCAGAGTTAATGTCGATGTCACATGGAAGGCCCCCTTAAAGGTAAATATGGGTATTCGACATGATTTCTTGATAACCATAATAAAATTATCAAACTCACACAGTTGTTAGATGATGGCATAGGGACTGTAATAAAACTTTAAAAACCATATGTCACCATATCCATTTACCAGATATTAGCATTTGAAAAAGTGACAGTTTATCATTGGCTTCAATGGGAAAAATCACATTTTCCCCCATCGAAAAATAAATATCCATAATTTTGACATCAAAAGCTGTAAATGCTTAGATAGGAATAAGATATACATTTTAAGATTAAAAAAACATAGGGTCACCATCAAAAATCAAAACTTATTCGTAAAAATACCAAAAATTGACCCCAAAAACCAACAAAAATGGCCTATTCTCGTTTAAGAAATTAACAACAATATATCTTTTGGGCAAATTATTGTAAATAGTTTGAGTTTATGATAATTAGATCACTTTTGGTAACATTTTAAAGAGTTTGAGAAATGAAAAACTATTAACACCAGGTGGCTCTGCAGTGAATTCCCATATTTACCTTTAAGGTGGTGATAACAACTCAATATGAGCATGACAACAATGTTTTATTATTGACACTAATGCCCAATAATATCGCCTGGTCATCGCCAGAGGTGACATGAGTAACTAAATTGTCAGAAATTAAATGGGGACTGACCAAGGTGACGACATCTACTTGTACTCAGTTTTGCCTGTCCACCTCCTCTATCACTCCTCAGGTGTGAGGTGTGGTATTCGGCCCGTCAGGTCTGTTTAGCACCGTTTACTCCCAGCCCCAGCCTCTCCCCATATCAGCCATAGCTAACTGGGTTAGACGGGTAGCTCTATATAGACCGGCCATATGCTGCGAGCTGCTGACCATAAACCAATTACATCCCATCCCAGGCAACAACCAAGACGGCTGGGCAGGACGAGCTAATTCCGTTGCAGTAAGTCAGATAGGTTTTGGCAGCAGTTGTCGGTAACACATTTTACCTTGGCTCAGTCAACATGTTGTAGAACACACTGTTACCACAGGCTCGGCCCTAGGCCCCATCAACATGTTATAGAACACACTGTTACCACAGACTTGATCCAAGGCCTGGACAACATGTTATAGAACACACTGTTACCACAGACTCTGCCCAAGACCCAGACAACATGTTATAGAACACACTAGTACTGTTACCACAGACTTGGTCCAAGGCCTCAACATGTTATAGAACACACTGTTACCACAGACTCTGCCCAAGACCCAGACAACATGTTATAGAACACACTGTTACCACAGACTCAGCCCAAGGCCCATCAACATGTTATAGAACACACTGTTACCACAGACTCGCTCAAGGCCTGCCAACATGTTATAGAACACACTGTTACGACCGACTTGGTCCAAGGCCTCAACATGTTATAGAACACACTAGTACTGTTACCACAGACTTGGTCCAAGGCCTCAACATGTTATAGAACACACTGTTACCACAGACTCGGACAAGGGCTGGACAACATTTTATATGACACACTGTTACCACAGACTCGGCCCAAGGCCCCTTCAACACTTGTACAACAGTGCTTACACCCTTGATGGTGCATAACTCAAATTATTGCCACAGTAACCTTCTCAGATGACTCAAAGCCAAACAAAAGCATTCATTGTGATTGAAGTAGAAATAGTCTGAGCTGGTCCCTACAAAGCATGACTTCTCGTTCCCTTTTTTAGGGCTGTCGGAAGTTGTGCCTCATACACTGTAGTTTTTCCTTTGATTTATTTCGATCTCAAAACCCAGGTTTTGCAAATTATCACTCTGATTTGAAAATATATCACAATAGACATTCACAAGTCGAGGGTGAATAACATGAATATTTTCAAAAGTTTTAATTCAAAGTGTTAAAGGTAAATATGGGAATTCACTGCAGTGCCACCTGGTGTTAATATTTTTACATTTCTCAAACTCTTTAAATGTTACCAAAATGTGATCTAATTATCATAAACTCAAAATATTTATAGTAATTTGCCCAAAAGATATATTGTTGTTAATTTCTTGAACAAGTATAGGCTATTTTTGTGGGTTCTGGGGGTCAATTTTTGGTATTTTCGTGAATAAGTTTTGATTTTTGACGGTGACCTCATGTTTTTTTAATCTTAAAATTTGTATCCTGTTCCTGTCTAAAAAATTGGAGCTTTTGATGTCAAAATTATGGTTATTTATTTTTTGATGGGGAAAAAATTGATTTTTCCCATTGAAGCCAATGATAAACTGTCATTTTTTTCAAATGCTAATATCTCTTAAATGGATATGGTGACATATGGTTTTTAAAGTTTTATTACAGTCCCTATGCATTCATCTAACAGCTGTGTGAGTTTCATAATTTTATAATGAAAAAATAACTCTGATCCAATAGATCTCAAAGTAAAAATTGTATTTGGCAAATTGGGCTTTAGTATGTTTCATGTTTGAGGAATCTGTCAAAAGTTTTAGATGGGTACATTTGAATTCCATTTCTGTACCCTCGAGAAGGTTTTGGGTGCGGCATTTAATGTCAGTGAAAGGTAAATTCAGTATGCAATGCCTGCTGCGTGTAGGAGTTGCCTAGGTGACAAGTAACAACGTTTACAGACTTGCTGGTTCTCCATCTTTGGCAGGGACCAAGGGATGTCACCATGCTACAGTTAGTAGGATATTAGATCCGATGTAAGCCACTGATATTAGTCCTTAGTAAAAGTTTATGTTCCAATTTCCTGAGTGTAGCTATTGATAAATACATTTTTCAGGGCGTATTTCTTAATGACATGATACACATGTGCAGTAATGCAGGGACTTTACAGTTGATATTACAGTTAATGTTGATAGATCTGGAAGCTCTCCTGCATAGACCATGTCTTACCATCAGTCTTTGTTTAGATTTACACACATCACCCCACAACCTGTCAACCCCTTCAGTCCTGCCACTTTCCACCAGCCACATGAAAGCTGTGTATGTGACAAAGTGGATTTACTGCCTTCGTGGTGGCGCTGGGAGAAAACATGACAGAGCATTCTGTGGGACAGGGTGTAATCAGGGCTGACGGGAGTGGCTTTAATCAACACCTGAAGGCCGGGTGATCTACAGAGTGTGTGGGTAGGGGGGAGGGGTGATACATGGGAGGCTGTACGGAGCGTGGGGTGGAGCTACCTGAAGATTCATACCTGTAGGCAATGCTTATGGCCAGTAGTAGGGTATTGTATTACTAAAAAGATGTGACAAAATACTATGCATTCTACATATCATTTGAAAGAGAATTGACAACCCTTTTGAATGATATATAAGATCCATTTGATTATCTCTGATTCCCACTGCTGATTATGAAATCAAGAGTAAAAGCAGCTATACAACCTGTAGGCAGCAGGCCAAAGAGATACATCTGTCACTTTCTGACTAACATGAGAAGGAGGGTAAGTTGGCAATGTGGAGACATAGATTAAATGTTTGGGTCCGCTGGTTAAGAAAAGGCCGATTTTTGACTATATTTTTGTGAACAATAAAAGGTATCTGATTATAAAACTATGAACCCATAACATATCCCCAGGTCAAAATGTCAAGAGGAAAATATGTTTGAACATTCTCAGATACAGATTAATCGTTGACAGAAACATATTATGAATTTGCAATCAGCTTTTATTATAGGGCATAACGCATTTTAAGTTTTATGTTTTTCATGATCACTCCTTTCTTGTTCAGCATAACAACCCTAGTAAATATAGGTGTTATGAGCCACTGTGTGGGAAGTATATAGTTATCCCCTGACTTGAGACAGGTTTCAACTTTACTGACAAAATGTTGTTGGGATACTAATATGCCTTGTCAGTGGCTGTCAATGGTAGAAACAGCTCCTTAATTAAATAAGTTATGTAGACAGCCTTTATAAGCATTGTTTGAGAAGTTAATTCACTGTATATTCAGAATTTGCATTGTAAGTGTATGCAACACCTCTCAGAGGCCAATTTGACAGACTCCCTTGAAATAGACCTTTATGATTCAATTTCTAGACCACAAAAGTTGGCCATATAAAATAAGATGCATTTTGATAACCCTACCTACTCATATAAGTCATATCATGATTTGCAGCTTTACTCCTGTATTTGGATGCTGGGAAAACAAATGGAAACTATTTTAAATTTGCACTTTTTCACAGATATCTCACTTTCCATTGCATGTAGACACCTCCCCCCCCCCCTCCTACAGAGAATGGAATTAGAGAGAGTGAATTTTGAATTACGGACAATGGTGAGCTGAGAGGTGGCATTGTCTATCCTTAAGATACCGTTCATATCAATTCCAAATAATAGCAAAGGCTAAGGGTCGGTTTTCCTTACCTTTAAGGGTCGGTGGGTGTTAGGAGTTTGGGGGTATGAGTGGCAGGTTGGGTATTGTTTGTCTAGAAGTTACCTTTAAGGGTTGGTGGGTGTTGGGAGTTTGGGGGTATGAGTGGCAGGTTGGGTATTGTTTGTCTAGAAGTTACCTTTAAGGATTGGTGGGTGTTGGGAGTTTGGGGGTATGAGTGGCAGGTTGGGTATTGTTTGTCTAGAAGTTACCTTTAAGGGTTGGTGGGTGTTGGGAGTTTGGGTGTATGAGTGGCAGGTTGGGTATTGTTTGTCTAGAAGTTACCTTTAAGGGTTGGTGGGTGTTGGGAGTTTGGGGGTATGAGTGGCAGGTTGGGTATTGTTTGTCTAGAAGTTACCTTTAAGGGTTGGTGGGTGTTGGGAGTTTGGGTGTATGAGTGGCAGGTTGGGTATTGTTTGTCTAGAAGTTATCTTTTGTTGTTCTAGCGGTAGACTAATCAGTGTTGAGGACAAGTGAACCCCAGCAGCAGAAATGGCGAGGGTGAATATAAATATACATTAGTTCTAAAATTCTCCTTCAATTTCATGTACATTCTGTCGATGTGCATTGAACAGAACACAATGTTAAGAAACACGCATATTCATAGCAAAATTGGTACCCATTCTACCCCTTATAGACTTGAAGAAAGACAAAAAGGGCCTTGTATCGTATATGTGAAACATTATGATTATATTACTCACGTATTTATTCTAATGCTTCCAAATTTGGTCCGGAATGTGGTCTCTCTATCCTTGATACAGATTTCAGTGGTGGATGCAGCTTTTTGAAATGGTGGACGACAGGTTATTTCCAAAATTTTACATAAAAAAATCTAAATCCCTGAATCAGCCACTGGATTTTAATCCTCAATTTAGGGTCTCAACTAAAGAAGTAAGATTTTGATTTATCCTAAACTGCTTTAGGAGCCCAAAAGACACTTTCGCTGATCAGGGGAGGGGAGTTCCACCGGGTACTCTTTAAAAAGACATAACAGACTCCCACTAATTTCTACTGCCCCCACCCCAACAGACCCACCCAGACCCCTCCCTTCTTAGTACATGAGGACAAATTGACTGTCCCCTTAGTGAAAGGTCTATTTTGGCACTTTGAATATTCAGTAGACTCTTAATTACCAATAACACTTCATGATTACCAGTTATTCCTGAGCTGAGATATGAAGACCAATCAGATTGTGAATTCACTTTTAGTAGAAGTTAGTGACTAAAGATTATGGGACGAAAGCCAAGTTTTACTCCATTTCAACCTTTAAATGACAACATTGATAACAAAATGGAACAAAAGGTCCAGGATGTGTAGTCTATTGTAGGAGGCCCAAATCAGGTCTGTGTTGAGTAGATGTAAATAGAATCTCCTACATTACCACATTAAGTAAAAATCCCTCTGAAGCCCAGTCTTCATTAAGACTGCCGGGCCCATGAACATGGACGCTCAATAAAGGGCCTCCCCTAACAGCCTGTCACTCAATATTCATTGCTGTGGCCAAATGTGGTCAGCCCATGGTTATCCTATTGCTGAGACACAGGAGTCTAAATAGGGCTCTTTCACGAGCAGAGACAGGGCCTGGCTGATCTAGACTCTCAATTTCCTTCTTGTGTGACTTCACAGAAATGGAAGCAATCTTTTGAAATAAACACAATGGTGTGGATGAATACGGAGTTTTGTGGCAATTTGATGCTGCTCTGATGCCATTATGGTGACAAAGCCTTTAAATACAGGCAAAGTCTTTCTGATATTTGAGGTGCCCTTTGACATTTCCTACTAATATGTACCTGTCCAATGTCAGTACCTGTTGGATACTAAAGGCCCACTTTGCCTTTGTAATCTCTCAAATGGTAACATCATGAAGACTAGGTAAATTAAGAAAATAACATTCTCACTTTCCAATAATGACAGAAACAATATGTGTATGCAATTGTTATCATTACGAGGGAGCATATTCAAATCAGACGGAATTGATAATATTGTTAAAACCCAGATAACTTTAGGATAATGTTCCATCAGTCTAGCTATGGTCATTAGTATTTGTATAAAAACTAGTGAAAGAGCTAGAAACATTTCCATTTGTTTGAAAACAATTACAATTTCTTTATCCATATTAATTGAATTTAGTACAAAAACGTAATGACGTTATGTCAGTTTTCATAGTTTATATTTTACCAGAGCCCATGTATCGTATTTCCAAAGTCATTCAGTTTGACCATAAGTGACCTTCCATGCAAATTTGGGGCTTATTGACATGCACTTTGATGGGTCTACAGTCAATATTTCCCTAAAAAATGACCCAAAATAGTAAAATTAGCTAATAATTGTCAAAATGTGCTGCCAAGATGAAGAAAATGGTTGTCATGGAAACTAGGTCACATGACAAAAATCCTTAAATTAGAAAAATTGAAAAAGGGTATTCAAGCTACTTAGTGCAAAAAAAGAACTTAATTAGAACAAGAAATATAGCATTTTGTTCTAGTTATGTATTATAGCACTTGCATTTTTCTTTATATCTAACCCTTCATATCTCACTTGGTACTCTTTGTTACACATTTGTTATGGATCTATGGTGCCCAACCCTATTGTTTTCAGAAACCCATAGCTCAGCTTCTACTTGGAATATTTAAAAGCTGTTTTTAAGCTTATCCTGACTAATATAAGAGGCTTTGTCTCACAGTGCCCAACTTAAAAGGGGCCTTAAGCTTTCAGAGGGCAATTGAATGATAAAACTAGATGATGTTTAGAGAGGCATATAGTATAGATAGTAGATCTGTTTCCTAGTCAACCAGCCTAGTCAGAAAGCTCCTACATGTTATGCAGGGTCCCAACTCTGATTCCATGATCAAATTCATTGGGTTTTCCCTGTGTCGTGATTTTGTTTTGTTTTTTATCACAAATTGTTTGATCGACAAAAAGTTTCTCTAAAGATGTATGTAGCTTCCAGAAAAAATGGAAATTCTACTGTGCTGAATTTCAAAATTCCAAAACTGGCTACCAGAATTCCTCTAGTTTTCCCTGTGTTGGTGATTCATATAAAACATTTTAAAAAATTGTTGTTTTAAGTGTAAAAATCACATTTGGTGAAAGGGGCTTTAGTTATGTATCATGATTGAGAAATATATCAGGACATTTGCATGGGTATACTGGAATAACATTTCTGTACCTTCCAGGAAGTTGTACATGCAGCATTTTAATGTCAGAGAAAGGTGAATTAGATATACAATGCCTATTGAGCATCAGGGTTGCTTTGATAACAAGTGACAGTTGACTTTCTGGTTTACCGCCTTAAGTATGGATCAAGGGATGGAGAAAGTCACCTTATAACAGTTAGTATATGGTTCTTAGTAAGGTTTTTAGTAAGGAGGATGTAACTTCTTGTAGTTGTAACCAGTCATATTCATCCTATATTGTTTGTTGGGAAATACCATTCCCAAATACAAGGAAAACAGTTAAGTAAAATAAGAGGAATTGATTTCATGCTAAAGTTTGGGGAATTACGGGACCGTGAAGTTCTGTTTAATGAGAAAAGCAAGGAAAACAGTTTTAAGCCATGGAACCTTTGGTTAGAAAATAGCCACTGATCTATTTTGCTATATAGTAGATAGGGGTTGATGATGTTTTGAGGTATGTGAATATATATATATATATATGTTCTTGAGTAAAATATTGATATATAACTTTGTCAGGGTTCATTTCCTAATGAGATGATACATGTTTTCAGTAATGCTTGGACTTTACAGTTGATGTTGGTGGATCTGAAAGCTATCCTGCTGAGACCCTCTCTGATATCTCACCATAAGTCTTTGTTTGCACTTCATAGATTTACGTCATCGTCTCATAGCCTGTTGACCTCTCCACTCCTGCCACTTTCCACTAGCCACATGAAAGCTGTGTATAGTGGCAAAGTGGGTTTACTGCCTTCGCAGTGGCCCCAGGAAAATACATGTGCAGGAAAGGTGTGTAATCGGGGCTGGCGAGAGAGGCTTTAATCAGCGTCTGACGGCTGGATGATCTACGGTGTGTGCGGTTAGGGGTGTTACATGAGAGGCTGTACAGAGTGTGGGGTGGAGCTACCCGAAGAATAGTATCTGTATTCAACTAGGCTTTCTTACAGCCAGTAAATGGGTATTGTATTACTTTTTTAAAAAATATTCCGCAAAATACTACGCATCCTCCACATCATTTGAAAGAGAATTGAACAACCCTATGAAAAGATACATAGTATGCATACGATTATATCTGATTCCCACTGCCAATCATTGAAATCTAGAGCAAAATCAGTTAGTGGAATGCAGCCTCTAAGCAGCAGTCAAAAGTGATGCACTAGTCAGTCACTACTGTATTATAGCACATAATCTTAAATACCATTACATTCCTTATAGTTATTCTTCATAAAAGAATATCTTCTCTTACCAAATAGAAGTAATGCACACACATACATCAAGTTTCTATATGTTAATATGTCTATGTATATTCAGAATTTGCAGTACAAGGATAGATGACACCTCTCAGAGGCCAATTTGACAGACTTTCATTAGCTGAAGCCCCATACCCATTAGGCGATTTTACTGGCAACTGGCGACCAGCGACTGAGAGAAGCGGCTGACTCTTATATTAAATGTGCATGTTTGATCTGGATTGCCGGTAAAATAGGCCGATTATCCTGGTAGAATTGGCTGATTTTAGGCCAATGAGTTGGCCGACTCTATAAAAGTTGCTTAGTTGGTATGGTGCTTTAGTTGGTCATATGAAATTGAATGCATTTTTATAACCCTACCTACTCACATAAATCATATTATCATGTGCAGCTTTATTCCTGTATTTCAATGCACGGGAAACAAAATACGGGAGAGAGTATTGTGCACTGAGAGGTGGTGGAGTCTATCCTACAGATACTGTTCAAATCAATTCCAAATAGCAGTGAGGGGTCTATTTTTGAATATTCAGTAGACTATTAATTAGAATAATGTTTCATAATATCAAGTTATTCCTAAGCTAAGAGATGACGACCAATCAGATAGTGAATTCACTATTAACAGATTTAAATGGTTTCATTCTTTAAATGACAACCTTGGTATTGCTGTGAAGTATTGGGACAATCAGTTAAGACAAAGGGAAATTGGCACTGATTTTAACAAATATGGTAACTCAGCAATATCCAAAGAACAAGACAGGTTCAATCCTTAAGATACCATCGATGGCTTTATTGAATAGTTCAGCTTTCACATGAAGATCATGGATTTAATTCTGTAATTCCCTAAATTTAGAACTTATCTGTAACTCTTGTAGTATTATGGCCAACTGGAGCTACAAAGAAAACCAGTACCCACTGATGTAGTTTCAGTATAAATAAATAAGCACTTTAAAACATTATATTACCCACTTATGCATGTTACAAAACCATTCTCCTCAGAAGACTATGGCAGAATTATGGAAATGGTAATTGGATTCTATAGATTTAACTAAAACCCACAATGGGTTAATCTAATGTTCAGTGCACGTGAACAACATAAAGTGTATTATAATATTAATTATGGGAACGTTAGATGAATCAATAGACAATGGAACGAAAGGTTTAAAATGTGTAGTCCATTGCAGGAAGCTCAGATTAGGTCTGTGGTGAATAGATGTAAATAGAATCTCCTACATTACCGCTGTGTAAGTAAAAAGCCCTCCGACGCCCAGTCTTCATTAAGACTTCCATTTCTGGGCCCGTGAACAGGCACACTCAATAAAGGGCTCCCACTGCAGCCCAGTCACTCAATATTCACTGTTATGGCCAAACTTTGGCGGCCCATGGTTACCCTATTACTAAGGCACAGACGTCTAAATAGGGCTCTTTCACAAGTAAAGATGGGGCTTGGTCGATCTAGAGTCTCCATTTCCTTCTTTTGTTGCTTCACAGTAATGGAAGCAATTCTTTAAAGTAGGCACGATGGTGTGGATGGACACATAGTTTTCTGGCAATTTGATATTCCCCTGATGTCATATGGTGACAAAGCCTTTGTATGTAGGCAAAGACTTGTTTTGAGCTTAAGTTTCTGAAATCTGATTTGCCCTTGACAACTCCTACTAAACCTCAGCCCATGTAGGTACACGTTGGATACTAAATGTCCACTTTATCTCTCAAATAATAGCATGTTCGAAAGAGCTCCATAAACACAATTCATGGGAGAGAAAATAACTGAGGACTGGGGAAATTGATAATATTACATTCTTACCTTTTAACAGAAATGATTATTTTTACAAGAAAGCAGTGCCTCAAATAACAATAATAAAATGAGAGAAACAGTATTTGTATCCAATTTTTATCATTATGTACTAACAAATTTAAATCAAACATAGGGGTCTTTAATTGAATTGAGCAAGAAACCTTAATGACGTGGTGTCAGTTCTCACAGTGTACATTTGACCACAACCCACGTGTTGCACTTACATAGTCATTATGTTTTGATCCTAATTAGATTTTGGTTACCATTAACTTGCTCCTTTCCCACAAACCTTCGTTTGAAAACACAGAAACCAGTTATTTCTGAAAATGGTGTGTGAGGTACAGAGGCAGTTATCACTCAATGTTAAACGATTTTAGTTGTCTATTTCTGATGGTATTCTAGTCTCCACCAAGGCCAGGGGAGACTCAGACTGCTGAAGGCACACATGGTTAACTGACCTTTACCCCACTACCCCATTCGGACATTTTGTTTAAGACCGTGAGGGCATTGCTAGAAATGTAAGGTTTTGTATGAAAATACAACGTTCTGCCAATGTTTACTTCCTATCAATTCTAATCCAGACCAATATTAGAGGCTTGATCTCACAGGACCTTAGGCTTTCAGAGGGCAATACAGAATAACTACATGCTGATTAGAGAGGTCACCTATATATGAAAGAACTGTTTCCTGAATTAAGTCCTTCTGAAACTACTTCGCATTACGCAGGGTTCCCACTCAGATTTTGTGATTAAATTCCTTGGGTTTCCCTGTGTCGTGGTTTTGAGGTTTTACCACAAAGTGTTTGATGGACAAAGGGTTTCTCTAAAGATGTATGCAGCTTCAAGAAAAATGGAAATGTTACTCTTGGAAAAAGGGCAACCTGCTGAATTTTAAAGATTCAGAACCTGACGAACAGAGTTCCTTTACTTTTTCCAATGTTTAGGATAAATTCCTTCTTTTTTCCATGAAAATAATTTTCTTAGTGTTCTCTGTGAAGCGGGAATCCTGACCATTGTTTACATTGTAGCATGAAAAGTAAGTATGCAAGGTTAAATGACCTATACTGAGGGAATGACCATGGAAGAAAAGCAATGCATATGTGCTGCATGGCTTACAAAACCGGACAATATAATGAGTAACAAATCTTTAGTAACAATATGAGCAGGCCATGCAGCAGTAGACGATTCACCCCCCCCCACCCCACCCCCGCCCCTTACAGGGTCACCTAGATGTGGCCCTCCGTCAACCCTCTCCTGTACCGCTGAGTCAACATCAATTTCCACCAATCAGAGATATGGACCCTCACGGCCCCCTCCTGCAGCCACATAAAGGTTTCGCTTATCAAACGCGCTGTGGGTGGGTTAAGCCCGCGGCCAAAACAAATTATGGCCACGCTTGTCTGTGTGATGTAGAGACGCTTGATTCGGTGAGGCTGGTCAGGCAGGGACAATATGTGTGCGGGTGGAGGGGAGGAGGTCTGTGGACCTTTACCAGGTCAGGGACAATATGTGTGTGGGAGGAGGGGAGGAGGTCTGTGAACCTTTACCAGGTCAGGGACAATATGTGTGAGGGAGGAGGGGAGGAGGTCTGCGGACCTTTACCAGGTCAGGGACAATATGTGTGTGGGAGGAGGGGAGGAGGTCTGTGAACCTTTACCAGGTCAGGGACAATATGTGTGAGGGAGGAGGGGAGGAGGTCTGCGGACCTTTACCAGGTCAGGGACAATATGTGTGTGGGAGGAGGGGAGGAGGTCTGCGGACCTTTACCAGGTCAGGGACAATATGTGTAGGAGGAGGGGAGGAGGTCTGTGGACCTCTACCAGGTCAGGGACAATATGTGTAGGAGGAGGGGAGGAGGTCTGTGGACCTCTACCAGGTCAGGGACAATATGTTTGTGGGTGGAGGGGAGGAGGTCTGTGGACCTCTACAAGGTCAGGGACAATATGTGTGTGGGTGGAGGGGAGGAGGTCTGTGGACCTTTACCAGGTCAGGGACAATATGTGTGTGGGAGGAGGGGAGGAGGTCTGTGAACCTTTACCAGGTCAGGGACAATATGTGTGAGGGAGGAGGGGAGGAGGTCTGCGGACCTTTACCAGGTCAGGGACAATATGTGTGTGGGAGGAGGGGAGGAGGTCTGCGGACCTTTACCAGGTCAGGGACAATATGTGTGTAGGAGGAGGGGAGGAGGTCTGTGGACCTCTACCAGGTCAGGGACAATATGTTTGTGGGTGGAGGGGAGGAGGTCTGTGGACCTCTACCAGGTTAGGGACAATATGTGTGTGGGTGGAGGGGAGGAGGTCTGTGGACCTCTACCAGGTCAGGGACAATATGTGTGTGGGTGGAGGGGAGGAGGTCTGTGGACCTTTACCAGGCCCAGGTCAGGGACAATATGTGTGTGGGAGGAGGGGAGGAGGTCTGCGGACCTTTACCAGGTCAGGGACAATATGTGTGTGGGAGGAGGGGAGGAGGTCTGTGGACCTTTACCAGGTCCAGGTCAGGGACAATATGTGTGTGGGAGGAGGGGAGGAGGTCTGCGGACCTTTACCAGGTCCAGGTCAGGGACAATATGTGTGTGGGGGGAGGGGAGGAGGTCTGTGGACCTTTACCAGGCCTAGGTCAGGGACAATATGTGTGTGGGAGGAGGGGAGGAGGTCTGTGGACCTTACCAAGCCCAGGTCAGTGACAATATGTGTGTGGGAGGAGGGGAGGAGGTATGTGGACCTTTACCAGGTCAGGGACAATATGTGTGTGGGGGGAGGGGAGGAGGTCTGTGGACCTTTACCAGGTCAGGGACAATATGTTTGTGGGGGAAGGGGAGGAGGTCTGCGGACCTTTACCAGGTCAGGGACAATATGTGTGAGGGAGGAGGGGAGGAGGTCTGTGGACCTTACCAAGCCCAGGTCAGGGACAATATGTGTGTGGGAGGAGGGGAGGAGGTCTGTGGACCTTTACCAGGTCAGGGACAATATGTGTGTGGGGGGAGGGGAGGAGGTCTGTGGACCTTTACCAGGTCAGGGACAATATGTTTGTGGGGGGAGGGGAGGAGGTCTGTGGACCTTACCAGGCCCAGGTCAGGGACAATATGTGTGTGGGAGGAGGGGAGGAGGTCTGCGGACCTTTACCAGGTCAGGGACAATTTGTGTGTAGGAGGAGGGGAGGAGACCTGTGGACCTTGACCAGCTCAGGGACAATATGTATGTGGGAGGAGGGGAGGAGGTCTGTGGACCTTTACCAGGTCAGGGACAATATGTGTGTGAGAGGAGGGGAGGAGGTCGGTGGACCTTACCAGGCCCAGGTCAGGGACAATATGTGTGTGGGAGGAGGGGAGGAGGTCTGTGGACCTTGACCAGGTCAGGGACAATTTGTGTGTAGGAGGAGGGGAGGAGGTCTGTGGACCTTGACCAGGTCAGGGACAATATGTGTGTGGGAGGAGGGGAGGAGGTCTGCGGACCTTTACCAGGTCAGGGACAATATGTGTGTGAGAGGAGGGGAGGAGGTCTGTGGACCTTGACCAGCTCAGGGAGAATATGTGTGTGGGAGGAGGGGAGGAGGTCTGTGGACCTTGACCAGGTCAGGGACAATATGTTTGTGGGGGGAGGGGAGGAGGTCTGTGGACCTTTACCAGGTTAGGGACAATATGTGTGTGGGAGGAGGGGAGGAGGTCTGTGGACCTTTACGAGGTCAGGGACAATATGTGTGTGGGAAGAGGGGAGGAGCTCTGTGGACCTCAACCCGGCTCAAGTTTTCTCAGACACCAAATATAAATAAAAAATACTTCACAAACAAGACATCAAATTGAAGGTTACAATTGATTGAATATAGGGCAAAACTCTGATAGAGTAAATTTTACCACAAATAGAATGATCTGAATTTTCTTCTGATCAAGATAGCTCCAAGCTGTTTCTCACATGATGTACTTTACACATTGTTTAACATGGACAAATTTTAAAATCTGATAAAGAAGAAAAATGGCAGCATGGCAGAAGGTGCATTGTGAAATGTAAGCCTTCAGTCAGACAGTAATCTCATACAGTTACTGTTAGGAACCTCTTCAGGCCTGTGAGCGGCAGAATGTTACAGCCACAAAGTGTTTAAATTACAGGAGAAATGGCAGGGATGTTGTAGTGAGGCGATGTCTCGAGACAATTCATGTGCTCTGGGATTGATGTTATGGGTCCTATTTCTACATCTGACATAGGGTAATTGGACCTTTATTCCTCCTAAACATACCATATCTAATACGCCAAATTAATCAGAAGGTAAATGCACGATTTCTTAAGCGACCATTTTAGCACATCAAGTATGCATTATACACATCAGTAACTACCATGGGACTACTTCAAAATACTGAAAGATATGAATACAATTTCCAGACTTCTAAGGCTGGTAGTTTACGTTACTGTACTTCCCCCATCACCTAAAGTGTTCATTGTCAACAGAAAATAACACTCATAAAATGGAATAATGGACAACCATAAACAATGTCTGCCCTTCATCGCGTGCTGTAGATGACAGAACATAATGATTACCTTGGAACTGAGTAGAAGAATTGCTATAAAAAAGATGAATCAAATAGGGAAGTTCAGGCATGTCATTAAGTTAGAATAAATGGAATCATTTTTCTTGAAGCGTCACAGAAATTATACACCAAGAAAAATTATCCAAGTGAGGGAAACAAAAAATAGTGGATGGAAATAAACATTGGCGGGCAATAACCGTTTATCTGGGTAGTTAATTTGTGCGTAGTCTACAAGCTGCTGCAGACATACAGATGACACCCGGGGAACAATTAGACCACCTGCCTCCAGTACAGGCACAGAAAAGAGAATCAAGAGAAAGAAATGAGCATTCAGATTAGGTATTACACAGGGGTACCAACATAGGCCTGGTATATCAAGGTACTTAGACAGTGACAGATTGAGTATTATACGGGGGTATTAATGTGCACCTTGTGTATCAAGGTGGTTAGATGGTGACAGATTGGGTATTACACAGGGGTACCAACATAGGCCTGGTATATCAATGTGATTAACTGGTGACAGATTGGGTATTACACAGGGGTATTAATAGGCCTGGTGTATCAAGGTGGTCAGGTGGTGACAGATTGGGTATTATACGGGGGTATTAATATAGGCCTGGTGTATCAAGGTGGGTAGATGGTGACAGATTGAGTATTATACGGGGGTATTAATATAGGCCTGGTGTATCAAGGTGGTTAGATGGTGACAGATTGAGTATTATACGGGGGTATTAATATAGGCCTGGTGTATCAAGGTGGTCAGATGGTGACAGATTGAGTATTATACGGGGGTATTAATGTAAACCTGGTGTATCAAGGTGGTTAGACGGTGACAGATTAGATATTACATGGGGGTACAAAAGTAGGTATGGCGTATCAAGGTGGTTAGATGGTGACAGATTGGGTATTAACAGGGGCATCAACATAAGCCTGTGGCCCGTTGCACAATAGAATTTCGTTGTGAGGATCGAGTTAAGATATCTTAGCAAAAAGTTTTGTTGTTATGATTTTACAAAAGTGGTAATATCAATGAAATTGATTTCTGTAAATTGATGTAAAAAGGGAAAAAATTAGAGAAAATAGAGTAAAAGTTACAGCTCTCTGGGGGCATTCTAAATATAGAAAAAAATTGTTGCAAAACGATCATTGTTACGGAAATATTATTTTCGTTGATAATATTAATTTCGTTGTTACGAAACTCATTGTGCAACGGGCCACTGGTGTATCAAGGTGGTTAAATGGTGTTTTCTGAAGAGTGTTATTGCTATTTTTTAGTTGAGACTGTCAGCAGTAAGTTTTATAGTTCTCAGCAGACAGTAAGGCATATTTGTGCTGTGATCTTCATACAATAAAGCATGTATCACAAAATGACAAAGGGTTGTTTCTTTCTGTAAGAGGTGAGAAATAAGATATTAATTCCATATAAGTATTATCTAACCATTAAGAGTCCCAGTGGGGAACAGAAGTGTTTCAATGATAGAGAGCACATGCAAGATGGCTCCCATTGACCTTGGATAATCTAGATGTTCATTTCTTTTCCATTTCCAGCTCTTAATGGTGATTTAAATGGGAATGAGTAAATACACCTTACAGATCAAGGGGTAATGAAACAATTGTTATTGCCCTGGTTTGTACATACAGATGAGGCCTGTAGCACAAGGCATAGGTGCATGCAAATTGGGGCAATAGCAATTGCTGAGTGCAGCCCCAGTCTGTACTTCATTTATTCTATGTCAATTACACAGAAAATGTAGATATTTTTCTATTGACAACACAAAAATTGGCATGAGCGTTTACAGACAGGCTTTATTGCCCTCCAAGGCAATAACAGATCTTGTATGCACCCGCTTCTGAGAGGACAGGACAATGGTTAAGGTATAGGAGTTTGAATCAGGATTTAGAATAAAGTGAGCATATCATGTATCATGGCCAGAGTAAAAAGTGTTTGAGATGAAAAGAAATTGCTTTTCTTAACCACTATTTTCCAACTCAAATACTAAAACTACGTAATATCTAAACACATAATTTCTGTAACCAGGTAAACTAGATTACCTAGAACACCGGTATTAAGTAAGATTAACAATGGAGGACACAAGGTTTTGCCAGAGTAACCCTCTATATATTTATCACTCATAATAATGTAGGTTCCAAGACGTCTACAATCAAAATCCCAGATTGTCAGGCCAAGATTGTCAGGCCAAGATTGTCAAGCCTGGAATGTTAGGCCCAGATTGTCAGTCATCGATTGTCAGTCCCAGATTGTCAGGTTTATTTTGTCAGGTCCAGGTTGTCAGGTCCAGGTTGTCAGGCCCGGATTCTTAAGCCCGGATTGTCAGGCCCAGATTGTCAGGCCCAGATTGTCAGGCCCAGATTGTCAGGCCCGGATTGTCAGGCCCGGATTGTCAGGCCCGGATTGTCAGGCCCGGATTGTCAGGCCCGGATTGTCAGGCCCGGATTGTCAGGCCCGGATTGTCAGGCCCGGATTGTCAGGCCCGGATTGTCAGGCCCGGATTGTCAGGCCCGGATTGTCAGGCCCGGATTGTCAGGCCCGGATTGTCAGGCCCGGATTGTCAGGCCCGGATTGTCAGGCCCGGATTGTCAGGCCCGGATTGTCAGGCCCGGATTGTCAGGCCCGGATTGTCAGGCCCGGATTGTCAGGCCCGGATTGTCAGGCCCGGATTGTCAGGCCCGGATTGTCAGGCCCCGAATCCTGTCATGCGAGCAGAATAATAGCGACCTGGGCCTCTGGTATCCATCACTGCCACAGTGCTTGTAAACGGGTCCAGCCACGAACCAGTCACGTCTCAAGGGCGGGCTGAATGAACCAGACTCCTCAGGTTACCACAACGTCCCGACCCCCCACCACCACCCGCCACAACGTCCCACATGTCCACCCTGCAACTTCCAGCCTTGCTCATCAAGTTGTACGAGAACCAAATGTAAGTATCATTTCATCCAAAGCTACATGTTTGTTCCATGTGATGTTTACATCGATCTTCTCTGCACATTGGCCCAATGGGGTTCAGTCTCACTGAGGGATATCGCTTTGGTTGTAGCCTTGGTTAAATCTAAACATTTTAAATTGACAGAGCCTCCGTCAATCTCACGCTGAATTGAATCTTATCTTTGTCACATGAATCATGCATCATGCCCTCTGTTGCGTAATTTTATGTAAAGTATCCCTAGGTTGCCACAGACATAAAGAGAAAAGTAGTTGGGAAACGTGTCAACCTAGCCTCTTTCTGGGATTCTCTCTTATATGTTATGTAGCCATCAGAGCCACACTGAACTTTCTGAAACTTGTTTTGTTACTTGTGTGCAATAGAGTTAACATAAGACTATTCCCAAAGATACTTTCTGTACAGAAAGCCACAGTAAATGACAGCATTTCAAAGTCCATTTGGGCAAATCTAGACTAGATCAGAGTATGTTTTAAACATAATATAGGTGCTCAAATCACTGCTGAGGCACAGGTTTACCATGGTTGAGGTTCGTTATTTCCTTGTATTCTGATGTTATTCGTCTCGTGAAGCATACAGTGTCAATATAGTCCTGTACATCTGCTGTAAGGTGTTGGACCTTAAAATGTCTGCTGTTCTATAAAACAAGAGGAAGTTATGGTTTCTGCTCATTATCCAGTGCGAAGACTACTGAAATACCTCAGGCAATTAGAGTATATATTACGATGTCACAATAATACAAAAATTCAAATTACAACAACTGGTTTGATATGTTGTAGAACTGAACACAATATGTGACATTCCATGGGATTCTGTGGCTTAATGACATAGATGATAAATGTAGAAAAATCTCAAACTTTCTACTAATGAAAACAGCTTTTGAATATTCCAAGTAGAAGCTGAGATATAGGTGTCTGAGTATGATAGAGTCAGATACCATAATCCATCAAAAAATAGATACCAGTGAGTACTAAGTGAGATACAAAGGATTAGATATAGAGCAAAATGCAAGTAGTATGATAAATAACCAGAACAAGATGCTATATTTTATGTTCTAAGTAAGATATTTTTAAGCTATATTTTGCACAATGTTGTTTGAGAGTCCTTCTTTTCTGTTTTCCTAATTTTAGAATGCTTGTCACATGACTAGTTTTCCTGCCAACCAAAAACTTTATCTTAGCACCATGCATACATTTTGATGGTCTTTCAACATTTCAGTAACCATATTTTTTTTATTTTTTTTTTTAGCTTATTCTACTTTTTATTGTTTTTAAAATACTTAAGAATAGTCCTACAATTTGGTCCTTACTAATGATGTTTGGGCATCTATAATGTATGATATATGTCCTATATCTTGAAAAAGCAACACACACTTATGTTTCTTATAAAGTTGGTCACTTTCTTTTGTTGACGCTCGGCTCTACCCAGATACTCGCATGGCTACCAGCCCTCCTCCCACCCACCACCCCCTGGCCTCATGCATATATGGATAATCTATTCCTTTGGTTTCATCAAAAGCTTCTTGAGGCGGGGCCGGGGTGGGGCCGGCAGACTCAGGATGAGATGTTTGTCGGCTTGAGTGTCCTGTGAGGCGCTGAGGCGCTCCTTCGGTGGACGACTGGTGGGCAATTGCTCAGCAGTGTATACAGGAGGAGCAGGGGCCCAGATTAATGGGATCCCGAGTCGCCGGCTTTACTTTACACTTAAAGCCTATAGCCGACTTTGTTGATAGATACGTGTTTATAAGCCTCTGTCAGCGACGATACAAAAGAAGAGTTTAGACGTGTTAAAGTCTGCCAATAATGATTGACTCTTTCATTATATATACTCACAATCTTGAATCATGAATCATAAATTTACATGAAATATAAAATCATAATCAGATCGTATATATGTATGACATATACTTACTTGGATATATATTTTCATTGAGCCAACTCTCTTGTTAAAGATTGATATAAGTGCAGGCAAAAGAAAAATTGATCAGACAATAAGTATTCTGAGCAGTTAGCCGGAATATATTTTGTTTTTATTGTTAAAGCAATCACTTTAGCAATACAACTGGTACTTTTCAAATGGTTGTAGAGGGTGAGGACGAAATGACAATAGATCTCATAAAGTATGTCGTTGGTTAAAAGGAAAATTCACTACTTTTCCCTTGAGAGCTCTATGCTGTCAAATGGTTACAGTCTATTTGACTCTGAAGCTTCTTGGGGCTTACTGTGTAGCAGTTTGAAGGGGGGCCTTTATGTGGACCCTCTATCTGTATGTGATGGAGCCTTCACCCTCCATCTGTATCTGAGGGGGGCCTTCACCCTCCATCTGTATCTGAGGGGGCCTCCACCCTCCATCTGTATCTGAGGGGGGGGCCTTCACCCTCCATCTGTATCTGAGGGGGGACTTCACCCTTCATCTGTATCTGAGGGGGCCTCCACCCTCCATCTGTATCTGAGGGGGGGGCCTTCACCCTCCATCTGTATCTGAGGGGGTTTTCACCCTCTATCTGTATCTGAGGGGGGCCTTCACCCTCCATCTGTATCTGAGGGGGCCTTCACCCTCCATCTGTATCTGAGGGGGTTTTCACCCTCTATCTGTATCTGAGGAGGCCTCCACCCTCCATCTGTATCTGAGGGGGCCTTCACCCTCCATCTGTATCTGAGGGGGTTTTCACCCTCTATCTGTATCTGAGGGGGGCCTCCACCCTCCATCTGTATCTGAGGGGGCCTTCACCCTCCATCTGTATCTGAGGGGGTTTTCACCCTCTATCTGTATCTGAGGGGGGCCTCCACCCTCCATCTGTATCTGAGGGGGGGGCCTTCGCCCTCCATCTGTATCTGAGGGGGGCCTTCACCCTCCATCTGTATCTGAGGGGGTTTTCACCCTCCATCTGTATCTGAGGGGGCCTCCACACTCCATCTGTATCTGAGGGGGGCCTTCACCCTTCATCTGTATCTGAGGGGGTTTTCACCCTCCATCTGTATCTGAGGGGGCCTCCACCCTCCATCTGTATCGGAGGGGGGCCTCCACCCTCCATCTGTATCTGAGGGGGCCCTCACCCTCCATCTGTATCTGAGGGGGTTTTCACCGTCCATCTGTATCTGAGGGGGCCTCCACACTCCATCTGTATCTGAGGGGGCCTTCACCCTTCATCTGTATCTGAGGGGGTTTTCACCCTCCATCTGTATCTGAAGGGGCCTCCACCCTCCATCTGTATCTGAGGGGGCCTCCACCCTCCATCTGTATCTGAGGGGGCCTCCACCCTCCATCTGTATCTGAGGAGGCCTCCACCCTCCATCTGTATCTGAGGGGGCCTCCACCCTCCATCTGTATCTGAGGGGGGGGCCTTCGCCCTCCATCTGTATCTGAGGGGGTTTTCACCCTCCATCTGTATCTGAGGGGGCCTCCACCCTCCATCTGTATCTGAGGGGGGGGCCTTCGCCCTCCATCTGTAGCTGAGGGGGTTTTCACCCTCCATCTGTATCTGAGGGGGCCTCCACCCTCCATCTGTATCGGAGGGGGGGGGGCCTTCGCCCTCCATCTGTATCTGAGGGGGTTTTCACCCTCCATCTGTATCTGAGGGGGCCTCCACCCTCCATCTGTATCTGAGGGGGGCTCCACCCTCTATCTGTATCTGAGGGGGTTTTCACCCTCTATCTGTATCTGAGGGGGCCTTCACCCTCTATCTGTATCTGAGGGGGTTTTCACCCTCCATCTGTATCTGAGGGGGGACTTCACCCTCCATCTGTATCTGAGGGGGCCTCCACCCTCCATCTATATCTGAGGGGGGGGGCCTTCGCCCTCCATCTGTATCTGAGGGGGTTTTCACCCTCCATCTGTATCTGAGGAGGCCTCCACCCTCCATCTGTATCTGAGGGGGCCTTCACCCTCCATCTGTATCTGAGGGGGTTTTCACCCTCTATCTGTATCTGAGGGGGCCTTCACCCTCCATCTGTATCTGAGGGGGTTTTCACCCTCCATCTGTATCTGAGGGGGCCTCCACCCTCCATCTGTATCTGAGGGGGCCTCCACCCTCTATCTGTATCTGAGGGGGCCTTCACCCTTCATCTGTATCTGAGGGGGCCTTCACCCTTCATCTGTATCTGAGGGGGCCTTCACCCTCCATCTGTACCTGAGGGGGCCTTCACCTTCCATCTGTATCTGAGGGTTCTGTCACCCTCCATCTGTATCTGACGGAGCCTTCACCCTCCATCTGTATCTGAGGGGGCCTCCACGCTCCATCTGTATCTGAGGGGGCCTCCACGCTCCATCTGTATCTGAGGGGGCCTTCACCCTCCATCTGTATCTGAGGGGGCCTTCACCCTCCATCTGTATCTAAGGGGGCCTTCACCCTCCATCTGTATCTAAGGGGGCCTTCACCCTCCATCTGTATCTGAGGAGGCCTTCACCCTCCATCTATATCTGAAAGGGGCTTCACCCTCCATCTATATCTGAGGGGGGCCTTCACCCTCCATCTGTATCTGAGGGTTCCTTCACCCTCCATCTGTATCTAAAGGGGCCTTCACCCTCCATCTGTATCTGAGGGGGGCCTTCACCCTCCATCTGTATCTGAGGGGGCCTTCACCCTCCATCTTTATTTCACCCCCGATACAACGTCGCCTATCTTTCAACACTGGGGGACACCTGCCCGCCGGCACGGGTAATACAAGCTTTGTATTACCCAGGCGTGACGTCACGCCGAAGAAATCCGCGGAAGACGTTGCCGACCGTTGATTGGTGCAGAACAGCGGGGGGCGTGGCTAACGCAGACGCCGTGAAAACAGAACCAAACTCACGTCATTTGGCGTGAAAAAACAACTTTCTAGGCGGATTTAAGAAGAAAAAGAACATTATTACTACCATTGGAGTTGAAACCAACGCATAAGAGAACATGGATTTAACTTTGAAAGATTTAGATGACATTTTTGGCCCACAAAATGACAGTGAAGACGACTTTCAAGAAGAACCAGCCCAAATGGCGGTAGATAATGTGCAATCAGAAGAACAAGAGAAGAACATGGATGCAGAAATTCGCGACTTTATTGCCCAGCAAAGGAACAAGAACACCAAAAAAAAGACAGACCTGTGTGTCAAGAAATTCAAAGAGTGGTTGGTAATGAAGCATGATGTCAAGGATACAAGTCTCCTGGGGATAAAACCTATCCTGATGAACCTCTACATAGCCGGATTTATTCTGAGCTTGAAGAAGGAGGATGGAACTTCATATGAACCAGACACAATAACAAGCTACCACAGAGCCCTACACAGGTAAATATATAAATAAATAATAAAATAATAGATGAAATAAGTTGGCAAAATTGAAGTCCCCGCCCACCATCTGCCCGCCATACGCCCGCCATCCGCCCGTCAATAGGGCCGTTTAGAATCACCCCAAAAAAATACTAAAAGTTCATCAAATGACATATAAACTAAATAGCATGTATCTAGACATCCTAAAGATTAATTCCAATCGAATGAAACAATTTAAATAATACTTTATAATGACTTTTCAAACATGTTTGTAAGACCGGGCGGCCCCGGCCGCCGGCTCCCGGGAGCCGGCGGCCGGGGCCCCGGGAGCCGGCGGCCCGTCTCAGTACATTAATTTCTAAAATTATTTTACAGGCACCTACGTGATGAAGGCTACCCCCATGACATCATCAAGGACCCACTCTTTGCATCATCTAATGATGTCGTGAAATCAAAGAGAAAGGAGCTCAAAGCAGAGGGAAAAGGAAACAGGCCAAACAAAGCAGATTATATAACTGATGAGATGATTGCTATCCTCTGGGCCACAGGTGAGCTGGGGCCTAAATCAGGAAGGACATTACAAAACACCATGTTTTTTTTCATAACCAGCTGCTTTGGGTTTAGGGGCTCACAAGAAAGTCCCCAGATGCAATGGGGAGATGTCCAGCTTAAAACTGATGAGACAGGCAGTGAGTATCTGGAATTTAACCTTGAGAGGCTGACCAAGACCAGGCAGGCAGAGGGCCATAGGAAATTCAAGCCTAAAATGTTTGCCATTGGAGGTGAAAGGTGCCCTATCCATCTCTACAAACTGTTTGTATCCCATCGACCAGAAGGCACAAAAAAGGCAGATGCCCCCTTCTATCTGGGCATTAAACAACACAGATCCAGCTATGATCCCCTCTGGTATGTCAATCAACCCATGGGCAAGAACAAGATCCAAGAAATAATCCCCAGCATGGCTGAGAAAGCTGGGCTGGAAGGGAAACTAACCAACCACAGTGTGAGAAGGATGACCTGCCAGAATCTGTTATCAGCTGGAATTGATCCAGTGATAGTGATCCAGCTGACCGGGCATTCAAATACCAATTCCCTGCAGCATTATGTTGTGGCAGACAACGACCAGCAGAAGTTCATGTCAAATGTCCTAACATCAGGGAAAAAAACAGCCAAAGCAGCCCTGGGAGCCCCTGAAAATTGTGAGAACTCTGAGAAAATAGCCATGGCCAAGTCTGCCCTAGCCCTGCCCGCTCCGCCCACCGCCCGCCCACCCCCGCCCACTACATCTTCATTGGGGGCCTCAGCTACAAGTAATTCGATGGAAATAATTCCCCAAACTGACATGGAAAGACTAGTCAGGTCGTCGACAGGCCTACTATCTGGAGCAGTCATCAGTGGAAATGTTTCCATAAATCTAAATTTCAATATATCCAGCAGCACCACCTCCACCTCGATGTCTAAGGTCAATGTGAGCCCCAAAGTCGATTGTCTTTTTCATCCTTTTACTGCCATAAATGAAGCATGTAAATCACACCTAAATTCATGTAGTTGTTGCCCTAGGATATTTTAAGTGGTCATAGAAGATTATATGCCAATTTTTAATGATTTGACGATCAAAATACCTTTCATATCATGAATCAGCACATCTTACCACCAAACTGTATAGTAAATCCCATAGGGAATCTCAGAAAATCATCATTTTTAACACTTTTTGACCATTTTGAATTAGTATAGATTTAGCTGTAAAATTAAGATTTTACATAAAAGCCACCAACATTATACATCATTGTAAATCTTGAACTAAGGATTAATGTTCCTCATTTACTGATTTTGACATATCACAAATATTTTCATTCTTTCTATAGAGCCTCAAATCATGTTATACCACTTATTTCAAATGTCTTTTTCATTTTTCAGACTTTGGTTCTAATTAGTATGTTTTTATTCTATGATACGTTTTGCAAAACTAGTCTAGATTGATTGTTCAATTTATTCTGAATACTAAGTTTTATGAAATAGCACTGTATCTAATTTATCTACAAAGTTATGGTCTTAAAGTCATCCTTCTTGGTGCATTGGTCTATAGATGACCGCTCTGTAATACAAACCAGTCTTTCATTTATTTAAAGTTACAAACTATAATTCTTTCTTTCTTTCTTTCTTTCTTTCTTCTATTTCTTATAGCATGATGGTTAAAAGGATTGAATCCAAAGAAAACTGATTTTCTATGTAATCACAATTTATTATATGACTCTTTTACCAAATCTGAGTTATTTGATATTTCTCTCATAGCAACAAAACTAAAATGAAACATCACTATTATGATCATTATGTTATTAAGTTCTTACCCTCAGCTGCGTCATTGTATAATTACATTAAAACTCAACAGTTGTTTTTCTGTTAAAGTGCCTCCTAGTCCTACTCTCTGCTTGGAGAGTGTCCCCTCAGTCACGTGAGCTGTTCATGGTGAGTCACGTACTCCAGCCAGAGACCCTTACCTGAGAGGGCAAAGGGGGTCATTGTCAGGCCGTCTGATTGGCCGATAGGTCCTCATCAGGCCCGCTGATTGGCCTACAGGTCCTCATCTGGTGATTGGCCTACAGGTCCTCAACGGGCCCGCTGATTGGCCGATAGGTCCTCATCGGGCCCGCTGATTGGCCTACAGATCCTCAACGGGCCCGCTGATTGGCCTACAGGTTCTCATCAGGCCGTCTGATTGGCCGATAGGTCCTCAACGGGCCCGCTGATTGGCTGATAGGTCCTTGCTGGGGCCAGTGATTGGCCTACAGGTCCTCATCGGGCCCGCTGACTGGCCTACAGGTCCTCATTGGGCCCGCTGATTGGCCTACAGGTCCTCATTGGGCCCGCTGATTGGCCTACAGGTCCTCATCGGGCCCGCTGATTGGCCTACAGGTCCTCATTGGGCCCGCTGATTGGCCTACAGGTCCTCATTGGGCCCGCTGATTGGCCTACAGGTTCTCATCAGGCCGTCTGATTGGCCTACAGGTCCTCTACGGGCCCGATGATTGGCTGATAGGTCCTTGTTGGGGCCACTGATTGGCCGATTGGTCCTCATTTAGGCCAGTGATTGGCCAATGGGTCCTCTATGGGGCCACTGATTAGTCTACAGTTCCTCATCAGGCCCATTTATTGGCCTACAGGTCCTTGTCAGGCGCACTGATGGGCACATGGGTCGTCATCAGTCAACATGCATCCCTTAAAGGTACTTGTACCTATCTAGCTGGATTTGAAATTTCAGTGATATTTATTCCATATTGGGTTCAAATATTCTTCAATATGTCAATAATCCATAGCCAAAAGGAATTTACAATTTACCGTTTGGTTTGTCACCTGGAGGATAGGAAACAATAGAGAACTTTACTATAGGTTCCTATGGGAAACTTTTTTCATCACAAAATTCATGGAAACAAGTTTTCCAGTGTTTTCTCCAAAAAATTGATACAGATCTCAAGTATTTATATGGACAACTTTTTAAAAATGTTTTATTGAATTTCTAGATTTTAAACATGATGCTCCCATTGCATCCCTATGGTAAGAATTGACAAACTGTCCCTCTGCACAGCAGTATGTAAATAGCATATAGAACCAGTCATTGAAAAACACCAGGTGGCAGTGCTGAGACTAGTTCCAAGTATCTTTAAATATATTGTTTCCTACACTTCACACAGTGTGAGGGGGTTGGTGGTCAACCCGGGGTCGCCACCATTGCTGAGGGTAGACCGCCACACCTTGCCATCATTCTCATTCTCATATATTCAGTCACCAGTGCATGGTACAAGAGCAGGATCTGCCTCTGGTCTCACCAGGGGGAGACCTGCCGCTGGTCAGACAGGACGAGACCTGCCTCTGGTCAGACAGCGGGAGACCTGCCTCTGGTCAGACAGGGGGAGACCTGCCTCTGGTCAGACAGGGGGAGACCTGTCTCTGGTCAGACAGGGGGAGACCTGCCTCTGGTCAGACAGGGGGAGACCTGCCTCTGGTCAGACAGGGGGGGACCTGCCTCTGGTCAGACAGGGGGAGACCTGCCTCTGGTCAGACAGCGGGAGACCTGCCTCTGGTCAGACAGGGGGAGACCTGCCTCTGGTCAGACAGGGGGAGACCTGCCTCTGGTCAGACAGTGGGAGACCTGCCTCTGGTCAGACAGGGGGAGACCTGCCTCTGGTCAGACAGGGGGAGACCTGCCTCTGGTCAGACAGGGGGAGACCTGTCTCTGGTCAGACAGGGGGAGACCTGCCTCTGGTCAGACAGGGGGAGACCTGCCTCTGGTCAGACAGGGGGGGACCTGCCTCTGGTCAGACAGGGGGAGACCTGCCTCTGGTCAGACAGCGGGAGACCTGCCTCTGGTCAGACAGGGGGAGACCTGCCTCTGGTCAGACAGTGGGAGACCTGCCGCTGGTCAGACAGGGGGAGACCTGCCTCTGGTCAGACAGGGGGAGACCTGCCTCTGGTCAGACAGTGGGAGACCTGCCTCTGGTCAGACAGGGGGAGACCTGCCTCTGGTCAGACAGGAGGAGACCTGCCTCTGGTCAGACAGGGGGAGACCTGCCTCTGGTCAGACAGTGGGAGACCTGCCACTGGTCAGACAGGGGGAGACCTGCCTCTGGTCAGACAGGGGGAGACCTGCCTCTGGTCAGACAGTGGGAGACCTGCCTCTGGTCAGACAGGGGGAGACCTGCCTCTGGTCAGACAGGGGGAGACCTGCCTCTGGTCAGACAGGGGGGGACCTGCCTCTGGTCAGACAGGGGGAGACCTGCCTCTGGTCAGACAGGGGGAGACCTGCCTCTGGTCAGACAGGGGGAGACCTGCCTCTGGTCAGACAGGGGGAGACCTGCCTCTGGTCAGACAGGGGGAGACCTGCCTCTGGTCAGACAGCGGGAGACCTGTCTCTGGTCAGACAGGGGGAGACCTGCCTCTGGTCAGACAGGAGGAGACCTACTCTGGTCAGACAGCGGGAGACCTGCCTCTGGTCAGACAGGGGGAGACCTGCCTCTGGTCAGACAGGGGGAGACCTGCCTCTGGTCAGACAGGGGGAGACCTGCCTCTGGTCAGACAGGAGGGGACCTGCCTCTGGTCAGACAGGGGGAGACCTGTTTCTGGTCGGGCCATAGTATTGTTACTGCCATTGTTAGTAGAAGCAATGATACTTTGGGCATGATATCTCACTTCTATGCATTAATATCTAATCGATGTTCATTTACTTCCCACGGGCTGCATGGTTGA
Source organism: Lepidonotus clava (assembly GCA_936440205.1). Lineage (NCBI taxonomy): Eukaryota > Metazoa > Annelida > Polychaeta > Phyllodocida > Polynoidae > Lepidonotus > Lepidonotus clava. The sequence continues at coordinate 323,948 of OW387136.1, read as the reverse complement.
ATCCAATGTTACAGGTTTTGTTTTATATTTCTATGTATCTTTAATATCTTACAATATAGCAAAATCTTTTTTCTCTTAGACTTATATCCTCGAGTAAACTGTGATATGCCTAACTGACATCTAAGCTGTATTTCATTACACTCACCCTGTAGTCATTGTGTGTAGGTGGTCTGTAAGAGACACGCCTACTTCGAGATAATCCCTACATTAGAGTTGCCTTAAGACCATGTGATCTTACTTGTTTGGACCTTTTTTTTGAAATGATAAAAACGTGGATTATAAAACCATGACACTGTTCAATGGTTTTCTGTTGAACCAGAAATATCAAGATAAAATCTGACGCCAGATCCAATATTATTGTGAACACATTGACATACAGTAACCGCAGAATATGTAGAAAACACATTATATTAATGCTAACCCCTTACTTTAGCTTAATAGGCACGTAACATATCATACATACTTCAATGATACCATGCTTTTTACTTTCTCAACCTTGCCTTTAAGATTTAGAAACTACCTCCCCTCTGTGCACATAGAAACCCTGCCCCCACCTCCTTTCACCACACCACACCCTTCAGCCCTGGGGTCGTGGGGTTTCCCAGGCTTTTAGACCACAGGCCGGGGGCTGACCATAAGAGGGCCAGTCCTGTCCCTCTCTCCCATTGATGAGACATCTAGAGCCCCTTAACCCCCCTCAGGGTGGGGTCCTGGCTATGGAGTGGCAGGTGTTGACTTAAGGCGGTGTTTGACATGGTGACAACCACAGACAAAGTCCGTCGATGGCGCAAAGATCTTGTTCTGAGTAATACCTTATTCGGTGACTGGTCTCTAATTGTACATCTAGGATGTTGGTTTTGTAGATTCTGAAAGTCCTTGTTATGTTAAGCTGCAATACCATACACACTGCCAATGTTACCCTGCCCATCCATACACCCTGCCTGTCCTACCCTGCCCATCCATACACCCTGCCTGTCCTACCCTGCCCCACCATACACCCTGTCCGACCTACCCTGCCCCACCATACACCCTGCCCGTCCTACCCTGCCCCACAATACACCCTGCCCGACCTACCCTGCCCCACCATACACCCTGTCCGACCTACCCTGCCCCACCATACACCCTGTCCGTCCTACCCTGCCCCACCATACACCCTGCCCGACCTACCCTGCCCCACCATACACCCTGTCCGACCTACCCTGCCCCACCATACACCCTGTCCGTCCTACCCTGCCCCACCATACACCCTGCCTGTCCTACCCTGCCCATCCATACACCCTGCCTGACCTACCCTGCCCCACCGTACACCCTGCCCGACCTACCATGCTCCACCATACACCCTGCCCGACCTACCCTGCCTCACCAAACACCCTGCCCGACCTACCCTGCCCCACCATACACCCTGCCTGTCCTACCCTGCCCCACCATACACCCTGCCCGACCTACCCTGCCCCACCATACACCCTGCCTGACCTACCCTGCCCCACCATACACCCTGCCTGTCCTACCCTGCCCCACCATACCCCCTGCCCGACCTACCCTGCCCCACCATACACCCTGCCTGTCCTACCCTGCCCCACCATACACCCTGCCCGACCTACCCTGCCCCACCATACACCCTGCCCGACCTACCCTGCCCCACCATACACCCTGCCCGACCTAACCTGCCCCACCATACACCCTGCCCAACCTACCCTGCCCCACCATACACCCTGCCTGTCCTACCCTGCCCCACCATACACCCTGCCTGTCCTACCCTGCCCCACCATACACCCTGCCCGACCTAACCTGCCCCACCATACACCCTGCCCGACCTACCCTGCCCCACCATACACCCTGCCTGTCCTACCCTCCCCCACCATACACCCTGCCTGACCTACCCTGCCCCACCATACACCCTGCCTGTCCTACCCTGCCCCACCATACACCCTGCCTGTCCTACCCTCCCCCACCATACACCCTGCCCGCCCTACCCTGCCCCACCATACACCCTGCCTGTCCTACCCTCCCCCACCATACACCCTGCCCAACCTACCCTGCCCCACCATACACCCTGCCTGTCCTACCCTGCCCCACCATACACCCTGCCTGTCCTACCCTGCCCCACCATACACCCTGCCTGTCCTACCCTCCCCCACCATACACCCTGCCCGCCCTACCCTGCCCCACCATACACCCTGCCTGTCCTACCCTCCCCCACCATACACCCTGCCCGACCTACCCTGCCCCACCATACACCCTGCCTGTCCTACCCTGCCCCACCATACATCCTGCCTGTCCTACCCTGCCCCACCATACACCCTGCCTGTCCTACCCTCCCCCACCATACACCCTGCCCAACCTACCCTGCCCCACCATACACCCTGCCTGTCCTACCCTGCCCCACCATACACCCTGCCTGTCCTACCCTGCCCCACCATACACCCTGCCTGTCCTACCCTCCCCCACCATACACCCTGCCCGCCCTACCCTGCCCCACCATACACCCTGTCCGTCCTACCCTGCCCCACCGTACACCCTGCCCGACCTACCCTGCCCCACCATACACCCTGCCTGTCCTACCCTGCCCTACCATACATCCTGCCCGCCCTACCCTGCCCCACCATACACCCTGCCTGTCCTACCCTCCCCCACCATACACCCTGCCCAACCTACCCTGCCCCACCATACACCCTGCCTGTCCTACCCTGCCCCACCATACATCCTGCCTGTCCTACCCTGCCCCACCATACACCCTGCCCCACCTACCCTGCCCCACCACACACCCTGCCTGACCTACCCTGCCCCACCATACACCCTGTTCGACCTACCCTACTGTATCATACACCCTGCCAGACCTACCCTGCTGTACCATACACCCTGCCTTTCCTACCCTACTGTACCATACACTTTGCCCGACTTACCCGACTTACCCCACTGACCAGGCTGAGCCTCAGAGCCCTGTCCCCAGTCAATGTAAGGTTGTATTTCCTCCCCAGGGCGCAGGCCTGCAGACAGACTCAGAGTCTTGGGGGATTCTCTCCGTTCTTTAGGGATCTGCCAACTCTGCACACTGCCTCAAGATGGTATCAAGCCGCTCTGTGGTGTATCATTATCTGCCTACTTTTGTCATTTCTTATTTTCCTCTATGTTTTAGGTCGAAGCAATTTCAAAGATTTACTTTTCATGGAAAAATAACTGTCACAACTAACCCTTTATAACTACCAATAACATTTTAAGAGAGTTCTCTTTGTTGGCTATGGGGGACGGGGGGTGAGGGTTGTAGCTAAACCAGCTTCCCCCATAACCCTATGAGACTAGGAATAATTATAGGCTGTAACTCTGTTGGATCTTTGTCTATGTATTCTTTCTCCTTCAGACATTCCTATTTATTAAGGAATTATCACACAACTAAAACGGGTCTCCCTTAGACTACAGCTGGAGTGTCAAATAATATTTCATGTAGAATATATATTAGATATAAATTTACTCATGAGAAAAGAGACTGAATACAAAGTTAACCAATCTGAGAGTGTATGGGTTTCCTCCCCTCTCTCCTGGTGTTCCCCTACAGTCACCTTCACTCCTCAGGCAGATCTGTTTCTTCAGCTCCATTCGCTCCATCAGCTAATCAAATCTTGTCGCTCAGATGTTTTACTCTCCCCACTTGATCCTCTGATAATGCTGTGTCCCGCAAATTAGTGGATTGCGACAAAATCAAGAATCTGCTATTGAGTGTCCCCAATGGAAATGGAAGCGGTGGGCAAGTTTTACCAATTAGATCTGCCAGAGGACAACTCTTCCCAAGATTAAGATGAGTTCTTGTGTAAAAAGGTGGATGTTGATGGCAGCGAGTGACGCTCAGATGACGGTTTGCTGAATATCAGTTTCCTTTGTCAGCAATATTAATAATAATTGCCATCAGTGATCTCTCTAATTTTTATAACAGTGCTTTCTTAGCAGGGGAAAACTTTCTTAGCAATTGCCAATGAGAAGTCTCAGATTATAACCCAAGTGTCAATTTCCAAAGTTGCTTGAAAAAGACAAAAAGTAAAACTACCAGAATGTCCCTTTAAACCTGTCCCTGACAATAATCATATTATTGTGATAACATGATTGGACTTTCTTGAAGCAAATTTAAACTGGTGTTGGCTTGTTGATATTTCAGGTGGTCGTTAGTCGTGAATCAGCCTGGCTGGGGGTCGGGGTGGCAAAGGTCACGTCAAAGGTTCTACATGGTGGTCGCCGCAGACAGAGGACCACCGGCACAAACAGGCCACACCTATTTCTAACAGTGCTCCTCTTCAGGCACAAACAGGCTGTGCCATTTCTAACAGTCCTCCTCACAAAAGGGCCGTGCCTATTTCTATTAGTCCTCCTCACAAACAGGCCGTGCCTATTTCTAACAGTCCCCCTCCACAGGCACAAACAAGCCGTGCCCATTTCTAACAGTCCCCCTCCACAGGCACAAACAGGCTGCGCCATTTCTAACAGTCCTCCTCACAAAAGGGCCGTGCCTATTTCTATTAGTCCTCCTCACAAACAGGCCGTGCCTATTTCTAACAGTCCCCCTCCACAGGCACAAACAAGCCACTCCTATTTCTAACAGTTCCCCTCCACAGGCACAAACAAGCCGTGCCCATTTCTAACAGTCCCCAAACAAACAGGGAGCCCCTACCCCCACCACCAATGAAAACAACACAATCTTCTTCAAAAACTGCGTAAAGATCCCCTTTAAGTATACCTATCACTTGGTTTATCAATTCCAAAGTTTAAGCTTGGATCATTCAGTTTTAATGATTTTGACCGAAATGACAGTTTTTCTTTAATAACAGTGAACAATGTACCAAAAAAGTCAGGAAAAAATACCTTTCCAATGACATGTAATTAAGCACAAATTGGGTAATTAGACAGTGTTCCCATTCATGGCCCCTAGGATGTTAGAAAATGAAAAAAAAACAAGAAAATTTAGTGGGCTCACCATGTAGGGTAGATCCTTATTTTGACTGAATTTGGCTCTTGGACTATAAGGAGACTTTTGTCAAAGGATGACATTTGATCTTCAACTTTAAATGTTGCAAAACCTAATTGAACGAATGTAACAATATTGGTAGGTGCAATAAAGTATGAAGGTACAGACACAGTTAATGCATTAAAGCTGAAAATACAGACATGTTTGCACCACAAGGAAGACTGCAAACCATACCTGAAAATGGACCAAATCCCTATGAACCGAGGGTCCTGCTACACAGTGAAAAACATGTCCATTTTCTATCAAGTAGGCTAAACAAACAGGCACAGTCAATTCATTTTCAGTTAAGAAAAGTACATTAAATTTTATACAGAATAAGGCATAGTGTGATCCAAACTTAATTGTTTCCCTGAATCAGACCTCCGGAGAGTCCTGCAACCATATGCATGTAAAGTGAGTGTCTCCTACCTGTAAGTTGAAGGTGTATAAAGTGCCCCCTACCTGTAAGCTGGAGGTGTGTAAAGTGCTCCCTACCTGTAAGCTGGAGGTGTGTAAAGTGCCCCCTACCTGTAAGCTGGAGGTGTGTAAAGTGCCCCCTACCTGTAAGCTGCAGGTGTGTAAAGTGCCCCCTATATGTATGCAGGAGATGTGTAAAGTGCCCCCTACCTGTAAGCTGGAGGTCTGTAAAGTGCTCCCTACCTGTAAGCTGGAGGTGTGTAAAGTGCCCCCTACCTGTAAGCTGGAGGTGTGTAAAGTGCCCCCTACCTGTAAGCTGCAGGTGTGTAAAGTGCCCCCTATATGTATGCAGGAGATGTGTAAAGTGCCCCCTACTTGTAAGCTGGAGGTGTGTAAAGTGCCCTCTACCTGTAAGCTGGAGGTGTGTAAAGTGCCCTCTACCTGTAAGCTGGAGGTGTGTAAAGTGCCCCTACCTGTAAGCTGGAGGTGTGTAAAGTGTTCCCTACCTGTAAGCTGGAGGTGTGTAAAGTGACCCCTACCTGTAAGCTGGAGGTGTGTAAAGTGCCCGCTACCTGTAAGCTGGAGGTGTGTAAAGTGCCCCCTACCTGTAAGCTGCAGGTGTGTCAAGTGCCCCCTACCTGTAAGCTGGAGGTGTGTAAAGTGCCCCCTACCTGTAAGCTGCAGGTGTGTAAAGTGCCCCCTACCTGTAAGCTGCAGGTGTGTAAAGTGCCCCCTACAAGTAAGCTGCAGGTGTGTAAAGTGCCCCCTACCTGTAAGCTGAAGGTGTGTAAAGTGTCCCCTACCTGTAAGCTGCAGGTGTGTAACATGCCCCCTACCTGTAAGCTGGAGGTGTGTAAAGTGACCCCTACCTGTAAGACGGAGAGTGTAAAGTGCACTAGGCCCCTACCTGTAAGCTGGAGGTGTGTACAGTGCCCCCTACCTGTAAGCTGGAGGTGTGTAAAGTGCCCCCTACCTGTAAGCTGGAGGTGTGTAAAGTGCCCTCTACCTGTAAGCTGGAGGTGTGTAAAGTGTCCCCTACCTGTAAACTGGAGGTGTGTAAAGTGCCCTCTACCTGTAAGCTGGAGGTGTGTAAAGTGTCCCCTACCTGTAAGCTGGAGGTGTGTAAAGTGTCCTGGGCCCCTACCTGTAAGTTGGAGGTGTGTAAAGTGCCCCCTACCTGTAAGCTGGAGGTGTGTAAAGTGCCCCCTACCTGTAAGCTGCAGGTATGTAAAGTACCTTCTACCTGTAAGTCAGTGACTTGGCTGCTCCTTAGCCAGGAAAGGTATGCAGTATAGCGTTAGGGTTCAGTAGGCTGGATCCTCCAGTGGGCCGAGCTGCTCCTTAGTCGGGGAGGTGTCCAGGGCGGGTCAGCAGCAGTACAGTTTAACTCCCTTGTTAGCGGGTCAGGGCCTGTGTAAATGTCTCTTAGTGCAGGTCTGTTAGTACAGGCCTGTTAGTAGAGGGCTGTTAAGGTCTGTTAGTCAAAGGTTTGTTAGTAGAGGGCTGTGGTAAAGGCCTGTCACTATAGGCCGGTCTCTATAAGGGTGTGGATAAGGCCCCTGTGCGGTCTCCTACACACGTCCAGGTAGCCTTAGTGCCCGTGTTTGTGTATAACAGTTTAGGGTTGTGGTGTAAGGCAGTGGTTAAGGCCTATTAATATAGGCCTGTCCCTCTATGGCTCTAAGTGCAGACCCTGTGCAGCCCCCTACACAAGTGCAGGTTGCCTCCTGAGGCGGGCTGCTGGTGCCCACAGGTAGCCGGCAGTAGGACGCAGTGGTAACCCCGGCCGGTACACGGCCTGCTCACTGACTGAGAGAGCCGCTCCTCCTGGTTGCCTTTTGAGCCCGACCTGCTCCTGAGCCGCTCCTTCAGCACCTCTCTATGGATACCTCTCCCGGCTCCTACTCCTCCCTGTCCTCCCCCTCCTCCTGGACAGCGTCGACGCTACTGCCACCAGCTCAAAGTGGGCGCGGGAGATGGTGTCCGGGAGCACCTGGGAGCTGCTCTGAGCAACTCACACAACCAGCTGACAATGTCTGACGAGGGACATGTAGCAAGAGGGAGAGGGACTGAAGAGGGACAAAGGAGCAGCTGAAGAGGTGGGGACCTGGTGGGGACCGGACGGGGACCTGGTGGGGACCGGGTGGGGACCGGGTGGGGACCGGACGGGGACCGGGTGGGGACCGGACGGGGACCGGACGGGGACCGGACGGGGACCGGACGGGGACCGGACGGGGACCGGACGGGGACCGGACGGGGACCGGACGGGGACCGGACGGGGACCGGACGGGGACCGGACGGGGACCGGACGGGGACCGGACGGGGACCGGACGGGGACCGGACGGGGACCGGACGGGGACCGGACGGGGACCGGACGGGGACCGGACGGGGACCGGACGGGGACCGGACGGGGACCGGACGGGGACCGGACGGGGACCGGACGGGGACCGGACGGGGACCGGACGGGGACCGGACGGGGACCGGACGGGGACCGGACGGGGACCGGACGGGGACCGGACGGGGACCGGACGGGGACCGGACGGGGACCGGACGGGGACCGGACGGGGACCGGACGGGGACCGGACGGGGACCGGACGGGGACCGGACGGGGACCGGACGGGGACCGGACGGGGACCGGACGGGGACCGGACGGGGACCGGACGGGGACCGGACGGGGACCGGACGGGGACCGGACGGGGACCGGACGGGGACCGGACGGGGACCGGACGGGGACCGGACGGGGACCGGGTGGAGACCGGTTAGGTCAGAGAAAAATGACAGAGAAAGAGGGCAGAGAAAGACAGCAGAGAAAGAGGGCCTGACTTCTTGGGAAGGGAGGGTAAAAATGAGTTTGTCGGAATTGGTTTGTAGGCATGTACAGCATCAGGAAATGTGGCTTTCCTTTTAGAGAGGAAAGAATAAATTGGGTAAAGGCAGTAACAATGAAATGGGAAAGTAAGTGGCAGACTCATTGATATTTACACCCCAAATTAACCCACCACACACTTATATAACATGTTATATTAAATAAATGTAACTGAAGAAATGTTCAGTGGTTTTAAATCTATTATTCTCTATGAAATTACTTTTTATTATATTCTAATGAATCTGAATTGCAAAATGTGCAATTGATAACTTGTTGATGGTGAATCCGCAGAAATAAAGAAAATCATACAATAACCGACATTATAACAAAATGTATGATAAAACTGCATCCATTAGCAGCTATTTCGGTAAGCTTTGACAGAACATTCTTCACATAGAAAGGGTGGTTCCATACAGTGCCCTCCAGTAAGATACAAAACTGGATTTTATTCTGACTGCCTTTAAAAGGTATACATATACCAGAAAATTAGGGGGCGGTTATATGCGGACATCGCACATACAGAATTTCTTATATACGCGGAGGTATACGAGTCCGCACATACTAATTGTCTTACATACACTGATGCAATGTCTGCGTATATGGCTCTCCTTATATATGCTGATGTGTATCTATCTGAGTCTAATATATTCAATTATTGTTGTGTTTACAGAAACAACACATTTTGCTTTATTTCAGAAAAAAATTTAATAAGAGAAAAAAGGGGGTTCAGGGGCATAGCCCCCGATATTGCTTAATAAGTATGCATGTACAATCTTTTATTATATATTCGGACATAACCCCATGCATACAAATTCTCAAGTGTGCGCGGACGTTGCCCCTGCCTATACAAGAAATACTGCATGCACGGGATTCCGATGCCATGCCCGCACATACAACCTCAGCCAGAACATTGGTACATTCAGGCAAGGATTAGAATTCCAGACAGAATGAATTATATTTGGTTGAATTTGCAAAGCTTATGAAACATGAAACATGTAATCAATCAGAGAGGCTTTTGTTTTCCCCACCCTCTCCTATAACTCAGCCTTTCTGTCCTCTCCAGAACTTGAAACGACGTCAAAGAGGATATTTGGAGGATGACAGCAGATAGAGGAGACGACCTGAAGAAGAAGAAGGTCATCTTGGAGGAACTGGACAGGAAACAAAATAAAACTGGTAGAATAAGAAGGAAGACCAGGTATAACCACCTTGCAAATCACATGTAAGAAAATGTTTAGCAACTATCAGCATTTTGTGCCTATCTGTGACTAGTGAGTGACTTACAAAGTACTGGCAAAGTATACTAGTGAGTGGATGACCAGCTACTGATGAGTTACTGGTGAGTTACTGGTGAGTTACTGGTGAGTTACTGGTGAGTTACTGGCAAGTTTCCAGTGAATGGCTGGCAAGTTGCCGGCGAGTGTGAATATATTGTAGCTACTGATAAATCTAGTATTATCCCAAGATGATAAAGACAGAGTTGTAGAAAATGTAATGTGAGAGTTCTCTAAGAATAGTCTTTAAAACTATGTTAAGATTGTTACGAGCCTCCTGTAACATAAGGAGAGCTCCTAAGATTGGTATAAGCCCAGCCAAGGTTCGACAGATGCCACTTAACTCAAGACAGCCACATCTACATTTACTGTATTATATATATTTGTGGCAATTTATTGATGGATTTTTCTTCATTTTCAATGCAAATATATTATAATATACTTATTAGGCTTAGTTCAGAAATATGCATTCGATAAAAGATAAAGGGAGAATATGATATGGAAATCATTAAAACCAAACAATACTTAAATACCAACAATATATCCTATCCTTTTAGAATTATTTTGTTAAGTTTTGACAGAACTCTCTCCACATTGAGTATCTTAAAGTGGTTATACTTACAGCACCCTCTATAAAATACTAGACTAAATCCCCTCTAGTTTCTTTTTAAAAAGCAACTGTATCAAAATATAAATACGTACTTTCAATGATTGGATTTCTAGACAGAATGCATTACGTTTCCAATAGTTGAATGTGCGGAGTCTAATACGAAACATAAAACATATAATCGATCACCAAGGCCTCTCCTTTTCCCCACCCCCTTCCACATCTCGCCCTTCCCGTCCTCCCCAGGTCATAGAGGTCATGACCTCTGACCCCTCCCACCCCCTGGTGACCCGCCTGCCCCGGGCCTACTACAGCATACAAACCGTGCACGCGGGTCACAGCAGACCCGGCTCGGTTTCCCGCCTGTATATGGACTAAACTACGTCCCACAAATCGATAAACTATAAACACAAAGCCACAACTCCCTGTACACCAGACACCTTTCAAAACACATTTACCATGGCGGACCAAATGATAGCATATCAATTCTTGTACCATTTTACGTTCTGCTATATTTTGAGCATCTAATTTTGTGATTATTTTCTATTAAATACATAATAGTGTTCTATGGATCATGTTGTAATTTATAAAACGCAGAAACATTTTGGACTGTCATATTTCAATGGGGGAGATCCAGGATGTGATATCTGGCCAACCCTTAACCAGCTAATCGTTTTGATAATTGGTTATCTGAACAGATGTTTTTCTTATGTAATATATAATTCTTCTTAGATTTTAGGGCTATTTCTTTTACAAAAAAGAAATGGTGACCGTAATGATATATCCAAAAAAACTAAAAGCTAGGAGTGGAGAACCACTTTAAATGTTGGCCCTTTAAAAAAACAGTTGTACAACGCACATAGTATTACATGTAAGCTACAGAATCAAGTTTCTTCTATAGGGTTTTTCGTTGGAATACACAGACAAACTCGCCCAAATAAATACCCAACAAGTCCAGATAATTCTAATTTTTAGTTATATGTAAATGTTGACCATAAAACACATGATGAACAGAATGAGCAGAGGGCGTGGCACTAGTTACTCCATAGTGTCTAAGTAGACATTGGCGACATGTAAATGTTGACCATAAAACACATGATGAACAGAATGAGCAGAGGGGGTAGCACTAGTTACTCCATAGTGTCTAAGTAGACATTGGCAACATGTAAATGTTGACCATAAAATACATGATGAACAGAATGAGCAGAGGGGGTAGCACTAGTTACTCCATAGTGTCTAAGTAGACATTGGCGACATGTAAATGTTGACCATAAAACACATGATGAACAGAATGAGCAGAGGGGGTAGCACTAGTTACTCCATAGTGTCTAAGTAGACATTGGCAACATGTAAATGTTGACCATAAAATACATGATGAACAGAATGAGCAGAGGGCGTGGCACTAGTTACTCCATAGTGTCTAAGTAGACATTGGCGACATCCTAAACCAGCGACTCTCTGATCGTGTAGCTTTACCGCAGTTCTACTGGCCGGGGAAAAAGTGAGGAGCCTCTATTGGAGCATTGATTATAGATATATAATGGGTCAACAAAAAGTGGCTGGACTCCATCTCTGACTCCACCACCACAGGATGCCCAGTCCTGCTTGAAAAAAGACATGAAAATAACTGAAAATAAATGAGTGTCTTAGCAGCCAGATTACTTCAATTCCTCGTCACTCTTTCAAAAGTAAATAGTGGACTATATTTTTACCAAGAGGTGTTCTAAATCAAAGCCCCTGATTAAGCAGGAGGTCTCTTTCCAGATCTGTTTTCAGATTAAACGTGAATCTTGTGTCCGTTCAAATATCATTTACTTTGCTCAAGTAATACATCTCACCACAAGTTTTCCATCCCTCTGAAATAGGTTTTTGTCCCGAGCTTTAATGACAAGATTCTCGAACCCCTTTGTTAAACTTATACCTCTAGCTCAACATAGGAAGTAAATAATGCTGAAAAACAGCCAGGGGAGGCATCGTACTAAAGAAAGAGGCAATAAGAGAGCGAGTCAGAAAATTACATTCAGGGTAAAGACAGGGCTGCATAATGTTGGCAGATGCCTAATAGATCTGTAGCGGATATCAAGTGTTGCAAAAGGGATAATAATTCCCCTAAGACTAGATGTCCATGTATTATCTGTCAAATAAATCCATTATAACTAAGAAAATATATGAAACATTGTATAACAGAATTACATTTAAGAGATTTAAAAGTACAAATGACAGGCCGCAAGGACAGGGAAACACAAAGACTGGGGGACAGATCTAGACTAGGACAGGGAAACACGAGGACTGGGGGACAGATCTAGGCAGGGACAGGGAAACACCAGGACTGGGGGACAGATCTAGGCTAGGACAGGGAAACACCAGGACTGGGGGACAGATCTAGGCAAGGACAGGGAAACACCAGGACTGGGGGACAGATCTAGGCAGGGACAGGGAAACACAAAGACTGGGGGACAGATCTAGGCAGGGACAGGGAAACACCAGGACTGGGGGACAGATCTAGGCAAGGACAGGGAAACACCAGGACTGGGGGACAGATCTAGGCAGGGACAGGGAAACACCAGGACTGGGGGACTGATCTAGGCTAGGACAGGGAAACACCAGGACTGGGGGACAGATCTAGGCAGGGACAGGGAAACACAAGGACTGGGAGACAGATCTAGGCAGGGACAGGGAAATACAAAGACTGGGGGACAGATCTAGGCAGGGAAAGGAAACACAAGGGCTGGGGCACAGATCTAGGTAGGGACAGGGAAACACCAGGACTGGGGGACAGATCTAGGCAGGGACAGGGAAATACAAAGACTGGGGGACAGATCTAGGCAGGGAAAGGAAACACAAGGACTGGGGGATAGATCTAGGCAGGGACAGGGAAACACAAAGACTTGGGGACAGATCTAGGCAGGGACAGGGAAACACAAGGACTGGGGGACAGATCTAGGCAGGGACAGGGAAATACAAGGACTGGGGGACAGATCTAGGCAGGGACAGGGAAATACAAGGACTGGGGGACAGATGTAGGCAGGGACAGGGAAACACGAGGACTGGGGGACAGATCTAGGCAGGGACAGGGAAATACAAGGACTGGGGGACAGATCTAGGCAGGGACAGGGAAATACAAGGACTGGGGGACAGATGTAGGCAGGGACAGGTAAACACAAAGACTGGGGGACAGATCTAGGCAGGGACAGGGAAACACAAGGACTGGGGGACAGATCTAGGCAGGGACAGGGAAACACCAGGACTGGGGGACAGATCTAGGCAGGGACAGGGAAATACAAAGACTGGGGGACAGATCTAGGCAGGGACAGGGAAACACGAGGATTGGGGGACAGATCTAGGCAGGGACAGGGAAACACAAAGACTGGGGGACAGATCTAGGCAGGGACAGGGAAACACAAAGACTGGGGGACAGATCTAGGCAGGGACAGGGAAACACAAAGACTGGGGGACAGATCTAGGCAGGGACAGGTAAACACAAAGACTGGGGGACAGATCTAGGCAGGGACAGGGAAACACAAGGACTGGGGGACAGATCTAGACAGGGACAGGGAAACACAAGGACTGGGGGACAGATCTAGGCAGGGACAGGGAAACACAAAGACTGGGTGACAGATCTAGGCAGGGACAGGGAAACACCAGGACTGGGGGACAGATCTAGGTAGGGACAGGGAAACACTAGGACTGGGGGACAGATCTAGGCAGGGACAGGGAAATACAAAGACTGGGGGACAGATCTAGGCAGGGACAGGGAAACACGAGGATTGGGGGACAGATCTAGGCAGGGACAGGGAAACACAAGGACTGGGGGACAGATCTAGGCAGGGACAGGGAAACACAAAGACTGGGGGACAGATCTAGGCTAGGACAAGGAAACACAAGGACTGGGGCACAGATCTAGGCAGGGAAAGGAAACACAAGGACTGGGGGACAGATCTAGGCAGGGACAGGGAAACACAAAGACTGGGGGACAGATCTAGGCTAGGACAGGGAAATACAAGGACGTGGGGACAGATCTAGGTAGGGACAGGGAAACACAAAGACTGGGGGACAGATCTAGGCAGGGACAGGGAAACACAAAGACTGGGGGACAGATCTAGGCAGGGAAAGGAAACACAAGGACTGGGGGACAGATCTAGGCAGGGAAAGGAAACACAAAGACTGGGGGACAGATCTAGGCAGGGACAGGGAAACACCAGGACTGGGGGACAGATCTAGGCTAGGACAGGGAAACACCAGGACTGGGGGACAGATCTTGGCAGGGACAGGAAACACAAAGACTGGGGGACAGATCTAGGCAGGGACAGGGAAACACAAAGACTGGGGGATAGATCTTGGCAGGGACAGGGAAATACAAATAAGGGAGGGACAGATGTAACCAAGAACAGGCAAACATGGTTAATGGATAGCAAAATCAATGTAGTCAAGTACACACCAAACTACCAGTGGCAGACAGTGGCAGACAAAAGCAGACAATAACGGACACATTTTCCAACCAATATTCATATAAACAAGTTGTGTTTAAAGGACAACATAATGTATTCAGATGGCAGACATTGGTGGCCATCAGTGATTAAAAACAGCAAATAGCTGGAGGAAAGGACAAACAGTTTTTGAAATAAGAGGTAACTGCATACAATCAATAGGATGGTAATAGGATGACGGCCAACAAGAAATAGCATTTTGTTACCTGTTAAGACAAAATGCCAAGGTATGTTCCAGAGAGTTCAACAGCCACGTCCCACCCACAAAATGCCAAGGTATGTCCAGCCAAGGATATTACGTTCTAATAATGTTGCAACAATCTGGATTTATACTTGTTACATTACACTGTTAGGTTACAGTGATGTTCTTTCGATGACTCCCAATAACATCACTGCAACCAACTGTTGTGATGTTACTTTGTGACTTTCTGATTATGTTCTTGTAACATTATTTATGAGGCTAATATTGTCACCTCACTTAATAAGAATTTCATAATAACATTCTGTTTAGGTTAGGTGTCAATAAGATGGTCACAGTAACATTCTGTAAGGTAAGGTTAAGACCTGACATAATCAGAACATGACAATAACATTCTGTTTAGGTGAGGTCTAGACCTCACATAATTAGAATGTGACAATGACGTTTTATTCTAATTTGATCTTGATGTGAGCTCACCAAAACATTATGATAACATCCTGCTTTGGTTAGGTCTCAACCTCCCAGAAAAATAATGTAGCAGTTACAAGACATTTTAGTAAGTAGCAGACAAACCAAAAAAGTATGGTCGTATAACATAACTGTTAAGATGCACCTTGACTGGATAGAACTGTTTCAATGTGGTTCCCTCGTAGCAGAACAGGCTGAGTATATATACAAGTGGACTTACCCACACAAATTGGCGCCCCTTGTACACGCCGGCTCAAAGGCTGCCTTTGTTAACTTTACTCGACAATTATGTGCAAACATGAGAGTTCACCTCAACTTGTGCGCATACAGTTGCTCATATATACAGATATTATATTTGGTCCCTATTATACGACAACATTACATGATTTAGACATTGTATTCATATACTAGGGCCATTACCCCGAACCCCCTTTTTCCTTTTTTCTTCTCTTTTAAAGGGCCTGGATATGTTTGATATATTCTAAGAAACACAATCTAAAATGTCTGCTTATATAAGCATATAAATCTATTTCACAGGTATTATGGTGATTACACTTGAACAAGAGCATGGGTACTTTCCAAAAATTAGTGGGTGTGGGGATCGTTTGTTTCAGCAACTTTTAGTCTCATTTCCAGGTTCTATTGCTCAACTTGGTCATTCATGTTAAAAGTTCAAAAAGTGAAATCTTATTTTTCCTCTTGCTTTTTTCTCTCAAGGCTCCCCGGGTCGCTGCTTGCTGTGTCTTTGTGCCAATAGAATCACTGATAATTAACTACATTCGGATCAACTTTAATCAAAATGCAGATCCATTCTTCAGAAGTCTTTCAGGACGCCCATTGTCCCCCATGAACTGGCCCCCTCGGCCCACTGTAATTGATTCACCATAAATACCCCCTCTCCCCACCCCTCCCCACACCACCCCAATTAACTTCTTCCCAGTTCAGTTTCTCGGTAGCTGTAACGGAGTATTGTGATTCAATATAAAGCTAATAATGCTGATTCAGACACTCGCATCGAACGCTAGTCATCGTTCTTTTAATAATCTGCCTGTTAGACTGCTTTAACTGCAGGGCAATCAGTTCTAGACTGAACTATAGGACAATTATCCTGTTGTGTCTTTGTGGGCCAGACTCATATTCTAAAACACATGCCTGCTAGATTTCAGATAGCTAGCTTCCGGGAGATTGTATAATGTTAATGTGGGAAGGTAAAATATGATCATGATGATAAAAGCAGAATAGGAGTTAATTGTGATGCTAGATTACATCGGCCCATTCTATTTCCAGTAATACTTCATAAGAAATCTCGTATTACTGCATGTGTGCTCAAGGCAGTTATCTTACTTTGATTTAAGTGTATCCGTAAATACATACTGTATGTTTTGGAGTGCTTTGGTGTATGTTCAGTAAATGCTTACATCTATCTTACACATGCACATTCCCTATTGGTTGCAAGTATGGAACTGGTAGCCACCGGTGCATGAAAACTAGAGAGACAACCAACTACACATATTTGGGTTTCTGATGTTATGCTTCTGAGGTTGTACTCAATGTTTCTAGGTTCCCCAACACACCTATTACATATATGCAGCAGAGTGGGTAGTCCCAGGGCCACAACCTGACACCAGGGAACCTGTAACCATAACATATACACAGGGTGAGTGGGTAGTCCCAAGGCCCTCCCCTGATACAGGGAACCTGTAACCATAACTTATACACAGGGGGAGTGGGTAGTCCCAGGGACAAGACCTGACACCAGGGAACCTGTAACCATAACCTATACACAGGGTGAGTGGGTAGTCCCAAGGCCCTCCCCTGATACAAGGAACCTGTAACCATAACCTATACACAGGGGGAGTGGGTAGTCCCAGGGACAAGACCTGACACCAGGGAACCTGTAACCATAACCTATACACAGGGGGAGTGGGTAGTCCCAGTGCCACAACCTGACACCAGGGAACCTGTAACCATAACCTATACACAGGGGGAGTGGGTTGTCCCAGGGCCACAACCTGACACCAGGGAACCTGTAACCATAACCTATACACAGGGGGAGTGGGTAGTCCCAGTGCCACAACCTGACACCAGGGAACCTGTAACCATAACCTATACACAGGGGGAGTGGGTAGTTCCAGGACCCTCACCTGACATCAGGGAACCTGTAACCATAACCTATACACAGGGTGAGTGGGTAGTCCCAAGGCCCTCACCTGACATCAGGGAACCTGTAACCATAACCTATACCCAGGGTGAGTGGGTAGTCCCAGGAACCTCACCTGACATCAGGGAACCTGTAACCATAACCTATACCCAGGGTGAGTGGGTAGTCCCAGGGCCCTCACCTGACATCAGGGAACCTGTAACCATAACCTATACACAGGGTGAGTGGGTAGTCCCAGGGCCCTCACCTGACATCAGGGAACCTGTAACCGTAACCTATACACAGGGTGAGTGGGTAGTCCCAGGGCCCTCACCTGACATCAGGGAACCTGTAACCATAACCTATACACAGGGGGAGTGGGTAGTCCCAAGGCCCTTACCTGACATCAGGGAATGTGTAACCATAACCTATACACAGGGTAAGTGGGTAGTCCCAGGACCCTCACCTGACATCAGAGAACCTGTAACCATAACCTTTACACAGGGTGAGTGGGTAGTCCCAGGGCCCTCTCCTGTCACCAGGGAACCCGTAACCATAACCTATACACAGGGTGAGTGGGTAGTCCCAGGAACCTCACCTGACATCAGGGAACCTGTAACCATAACCTATACACAGGGGGAGTGGGTAGTCCCAGGGCCCTCACCTGACATCAGGGAACCTGTAACCATAACCTATACACAGGGTGAGTGGGTAGTCCCAGGGCCCTCACCTGACATCAGGGAACCTGTAACCATAACCTATACACAGGGTGAGTGGGTAGTCCCAGGAACCTCACCTGACACCAGGGAACCTGTAACCGTAACCTATACACAGGGTGAGTGGGTAGTCCCAGGGCCCTCACCTGACATCAGGGAACCTGTAACCATAACCTATACACAGGGGGAGCGGGTAGTCCCAGGGCCCTCCCCTGACATCAGGGAACCTGTAACCATAACCTATACACAGGGTGAGTGGGTAGTCCCAGGGCTCTCCCCTGACATCCGGGAACCTGTAACCATAACCTATACACAGGGTGAGTGGGTAGTCCCAGGGCCCTCCCCTGACATCAGGGAACCTGTAACCATAACCTATACACAGGGGGAGTGGTGGTCCCAGGGCCCTTACCTGACACCAGGGAACCTGTAACCATAACCTATACACAGGGTGAGTGGGTAGTCCCAGGACCCTCAACTGACTCCAGGGAACCTGTAGCCATGAAGCCCAGAATACACAACATAAACAGTGACCACCGATCCCATTAGATCCAATCACCCACCTTACAGGTTAGGTAAATAGAACATTTCAGGTATTAGCCAAATGTTGGAATCAAACCAATTACACTAAAATATCAGACTGTGTCTATGGCTGGGAATGGTTCTTGTTTCTGACCAGGTCCAGGTAAATAGTGCCCTGAAAGGCCTCTGCTGCTCACTGTCAGGTTCTGAACAGGGACCAGGAGGACCATTCACACAGGAACAGCCTGCCTGTGAGCGCCTCTGTCAGGTCTGCGGCAGTCTGAATGGCCGCAGACTGCCCCACGACAAACAGCCAACACGCCCACAAAGTTAAAGCGACAGAATCTGTCAAAGAGCTGCACAGCAAACAAAAACTCTGCTCTGCCAGACACATACTTTATATGTGGTTTGCAAGAATGATTCTGGATAGTGTCTACTTCTGAGTGTCAGGGATTTCTGGATACCAACTGTGTATGAACCTATACAATAAGGTCTATACTAAACAAATTGACTCTGAATCTTCACAGTAATGAGACAAAAATCGTTTTCACTTGGCTTTAGACCTTATAGTTCAATGATCAGTTATAGCAGACACCAATATTAAAGGGTGGCAACTTTTGCATCGACTTCTGTCCCTAGAAGACCAGAAGTTCTTTGATGATGACCCCTTCAAACTTTAACTGCAATAGACTACCAACCGCAGCAAATCACAATGTAAACACCACAGTTCATAGCTAGACTAGATAACAACCATAGTACTTATGTAACTGGGATATAAAAATTACATGAGTTTTTAGAACAAAGCTGGGACCTACCCAAGTAATGATCATTTACAACTACAGGTTATAATCCATAATAGTAGTCCAGTGTGATAGGGTGATACAGGCTCAGTAGTTAAGAGTTTGATGCATCACTGATGCAGGCACGGTGATAACCAAAGTCTTGCAGGATGGTACTTTTCGTAGAGAAAATAGTTGCTCCTCTTAAGTTAGTCTAAATTTTAAGATTTCACTTTAAAACATTGCCAGGGTATGATATATCTATAAGCAACAAGAGAGAAGGTCCTTGGTGGGTTATCATCCCTCAGTGTGTCATACAACTACATATCATGTAGTATAAATGTAGCATGAGCTGTTGGTAGGTGTAAATATACCTGTCGAGCAATAGCAGACAGGGTGCATCTCCCAGCGAGTGTCGATGCTTGGGAAAATCAATACCAGACTGCTATATATTGGGTAAAACCTATGGGTACGGCGGAGAACACTATTACGTTTGGGCAATACGAGTCTTAAGGATTCGAAGGGGTTTAGATAGCTACAAGTAGAAAAGGGCATCTGGTGACTGTTGAAGTAACTACTGTGTTGAGAGTGGATGTAAGAACAGGCAGACTCTTAGGATAAAGCTTACTCTTCTTCAATAATTGGACTTGTGATCCTAGGATTTAAAAAAAAAAATTCTCTATTATCCTGGCCTGAGTTGACGAATCGGTTTTCATACAGGATTAGCGAGAAATTATTAACCATCAGTGCACTGGCTCTGTACGCATCTATGTGATTCACGAAATAAACCTGACTTTCAGCCAAGCGCTGTTCGCGTTGTGGAAATGAACGCCCATCTCGTGAACTTACCTACCACTTGACTAGCACTTATGGAAGAAGTGATAAAGGCAGTAACGTTATACATCATAAGAACAGTTCCCCAATTATTAATCAACCACATAGCTACAACTAGCGTTCAATATATGTAGTAACAACATGTCATAATTTTACAATGCTATAGTTGGTCACACGAATGTTATTTAGAGCTAAAAGTGTAATATAGCTCAAACGTTACAACTTTTGTTGCAATATTTTAAGCTAGAACAATGTCACTGAACACATTGGGGTGGTGTGTTCCATGGGGGTTATTCTTTGAAGTACTTTATGCCATAGGCTAAGCTGTCATAACATCAGAAATTTTCAGGAAACATAGATGAGAAGTTGAAACAACTGCTTATCCATATGCTTTTTTCGTATCATTACCATTGTTTGTTTTTGTTTCTCAATATTACCTTTGGCAATAATAAGCTATTGTTCTTTTACCTTCAAACATCATTGCAAACATTTATAACATGGCGCCAATAAGAGAAATCATTAATATGTGTCGAGAGGGCCTAATGTATAAACTCTGCCATACCTGAAAGTCAAGGATACTTCAACATTCTCGTCTGCGGTATAATTCTCGAATAATATGAAATAAGAGTGTCATTATCAATGTGAATTACAGGGCATCATTTTGTGAAAGAGCGTCTGGAAACAGCAGCCACTCGTAGAAGGTGTTCTTTAGACTGTTAAGACAAACTAGTCTGAACGACAAGGAGCAGGAGCGTAGCACCTGTTAGCACGGACGGTTTCAATGTTGGTTCTAATTGCCAGAATTAATTAATCATCAGACCAAAACAGAATCTAAGAATTCACCTCCTATAGAAGAGAGTATTGTCTAATTAAAGGTGGTGGAGAGGCTGAAGTGATTTAACCCAACCTTTGGTACTAAATTTAGGTACAAGGTGAATCATTAGAACAGCGTGAACCTAAATAGAGAAAGGCATTTTGTTTCTAGTGATGTTCATGGTGAATGTATATTAATACACTTTGAAGATCTTAAAATGTTTCATCCCCCATCATAAGAATATTGTCATAAGCCTCACAATAAACACCTACACTTGAAACAGAAAGATCTTTGTATTGCCATCTCTATGTGTAAACACCTCAGCTTGGATAGATCGTTACCTTTTTGTCTGTTCTTGTGATACTTGAATTCCTAGTTGACTTTTCATCACAGTACTCATGATCGACTTCAGCCTCATGGCAGTGGACCTTTGCATACACAAATGAATCACAGTGACATAACTGTTAAAGAACTGGCGGGGATGAATTGAGAAATACTTAAAACATGGAGACCGTGTTTTACTTGTGAAGGTGTTGCTCACAGCCATCTTGCAGAAAGGTTATAACAGGAGTACGACAATAACGTCACAACAAACAGCCCCGGGGGACTATCAGTTTACAAGTACAGACAACATTGAAAGGACTGTCCTGGAATTTCTGTGAATTGCTGAGATTCTTCAAGGCTTGTGATACATGTTAAAACATTGTTAAGTCGCATTGTTAAGTTTTTCTGTTCCTCAAAGTCACAACACAACCTCTTAACCCTCCACACCTCCAGCATAGCCCGACTTAGTATAAGTAGTATATACAATAAGGGGTCTTTCTCCCAGTGTAGGTAGTATATACAATAAAGGGTCTTTCTCCACTAAGTGTAAGTAGTATATTCAATAAGGGGTCTTTTCCCACTATATACCATGAGGGGTCTTTCCTCACTAAGTGTAAGTAGTATATTCAAAAAGGGGTCTTTTCCCACTATGTGTAAGTAGTATATGCAATAAGGGGTATTTTCCCACTATGTGTAAGTAGTATATACCATGAGGGGTCTTTCCTCACTAAGTGTAAGTAGTATACAATAAGGAGTCTTTCCCCCACTAAGTGTTATTAGTATATACAATAAGGGGTCTTTCCCCCACTAAGTGTAAGTAGTATATACAATAAGGGGTCTTTCCCCCACTAAGTGTTATTAGTATATACAATAAGGAGTCTTTCTCCACTAAGTGTAAGTAGTATACAATAAGGGGTCATTCTCCCACTAAGTGTAAGTAGTATATACCATGAGGGGTCTTCCTCCAACTAAGTTGTTATGTTTGACTTTTGTCTCAATGTTGAAAGATCTGTATGGTTATCAATACCTCTAACTGTCCTAACTATGTAATACATTTAGAAATGCGGGGGAGACATTTCACCTTTGAACTGGCAAATAAGCAATAGTTGTTTTTCAATGTTAATCCAACTGCTAAATAGTAGCCGAGCCTGGTAATTTGTTAATTACTGAAAGTTAAACTGTTGTCTCTTCTTTGGTAGTCCTCCCCACATTAAACTAATCATAACCTAATTTTAATCGAATGACATTTTTATGATAATTACCGACTCATCTCGATCTAACGAAGGCAATGTCAGCGCCTAACAAGATCGCACTCCCTGGGACGTGTTTTGTCGCAAATAATCAAATTAAAATCATCAAGATTGTCACTAACTGCCAGAATTGGAAGCCTGTGATCAGTTTTTTGTGTGAAAGAAATGTGGTAATGAGGAAAATAATAACTGATTTGATTTGGAGTCTGCGAAGCCTATCTTCGGATGCAGAGGTGTGAAATGTTGTCAATGGTTTTGCCTTCAAAGAAAGGCTCGCAGCGTATAATGGTCTCATTATTTTTCAGCCCAAACATCCAATTCTCTGCCAGGCAAGAAGCAGCAATGACCATTCATCACTGTTACATTCACTGGGAATTGTACGTGATTGAAATAGGAAGGCAGTAGCGCATTAAATTCAAGTTGTCAAAGACACTCAAATTATTGTCAACATGCAGTATTAAAAGACTTGGATGATTAAAGATGACAAATGTACTCATTTAGTCAACTGGAGTGACTCTCCTTTTTATATTGTTTGTCGTCACATACACAATTCAACAAGGTGAACTGCTACCTCTATGTGAAGGTCCCTTTCCACCTTAAGAACAAAGCTTCTGACAGACTTGGAACCAACTGTGCAGAGACAGTGTGAATTGCTCTGATCATAACAGTTAAACTTGCTTATGTCCTTACATTCCATCTTTGTTCTTTTGTAGCCAATAACCAAATGAGAAAAAACTGATTGATTGTAAAGCAGGAACTAGCCTTGAAGTAGCACCTGTATATATGAAATCCAAGTGACATTTTTATTTCGTGTTTTCACAGTTATTCCTAGAATTTAAGAATCAGTCCATATAATGCACCATGTTAAATTAGAAGCCCAAAAGACCGCCTCAAGATCGATCATAATAAAGCCCTACTCAGCAATATGGCCCTCTCTGGGGCACACCTGAGGGAGCGAAGAGACCCCAACTCTCTTCACGTGGGTAATGTGATATTATGTTGTTCTATAAAGGCATGCTTTTCTTTTACTGCCCCAATTTACCTTTAAAGTTACTTTTTATGGCCAATGACTTAATCACCCTCTCAGAAATTGAGGTAGGTGCATGACATACTGCTCTATTAAGGGGGTTGTGTATTAAATACTGTCCTTCAAAGTCTATTCATGATGTCCATTAACCTTGACTTCCCATTCATATAAGTGGACATCGTCTTTTGTGGCCTTTTAATGTAGACATGTCACTGGTGATCACACAGGTTCCCCTTTGATGGAACATTATATTCATACCACAGGATCGTCCTCTAGCCATCAAATCAGGCGGGTCACTGCCGAAGGATCAGACCTGGTTGCCACATGTATGATTAATGAGTCTTTCTGAATGTATTGCAATGAGCCTAAAACAAAAGGAAAGCTACCTTTATGGAAAACCATTCCAGAATTTAGATGTTAAGAAACATCATGGCTCAATTGTTAGTAGTTTGTTGGGGAACGGAGGTTCAGATCCCATAAGTAAAATCTTCTATGATGTTTTACAAGAAACCTTTTGAGTAGAACTGTCTAGTACGCAATATACAAGATAGTCTTATGATCCATTTTAGGTTGAAAAGTAATGATTAAGATTTTAAATGTAAAAAATATTTAGTTGATAAACGCCTTTAGATTGTTGATGCGTTTGAATATGTTACAGTTGTAACAGTGTTTTAATGCAGACAACCTAAATGAAGGCTTACAACAATATAAGGGCAGAGTTTAGGTGACCATTCCTTGAGAAAGGTTTTACACTGCACAAAAACAGTCATTGGACTATGAAGGACGTACCATTAATATTGGCATTATCAAAGGTCTGAAGGGGATACATGAAAGTCGTCTCCTTGTGAACGTTCCTGAGGGGATGCAGCATCTCTTTATCGTGACACACATCTCACACAGACTGATCTACACCGTTTCCAATTTTACATGTTAGACCTTATACACACATGCCACAGGCAAAATTGAATCAATCCTTGGAGAAACAAAACCGACTGTTCCTAGATATCAGATAATGGTTAGACCAAAGACGCCAATCACTAATCAAAACCGACACTGTGCTTTTCTAATGGAGGTTTAGGCAGGGAACAGCAGAATGAGGCCTGACAAATTAATGCCCCAGATCTGAGATTCTGGCAGGTATTAGGTTGATGCGATAAGCTGCACTAAGATAACATGATAGGATTTGGGGCATCCCCGTCACAGACACTTACCTGTAAACAGCCTCTCGCATGCTGTCCCTACACCTTTACCCAGTAAAGGGCCGTACACACTCGCCAATTCTCACACAGTTGGCTTTCCACTTGATGGCCTATAAATTGGTGCACACATCCTTGGAAGTGGTTTTCCATGATCGTAAAACCAACTATGTTGTTAAGATAACAAATGTGTGTGGGTTGGCCTTGTCTAGGGAGAGTTAGGAAGATGACAGGAGCTCTTATTATAGGCTGACTGTGTGTGGGTAGGTCCAGAGAGAGAACATGACGGGAGCTCTGATTATAGGCTGACTGTGTGTGGGTAGGACCAGTGAGGGAACATCACAGGAGCTCTGATTATAGGCTGACTGTGTGTGGGTTGGCCTTGTCCAGGGAGAGAACATGACGGGAGCTCTGATTATAGGCTGACTGTGTGTGGGTCGGCCTTGTCCAGGGAGAGTCAGGAACATGACAGAAGCTCTGATTATAGGCTGACTGTGTGTGGGTTGGCCTTGTCCAGGGAGAGAACATGATGGGAGCTCTGATTATAGGCTGACTGTGTGTGGGTCGGACCAGTGAGGGAACATCACAGGAGCTCTGATTATAGGCTGACTGTGTGTGGGTAGGCCTTGTCCAGGGAGAGAACATGACGGGAGCTCTGATTATAGGCTGACTGTGTGTGGGTCGGCCTTGTCCAGGGAGAGAACATGACGGGAGCTCTGATTATAGGCTGACTGTGTGTGGGTAGGACCAGGGAGAGTCAGGAACATGAAGGGAGCTCTGATTATAGGCTGACTGTGTGTGGGTCGGCCTTGTCCAGGGAGAGTCAGGAACATGACAGAAGCTCTGATTATAGGCTGACTGTGTGTGGCCATGGGTCGGCCTTGTCCAGGGAGAGAACATGACGGGAGCTCTGATTATAGGCTGACTGTGTGTGGGTCGGCCTTGTCCAGGGAGAGTCAGGAACATGACAGAAGCTCTGATTATAGGCTGACTGTGTGGGTAGGCCTCGTCCAGGGAGAGAACATGACAGGAGCTCTGATTATAGGCTGACTGTGTGTGGGTTGGCCTTGTCCAGGGAGAGTCAGGAACATGAAGGGAGCTCTGATTATAGGCTGACTGTGTGTGGGTAGGACCAGGGAGAGTCAGGAGCATGACAGGAGCTCTGATTAAAGGCTAATTGTGTGTGGGTAGGCCTTGTTAAGTGGGAGTCGGCCAACATGTTTTAAAATTTAACACCTACCATCAAATGCTGTCAAACGCTTCTCCACAAAAAGTTGGCCATCACTCAGTTGCCCTAACAAGTATGGGGCTTTAACCAACACTAGTGAAGACACATCAAACTGCATAGGTTACAGGCTGGCTTGGCGCAGGATGTGGGAGCAGGCAACAATGAAAGGTCAAAGCTTTAAATACATGCTCCTGTAACCGGAGGAAGGGGAGGACAGCGAAAGGCTGTGGTACCTTGTCCAATGTTTCAGAATTGAAGTATAATCAATGTGGATCCTTAGCAGTATTTTTACTTCACTGCCTGAATACCAAAAGAGAATTATACCAATAACCTGATAAGTAAATGGCACACATCCAGAGTCTGGGGATGGGCGAGACATTGAATGTAAACACTGACAAGGTAAATGTCTCAGGTGAGAATACTGTGAAGACACTAAACCCAGGACGTCTTGGTAGAAAAGGCCGATTGTGGCACTGATTTAGTTTCAAGCACTCCATATGTACTAATGGAGTTATTCCACACCAAGCCTTATCTGCTAATTTCACAATGTTTTTTTTGACATTTCTCCAAATAGATAGAGCGATAGATAGTGAATGTATTAGGATGGTATGTAGGCATGTACGTTTTTGTGAATTGTAATTTCATATGCTATTGTTCAGGCAATGATCATGCTGATTTGCTGAGTGTTGATAAGGTGTAGTGAGTATTTGCAAGAGGCTTCAGACACTGTGAATGTCTAGTCCAGCTGCAGCTCATGCTTGCAACAATAATCTCACAATAGAGGAAATTATTAAACATGTTGAATAATTTCACAAGGGACCATATCGCAGATGGCTACAATGATCCAACGTTCCCAGCGCTCACAGATTGCAGAGGCCTACGACAGGCTCCAGCCTACTCCTTCAGCCTGTGATGACCCCCTGTCATTCTTATATTAGAAACTGGGGCTATTATCATATGTTAATAGTAATTGGGGCATAAGTTCAACAGCGATTTGTTTGCCTAAGTTAGGCAAATAGAATACACTTACAGAACTAGGAGACATTTCTCTATGGCAGCTGGGATATATTCAGGCCTGGGAGAAGTGCACTGATGGACAAACCTCTTGAGGGTTTCATTGATATTCAGCCCAGGCCAGGCCTGCCGATGTTCATAAATACAGAGAGATGGCTGATAAGATAGCACCCAATGTACTCTGTCTGTGGGGTATATCATGGAGTAATCTGACCGCGCGGGGGGTACAGAACAATAAAGCCCCACTTAACGTCTCCCACAAACAGACAGAACATACCCTGTGGCTGATAAGATTAGGTTTCCTCTAAACTAGAGACACTAATGCATTTTTATACAACAAATATCCGATGTTTTAATGGGTTTTTTTTAGTTTCGAGATGAATCTGCTTCAGTAGAACGTCAAAATAGTTCATTTTTTATTGTCAGGTTTGTAACAACTGACTATAATTGGAACAGATTCAAAATGTTGTATCAATATCTTAGGTTATAATAATTTGATATGCGTCTACTAAGAAAGTAGAAAATAAAGCAGGGAATGACGAGCACAATCCTGGTTAATTTTAGAGTAGATTCGCATATCTATTCCATTTAGAAGTGACGGGGCAATTATATTGAACGGTTTTTAACCTTAGCAGAGAAATGGTTGGGAGAAGCTACACTCAATTTAGTGCTCGCCATAGACAGAGCCTAGTTATCACTAATTACTGAATTGGAAGACTGTATGGGTCTGGTTCCCTGCATGGAAACACTGTATGGGTCTGGTCCACTGTATGGGTCTGGTCCACTGTATGGGTCTGGTCCACTGTATGGGTCTAGTCCACTGTACAGGTCTGGTCGATGTTATGGGCCTGGTCCACTGTGTGGGTCTGGTCCACTGTATGGGTCTGTAACATGGTATGTGTCTGGTCCACAGTATGGGTGTGGTCCACTGTATAGATTTGGTCCACTGTATGGGTCTGGTCCACTGTATGGGTCTGGTCCACAGTAGGGGTCTGGTCGACTGTATGGGAACACTGTATGGGTCTGGTCCATTGTATGGGCCTGGTCCACTGTATGGGCCTGGTCCACTGTATGGGCCTGGTCCACTGTATGGGTCTGGTCTACTGTATGGGTCTGGTCCACTGAATGGGTCTGGTCCACTGTATGGGTCTGGTCCACAGTAGGGGTCTGATCCACAGTAGGGGTCTGGTCCACTGTATAGGTCTGGTCCACAGTATGGGCCTGGTCCACTGTATGGGCCTGGTCCACTGTATGGGTCCGGTCCACTGTATGGGTCTGGTCCACTGTATGGGTCTGGTCCACTGTATGGGCCTGGTCCACTGTATGGGCCTGGTCCATTGTATGGGTCTGGTCCACTGTATGGGCCTGGTCCACTGTATGGGCCTGGTCCACTGTATGGGTCTGGTCTACTGTATGGGTCTGGTCCACTGTATGGGTCTGGTCCATTGTATGGGTCTGGTCCACAGTAGGGGCCTGGTCCACAGTAGGGGCCTGGTCCACTGTATGGGCCTGGTCCACTGTATGGGTCTGGTCTACTGTATGGGTCTGGTCCACTGTATGGGTCTGGTCCACTGTATGGGTCTGGTCCACAGTAGGGGCCTGGTCCACTGTATGGGCCTGGTCCACTGTATGGGTCTGGTCCACTGTATGGGTCTGGTCCACTGTATGGGCCTGGTCCACTGTATGGGTCTGGTCCACTGTATGGGTCCGGTCCACTGTATGGGTCCGGTCCACTGTATGGGTCCGGTCCACTGAATGGGTCCGGTCCACTGTATGGGTCCGTTCCACTGTATTGGTCCGGTCCACTGTATGGGTCCGGTCACTGTATGAGTCCGGTCCACTGTATGGGTCCGGTCACTGTATGGGTCTGGTCCACTGTATGGGTCCGGTCCACTGTATTGGTCCGGTCCACTGTATGGGTCTGGTCCACTGTATGTGTCTGGTCCACTGTATGGGTCTGGTCGATTGTATGAGCTTAATAATCTAGTAATTACCTTAATTACTTTTCACTTAAATCAATGTGGATTTATTTTGTTTTAGAAAGGAAATAACATTTACTCCACTTTCCTGACATTCCATGATGTTTCAACCAATCGTGTCAAGGTAGTATTTATCATTAGCTTAACCCAGACTCGTGTTCTGTTTTGTGCCAGATGTTGACCAAGGAAGTCATAAGGAATAATATATACTGGTGGCATCACCGATAGAATAGTGATCTACTACTACAGGTCCTTCTAACCTCCAAGTAAACTGCCTTAATTAAACCTCCTATTGACTCTGAGTGCCATATCAGCACGGCTGAGGGGGAGAGGGGGGTCAGGGTGGACTCATTAACAACCCCGGAGGGATATTGTTTCGGCATATTGGTTCATAAAGCTTGGCCCCTGGCACCTCCCCCTTTCTAGTTGGCTCTCCGGCCAATGACCAGGCCTATTTATAGCCCAGGAAAGTGGCCCCTTCTTTGTCCTGTGACAGCTCCCAGACCAAATGACCTCCTTTTTCTTGTCCTCGGCATATTGCTGGCCTTTTCTCCAGCCATCAGGTCCATCAGGTCACTGCCGGCTTATTATGGGTGGTCGTTTAACGCCACCACGTTATGCCAAATCATGCTAATGGGCCACCAAATAACTCCATCCACCTAAAATCACTGTCCACCTAAAAGATTTCCATGTTATAACTCAAAGGTTGGAATCTAAAATTTTCATCCTAAACACTCTATTTGGCGATATATTGCTACAGAATAATGTTAGAAAGTGGAAGAATGTAACTGCTGTGTTACTAGCTGGGCAAGGAAAATAAGCACATGTTGGCAGCTATATCTGTAGTAAGTCTCAAGATTTGTTAAGAGTGGAGTGGAGTCTACAGTCATTCTGACCATAAATGGTGGAATATATACCTCGATTAGATAAGGTGGTGCCCTGGTCGTAGATAAACCTGATATAAGTGATTGGAATATGGGATCGTGTGAGTCTAGGCTTAAACTGTTGGGAACAAGGCATCTATGGCTAGGTTCAAGGGGCAGGCTGATGAAGAAGGTGGAAAGTCTTTGTCCTTCCCACCCCCATAGTACAGTGAGCCCCTTTTCACCTTCCCCTTGACACAGGTGGCTGATGCAGTCCTCAGCCATTACTTCAACCTCCGAGATGTCGGTCTGGGCACAACCACTTAAATGCTTCTTACACACGTGGTCAAAGTCCTTACCATTTCATTCACCTTAAGTCCATTGAAAGCACTGACAGTATTCTTCAAGGGGCTTATGACAGCCCAACAGAATACATTGCATTAAATACTAAAGGTTCGCATTTTAATTTCAGAAAGTCTATCTCAATTATATTCTAGAACGATCCTAATACTTGTCACTAGGGTGCCTCAAAATTTATGAACCAGGCTTCGCTGAAGCTGAATGACAGTGGAAAGAGGAAAGGATGATAAATATGGAAGACAGAATTCATTTACTAAGAGTACAACCTGAATAGGCTGTGTGTCTAACAGTAAGGTAATATATAAACAAAACTGTATGAGTATGGGTATCCTGACGGCCGGATTTGGCGAGGCGGGAATCATATCAGGTCGAGTGCGCAGCACGAGGCCTGATATCATTCCGCCGAGTCAAATCCGGCCGTCAGGATACCCATACGAGTACGTTTTTTTATTTATTATACTTTCATGGAATTGTGATGCTTAAATGATACATATTTACTTAGATATACTACTGTTTACATGATAATTATTGTTAATCTGGCCATTTCTTTGAAAACTACGTTTCGCGTGGGACTACGAGTGCCAGTGGTGATGTGGTTTGTTTATAATGCGGCGATCTTTTGTGCCAGGCGTCGTTGGCTGTTTTCGCCCCACAACGCTGTACGTGCACTAAGGTGGTGGATTTCTCCAGTCGGGAATCATATCAGGATGAGTCTAGAGTTTTACTAGTTTTACTAGTTTAGCCTACTAGTTCTTTACACGCTTCTATTATTTGGGAACTATGTCGGACTATAAGTAGGTCGCCCATAGGTGAAAGTTCACGTTGTCAAATTTGGAGGCCTCTGATTGGTCCAAAAATCTAGGGCAGACTATTTTTCCATATCAGTAGAGTGTGGTGATATGAAATCCATATCAGTACAGTCCACTCGTTCACTGTATGCCTATTTAGCAATTCCAGAAAAGTATAACAAAGGGTGTGGCTGTGTCTAACAGTAAGGTAACCTCAGGGTGTGGCTGTGTGTCTAACAGTGAGGTAACTTCAGGGTGTGGCTGTGTGTCTAACAGGGAGGTAACCTCAGGGTGTGGCTGTGTGTCTAACAGGGAGGTAACCTCAGGGTGTGGCTGTGTGTCTAACAGTGAGGTAACTTCAGGGTGTGGCTGTGTGTCTAACAGGGAGGTAACCTCAGGGTGTGGCTGTGTGTCTAACAGGGAGGTAACCTCAGGCTGTGGCTGTGTGTCTAACAGTGAGATAACCTCAGGGTATGGCTGTGTGTCTAACAGTGAGATAACCTCAGGGTGTGGCTGTGTGTCTAACAGGGAGGTAACCTCAGGGTGTGGCTGTGTGTCTAACAGGGAGGTAACCTCAGTACGTGCTGTGTGTCTAACAGGGAGGTAACCTCAGTACGTGCTGTGTGTCTAACAGGGAGGTAACCTCAGGGTGTGGCTGCCTCTGCAGTATGTTTAACAGCAAGGTAACCAAACAATGAATATGCACTACAAGCCTTTAACCTTCATTTTTACAGTTGCCTATAAATTGACACAAAAATTGACGGATCGTGGAAATTAACACCGATTGATAGGCCAACTATCAGTGGGTATGCCTTAAACACTGAGTCCGCTGACAGCTAGAAGTCAGGTGACTTCAGTCAGTGGAAATAACCAACACACTCTCACACAGTGGACTGACCAATACAGCAAGTTTAATGATTTGATGCCAACGACCGACTAAAGTTGGCCTACTCGGTCAGCCGCCTCCCCATAATCCTAGTGGGTGTGGGGCTTAATACTCTAACATATAGCCCACAGTCGGGTATGAGGGCCATAGAGAGTTGATAACCAATCTAAGCAGTCAGCGGGCAGCCTTAACAATTCATGGCCACTCGGACATGTCGGCCGTGCTCTGCCTTTGTCACTTTGACTCAAGTAGTCACTCCTCCACTTTTGGCTCTATTCCCCACTGGTATATATATATATACTTCCCTGAATGCTACAGGCATATAGCGATGTATATAAATATCTTAGTACCCAGGGGCAGAGCCATGAGTAAAGTTGTTTCCCCTGTTGTCTTTCTATTGCTGTGAAGTGTGGCTCAGGGGTTTGGACCTGTAGTCACCTATACACAGTCATGATTATAGTTTGCTTCACCTATAGCTTATGTTTATTTTCTATACAGCTACCCAGTAGTCTGTATTAATCTCCCATGCTCTGCAGATAATATTATGGTCATACATATTATAGTATTCGGCGATATAGAATGGTTGTATTTATTATCATAAGCAATTAATGTTCTCAATTAAATCCTCTATAAAGCAACTTTAGAGTCATTTAATTTTATAGAATCTGTACAGCTTAAAGAAATCTAATCCATAAAGCTATAACCCAATATGCAAAATATAAAAGTGCAATAAAGATATAATGCACTCTGTTTGGGTAGAAGAAAGCGTCTACTGACCAGCATGTGTAGGTATCTATGTTTAAGAAGTGATCCTATTCTAAAGCTAGTGGGTGTTGTGACCAGTACTGTTATTTTTGTCAGAGCTCAAGGAACTTTACTTTAATTGACTTTATATTTACTATATTGGTCTCTTGATGCAGCATAGTACTATCCACAACTTGCAATTGTGAGTGTTATTTAGACAGGTGTGTAAAGATTGAATAAATCTTTGTGGGAAACTCAAAAAGTGACATGAATCATGTAAAAGGCAGCTTCTAACCTCCAAAACTAAATCAGTGTCCTACTCAACTATTTACATCTACCTGTTGTTGACTTGCGCTTGGGGAAATTAAACGGTATGATAATAATGAACAGCAGAAGTCCCAAAGATCCTAGGTTTGGCTGTTGGTGGAATCCCTGGCAACTGTGTTATCTTAAATGTTAATCCACGCTACCCGACTTGCATCTTTTCAAGGAAATCCCATCAAGCCTATTATACAGCGACCCCAAATGTTACACAAAAGCCCTCGAGACCCGAAACATCTCGAGTCCCTTAAATCCAGTCCACCCCCATATCTCAAGCACATCCAGCCAGAAGGCCAGGCCCTTACGGCGCCTTTGCGTCACCGTATCATTGACCAGAGCAGCATGTTCTATAATCATGGGTTAAACTAAGTCTGTATCAGCACTCCTTTCTTTCCTGCAAGGGCATTTCTTAATCATAGATTTTGTGGTATACACATATTCCTTCCTCCTCAGACGGCAAATTTAATAATAAATTTTGGTAATTATCACCTGGTATTAATATTACTTGCAAATAAGATGACTTGATATTTGAAAATAAACATTCCTCAATATATGCTATGCTAATTTTCTATAGAGGTTATGCCATACACATAGGTGAATAAATGTAATTAGGTTAGGAGCTTTTCATTGGAGAAAGCAATGAACAAGGATCATGAAAATTGTTTACATCCGTGTTTTCAGGTATAGATTTAAAGTTGTAATTATTATTTTGTTCTCAAAATTTAATGTGAAAATGATTCGCTTGCTTATATGATCAGGATGCATAACATCTCAAACGTTTGCAGAATTGAGTTTCAGGATTAAACTGTTTCATCTTTCTGCCCAAATTAAAGGTGTTGAGTGAATACACCTTATCTGGTGTTAAAACCCTGTTTTGGCTGGAGGTGAAATAAATCAAATTAAATTGGATCTCAAATACTAGCGTCAGTTCTTATTATTTGTATCCTCTCTCCTCCCACTCCCAGATTAACTTAATGAAATATTCCATGTAACTATTAATACTTTTCATCAGTGCAGATAAACACAAAAAGAATTTCTGTGGACAGGGACAAATCTTATGGAAGTTTGTTATTTGTGCTTTTATGTTTTTGGTACTGCCATTAAAAATCAATCTATCACTGGCTCCAGTAGGCTAGGGATTGCCTTAAATGGTGCAGGCCAGTGGAATCTGAATAATTTCATAGTGTATAATTTGGTTGATTAATTTTGATGTTTGAATACTATGGCATGACCCCCTTTACTCTGAATCTGTTACAGTATACAAAATGAAAAGCCACTTTTATCAGAATAATATGAGGACACCTTGGGACTATATCTCAGTGCAACAGGTTAAAATACATACACTGCAATGCACAAATAACACCTAGACAATATATAGACATACCTGAACCTTCATCTAGGTAATGTTACATGGAAACAAAGCGTAGTCCCCTGGGGACGTGTTTATGGATTTGAGCTAATTAGATAACACAGCGTGATACTAGAAGGCTTCAGACTAGTCAAGAGAAAGGGTCCTTTGGGTTGGAAGGTGCTGTCGTTCAGATGGATCAAAGATTAACCTGGGGAAAGGGGTGTCTGCAATGTGCTTACATTCTTATCACTTAATGCGTTCTTAAATGACTTGCACTTGAACCAAATTCTAGCTCCAGAGATGTGCCCTGAACCCACTAAGTTGGATGCATCACTTCTGAGTAGATATGGTGACAAAATAATGGATTGCATTGGCACAATTTAGATGCTATGCACACAACAGAAATTAAATGATTCAGAAAGTAATATCTTAATGAACCTGTTCTAAAACTGTTGATGTTGTGGCACTTCATTGACCCACAGCAGTTGTTAAAGACCTGCGTGTATATTGGACCTTGAAGTGTCAAAACATCGCATAAATTCTGAGCCAAATTGGAATCAATAGCATAACATTTGAAAACAACCTGCAAAAACAACAAGACAACAGAGGTCTGACTATGAAAATATGAGCAGCCATCCTGGTTAATGGTGCTCTTCAGTCTAGCCTTCAGTTTTTATGATAATTGTTTTGGCCAACACAGAAAATTATTTATGCTTTGTAGGTAGGTTCTCAATAATTAACAGCTCAAGGTTTCAAAATGTCAATTGAATAATGTGTGGAAGACAGGCCTCTTTCCAGTGACACTCCATACCAGCTGTTTAAATTAAGACAGTATGAAACCCATTAAACTTAACTTGTAGAAGACCAAGATATCCCAGAGGTGAATACCAGGGATTATAACCTGCTTCAGAAGAGTAGGACACAATATGCTAACCTTCCATAGTTCTGAAGCATAAAATCTGGATAATACATATGTTTCAGTTGGGTAGACTTTCCAGATTGTCATCTTTCTCTATCAGGATCAATGTTCTCTTACACATGCATACACTGATGTATGATATTTAAAAAAAACCTATTGTTTCTCTGGTATTCCCCGAATTATATTTGCATAATTCATGGGCTGAAAGAGAATGACTGATCATGGAAAGGATGAAAGTACTTTGAATATATCTGGTGTATTTTACTATAGTAGTGATAAACCTCATGAGTATAACGACATAATAAGCTATAGAGAATCATATGAAATAGGAATTTTAAAATTTGCAGGTATGACACAATATGTTTTCCTTGTTTTCTAATGATAGCAAGCTTATTCAGGTATAATGACTGCGGGGTAAGGTTGCTACGTTGGTTGCTACGTAATGGGGGTGTTGCTAGGCACTGCTGTTAGGGAGTGACGTCACACCCCTGCTGTGACGTCATCCGCATCCTTCGCTTCGAGGAAGACGACGTCACATTGTTGTTGATTTTAAACTTTCCAGTCTGTAATTTACTGGGTTATCGTATCGATAGGATGTTTATCGAAATAAGGTGTATATCTTCAAGCCCAAACCCATCTTCTGTGTCTCTTTGCGTAGTGGGAATTATATGAGTTATTGTATTAGCAATGTCAGAGATTCATCTGTTTGTGGTATATCATCCGTATTTTCGGACATGAACAATCATTCTTAAATTGGGCACTTAGATACAACACTTAAACACGGTATAGGAGCCCCTACTTGTGATTGTACATGATAAGAAAAAAGTAATCATCCCAAGCTAATTGGTCCTGGGCTTTTTGTTGTTCATAGGTCACTACATCTCTGCTGTCAGTGACTGTGTTGAACAGTCTTTTACAGTTGTTTACAATCATGAACACTTGCCCAAACCACTGACATGCGGTTTCCATGGATTGACTATACAAGGTGGGAAACCAAAGGTGGGTTTCCACTAATTTCAATACAAGGTGGGGCTGAAGGTGGGTTTCCATTGATTGACTATACAAGGTGAGAAACTGAAGGTGGGTTTCCACTTTAGAAATATTGGCAAATGAATGTAAAATTTGTTATTGGTCAGAAGTTACAATCTTTTGTATATAAATGATTTGTTGTTTCCATGGAACAACTGAAATATCACTTTCTGGATGATTCTGGGAAATTGTGGTTGCACTTTTCTAATGAAAAGAGTAAGACAACTAAGGCAACAATGGATTTAATTGCTTTTAATTGCTTTCGAGGGGAAGTATTTAACAGGTTAAATATTTGGTCATCCAAGAGTCTTGTCATTCCTGTAGTCATTTACTATCGTTTGCAGTCATTTACTGTTGATAATACCAATGATTTGTGATATCCACTAAACAATACCGTGAAGGACCACCAATGTCTTTTTCTTTTTCTGTCACAGACTCTCTTGGGGTATATGTCATTTGATGAAAACAGACTCTTCCCTCTACTCCCATTTTAATGTCACTGGTTGTGTCATATTGCTAAAGTCGTGATGTTTAATTTCTGTATAGAATTTGTATTTTTGAAACTGATATGTAATAAGACGTAAAGAAACATAAGAGACATTGCAATTCACAATCCAACCTCAACCCAGATATAAGGACAAACCCATTCATCTTATGATTGTAACAGTGATGTAATGCACAGATTCGAGTGATGTTGTGTAGCAGTCTGTGAAGCAGAAGCTGAGATTTCCACCTGGGATAAACCAGGGACATGCTGACCAGGCATGACTAGTCAGAGACTGATGTAAACATCCTGTATCAAACATATAAGAGCTCCAGCCATCGCCCATCAGAGTCAGTTTTTACAGGTCAGTCATAAGATTGGTCAGGAACAGCAGAACGTTGAAACAGAGACGACCCAACCACCCAGCAGGTCTCACTGAAACACCATCACCATGTAGCATAAGGGCACTAGGCTATAGAGCTTGTGCTCTATGAGCCTACTTCCATGCTCCCAAAGCAACAGCAACATTCAGGACAATGTGAACTCAAAGGACAACAATATTCAGGACTAACATTATACATTTGGACAACTATTGAATATGTGATGTGTGTGTATTCCTGTAGGATGCAGCTAAACTTGTGTGAACTTAAGAATAAAATCTACACCATATTCTACACAACAACCCTCTGACCATTCTTCATCATTAATCCTTCACTATTATAGTTTTCTAAAGGGCACCCATACTGGTCAAATGAATGTCTGGTTGTTTCTGGTTGTCTAAGGGCCACTCAGTGGATCCATCTAAGCCTGGCAAACTGGTGGTCCCTACTTATATATATGCCACCTTCTCTATAGTCAACATTTTTACGAAAATGTCACTGTTAAATGCCAATTAACAGATGACTCTAATAATCTTTCCTCTCCCGTTCTATTTTTGGGCTTTATCAGACAATCTAGAACTAGTTTGATGATAAAAGATACCATCACATTACAGTTTTCGTCCAGGAGTATTTCCCTCCTTCCTTCATTGAACTAATGAATACATTTTTAGTTAAGTATGCGCATAATCATTTACCAAAAACCAGCAGTTCGTGGATACAGACTGCGGATTTATCTGTATTTTTTTGATAAGCAAGAGTCTTGATGTGTTCCACTGTAGTTCAGTTATGAAATACAAAATATCAGTACAGGTAGAGACAAACATAGGTTCATTGACTTTTAATCCTCATCGGTATGGTAGAACAGTTGTTGTTTGATTGCCAACAAACGCCTTTGGTAGGATTAGAATATGATGTACTGCCTAACCGCAGTTTCTATTGACATCATTATAAGAAACCCTCACAACGTACATGGCAGAGCAGGGATTTACAGTTATTCGATGACATTTTGCAACATGTCCAAAGGTGGTTGTTACAGAAGGATGACAACAATGTTGCAATAGTTGTGTGACAGTGACATTACAGTAGCAAATCATTCCAATATCACGTTTTTAAACATTGAAAACTGCCAGCAATAAATGTGTTGGTTAAAAGATAATGATACCCTTCACAAGTTTGTATCATGCAGTATAATTATAGTAATAAAAGTGGAACCATTCGAGATGTTGGGCTGTACCTTACCCCTGTCGAGATCTGCTTTAATTTTGTATAAAAACTGAAAAAAACAGGCCTGTGTCTAGGAGAATTCAAAAGAGTTATCTTGGAATTGTGCAATTGCATGGACCTTGATTCTGGTATTCATTGCACCATTTTACCATTTCTTATATGTTCCTACTAACGACGAAGACTGGGAGGGCCCAAGCCTGGGCTCAAAATTGGTTGTTAGTGTCAATCCCACTAGGAGGAAGAGGCAAAACATGCTCCTCACCAATAAGGACAATCTCTTCTAGTGAAGTTTTTGTGTCTGACAAGATCACTGGTCTAAAAAGCTGCCCATACTTTAAGTGGATTCCCCTTCCCTCTGATAGGCCGACTGACTGAGTGCACCCTCATGGTCGTCGGGAGTTAAAACATCACTCACGTCTACCAACAGCAAGGGTCAAACAGATTAATCGGAAATGAAATGTCATTGTTTTGCTCCTCGCCTGCCAATGCTGCTCCCTTTGGGAATCTGTCGACTTGAACTAGGCTGTGATACTGGGGAGTTCTCGCTGATTACAATTGAGAAAGGCGACACAATGCCAATAAGAACAATCTATTAGGTCTATTTTTATCATTCAGCTCGCAGAATGCTGCACTTTGCAATGAACCTCATCAGTCTCTCTGCCTCACAGAGCTACCTCAGGTTTTGGGAAAGGTTGAACTGGATGACTTCACTGCATCTGTAGGTTTATTGGAGGCCTACTTGGAATACCTTTTAACAGTTCAATCAGGTTACTAAATCCACAACATACTATACACTTATTCATCGTTTAGTCATGTATGGAATTGTTCCCATGATATATGTAACAGCCTACTTGTCTTAAGGGTTTCTTTCAGACTGACCTGGGTTTCAGTTGGATTCAGGTCAGTGATTAGGATTGTGTTCAAGGCAGGCACGACCAGGGATGATCACTATTACATACTTGGCATTCTAGAGAGCTACCTACTTGAAAACATCAAATCATATTAAAATATTTTGGTTTGCAATTTAATTATTTGGCATTCAATGACCCTACTACTAGGGTTTCTTTTTTAGTCTGAAACACCAGTGGCTCATTGCAAAATACAATTTGTAAAATGATTGTGGTCATAACAAGATTACCCATTCTTGTCAACTTTGATCATTGTTAGGTCATTTTTCACCCCCAAGCAATTTACAGTCCAGTAACTGTGCTGTAATTTTTTCAGCATTATGCAATATGGTACACCGACAGGCACTACCTTAATAAAACTGGTAAAGTTTCCTAATACAAATGTCAATTAAGAACACTGTCATCACAGGCGCATAATAGTGACATTTTAGTTACAAAACTTATGTTGCAAAAGTTCTATAAAATCTTTTCTACTTGATCAATGTGGATTCTGCAATTTTGCAATTGATGTATTTCAGGGTAAACTAGACAGGTTAGAGTATTATCTGAGTAGGGTACTGTCAGGGTAGAGGATCACATATGTAACAAATATATAACAAAAACAATCCAGTGTGGTATCAAACTTATATTTTGATATCTTTACTTATACTGATTAGGTCACAAGGACTGATTTCATTGTATCTCATTTAATGCAATTCCTTCTATATATATATATATATATATATATATATATATTTGTCAAATAGAAACAAATTCATTCAATTTTTTTTATATTTTCAATAGCAACAGGTCCCAGGTGAAGCAACCCATACCAAGGTATAACTTCTCAAAGTACACAGATCTGCTAATGTCTGTGTGTCTTAACCTTTAACGTAGAGGGGATGATATAGATCCTCAGACTATACTTTTTACTGACAGGTCCAACTCTCCTGTATGACCGGCCCCTAAGACAGTGACCTTGGTGCGGTATCATCCTAATAAGGATGAATGTTGAGGAGACACACAATAGAGTGCCGGGTCTGAGTGGCGGAGGGATGCCCGAGGCGGTGATAAGGTCGGGGAGGGTGGCTCACGGCCGGAGGTATTACTGCACTTGGAGCCCCCTGGTGGTGGAAACGTAGGTTTTTGATCTGTGTTCATCTCCTACACTCCGACTCATAACACCCCAGCTGACCTCACCTTGGCCTTCTCCAGCTCATAACACCGAAGTCTGTTCTCCCTCACCTCTCTTTTAGTTTGAAATCCTTTGTTGCCACAGAAAATAGGATATTATTGTTGAATGCTATTAATTACTTATGAGATTAGACCCTCTTTCAGGTAGGTGAGATATCCTTCTCCATGCCCATGTAAAACTCTACCTGTCTAAATACACCTCTAACACTCTATATGTTTCTACCTTGTTTTGGTACAAACAATTATAATTTGTTCACATTTACATTATATGCAAAGACCACTACAGGCTCACAGACACATTTTGTGAAGGAGAATGTCCTGCTTTGCCTTGCTTCAGAGTCACATGAAATGGCGTCTTCTCTAAA
The DNA here is from genome assembly GCA_936440205.1 of Lepidonotus clava. Classification (NCBI taxonomy): domain Eukaryota; kingdom Metazoa; phylum Annelida; class Polychaeta; order Phyllodocida; family Polynoidae; genus Lepidonotus; species Lepidonotus clava. Next base: position 283,025 of record OW387136.1, on the reverse strand, counting down.
TAACCCTCTGTGCCAATAGTGCACCTGTCACCCTGTATTGGTCCATTCAGTGGGGCGGCCCTAATGAGCGGCCTGAATCAGGGGCTCGTTCTGCTGCCCACACACTGCAGAAACCCTGTATACAGAAACAGGAGATCTACTTTTTATCTATAGTTCATTGAATATTGTTGGGGTGCCCAACTTTATTGACCACTTTGCAAAACAGCAAAGCATCAACAGGCTAAGATTCATTGCCATATAACTATTTTTCCAACTTATACATACTATCTAAAGCCTTCATTTCCAAATAAACAAGGGGGTGAATAAACATATAACAGAGTAAAAAACAGTCCTGATTAAAGATTTTGTTCTCCCAACAGTGGCTATTAAGCAACAGTTATGAAAGGAAAAGAAAAACAACACAAATTGTCTCTTTGATATTTAGCATTCCAAGATTGAGTAAAGGTGCTCTACCTCATTTGCACTAGTTTCTGGACTTTCCTCCATTCATGCCACAGATTATTCCCCTGCTCATGCTTGCTTATAATTTTAGGAGGCGAAAGGTCTTAAACATTTGCAGAATTTAATTTCAGGATTAAACTGTTTCATCTTTCTGCCCAAAGGTATTGGAGTGAATTAATCTTATCTGGTGTTAAAACCCTGTTTTAGCCAGAGATGAAATAAATCAAATTAAATTGGATTTTAAGTACTATGGTCTCTTTAACTCCTTCTACTCCCAGATTCACGTAATGAAATATTCAACATAACTTTTGATACTCTTCATCAGTGCAGATAAACACAAAAAGAAATTCTGTGGACAAGGACAAATCTAATGGAAGTTTGTTCTTGCTGCTTTTGCTTGCCGGGTTTCTGGTACAGGGTTTAAAAATCAAAGTATCACTTGCTCCAGTAGGGTAGGGATTGCCTCAAACAGAGCATGCCAGTGGAATCTGAATTATTTCAGACTTTATATTTTGTTTATTAATTTCTGATGTTTGAATACTGTGGCATGACATCCTTTACTCTGAATCTGTTACAGGATACAAAATGAAAAAGAACAATATAAGTGAGCATGCTAGGTGTGCTAAGGTGGCTTTAGGGCTACTCAACCACAAATGAATAGAGAGGGTTTGACTTTTCCACTCTTTTGGATTGACCACTGTCAGGTGACCTGTGTTTGTGTATGTAACCAGCTGCAGGGTATGGCTGTTCTCCTTGGCTAACAGGTTGGCTGCCAGGGGACTAAACATGTGGTGTTTATCTCAGGTGTCTGAGAGTTGTTAGACAATGAACCTTCTTGGTAGACATTACATTTTATTTTTTGGTTTCAAATGTAGATTCTCATCAGGAGAGGTGTTGGCCTTCATGCCTGTTTCATACAAAATTTGTTGAAAAAAAAATCTCAAAAAAGCACTATATATACTATATGTAAATGTAACACAGAAATAACACCTTATATATATATATATATATATATATATAATACATAAGTACACTAGAACCTTTATCTAGTGAATCACACCCTGGAAACAAAGCGTAGTTCGCTGGGGACATGTTTATAGATTTTAGCTAATTAGATAACACAGCTTGATAGTTGAAGGCTTCAGATTAGTCAAGAGAAAGGGGCCTATTAGTTTGAAGGCTTTGTGGTTCAGATAAATAAAAGATTAACGTAGGGAAAGGGGTCTCTGCACCGTGCTTGCACCTTTTATCACTTGTTTAAAGGACTTGCACACAAAGATGTGATCTGAGCTGATTATGTTGGATGGATCATATCTGATCAGATATGCTGACAAAATGAATGACTGTATTGCTAAAATTGAAATGCTATACACACAACAAAAAGATAATGATTAAGAAAATAATATCTTAATGGATCTGTTTTGAAAATATTGATTTTATGGCACTTCATTGACCACCAAATAGTGTCAGAGTCCTGTGTGCATGTTGGCACTTGATGTTTTGGAACATCAAAGAATTCCCAGGTCAAACTGGCTTTCAATTGATAGCATAGATAAGGAGTACTTGAGACATCTGTTGTTTTCCACACATCAATTGAATAATGTGTAGAAGATAGGCCTATTCTGGGCGAAACTCCAAACCAGCTGCTTGAATTAAGACATTACTATAGCTAGCCAACTTCAATTGTAGAAGACCAAGATATGAGAGTCAGCTAATCCCATTGACTAGGATTATTACCTGCTCTAAAATGAGTTAGAAACAATATGCTAACTTTACACCGTTCTGAAGCGTAAAATCTGGATTATACATATTTTACAGTTGGGTAGACTTTCCAGCTTGTCATCTTTCTCTACCAGGATCGTTCTCTTGCAAAGTGAAGTCCTTGATTATTCAATAGCTATGGAAATTTACTTAAAACCCCATTATGGTTTCCCTTGGGTATTCTGTGAATTCTATTTGCATGATAATTATTCATGGGCTGAAACAGGAGGAATGATTACGGAAAGGATGAACGTACTTCGAATACATTTGGTGCCTAATATAGAAATCGAGATTTATGCAGACAATACCGTGCTATATGCATCGTCACATAATCTTGGTGATGCGGCATCAACGTCATATGGACCATTAAATGAGTTAAGTAAATGGTGTATTGCTAACAAACTCACCATAAATGGAAGAAAGACTAAACATGTAATGATGCCACGAAATAGAGAAATTGAGCTTGAAAGTAAGGACATATTTTTATGAATATCGGGCGAACTGGTATGCAATGTGATCTAGTGGTTAGATCCTATTCTTATTTGGGTGTAGAAATTGAGAGTGATATGCAGATGGAGAAAATGACAGCTGTTACTTACAATAAAGCTAATAGAAAATTATATACTCTTAAGAAACTGTGCCCCTTTATCACGGGCCACGGGCCAAAATCAAAATACAAAGTATGTATTCTACCGCTTCTTAATTTCCCATAATGATTCATTTGCAAACAATTTGCATTTTCTATGAAAATCATTAAAATTTCTATCTAAGTCAAACTTCTCCACAAAATTACATGAACAATTGTTTTTCACCAATAAATCCTTAAAGGGAGGGTCCAGTGAAATTTGATTTTCTTTCAGTTCATATTCTATATGGTAGATTTAATGTTAACAAAGATGTACATAACATATGTATTGTTATAGATAGAATTTTTTGATACTTTATGAAGTGTCCATTTCAGAGAAGTTCTTGAAAGCCCTGCCAGCCTGAAAATTGACGTCTGTGTGTGACATCACACACAAAAACTGTTATTTTCAATTTTCAAATTTTCAAAATCCATATAAGATAGTTTTTAACATATTTTTTGCATAAATTATTCAATTTGATTGTTTTGAACACTATTACACTAATTAAAAGAGGGGGGCAACATCACATTTAATTATTTTTTGAGTTTCCTGTTTTTCAACTTGTCTGTGTGTGACGTCACACACAGATAATTGCACTGTGCATGCTGCACAAGCTGCAGGCAGGGGCAATTCTTTTTTATTAGGAAACTCTTTATCAAATTTGAACTAATAAAGATAATCATGTGAAATTTGGCATAGTGACTACTTGAATTGTGAGGATCACGGCACTGTTAGAGTTTATGTTCACTGGCTCCTCTCTTTAAGACATTTCTCAGAGGCAGAATTGCCCTATTGACCATAATGGCCTTTACTGGAACACATGTTCTAAAATATCTAAACATCATAGAATAATAATACAAAAAGTGTAAGGTTCCTTGGAACTTTGGAAATATTTTGATATTTACCTCATGAGTGTAGGTGAAATATATACCCATTTTATAATCAGAATAAAACCCTTAAAGAGGTGCAATTTTATGGGTAACACTCACGTGGTGGCCAAATACGGCCTTATGCGGTGGAAGACAATGATACAATAACTTAGGCTACCTGGATGAGGACAGGAAAGTCTCTGGAAATACGAATTTTGTTTTAGACTCAAAGTAAAACTAAAAGCTCTGCACTCCCCTCCGATTGGTATAATATCGTAATGTTTCAAAAGGGATAATTCCATAATCAATCATTTATTGTATATTCATATGTCCATTACCCCCCATCTAATTCATATATGTCAACATTTTATTTTCAATATTTTCATCCTCTACAACTGGAAGAACACCAACAATATTATGTATGTGAATTTGTTCCAAAAAAAAAAAAAAAAACTCTGGTGAGTTTAATAGTCATGGTGATAACTCCATTGGTATAACAATATCATCAATTAAAGAAACATATCAAAGAAATCAAATTCGCAGGTATGACACACAAAATATTTTTATTTGTATTCTCATAATAATTATGAGTTATAGTGTGTCAGAGATTCGTTTCTTTCTGGTATATCATCCATATTTTAGGAAATGAATGATACTTCTAAATGTCTGCACTTAGAAAAAGCCCTTAAACGCAGTGGCAGGCCCTAGGATAGGATACTGAAAGTGAAAGATTACACACTGTAGTGAAAGGGCCTCAAAACAGATTTGTCTTTGCATTTTAGATGCAAACCTATTATCTTTGATACTACCTACTTCCAATTTTTACCTAATCAGCAACATCCTTATTTGTCATTGGTTCAAAGTCGTTCATTGTGGAAAAATCTCTACCGTGACTCTTTTTTGTATCAATATTTCAACAAAATACCTTTTTTATTGTATGTTCAAGAGATCATCTAAAGAAGCTGTCATTCAGAATAGTTTAATGTGATTTTCTCGTTTTTCGTTTGTCTGTGTCAATAGGCGGTCCAAGCCGCCCATACTGGTCTAATGAATGGCAGATCGTCTAAAGGCCACGCGGTCCATCAATCTAAGCAGGGCCAACTGGTGACCTTTGGTGGTCCCTGCCAACTTCTCTATAGTCAACATTTTTACCAAAATGTCATGGTTAAAGGCTTATTAACAGATGACCCTAATAATTATTCTTGTCCAGTTCTATTTTATCATCTCGAGATGGTTTGATGATAAAAGATACCAACACGTTACTATTTTTTGCTCAGGAGTTTTTCTCCGCTTATCTCCAACTAGTGACCAAAACAGGGTTCAATTGTCTGTTTTTCTGTTTTATGCACTTTTTAATTCCATGACATAAGTCTTAAATGTAAAGTATTGGTATGACAGAAAATAGGAAATTAGAAATATTTAGAAGTTCACTTTTAGTATTTTCATTTAAATACCATTTGATATATTTGTTTAATATGTTTATGTAGAAAATAGAGAATGTAAAATGTTATTATATGAATATTGGACTTGCCACATTACCCCTTCATCTATGACCCTCCTGTTTTGCTTTTTATAGTCTGAAACACCAGTGGCTCGTTGCAAAATGAAATTTGTAACATTGATTGTAGTCATAAAAAGGATACTCATCCCTGTCAACTTTGATAATTGTTTTTCACCCAAAAAAAGCTGTTCACAGTCCTGTAAATGTGCTGTATGTTTTTCTGGACATAGACATAATTATGTTGTAACTTCGTATACCGATTTACAGAATTACAAAAAGAGAAATAGGGGTTTTGTATCAAAGATGTGGTAACTATGATGTCATTGTTACAATACTGATCTGGAAGTGATCTGAAAAGTTATCGTTGGTACAATAGGTCATTGTGCAATGGTTCACAAGGTGGCGCCACCTAAAAAAACAGATAAAGTTTCCTAGTGACAATAATCCCTGTAATTACATGTGCATCATAGCGTCATTTTAGTTACATAACCTACTTTGTGAAACCTCTATTGACAGCGTGCAGATGACGTCACATCTTCCAAAATTGGTTGTTCACCAAAATGGTGATCAATCTATTTTTTAGCAATATTCATAATTTCACAACATTTAGAAGAAATTGCTATGCCACATTCACTCAAACCTATTTCAATAAATCAGAACCTACCATTTTCATCCTTGAGAATTCTAAATTTTTAATGTCACATGGTCCTGATCACCACAGTGTGATCACCAAAAGTGATCACATGATCACGTCTGCACAAGGTCTATAAAATTGTTTCTACTTGATCAATGTGGATTTCTGTAAATTGCAATTGGTAAGTGTAGTTTAGAGTAAACTAGACAGGGAAGAGAACCGTCATGGTAGAGTATTGTAAGGGTCCTCCTCACTTAGTCAAGTTATATGCATATTATGATGCTTCAGGTAAACGCATATGTAACAAAAACAATTCAGTGCGGTATAAAACTTTTTTTATATACCTTTACTTATACTGAGGGGGAAAAATTAGGTATTACAACAAGGCCTGTTTTTATTGTCTCTCATTTAATGCAAATCTTTCTATATAATATGTCTATCTTAACCTTTAACAAGAGGGGATCATATAGACCCTCAGACTATACTTCTTACCAATAGGTCCAACTCTCCTGTATGGCCAGCTCCTTATACACTAACATTGGTATCATCCTAATAAGGATGAACGGTGAGGTGACACACAATAGAGTGCCAGTCTGAGTGGCGGAGGGATGCCTGAGGCGGTGATAAGGTCGGGGAGGGTGCCTCACGGCCGGAGGTATTACTGTGTCAGGTGACCCTGGACCAGCCCTTGGTGGTGGAGAATGACAGGTCTTTGGTCTGTTCTCATCTCCCAGACTCCTGCTCATAACACCGCAGTCTGTTCCCACTTGACCTTCTCTCTAAGTTTAAACTCCTTTTTTTGCCACTGTTTACAGGAGACATATTGTTGAGTGCAATTACTTATTTAAATAGACCCTTTTTCAGGTAGGTGAGATATCCTTCTCCGTGCCCATGTAAAACTCTACCTGTCTAAATACACCTCTAACACTCTGTATGTTTCTACCTGGTTACTTTACTTTGTTTTGTTATTGACATATATAATTTGTACACATTTACATTATATGCAAACTCCAGTGCAGGCTTGCAGACAGATTCTGTGAAGGAGAATGTCTTGCTACACCATGGCTCAGGGTCACATGAAATAACCCTCTGTGCCAATAGTGCACCTGTCACCCTGTATTGGTCCATTCAGTGGGGCCGCCTAATGAGCGGCCTGAATCAGGGCTCGTTCTGCTGCCCACACACTGCAGAAACCCTGTATACAGAAACAGGAGATCTACTGTTTATCTACAGTTTATTACATATTCTTGGGGTGCCTAATTTCATTGGCCAATTCCCAAAAGCATCTCCAGGCCGATGATTCAATAAGTATAAATCTTGTGATACTAAGGTTGATCGCCATATAACAATCTTTTCAATCTATACATACTATTTAGAGCATTTATTTCGAAAGTTTATGCTAAATGGATATGATTTAGTAGAAATGTAAAGCACTTTTAAAATAAGGGGAATAAGATAACCATGTTTCCTCTAAATGAACCTCCAGGGCAATAACCACGCTTGTCGCCCTGAATTGTTCTACGCTTTGGGGCCATCTAATCAGAGGCCTAAATCACGGGCTCATTCTGCTGCCCATTCTGCCCATTCTGCCCAATCTGCCCGTTCTGCAGAGAACCTATATATATATAAATATGGAGATCTACATTTTTTTTACAAAGTGCCGTATATTGGTTAGCTCCTAATTAGTGGAGAGTTCCCCAACAATAGTCTGAACAAGACTTCACTTCCAACGTGTTACATTATCCTGTCATATTGGTTCAAAAGTTATTTGCAATATCAATATAATAAATGTGCATGCAGATTGTTCTACACGATATATTTGACTTTATCTAAAGAATATTTGGAAGATCTGGTACACATGCATCAATTCATGTTGTCATTTAAGTTTCCATATCCATCATGTTTCTAGGGTGAGAAACGTCAAACTTTGTGATGAATTTTGATTCTATTATAGTAAAGCTCAAATGATTTAAAATTAATTTCAGATTTATTACATGTGACCTGTTGTATCACCAAAATCCAACTGTGCAATGCTATAGACCTTTCTCAATAGGGTTGCACCCTGCTACTGTGCTAGGCCCGAACCTCTGCCCTGGAATACTGTATCAAATGGGACTAGGCAAACGTTTTTGGAATAAGGCCCCTAAGGGAGGGTTCACTGCACAGCTTCGTGGGACAAGAAGAATTCCCTTCAGCAATTGGAAATGTAAGATAGTAGAACATTGTGTTTGAACAAAATAGGCATAACCACGATGTTCGATACAGCAACAACAACAACAAAAACCGTTCCAACTCATTAAACCATTTTGTTAGATCTTTCACCACATCATTGTATTTCCCAATTCGTCTTAGATGTTAAGAAAAGTACAAAAGTAACTACCATTTGAACACACAAGTCCTTATATAGAAACACTGGTTAATGCTCTCACTAGTGGAGCGGGTTGTGATGAGAGTCGAGGGAGATCTATCCATGGCCACTGACGACTTAAACCTAATCATGTTTCTGGTCACTGTATTGTCGGCTATATGAGCAGACCTCTTAACCAGGGGTCAACACCCAGTATATGAAGGAGCCCCGGACACGACACCCCAACAGACGCACAAAGCTTGGCTGTTTGTCCACAGCTATCACTCAAAGTTTATTTTCTTTTAATAGCTTTTCTTTCAGTCTAAGGGGTCACTTATGAAGGGGGAATTACATAACTTAAATAATCTAGACATTTAGCATGATAGAAGGGTGCTTCAGCTCCTTTACCCTAGTTTCGGGACCTTTCCTCCTGGGTGCAGTTCATCTAAAGCCCCTGTCATGAAATCCCCCCTCTCTCTAATAGGGTCACTGGTTTTAACATTTCCTCACCTCCAACTTCTGGGCCCACCTTCTCAGCTAACCCGAGGTGGGCGTGGGATGTAAAGTCAGAAGCAGCCTCCCACACTTCCAGCAGTCTTCTCCGGGATCAGACTTTGTGTTTGTAACCAACACCCCGGTCAATTAGACAGCCTTATCTGTGTGAGACTTCTGGCTGCTGCCAGAGACACAGTATCACATCTCTGGGACCTTACTTTCAGGAACGATGAATATCATTTTTTACATAAACACTTCTATTTAGGTACGTTCAGGCAAAGTTTGTATATCCAAATTGTTTGTAGTTGCTATGATATGTTGCTATGATATTTACATCGTAATGTTCTGATCCTCTTCTAACCAGTGTAAATACAAGTAAATTGAACCGATTAAGCCCATAGAGAATATACAGGACTTCACCAATTACGGAGGAAGCAAATGGAGTAGCTTTACACACGTATTTCACAGAGGACGTGGGTGAGGCAGACTTTCTCCTCCCTCCGTTATCAGAGGACGTGGGTGAGGCAGACTTTCTCCTCCCTCCGTTATCAGAGGACGTGGTTGAGGCTGACGTTCTTCTCCCTCCGTTATCAGAGGACGTGGGTGAGGCAGACGTTCTTCTCCCTCCGTTATCATAGGACATGGGTGAGGCTGACGTTCTTCTCCCTCCGTTATCAGAGGACGTGGGTCAGGCTGACGTTCTTCTCCCTCCGTTATCAGAGGACGTGGGTGAGGCTGACGTTCTTCTCCCTCCGTTATCAGAGGACGTGGGTGAGGCTGACGTTCTCTCTCCGTTATCAGAGGATGTGGGTGAGGCTGACGTTCTTCTCTCTCCGTTATCAGAGGACGTGGGTCAGGCTGACGTTCTTCTCTCTCCGTTATCAGAGGACGTGGGTCAGGCTGACGTTCTTCTCTCACTGCACGAAATAAGACCTTTAGTGACCTTTAATTTTGTAAATGGGGCCATTGAGGTTCATTAAAGGCATAGTAAATGTCACCTTTCCAATACCTTTGCAAGATATTTGATGAACTTTTAAAGGTCACCTGAAAAAGTTTTGGAAAGGTCTTGTAAAGGTGACATTTCCATTACCTTTAGCACACCTCAATGGCTCCATTTACAGAAACTTAAAGTCTTAAAAGGTCTTTTTTCGTGCAGTGTCTCTCCGTTATCAGAGGACGTGGGTCAGGCTGACGTTCTTCTCTCTCCGTTATCAGAGGACGTGGTTGAGGCTGACATTCTTCTCCCTCCGTTATCAGAGGATGTGGGAGAGGCTGATGCTCTCTGTCTGTTAACAGAGGTGTATATGTGGGTGAGGCTGACTTTCTTTTACCTTTGTTATCAGGGAAAGTGGGTGAGGCTGATATTCTTCTCACTGAGTTCATTTGGTGATAACATTTTTTGGTATTGTATTGTATCTGAAACAAGATTGTCTTGAATTTTCTTTTGAATGCCTTTCTGGTTTCACTTGGATTCAAGTTAAATTGCATACATCTACAATGGCCCAAAACAGTAACACAAAAGTACAAAAAATGGTATTAGTTAAGTAGTTTCCATTGTTCACCTCACCAAATTTCAAATTAGCAACTGTGAAAAGACAATTGTGCACAGTTACCTTGGAACGTTTGTATTCATATTCCTCCTTGAACCATTTGCTACATATTTATATGGATATATATATATAGGTGTTCTGGGGTTTTGTGGGAAGGGGGAGGGGGAGATGACAGAGATGACGATATGGATGTGTCACTTCAAAGTATATATATATATATATATATATATATATATATATATGCACATCTATTAAACTTCCATTAGTATCAATTAGCAGTCATGCAGCTACTCACCTTGCGCTTTGGGTTTCAGCACTGCAACTTCCATACACTACTTCCTGTATGTACTATGCATGTCTCTCCAGGCAGGCCCCCCCCCCCCAGGGGAGGGATGAGGGGGGCAGCTTCCTGAGCTTTGATTTCACAGAGGGTACCCCTCTCTGTGTAGGTCTCATTACTCTACATCTGGGTGGGTTAGGTGGGGAGGTGTTCTGGGGTTTGGTGGGAAGGGGGGGGGGGGGGGGAGATGACAGGGATGACGATATGGATGTGTCACTTCAAAGTACTGGTTTAGTGATGCTAATAAAAGCAGGGTAAAAGGAAGATATTATTTCTTAAATACTGTCTCAAATAACCTATTGAAGTTATGAACTGCTGTTATCCATAATTATACATGTGTTGGGGTTGCATCCTTTTATTTGTAATTTACTGCTACCAGGGGTAGGTCGAGGGGTCGGTCCGGGGTTGGTCCAGGGGTAGGTCCAGGGGTGGGTCCGGGTTGGGTCCAGGGGATGGGTCCAGGGGACAGGGGATTTCCAGGGTGTCCTTATCCCCACAACACAGCTGTATTGTAGTTGTTTCCTTTTGTATTGTTTTATGCTGCTATCAGTGCTACTTATTACAATATGGGTGTGTCCCTGTGCCTACGTATTGATCAGCCCCCATGACCCAAGGATTGCCCCGTTAATGTAGAGTAGACACCCAGCATGGTTAGGTGACTAACAAAGTATGCCCCTTTAGATGATCAACCCACACGACCCCAGGTTACCCCATTAATGTAGAAAAGACACCCAGCATGGTTAGGTGACTAACAGAGTATGCCCCTTTAGATGATCAACCCACACGACCCCAGGTTACCCCATTAATGTAGAGAAGACACCCAGCATGGTTAGGTGACTAACAGAGTAGGCCCCTTTAGATGATCAACCCACACGACCCCAGGTTACCCCATTCATGTAGAGTAGACACCCAGCATGGTTAGGTGACTAACAGAGTATGCCCCTTTAGATGATCAACCCACACGACCCCAGGTTACCCCATTAATGTAGAGAAGACACCCAGCATGGTTAGGTGACTAACAGAGTATGCCCCTTTAGATGATCAACCCACACGACCCCAGGTTACCCCATTAAAGTAGAGAAGACACCCAGCATGGTTAGGTGACTAACAGAGTATGCCCCTTTAGATGATCAACCCACACAATCCCAGGTTACCCCATTAATGTAGAGAAGACACCCAGCATGGTTAGGTGACTAACAGAGTATGCCCCTTTAGATGATCAACCCACACAACCCCAGGTTACCCCATTAATGTAGAGAAGACACCCAGCATGGTTAGGTGACTAACAGAGTATGCCCCTTTAGATGATCAACCCCCATGACCCCAGGTTACCCCATTAATGTAGAGAAGACACCCAGCATGGCTAAGTGACTAACAGAGTATGCCCCTTTAGATGATCAACCCCCATGACCCCAGGTTACCCCATTAATGTAGAGAAGACACCCAGCATGGTTAGGTGACTAACAGTGTATGCCCCTTTAGATGATCAACCCGCATGACCCCAGGTTACCCCATTAATGTAGAGAAGACACCCAGCATGGTTAGGTGACTAACAGAGTAGGCCCCTTTAGATGATCAACCCTCACGACCCCAGGTTACCCCATTAATGTAGAGAAGACACCCAGCATGGTTAGGTGACTAACAGAGTATGCCCCTTTAGATGATCAACCCCCATGACCCCAGGTTACCCCATTAATGTAGAGTAGACACCCAGCATGGTTAGGTGACTAACAGAGTATGCCCCTTTAGCTGAGAGCCCCTAGTCTGTTCCATTACTTGGTTAATTGATGTAAGGAGCCTATCCATGTGTCGCCTACTTCACTATCAGATGTAGTTTAGTACATAAGGGCCGAGGGTCACAGGGGGAGGGATGGGCCTCTAAATACCCCAGCCCCACAAGGCACACTCAGTTTGGGGCTGTTTCAAAACTTCTCTCATTTATGTGTTTTTCTGTTATGTCATGCATTAATCCAGATAACCAAAAGTTTGGGAAATTGATCATATGGCTGCTTGCACTGGAGGGCTTTGGACAAAACATCAGAAAGTCTCATATGAGCCTCTATAAGAATGAAGAGTTCATTTTCTGCTTATGGAAACACCATACATTTTACATGAGGTTATGGTAATTTCCATTGCAAATCCTCATTATATTCGTCTCCTTCATTCTAATATATGAGAATTGGCTTTATTCAGTTCTGCTTTTGCGTTCCATTACAAAGGCTTTTATGACTCCAGAGGATGTGATTCCCAGCAGCTCTTTTCAGGGGTTATGAAGGTATTCATACATGTAGGTTTTGCCCCTGAGTTATTCATTCAGACCTTGTTAGTACATGTTTCTGTGAGGTAACTCGTCACAGGTAAAAAGTGTCCTGCAAATGGGCGGGGAGAGAAAATGATTTACTTTTCAGTAACAGAAAACCTTTGAAACTGGCTTCAGGCCCCAAAACTGGGTTTTGGATTTGATAACTAATACTGAGAACTCGGAACTTGAAGGCTCTGAGGCTGGATAATCATAAGGTCATAAAAAACAGTTTTCTGTCACCTTTTAGGCAGTGTTCAATCATACCAAGTCTAATGCTGTGACCTATACAAACCTACCTAATATTATAATATAAGAATTCTTCAACATGAATAAGCTGTAAAACAAAAGTCTATTTTTTCAATTACGTCGGATACTAAACTATGAAACTCTTGCATGTAGCAAAGAATAGTACAATATTATTAATACTCAGCCAGAATAAAGAATCTTCACCCAAAAAAAAGTCCCATGCAGAGTTCTGTCACGAGTAATACTTGCCAAACATCCCCTCCTAGCTCTTGGTCCATCACCCTAAACCCAGCGAACAGAGTAGCAAAACAAAGAACCAGTTCTCACTAACCCCACAGACCTGCCTACCCAAGACAAGGGGGAATACCCTGAGGAATAAAACAAGGGATGATTATAGTCACAAAGAGTGACCCCAGATTCCAAGTCATGACTTTAATTTACTCGGCAAACATCGCTGCCTGTTCTCGGGTGTGAAAGATGCCGCCGTCTTCGGTTCAACGCCCTCCAGCCAAGTCTCAAGTGTCATCGGTGATGGAGAGCCAAATTCAATCTAATTTAAACATTTTTATACTAGCTCCTTTTGGTGTATGTTTTCATTATGTGTAACTTAAGTTAATAATTTTCAGTAAATGAATCTGGGGTATTTTTTGGAGGCTACATTAGGCAGTACTTAAAAGAACAAGGAACTTTTTTGTATAATTCCACTGTCGGTGGTGAAATAACGAAATCAGCCTAACAACATAAGCTTAACTTTTATGGTATAACTAAAACTTGTCGATGGCACCTTTTTTACCCGGTCCGTCCTGGATTGCCATGTAGAAAACCTGGAAACAGATATTGCATTAAATTTCCCCTGAAAACAAACTCACCCTTTCAAGACAAGATGGAAAAAGTATCTTCAAAGGAAAGGACATGAAAATTGAATCAAGCATTGAAGTAGTAAGCATGGATGCTTACCTCAAGTGTCTTCTGTTAACGACAAGGGCTGGGGGCACTGTGTGAGGGCCAGGGGCAGTGTGTGAGGGCCGGGGGCAGTGTGTGAGGGCCGGGGGCACTGTGTGAGAGCCAGGGGCACTGTGTGAGGGCCAGGGGCAGTGTGTGAGGGCCGGGGGCAGTGTGTGAGGGCCAGGGGCAGTGTGTGAGGGTCGGGGGCAGTGTGTGAGGGCCGGGGCCACTGTGTGAGGGCCGGGGGCAGTGTGTGAGGGCCAGGGGCACTGTGTGAGGGCCGGGGGCACTGTGTGAAGGCCAGGGGCACTGTGTGAGGGCCGTGGGCACTGTCTAAGGGCAGGGAGCACTATGTGAGGGCCGGAGGAAGTGTGTGAGGGCCGGGGGCACTGTGTGAGGGCCAGGGGCACTGTGTGAGGGTTGGGGGCAGTGTGTGAGGGCCGGGGGCAGTGTGTGAGGGCTGAGGGCAGTGTGTGAGGGCCGCGGGCACTGTGTGAGGGCCAGGGACACTGTATCAGGGCTAGAGGCACTGTGTGAGGGCCAGGGGCAGTGTGTGAGGGCCGGGGGCAGTGTGTGAGGGGCGGGGCCACTGTGTGAGGGCCGGGGGCAGTGTGTGAGGGCCAGGGACATTGTATCAGGGCTAGAGGCACTGTGTGAGGGCCGGGGGCACTGTGTGAGGGCTGGGGGCACTGTGTGAGGGCCGGGGGCAGTGTGTGAGGGCCGGGGGCAGTGTGTGAGGGCCAGGGACACTGTATCAGGGCTAGAGGCACTGTGTGAGGGCCGGGGGCACTGTGTCAGGGCTGGGGGCAGTGTGTAAGGGCCGGGGGCAGTGTGTGAGGGCTGGGGGCAGTGTGTGAGGGCCGGGGGCACCGTGTGAGGGCCAGGGGCACTGTGTCAGGGCTAGAGGCATTGTGTGAAGGTACTGTGTGAAGGACAGGGGCACTGTCTAAGGGCACTGTCTAAGGGCTGGGGGCACTGCATGAGCGCCAGGGACACTCTGTGAGGGCACAGTCTAAGGGCCTGGGGCATTGTGTGAGGGCCTGGGGCACTGTGTGAGGGCCGGGGGCACTGTGTGAGGGCCGGGGGCACTGTGTGAGGGCCGGGGGCACTGTCTAAGAGCCTGGGGCAAAATGTGGGAGGGCCAGGGACACTCTGTGAGGGCACTGTGTGAGGGCCTGGGGCACTGTGTGAGGGTCGGGTAACTGTGTGAGGGCCGGGGGCACTGTGTGAGGGTCGGGGGCACTGTGTGAGGGCCGGGGGCACTGTGTCAGGGCTGGGGGCAGTGTGTAAGGGCCGGGGGCAGTGTGTGAGGGCTGGGGGCAGTGTGTGAGGGCCGGGGGCACCGTGTGAGGGCCAGGGGCACTGTGTCAGGGCTAGAGGCATTGTGTGAAGGTACTGTGTGAAGGACAGGGGCACTGTCTAAGGGCACTGTCTAAGGGCTGGGGGCACTGCATGAGCGCCAGGGACACTCTGTGAGGGCACAGTCTAAGGGCCTGGGGCATTGTGTGAGGGCCTGGGGCACTGTGTGAGGGCCGGGGGCACTGTGTGAGGGCCGGGGGCACTGTGTGAGGGCCGGGGGCACTGTCTAAGAGCCTGGGGCAAAATGTGGGAGGGCCAGGGACACTCTGTGAGGGCACTGTCTAAGGGCCTGGGGCACTGTGTGAGGGTCGGGTAACTGTGTGAGGGCCGGGGGCACTGTGTGAGGGTCGGGGGCACTGTGTGAGGGCCAGGGGAACTGTCTAAGGGCCTGGGGCACTGTGTGAGGGTCGTTTCTCTGTGTGAGGGCCGGGGGAACTGTTTAAGGGCCTGGGGCAATGTGTCAGGGCCGGGGGCACTGTGTGAGGGCAAGGGACACTGTGTGGGGGCCAGTTGCCCTTTGCACAATGATTTTCCTAACAAAGAAAATAACAAAACAACGATACATTTCCTTGTTACTTTTATCTCAACAACGAACGTTTTCACTCATTTTTTTCCTATATTTAGAAAGAGCTGTAACTTTTACTGATTTTTTTCCCTTTTTATAACATTTTACAGATTTCAATTTCATTCATTAGAACCAGCGATATTGCATTTTCGTTAGAACGAAAATTTAGTTGTTAAGGAAAAGTTCGTTTTGCTTTCGTTGTTTGATCCTCACAACGAATATCCATTGTGTAACGGACACAGGGGCACTGTGTGAGGGTCAGGGGCACTGTTTGAAGGCACTATCTAAGGGCCACAGGCACTGTCCGAGGGCCAGGGGCTCCATGTGGGTGCCATGGGCACTGTGTGAGATTGTTTTAGGGTTATGCCCAACTCATCTTTGTCTATCACTAAGGACGCCTTCCACATAACAACAAAAACACAACAATGGTACAGCAACAGGTTGACAACAACTTTTCTGAATTGTTGCTGTGCTGTTGCCCATAAAAATTCCATTTGTATCTGCTGCTGAGGGCAAAAATGGAATCTACTGGATTCACTTCAACAAAGCCATAATGATGTTTAGTTGGGCAGTCGTGTAATTCCTCTGTGTTTTCCAGTGTAACAAACAGAACCTCCTGAAGGTGGCGTAACATTGAATCCATGCTCAAAGTGTGTTCTTCACATATTCAATCTTGAGTTGTAAAATGTCAGACCTTCAAAGTTATACAAAGAACTGAACCAAGAATATGGCTGTGGTCTAGGGAGATTAGATAAATACATTTTAGACGTTTGCCATTGATGCGTGATGCTAATCCTGTGCACATCTAACTAACAGCAGTTACTTTAGAACCAACTGGAACACTTGCCACTCTCAAGTGCTGAATATTTCAGTACCCCATTAAATTACATTGCGGCTTCAAATTCGAGAGATGTTGTAGAGTGAAGTCTTGTCAACATTAGATAACAGAAATGGCCAAATCTCCACAATAATTTATTACCTGATTATCTTGACTCCTTCATAATATAATAGATATATAAATATCTAAAACCAACCCCAGAGGGCTTGCCTGATAAGTCTATTAACCAAGGTATGCTATAATGGGATATCAGCCTTCTGCCAGGGCACCTGGGGCTGCCTGAAGGCCTGACATACTGAAGGATGAAAAGTCCATAGAGCCGTCCCACACCAGTGTATCACTTGTCACTATACCTGAACACAATTCTAATATGACATTATAAAGCCTCAGGACACAAACATCAACATACCTTATTCTCTGAGGATATAACACACATGACACAAACACCATCAGACCCTGTTCTCTGTGGGTGTAGCACAGGACACAAACATCAACAGACCCTATTCTCTGTGGGTGTAGAATCCTCAACATATACATTTCTGTGAACCGGTCTGTAAACCTTGAAGTGAACCTTGGGGAATACCCAGAGAAAGACCTAAGATCTTTTGTGAAATATCAAGTTAACGGATCCTACTCAGACAGAAAAAGATGAAAGTTCCATGACAGCAACCTGAAAGCCCCATGACACAAAACTATGGATTCCAAGATGGGAGACTTTCATTTCAGACTACATTTCAATACATAAATCATGAAACTCACCTCTAATAGGACAATGTAAGGAGGCACATAGGCCTGAAACAGACATTCCTCCCACCAGAGGCTCCAACTCTACACGATGAAACCAAGCTGTCAACCATACCTAAGACTTAAAGACTGGACCCAAGAACCCGGGATGAACACCATGCTTAGCACCCAACATAAAGTGTCAAAAAAAAGAAAATGGTGGCAAGCTAGGTTGACCACAACTGACCAGCCTTACTGTATCTTGCTACTTATTGGTGGGCAAGACCGTTTTTTCCTGGGAACTGTTTGGATCTTTCATCTTATGAACACTCGGAGCATGACGGGCACCACAGAAAAAGATATCATTGACACCAGACATGGGAAAGAAGCTAACTCGTGTATAGACTTAATTTTTACCAACTCCAGTTGTTTCAGTAGCCAGGGAGTAATAGACCTTAACCTAAGTGATCATCAAACTGTTTATATTTATAGGAAAAAATGCCCGCAACGCATGCCAAAAATATCTAACGGAAACTATGACAAGGAACTCTTCCAGTACTCCCTAATCCAATCTAATTGGGATAAATTTTACAGGTGTTTAGATCCTAATAAATGTTGGGAAGTCATGCACAGCAAAATCCTAGAAATGATTGAGCCAATGTGCCCAACTAAGAACATGCGAACCTACAACCATCAAGATCCATTGCTCACTCCTGAAATTATTGAACTAATCTATGACAAGGATAGACTTTTAGCCAGAAGACTGGGTAGCTGCTAAGACTGCTAGGAACAGGGTAGGGCGCCTGGTGAAAAATCTTAAAGCTGAGTATATAGAAAATGAATTCTGTGTTTAACTGGTAATTAGGAAATATCACTGTTAACTAGGAGCTAATTGAAAGCTGACACTGTGTATGACTGTGAGACTCTGTTTTGATATTGTGTCCACAGTACTCTACCTAAGCTAGCTATTCCTCTATAAATACAGTTTTTATAGCAAACACTGTCCCATTTCTTATAACCTTATAACAAAATACATCTTCTGACTACACATCTCTTACATATATAATTATATAAAGAACCTCAGATAAAGCCTTTGTATAAAAAAACAACAGCGCCATCCTTTGTTATTTATGATAGTTACCCTTAAAACAATAATTTGGTAATATGGGAAGACAACCAGTGTATGTAGTGTTACAAAGTATTTGTTGGGACTGTCATAAGGCCATCACTTGGGAGAATTGGCATGACTGTCGTAAGGTGTACATTGATCATGTCGTAAGCGATTTAACAGTGCAATGGAAACACCCCTATAGTCACCTCACAAGCTGCAGGTCACCATACCAATTATGCAACTTTTATTACCAAAAATCAGAGATATCACTTTATTGTTCTTGTTAGATGAAATAGTGACATGGCCATGATTCAGCTTCTTTCATAGTAAAATATGCCGTATAGTCGGTACGTACTACCTACATTGGCACCTGTCCCTGTCCAGCCGCCACCTGTCTGGTGCCAGCTGCCCGGCCGCTCCAATATAAGACGACTAATACCATTAAGGTAAGGAGACCGGTAAACAGCCCGCGACAACCCCGTCAGTACCCCTTACCACCACCCACAATGAATGGGCAATGCGATCAGGTGGGCAGAGGAAGGAATAGGGTGCTACATGTAAACCAAGCAAGTATGCAACAATATGAAATAGGTGTCAGTGATTTAACAGGCCATTTTCAATGGATGATGCTTCCCCTACCTCTGGGTAAACTCATCTTCACGAGTCAAGGCTCCTGCGCCGCTACCACTCTGTCAGTCCCCTTGACCCAATGGGTGGTGTTTCAGGGGGAGATGTGGTAACCTGAGAAGGGGCTGCTGATAACTGGGAATCCCCTGCCCCATTTACATCTGACAGAGGGGAGGCCCTTTTTCCACTGACCCCATTGGGTGGTTCAAAATTAACAGCTTTTTAAGTGCCATATATGGTGAAAGCCAGCCCATTGGGCCCTTCTCAGAAGAGAGAAGGGAGGACTCTGATTGGTTGAGAGGGCCTGATAAGACAATCTACATCTCTCCCAGTTTGGTGGGGCTTGAGTGCAGGGTGTTGGATAGACCGGGAGGGAGGGACAGAGCCCTGCATGATGGAGGATGGGTAAACTCAACATTCACTTCTTGCTCTGGCTCCTGTTGATGTCCAACAGTGAGCTGTCTGGCCTGAGCTGCCCAGCGCAGTCAGTATAAGGTCTCTAGTAGTAATACCTTAACAGGGTAAAGGACCTAGTTAACAGGGCCAATAAAAAAACAGTAAATACAGCCACACATAAGGTTCTATTATGCTCGTGATAGCAGCAGCTACCCAGCAGAGTCAGTATAAGATGTCTGATACCTTGACAGGGTAAGGGGATCAAGAGGAATGTAAGAGATAGCTCTTTGACTAACCCTGAAGTTAGAAACTTAGTTAATTTGACTAGGGTGTTAGACATTATGTCTCAAAGGGGGGGTAAAAAAGTGGCCATGTCTAACCCTCATTTCATATGGCAAAAGCCTGATTTGACTAATTTTCTAACGTTTTGTTTTTTTCAGTGTAGTGGCCTTAGGCTTATGGGCCTGACATACCATGAGTACCCATGTCGTAGCACCTCCCTGGTTTGTTATATGTTATATGCAGGCCCTGGCCCTGACATACTGTAAGTACCCATGTCATAGCACCTCCCTGGTTTGTTATATGTTATATGCGGGCCCTGGCTCTGACATACTGTGAGTACCCATGTTGTAGCACTTCCCTGGTTTGTTATATGTTATATGCGGGCCCTGGCCCTGAAATACCATGAGTACCCATGTCATAGCACCTCCCTGGTTTGTGATATGTTATATGCGGGCCCTGACCTCAGTCCTATAGCCCTGACATACTTTGAACACCCATGTCTTAACACCTCTCTGGTTGGTTTTATACATTTAGCAGAGCAAATGAAGTAAATCTAAGATTTGTGAATTATTTGTAGATTACATGTCCCTACAGGTGCACAGATGGCACTGCCTACCTCAGCAGGGGACCCTAGGAGCTGTCCGGCCCGTCTGGACGGTCAGAACATCCCCTCTGTACACAAGTATTAGCGCCTGTAAACAGCACCGCGACTCACCCCCATCTGTCTCAGGCACCCGAGAACAACAATTTCCGGGGTTGGATTAGGGTGTTAATGCAAGCTGCCTACAGCTATATAACTGACGCATCAAGTTCTAGTCTCAATGACCATTCCATTCGGATAAGACATTAATATAATTATTCTGGCATGTACAGTACTGGAGTTTTAAATTTTGTTTTTCCATAATTACTATAGCAATTTCATCCTGCTTCTGGGGCTTATCACTTTCTAAAAACTAGATTAGACGTTAAGATTATGAAATTACAAACCATAGTTTATTTATAGATAGGGATAAGGAGTGATTTTTTTTAATTGCAGTGCAACTATCCTGATCAATCATAATTCATATAATAATCTTTCTTTGGAATGTATGTTGTTACCCGACATACTACGGGAGGGTATGAATGAAGTATCGGGAACATCCCAATGTTGAATGTAATGGCTAGGGTGTGAAGACATTCAAAACAGCTGCGTATACCGATTTGCTGCAGCAATTCATAGATCCAATGGAAACAATAAATAAAGTTGGAAAATACACTTTTGGTTCATATTTTGTGATGAACAAGATGTATGCTATAGAGACAATTGTGAGATAAGTCTATGCCATTATGTTATTGGGACCATCACCACACACTATTAAGAATTTTGTCATTTTTCTATCATATTCATAATTAAATGTAGATAACACAAGGCTACGGAGAGTATGTTATATCACTGCACATGAGAAGTCCAGAGAACTTTTTGATATTGTAACTTTTATCTCCTATGTAACTTTTATGAATGATAAATATTTCAAAGTTAGAAAAGTTTAACATTACAAATACACAGAACCTAAGATTAAAAATACAATTCTAGTCAAACTCATGTAGAAAGGTTATATCTTCTAGACAAGCCAATAGGGGCCATTGGATGAATATTTTCAAAGAGCTGGGTATTCCATTAGCATTTACTTGTGGCTTCTGCACAAATGATATGAAATTAAAAATGATGATGGGCAAAAAGCTGTAGGGAACAGTCTGAAAGATAAGAAGTCAGTGAGGCGGCTTACACAAAACACTCGCTTCACACAGTGACAACCTGATCTTCCCCTATCTTATCAGTCTTCCCCTCCACCAGGGGAATGCAGCCAACACTGTCTGCACAATCTGTCTGTACAATCTGTCCATACAATCTGTCTGTACAATCTGTCCATACAATCTGTTCGTATGATCTGTCCGATCTTACTTTGTCTGAATCCAGCAAGAGCCCGGCTCTGTCCCGCTGCTGCCCTACAGAGCCAATAACCCAGTATTGGCCCTAAACTGAGACACTCCAGCCTTAAGGGTTGGACACTGTGCATGTCTGCCCACCCCAATGGGGGATTAAGACAGCCATTGTGGCAATCAGTGCTTTGTCAATTAGGAGATGTGTCAGTTTGGACTACAGTCAGTTCTGGCTGGGTACTGACCTGGCTTTGTTCTGTGCATTTTGACTCATGTCTCCCGGGATTCTTTTCCTGCCTGTTATGTAAAGCCGCATTTACAAAGGCCTACAATATCCTTATGATAATCTCCAGAAAGCGATCATCGCAAGGCCTCTGATAATCCTGTTGATTCTCATAGGCCCAAATATAGTCCAGACGGTGATATCTGTCGGGGTAAACTAATCTTAGCTTTAGGAAATGGTTTTCCTAGGCTTATATTAAGGTTGTCCCATGGTTGTCTTAGGCACTTTGCTTTGACATGTTTAAAAATGTTTCGAATTCTGTCAAGATAATGGCTCTCAGTGCAACCCTTTGAAGGTAAGGTTACCTCACTACTATAAGGCTACTTGTCATAAACACTCATTATCGGGCTGTGTAAAAGAGAAAATGTTATCTAAAATAGGTAATAAAATTTAAAAAAATATCTTGTAATAAAGGGTAAATGATTACCTATATCTGCCTATATCTAGCCAAGCCCTACTTGGTATATGTTTTAACATTTTTAGGGGGCAAAACTCCAGGGGGCAAAAGTCCTGTGACTGGATGTTGGTTCTAGCTATAGGTCTTTTGCCCCCCTGACTTCAGCCCTTGCAGACTTTTGCCTCCGAGGTCTTTTGCCCCCAGTATTATCAGACATTTCCTATTTACTCTTTCATTGGTCCCAACCAACATACCAAATGAGGGCAAACTGGTGAGTTAACAACATGAGCAACAAACAGGACACTGACTTATTTCAGGTCAAGTCAGCTTTTGTAGGGAAAAAGATGAAAAGCATATGCATTTCAGCTGATTGGTTAAGAACAGATCACGTGACAAACACCATTGTCAAATACAGTAGTTCAGGTTGTTTGAGGCAATCTCCAAGTGCTAGAAATTACACACTTTCGAGTCACATTTGCTAACTTCCTGTAAATTACAGTATCGAGTCATCTCTAAGGGGCCAACTGCTTCAATGTCATTTATAGCTTCAAGGGGCAAAGGTCCAGGGGTAAACATCAAGGGGGTAAAGTTCTAGGGGGGCCAAAAGTCCTATCACCCTCTGACATGTATGTCTTTGGTTGTAAAGTGCCATATGTACTTGCCAACAGCCCGAAGGCTGACGCTGACGGTGATCGCACATGCTTGATGTGGATCAGCACAGCCGTTGGTGCAGCCATCGTCTGTTGATGCTCAGAGCGGCCGTCAGGGCAGCCATCAGGGTGGCCTTCAGCATGGCTGTCAAGGCGGCTGTCGGCACAGCCATTGCTGAGGTTGTCGGCCAACTCTGACAGGACTAGGCATACCCACACATAATCATGGCCATTAGTGGTCTGCACCAACAGCCACGCTGACGGCCATGCCAATTCAGCTAAAATCAGTAAGTGCGTATGGGACTTACGTGTTTGAAACTGTTGCATATTCAAAGTAAGTGAAATATGTTTATTATTTCAGTTGCTGTTTATTCCTGTTATTCCCATCAAGTAAGTTAAGAAAAAGAATTAATGGGCCTTTGCTTGGACTAAGCTTTGGTTTGCTCGCTAAACCTTTTGCCTTCCATAGATTTACATCTTTCTTCGAAAAACGGCTAAATTCTGTGCATATTTACAGTTATCCAACAGTTATCCTACTGTATTAAATCAAAGGTGTTACAATCACATTTGCAGATGAAGAAAATAAATATCAGTCATCAACCTATTAAAATGTCAAAAAAGACTCAGCTGAGTTATTCACAGGCTTTGGGTATTACAGTTCATTCTGTTGAAAAATTACTATCATAAAGCTCCCATGTTTTACCTTACTTAGATCTTTTGATCAGTTTTGACAACTTCATTCAAAATGGCCAAGTTTTGATGATGAGGGATAGAGTTTGTCCCTTCTAAATCTGCAATACTTCAAACTTGTTTCCTCCTCTGTCTGTGAAATCAAAGTCTGCAATATGTGACTATTTTCCTAAAAGACGCAAAGAGATTTCAAGTTATGTAGATCTTCTTTGTCTTCCACTAATTGGACCTTTCAAATATTTGTATTGTTATAGCAAGGTCTCCATTAAGAATATGTTGTGAGCGTGACTAAGTGCTATGAGGTTTTCCTGCATCAATATATAGAGTTTACGTACAATAGGCACACCCAACAGGCATTAGCTGGATACACCCGCATAGTTACTATAATGCTATCAGTCTACTTTTCTTGGACCACTTTTGATGTCAAAACAAAAACAAATAAAAACAGCTCATACTGAGTTGTTCCACAATAATTCTTCAGCCGGCTTGACGTAGGGAAATGACTTAGTAAGAAACAAAATTCATCATTTAGGGACTAATTAGATCACCTCAATCTAATCAATATGGACTAACGTTGAATTATGAGGAAAGGTACATTGCTTTGATAAATACAAGCTAAACCAATGAAACTGCCCGTATCTAATTAGAGAGATATCCATTCGCAAACATATAACTCAGACTCAGAATTATGAATTACACTTTAATCACAAATGGAAATTGTATTTCTTTCCGCATATGTATGTACTATAAGCAGCAGTGTTGACTCATAGCAGCACATAACCTGACCCAGTGTTTACTCTCAGTGTGTAACCTGTCCCAGTGTTGCTCTCAGCATGTAACCTGTCCCAGTGTTGACTCTCAGCATGTAACCTGTCCTAGTGTTGACTCTCAGTGTGTAACCTGTCCCAGTGTTGACTCTCAGCATGTAACCTGTCCCAGTGTTGACTCTCAGTGTGTAACCTGTCCCAGTGTTGACTCTCAGCATGTAACCTGTCCCAGTGTTGACGCTCAGTGTGTAACCTGTCCCAGTGTTGACTCTCAGTGTGTAACGTGTCCCAGTGTTGACTCTCAGCATGTAACCTGTCCCAGTGTTGACTCTCAGTGTGTAACCTGTCCCAGTGTTGACTCTCAGCATGTAGCCTGTCCCAGTGTTGACTCTCAGTGTGTAACCTGTCCCAGCGTTGACTCTCAGCATGTAACCTGTCCACGTGTTGCTCTCAGCGTGTAACCTGTCCCAGTGTTGACTCTCAGTGTGTAACCTGTCCCAGTGTTGCTCTCAGCATGTAACCTGACCCAGTGTTGACTCTCAGTGTGTAACCTGACCCAGTGTTGACTCTCAGCATGTAACCTGTCCCAGTGTTGACTCTCAGTGTGTAACCTGACCCAGTGTTGACTCTCAGCATGTAACCTGTCCTAGTGTTGACTCTCAGCATGTAACCTGTCCCAGTGTTGACTCTCAGCATGTAACCTGACCCAGTGTTGACTCTCAGTGTGTAACCTGTCAAAGTGTTGGCTCTGAATGTGTAACCTGACCCAGTGTTGACTCTCAGTGTGTAACCTGTCCCAGTGTTGACTCTCAGTGTGTAACCTGTCCCAGTGTTGACTCTCAGCATGTAACCTGTCCCAGTGTTGACTCTCAGTGTGTAACCTGTCAAAGTGTTGGCTCTGAATGTGTAACCTGACCCAGTGTTGACTCTCAGTGTGTAACCTGTCCCAGTGTTGACTCTCAGCATGTAACCTGTCCCAGTGTTGACTCTCAGCATGTAACCTGTCCCAGTGCTGACTCTCAATGTGTAACCTGGCCCAGTGTTGACTCTTAGTGTGGAACCTGTCCTAGTGTTGACTCTCAATGTGTAGCCTGTCCCAGTGTTGACTCTCAGCATGTAACCTGTCCCAGTGTTGACTCTCAATGTGTAACCTGTCCCAGTGTTGACTCTCAGCATGTAACCTGTCCCAGTGTTGACTCTCAGTGTGGAACCTGTCCTAGTGTTGACTCTCAATGTGTAACCTGTCCCAGTGTTGACTCTCAGCATGTAACCTGTCCCAGTGTTGACTCTCAATGTGTAACCTGTCCCAGTGTTGACTCTCAGCATGTAACCTGTCCCAGTGCTGACTCTTAATGTGTAACCTGTCCCAGTGTTGACTCTTAGTGTGGAACCTGTCCTAGTGTTGACTCTCAATGTGTAGCCTGTCCCAGTGTTGACTCTCAGCATGTAACCTGTCCCAGTGTTGACTCTCAATGTGTAACATGTCCTAGTGTTGACTCTCAGTGTGTAACCTGTCCCAGTGTTGACTCTCAGCATGTAACCTGTCCCAGTGCTGACTCTCAGCATGTAACCTGTCCCAGTGTTGACTCTCAGTGTGTAACCTGTCCATGTGCTGACTCTCAGCATGTAACCTGTTCCAGTGTTGACTCTCAGCATGTAACCTGTCCCAGTGTTGACTCTCAGTGTGTAACCTGACCCAGTGTTGACTCTCAGTGTGTAACCTGACCCAGTGTTGACTCTCAGTGTGTAACCTGTCCCAGTGTTGACTCTCAGTGTGTAACGTGTCCTAGTGTTGACTCTCAGTGTGTAACCTGTCCCAGTGTTGACTCTCAGTGTGTAACCTGTCCCAGTGTTGACTCTCAGTGTGTAACCTGTCCCAGTGTTGACTCTCAGCATGTAACGTGTCCTAGTGTTGACTCTCAGCGTGTAACCTGTCCCTGTGCTGACTCTCAGCATGTAACCTGTCCCAGTGCTGACTCTCAGCATGTAACCTGTCCTAGTGTTGACTCTCAGTATTTAGCCTGTCCCAGTGTTGACTCTCAGTGTGTAACCTGTCCCAGTGTTGCTCTCAGCATGTAACCTGTCCCAGTGTTGACTCTCAGTGTGTAACCTGTCCTAGTGTTGACTCTCAGAGTGCAACCTTTCCCAGTGTTGACTCTCAGTGTGTAACCTGTCCCAGTGTTGACTCTCAGTGTGTAACCTGTCCCAGTGTTGCTCTCAGCATGTAACCTGTCCCAGTGCTGACTCTCAGCGTGTAACCTGTCCCAGTGTTGACTCTCAGCATGTAACCTGACCCAGTGTTGACTCTCAGCATGTAACCTGTCCCAGTGTTGACTCTCAGCGTGTAACCTGTCCCAGTGTTGACTCTCAGCATGTAACCTGTCCCTGTGCTGACTCACACCGTGCAACCTGTCCCAGTGTTGACCCTTGGTAGCTGGCTAGTGTCACAGACTGGGGATTATGATAATATCCCCTCATGTGAGATGCACCAAATGATTGTTTATATTTGATTACTGCATAGGAAATCCAGTCAAAAAGATTCATGGTGCCTATAGTATGCGTTATTTTGCAAAGACTATGACGTAGTGGAGATTTGAGCAGTCCTTCATAATCACATGCTATTAATATTTACATCAAACTCAAAGAGTAAGAAGGTTTGTCCCCTCATCACGTTCAATCTAAATTGCCAAAGGTGTCAGTCATAAAGAGAGCAGTATCTGTCTTTTGAACCCTGATATCCCATGAATATTTATGGGACTAACCGCTGATGATGGATGGGGCGCTGACAAGGTCATCGGGAATGACCTTTACCATGATTAAACCCGCTCCACAAAGTAATGTCTATCTGTGAGCACCAGGAGGTTCATTATATGGCTTGTGGGCTCCTTTTTGGGTAGGTAAAACAAATTTTTGATGAATATTTCAAAGAAAAAAGACAGCTGAAATGTTAAGCGGAAATGACAATAAGAAACAAGCAAAGGGAGACAACTCCAAACCTGTCTGATGAATTGGTTTGAACGGAATTGCATTATCAGGAAAATGATTAACTGAAATATTTCAACCAGCACCAATCAAGTGCAAAAATAAATATTCAGCGAGCAATGTGAAATGATGATGATGAAAGGTCTTATCTAAAGTTATATCAACAAGTATGCATAATCTCTCATTAATCTATCAAGAAAACACAATAATAAATATAATAGAGAATCTCTTGGAATGAATCATGAAATCTTGCAGGGAAACATCTTCACAATTGCTTAGTTGAGAACAAGGAATTAGGTTGTCAAACTGAAAAATCCACGGATGCTTAATGCAGCTCCCCAGCTGCAGCACTTTAACATTGTCATGATGAAATATACATGTGTGTATCCTTAAAGGCATGGCCATAGATCATTGCAGCAAATTGTGATTTACAACATTAAGTTGCCCTTAGATTGTTTAAAGGTATATCCTCATAATTCGTACAAGTTACATGTACTTATGAATGATGATACTTTCCAATGGTGTCCTCATATCTTGTTAAATACAACATAATTGTCATATTTCGGTTGTTCTCAGAGGCCAATAGTTATTGATATTCAGTTAGAAAGAAATGTCAGATACTACAATTGCCTATATTCTATAAAACGCTCACTAACATTAGTCACTAGTTCCATCAATCAGGCTTTATGATCAGTAAAGAACAGAAAAACATCAGTTTTCAAATATGTTAATTCAATTGCATTAGGTGCATGATAAACAAGGATTTGTATGTATTCCATGGAAAAATATTGTTAATTTAAAGGCAGAAAATGCTTTTTAAAACGAAACATCCCTAACTTGTAAAAATGAAACATCCCTTTCCTCTCATAATGTATATCAATAATTGATGGCAATTGTTTCTATCACAGTTCAAAACAGGGAGCAGAAGACTAAGGGTTTTCAAATTCAGATGAACTTAAGCTAACACCTGAAGCTGAATAGGGTCCTCAAGAATTCAACCAGTGTTTTATAACTTGAAAAAGGACTCCTGTGATAGGACTACAATGCACAGAGGATTTTGAATTGGTGCCAATGTGGCATGCCCGTCCCTTAATGTTGGTGTCATACTTATGGGTCAGAGAACATATTCTTCTTATCAACTGAGACTGAAGGACTGCAATTACCCACCTGGGATTTCTGAAGAAGAACACATATATCATATTTCTTAAATGAAATGAAAAATAGATAAAAGAGGAGGTTGCCTGCTACTGACACAGACCAAATGATGTATTCATAGAGGCAGGGTAGCATTTAAGTGCTTCACTTAGAATGTAGCATTTAATGGTGGAATCATGAATGAAGAAAAGAAAGTGACCCACTATTGGTCCGCTGGTTGAGAGGTTTGTTTTCATAATCCATCTAAAGCTATACAAATGCGTCGTCACTGCATGCAGAAATGCCCAATTACATTAGTCATCAACATTAGTCAATGTCTCCTTGTTCTATATAACTTACCAATTGTCTGACAAAACTTTTGGTCTCATACCCTGTTCATCATAATAAAATATACTGGGCATTACTGGGGGTCGTTATCATGACTCCTGTGCTCACTTTGAGTAATACTTGTAACTGATGGCCGCCTCTCCCCGCCTGACTGAGGTGTCGCACAGACTGTAGATTACCAGGGAGGTGTTTTACACTCTGGCCAACAGTGTGTACCACTCATCCTACTGTATGTGTTAATCGTAGATACCAGGGATGTGTTTTACACTGCTGCCAACCGGGTGTGTCACTCATCCTACTGTACGTGTTAATCGTAAATTACCAGGGATGTGTTTTACACTACTGCCAACCGGGTGTGTCACTCATCCTACTGTACGTGTTAATCGTAGATACCAGGGATGTGTTTTACACTACTGCCAACCGGGTGTGTCACTCATCCTACTGTACGTGTTAATCGTAGATTACCAGGGATGTGTTTTACACTACTGCCAACCGGGTGTGTCACTCATCCTACTGTAAATGTTAATCGTAGATACCAGGGATGTGTTTTACACTACTGCCAACTGGGTGTGTCACTCATCCTACTGTATGTGGGTGTTAATCATAGATTACCAGGGATGTGTTTTACAATGCAGCCAACCAGGTGTGTCACTCATCCTACTGTATGTGGGTGTTAATCATAGATTACCAGGGATGTGTTTTACAATGCAGCCAACCAGGTGTGTCACTCATCCTACTGTATGTGGGTGTTAATCATAGATTACCAGGGATGTGTTTTACAATGCAGCCAACCAGGTGTGTCACTCATCCTACTGTATGTGGGTGTTAATCATAGATTACCAGGGATGTGTTTTACAATGCAGCCAACCAGGTGTGTCACTCATCCTACTGTATGTGGGTGTTAATCATAGATTACCAGGGATGTGTTTTACAATGCAGCCAACCAGGTGTGTCACTCATCCTACTGTATGTGGGTGTTAATCATAGATTACCAGGGATGTGTTTTACACTACTGCCAACTGGGTGTGTCACTCATCCTACTGTATGTGGGTGTTAATCATAGATTACCAGGGATGTGTTTTACAATGCAGCCAACCAGGTGTGTCACTCATCCTACTGTATGTGGGTGTTAATCATAGATTACCAGGGATGTGTTTTACAATGCAGCCAACCAGGTGTGTCACTCATCCTACTGTATGTGGGTGTTAATCATAGATTACCAGGGATGTGTTTTACAATGCGGCCAACAGGGTGTGTCACTCATCCTACTGTAGGTGTCAATCGTAGATTACCAGGGATGTGTTTTACACTGCGACCAACAGGGTGTGTCACTCATCCTACTGTACGTGTTAATCATAGATTATCAGTGATGTGTTTTGCACTGCGACCAACAGCATGTACCACTCATCCTACTCTATGTGGGTGTTAATCATAGATTATCAGTGATGTGTTTTACACTGCGACCAACAGGGTGTGTCACTCATCCTACTGTACGTGTTAATCATAGATTATCAGTGATGTGTTTTGCACTGCGACCAACAGCATGTACCACTCATCCTACTCTATGTGGGTGTTAATCATAGATTATCAGTGATGTGTTTTACACTGCGACCAACAGCATGTACCACTCACCCTACTGTATGTGGGTTGGTTGGTTGGTTATTGGGGTTTAACGCCGTAGCAACATCTAAGGTCATATCACGGCGAGAACAGGATTTGACAATTCTGTCTTTGATGATCGTATCTATGGAATGAACGAATCTATGAGAAGATAGAGACCATACCCCTACACTTTTACCGAGGCAGGTGTTCTTTAATGTGCCTGGTCCCATAGACAGGGCCAGACACACAACAGCCGGTGGCACACTAGGTGCCTTTGATATCCCTGTTGTTGCCACAGGGAGACATATAGAAGGGAGTAGTAGTCAGCTCAGCCCAGAATTGAACCCCGGCCACCCGCATAGCAGACGGTCGCGCTAACCACTTTACCACCCCACATGCCTACCGTATGTGGGTGTTAATCGTAGATTACTAGGGATGCGTTTTACACTCCAGCCAACAGAGTGTGCCACTCTCCTAACTGTAAGTGTTTGTCTGACACCGTTGTGTCCCTGCTTTTTAAATACAATTTTTACTGATTTTAAAAAACAAGTGTTGATGGTCCTTACTGTAGATACCTGATGTAGAGTACTTCAAGGATATGCAGGTTAATTTTGTTAGTTTTACAGACAAAAGCAAGGGGAGACATAATATACTATCATTTGCTACATGTCTATGTGTAATGAATACATTTTTCAGCCCAACTTATTAAGATATTGAATACATACAGCTACAAAAAGCTTAAAAAGAACTTCATTGCCATTTTTCCAGCATGTTAACCTACACTAAGTGCAAGAATCAATTAGATTTAGATGATTCACCTTTTTCCTACACTTTTCCAATCATGGATCTTGATTTAGGCTAGTCTACAGGTGAAATAAGTTGTATAAAAAACTAAAGCCCGGTTCGGTTTGTCTAACGAGCTTTCCTTTCACAATATTTCATCCTGTTCCAAGCTCAAGTAGAAATATCCTTCACAAAATATTATCTTATAGCTACTCTTTAACGTTGATAGGCAGAGGTACAAAGAATATGCAAATCACAACTGCTTGTTTTTGTGTTGGTACAGGTCTGCATGTTTGTGATTCCTCTTATATTCCCATGAAAATAGTTTTTTCAAGAAAAAAGCTTTTACCTTAAACCAAGAATAAAGATGCCGTATAAGCATCCATAGAGAAAGCAGGCAGCTGGCCTACCCTAGGCAACAGAGACTGATCGGTCCTTTTCCTATAGGCTGGCAGCGCCCGTCAAATGGCCTGTTGACTCTCACAATGCTACATGCACATTTCCACATCCACACCTATTCGACACCTGCCATCCCTCAACTACCACAGACTACAGATTCCCTCAGGTCAGGTCTACAGCAGACTGCCCTCTACCACAGACTACAGATTCCCTCAGGTCAGGCCTACAGCAGACTGCCCTCCTCCCTCTACCACAGACTACAGATTCCCTCAGGTCAGGCCTACAGCAGATTGCCCCCTACCACAGACTACAGATTCCCTCAGGTCAGGTCTACAGCAGACTGTCCCCTACCACAGACTACAGATTCCCTCAGGTCAGGCCTACAGCAGACTGCCCTCTACCACAGACTACAGATTCCCTCAGGTAAGGCCTACAGCAGACTGCCATCTACCACAGACTACAGATTCCCTCAGGTCAGGCCTACAGCAGACTGCCCTCTACCACAGACTACAAATTCCCTCAGGTCAGGCCTACAGCAGACTGCTCCCTACCACAGACTACAGATTCCCTCAGGTCAGGCCTACAGCAGACTGCCCTCCTCCCTCTACCACAGACTACAGATTCCCTCAGGTAAGGCCTACAGCAGACTGCCCCCTACCACAGACTACAGATTCCCTCAGGTCAGGTCTACAGCAGACTATCCCCTACCACAGACTACAGATTCCCCTAGGTCAGGCCTACAGCAGACTGCCCTCTACCACAGACTACAGATTCCCTCAGGTTAGGCCTACAGCAGAATGCCCTCTACCACAGACTACAGATTCCCTCAGGTCAGGCCTACAGCAGACTGCCCTCCTCCCTCTACCACAGACTACATATTCCCCAGGTCAGGTCTACAGCAGACTGTCCCCTACCACAGACTACAGATTCCCTCAGGTCAGGCCTACAGCAGACTGTCCCCTACCACAGACTACAGATTCCCTCAGGTCAGGTCTACAGCAGACTGTCCCCTACCACAGACTACAGATTCCCTCAGGTCAGGCCTACAGCAGACTGCCCTCTACCACAGACTACAGATTCCCTCAGGTCAGGCCTACAGCAGACTGCCCTCCTCCCTCTACCACAGACTACAGATTCCCTCAGGTCAGGCCTACAGCAGACTGCCCCCTACCACAGACTACAGATTCCCTCAGGTCAGGTCTACAGCAGACTGCCCTCCTCCCTCTACCACAGACTACAGATTCCCTCAGGTAAGGCCTACAGCAGACTGCCCTCTACCACAGACTACAGATTCCCTCAGGTCAGGCCTACAGCAGACTGCCCTCTACCACAGACTACAGATTCCCCTAGGTCAGGCCTACAGCAGACCGTCTTCTACCACAGACTAAAGACTTACTTATACAGACCCAGCACTTCCTCCTTGAGCTGACATGATCAGCTTTCCTTGCTGCTTCAAGCAATTCATCTAACCTTGATTAAGGCCAATACTTAAGTGCTTATGCCGATAGTGTTAGAGAGGGTGATCATTCTTACTACACCAGGAGAACCCCTGTCCCTCCAGTTTATATGGTAATTCTATAACTTCTATTTCTATTTAAACTGGGTCTAGTGGTTTGAATGGCAGAGGGAAACAAAGAAGGAAGTATGGGAGATAAATGCTCCATTTTTCAATGAATCATCAAGATTGTGAGTTTCAGCAATCTTTCCCCTTAGGTTGCTTATCATTCTATAACAGGGTTGGGCTGTTCTCAACTTAAAAAGTGACAAAAGCCTGTAAGATTACACCACACATAAATCTTCACACTACCCATTTATCACCAATAACCATAACTTACCTTGGCCTTTTATATCGAGGATTTTCTGGTTCCTTTCTACTGGGCTGTAAAATGTCTGGCTACCACATTCCCTGCTTTTAAGCCCTGAAATACTCCATACACACCACAGCCCATTGTGCTGAGCAGGCCTGAGAGGCCAGGCCTCAGTGAAAGGCTCTAGTGCCATTGGGGCTTCCACCTGATCAGATCAGAGAAAGTTTGTCATGTCTACAGGGAATAACCTGATCGGACGAGGATCTGTCCAGTTTACAGGGAGTAACCAGACCAGATCAGGGTCTGTCCTCTTTACAGGGAATAACCTGACCAGACCAGGGTCTGTCCTGTTTACAGGGAATAACCAGACCAGATCAGGATCTGTCCTGTTTACAGGGAATAACCAGACCAGATCAGGATCTGACCTGTTTACAGGGAATAACCAGACCAGATCAGGATCTGTCCTGTCTACAGGGAATAACCTGATCAGATCAGGGTCTGTCCTGTTTACAGGGAATAACCAGACCAGATCAGGATCTGTCCTGTCTACAGGGAATAACCTGACCAGACCAGGATCTGTCCTGTCTACAGGGAATAACCTGATCAGCTCAGGGTCTGTCCTGTTTACAGGGAATAACCAGACCAGATCAGGATCTGACCTGTTTACAGGGAATAACCAGACCAGATCAGGATCTGTCCTGTCTACAGGGAATAACTTGATCAGATCAGGGTCTGTCCTGTCTACAGGGAATAACCTGACCAGATCAGGATCTGTCCTGTTTACAGGGAATAACCTGACCAGATCAGGGTCTGTCCTGTTTACAGGGAATAACCAGACCAGATCAGGATTTGTCCTGTCTACAGGGAATAACATGACAAGTCCAGGGTCTGTCCCGTCTACAGGGAATAACCTGACCAGATCTGGATCTGTCCTGTTTACAGGGAATAACCTGACTAGATCAAATCAGGATCTGTCCTGTTTACAGGGAATAACCTGACCAGATCAGGGTCTGTCCTGTTTACAGGGAATAACCTGACCAGATCAGGATCTGTCCAGTTTACAGGGAATAACCTGACCAGATCAGGTCTGTCCTGTATACAGGGAATAACCAGACCAGACCAGGATCTGTCCTGTATACAGGGAATAACCTGACCAGATCTGGATCTGTCCTGTTTACAGGGAATAACCTGACCAGATCAGGATCTGTCCTGTGTACAGGGAATAACCTGACCAGATCAGGGTTTGTCCTGTTTACAGGAAATAACCAGACCAGATCTGGATCTGTCCTGTTTACAGGGAATAACCTTACCAGATCTGGATCTGTCCTGTTTACAGGGAATAACCTGACCAGATCAGATCAGGATCTGTCCTGTTTTCAGGGAATAACCTGACCAGACCAGGATCTGTCCTGTCTACATGGAATACCAAACTTCAAGATGACATTGAGAAGTTTTTTCTATATTTTGAATTCACCCTGACCATCCATTTAACCCAGTACCCATGTGATGTCTCGGCTCTTGGTATCATAGTCAGAGTCTGACGGCAATCAATCACAAGGTGACACATCGAACAAAGCTGTATCAAATCAAAACACATACAAAGATTGACAAAAGCTAATAATTGGACGAGGAGAAATGCCATTGACACCCTGTCATGGTTTAAAGTCCATCCATTGCTGTCAACTGGGAATGTCAGAGTTATTAAACTGACTGCTGAAGGCGTCACTCGACAGAACACCTGGTTCTGTTCAGAAAATACTTGTTTTCATTCTTATTTCTATAGCTCTGACTGTACAGAACGTCAGACCAATTGCAAAACTATGATTTTTTTTTTCTCAGAACAGGACCAGAAGTTTATGTTTAAGTTTCATTTATCAATAAATACCCTCAATGATACATAGCTTAACTATGCATCATTCCACCTAGGACCCAGACGCCAAATGCTAGAACCCGTTCCATTCCTATTGCCTGTCCCTTGTGAACCTTTCAGTTGGAAACTGCTTTAAAAATCCTTGGTGCATTTGAGCCCACTTTTCAAAAGTATCCTTGAGTAATTTGAACACAATTCACAAACAAATACATCATCCATCACTCTGTAACAATGGCTAGCCTGGCTTGTCTTTGGATACCTCCCCTCTGAGCTTCAAAACATGTTGTCATCACAGCTTGTAATACAAACCTCCTATTATCATGGGTTAGGGCTGCAAACCTATACAGTGTCAACCTAGTTGGGACATCTTCAAAGCTATTCGTAATGTTAAAGAACATGGAACAGACACAAAGTATCCTTTGGAAAGTTATTTGTCAGGACCATTCAAACATGCTCAGAGACTGCACAAAGGGCAGTTATGTGGGGAAAAATCAATGTGTCACATCCCGACTCATCCCGTCACACCCTGCAGTCAGTACAGCTTTATTCAACATGTCACATCCCGACTCATCCCGTCACACCCTGCCGTAAGTACAGCTTTATTCAATGTGTCACATCCCGACTCATCCCGTCACACCCTGCAGTCAGTACAGCTTTATTCAACATGTCACATCCCGACTCATCCCGTCACACCCTGCCGTCAGTACAGCTTTATTCAATGTGTCACCTCCCGCCTCATCCCGTCACACCCTGCCGTTAGTACAGCTTTATTCAATGTGTCACATCCCGACTCATCCCGTCACACCCTGCCGTTAGTACAGCTTTATTCAATGTGTCACCTCCCGACTCATCCCGTCACACCCTGCCGTTAGTACAGCTTTATTCAACATGTCACATCCCGACTCATCCCGTCACACCCTGCCGTCAGTACAGCTTTATTCAATGTGTCACCTCCCGACTCATCCCGTCACACCCTGCCGTTAGTACAGCTTTATTCAATGTGTCACATCCCGACTCATCCCGTCACACCCTGCCGTCAGTACAGCTTTTTTCAATGTGTCACATCCCAACTCATCCCGTCACACCCTGCCGTCAGTACAGCTTTATTCAATGTGTCACCTCCTGACTCATCCTGTCACACCCTGCCGTTAGTACAGCTTTATTCAATGTGT
The DNA here is from genome assembly GCA_936440205.1 of Lepidonotus clava. Taxonomy (NCBI): domain Eukaryota; kingdom Metazoa; phylum Annelida; class Polychaeta; order Phyllodocida; family Polynoidae; genus Lepidonotus; species Lepidonotus clava. The sequence continues at coordinate 246,262 of OW387136.1, read as the reverse complement.
CACATCCCGACTCATCCCGTCACACCCTGCCATTAGTACTACAGCCTGATATGTTAGATCAGATGGGTTTAAATGAAAAGTACTTTTTTCATTGATTCTCCAAATTCTATAAAAATGTTTTACTTGCAAGTTCCGTTTTCAGACACATCTGAAATTTAAATTGTTTTAGTACAAAAGGATAAGATGAATCCTTACTGCGCTACTTCTGAGGGTATCTTAGGTTACAGCACAAACAGTCCATTTTAGAAGACAATATCCACAGTCAAGGATTCGACTGTAAACCAGTTCTCGTTTGTGATGCTGTGAAAGGCTATATCTTTATGAATAGTTCTTTAAAATAGTAAAAAAAAGGAAATTTAAAGGTTTCACACATACATTTCAATATGTATTTGAGATCTGACGGCAAAAACACATTTTACATTTGTAAAGACTCTCTGATGAAAGGTGGACCTTCTCAAATAGTTTTACTGCAAGAAAAGTTAAGACTTTTTCTTTTCATTGTGCATGTTACTTTGATGGTATAAAACATGAAGGTCAATGATTGAAAACAAAGTAAGGGTAGGCAACCGGGGGCAGAACACTGGACTCCTTCAGTACATATAGTGTGGGCAACTTCTGTGTGCATGTGTGGGAACCAAACTATAGATCAAGGTACAGTCTGACTTCTCTACATGTTAATCATATCTCCATCGTTTTGTAGAATGGCACCTTGGTACCACGGGGCCTTTCACCCCTGGCCACTGTCATCTCCCCAGAGACAGCAGTGAAGGACCAATCAGAAGACACCTCCCCAAACCAGGAGTGGTGGAATCTAAACACAACATAGACATTGTATCTTCTATGGAACCAGGCGCTTAGAGTGGTGGCATCTAAACACAACATAGACATTGTATCTTCTATGGAACCAGGCGCTTAGAGTGGTAGCATCTAAACACAACATAGACATTGTATCTTCTATAGACCTTGTGTAGATGTGGTCACATGACCACATGGTGAATATGACCATGTGGCTATGTGATAAATTAAAAGCTTTAAATTCTAAGGGATGAGAATTATTTATTATGATTTACTGACTTTGTTTTTATGAGATGTGGTCACACTTTTTCAGGGTACAGATGTATTTCTGTTCTAAATATTGTGATATTTAGAATATTATTGATTATGAATTGATCACCAATAATTCAGCTATCCAGTTTCGGATGATGTGATGTCACCTGCACAACGTCTATACATTCTGTTAAAAGTCTTTCCACAATAGGCTTATCACTGAGGCTGGACAAAAAACACTGACAACTGTTTGGTGCCAACCATGATGTGTTTCTCTGTTTTATCAAGTGCTGTTAAAAAGATTGGTAAAAAGATGGTTAGTCAAATACACTGAGCCAAATATACCCAAAGGGTCTGCACCATATAAATACTCAAGTAAGGCTAAAGAGGATGTTACATTGCATGACATGAACTGCAGAGAAGTCAAACAGAATGGAGACAAAGTTCTATGTTACACATGTGGCAAAAACTTCAAATTGCCAATTCCAAACAATGATATCACTCCTCAGTGCGATTTGTCTTATATCTTCATATCACACTGATATGGCAGCCTACAGTCATGAAGGGTAAAAGGGCCTTAACATATTTTATCAGCTGCACGGCCAAGCAGCGGGCCGTACAAGGGTCAGTGTGAATGGTCTAATATCATCAGATTGCACTGATATGGCAGCCTAGAGTCATGTAGGGTAATAGGGCCTTAATAAATTGTGACATCAATAGGGACTTCTGATAAGTGGACCAGCTATTGCATGGTAAAGGACATACATGTCGAAAAGAAACACATTCATATATGTTTTAGTGTTTCATTTAAATGAAATAAAACTGTTTGAACAGAAACACATGTGAGAATCACATAACTGTCACTGAGTTTATTGATCAGATGTACCAATTTTGAAATCAATGTTGGTCAGATGTTCCTAATCAAAGGTCATCAAACATCATCTTGCTGGCCATTCCCCTGTTATATATATATTAATATCATCATTGATTTTTTAATCTAATCAAAGGCCTTTTATCGAATATCTATCAAAATAATAATAATATCATATTTGCAATTAAAATATTGATGCAATATTAATACTTTAATTTCCCAAAACCCGCTGCCTATCCTTAAGAAGTTCAATGCCACACTGCAACATGGCCCAGTGATTTTAAACAACTTGACATTATTAATTACAGATTTTATTTCTCAACTAACTTTCTCTCCATTTCACCCAATGTGTCATTTTCCAAACAATTTAACAGATTTCATTCGATTCACAATTTCATAAGGTGTTATGATTTTGACCATTTGGCTGAACCCTGACACGCATGTGCTTCAAAGGGTTCATGTTTTTCTGGTTTTACGGTAATTGGTTCCAGTTATTTACAATGGCTGTTATTTGATAGGACGCCTGTATTTGTGTTTGGTGCAGTCTCAGAAAACAGTGTCTTTTGGCAACATTGATTACTCTGCATTTCACTTAGTTGAAATTGAGAACCCTTCTTTTTTCATCATTTCCTTTCTACCATTATTTAATCCATGTTAAGGGGAGTGCCACCTCTTGGGGACAGCAGATGATGGTAGGTAGTTGAACCACCTAAGTATTAAATATATAAACAAAGATGTTCAAAAAACACCAAAATCAAGGGCTACTCATTATATATAATCAAAATATTAGTCACTATAATGAAAGAGATTATACAACTGTTTTACATAGCAGATGTAAAATGTCCGACTTGTGCATAGGAGACGCATACACCTGGTGCAATATGCTTTTTACATTGAAAACTGATGAAAGTCTTATGGCCCAGAATTGTTTTCTTTTTTTTATCTGTAACTTCTTATGTCACTTCTCTCAACTCTGGTCCCCAAAGTAAAAGAAAATTTCACTCTCCAACACATATTTAGGGACAATAGGGACAATAATTATAACATAAAACATAACTAAAAAAATTATAATAAAAAACTTCTTGAACACGTTTTGAACTCTCTTCCATACCTTTTGGACAATATCAATCATAAATTTCTTTGGATTCTCTAATTGTATGAGGACAATTGAAAGAAAAACCTAATCAATGATAACTGGTTTGGCTTAAAAACGTAAATAAAAAATAATGTTTTTTTTGTCTGCATCACTGGATAACAGTGACTATGAACTAAGCATTATACATATACTGTCAAACATCATATACAATATATTCTTGGAGGAATGACTGTGACTTTGTCTTGTTCGGGGCCAAATTCAAGCTTATATAAAAAACTAATGAGTGATCCATCAAGCTTAGGTCACTATGGGAAATTGGGGTGAACCTTCACCACAAAAAGCCTGTGAAACATTGACCAAGGCGATAAAAGCTGTGTCAGCGGGCTGATTGAGGTCGTACGCCCACTGATAAATTGAATCTTATTAGACTTTTCTTTTCCATGGCTTTTCACATATAAAACCTAAACTTGATGTATTGGGTTGTGGCTATGACAGTCTCCCTCAGAGAAACCCTTAGAGGCTGCCCGGTACTCCATCACATGCTCAGACAGGTCGCGACGAGCCGATATTCCATATATCAGGTCATACTTTCCCCTCAATTTCACCACACCCTGGGGGAAGGGGTCCCCAGGGGTCATTTAGGGGGTTCCTCGGAGGTAGTGGGGAGGATGGGGTCCCCGAAGGTCCTTGGGGGTCGTGGGAGGCAGGACCATGGAAGTCGTGTCATCGGATCACGTGATTGTCTCAGAGTAGCCTCTACAGCCAGGTCCCTGCAGGCTATTAACCAGAACCAGGCTCAGAGATAGACAATGGTCACCTGTCCTATACAGGAATATGGGGTCCTATGGGGTCAAAGACAACCACAACCTCTTCAGGCAGGGCCCCCAGGGGATGGGGACCCCGAGGGTCACTGGCGGTCATGAAAGGATACATCGTTAGGCCCGGGACTTTGCTGTTGTTATTCATCTCAGGGTGTGCTATAGAGGATGAATCAAGACAGTTCTGATGACTTTAGGTAAATATAAGAGGAGCCAGTGAAATTCTAAATTTGGTTATTTTATACTTTATATGTTAGGTTTCATGCTAAAATAGATGTATGCTATGTTTCTATGCCATCGGGTACCTCATTCATCTGTTAAATGGGGATTTATTTGCTAACACGTCCTATTCCTTTGATCCTGAAAGAATCACACATCTGTGTGTGACGTCACACACAAAAGACGTCATTTTCAAATTTTGAAGTTTTATATTCTTTAAGAACCATAAGAACTGCAAATTTTGCCATTAATTAATTGATTTGATAATTCAAAATATTGAAAGCTTCAGTAAATCAGATTTTTGTAATTCATTCATTCTGTATTTCCCTTGTTCTGCGTTGACGTCAAACATAGACAGATGTCCTGTGCAAGGTGAATCAGCTGCATGAAGAACCCAGTTAGTAGAATTTAGAAAAATATGAACAAAAAAGCAAATATTATAGGTTTGCAAATATAAATTTGCATGGAAACTCCATCGGTAGAAGGGATTATAACAACATATCACTTTATAAATGCTAGCTTCTCGTTCTCAGGTCAAAAAGTGGTTGAGTCAATTAGGACCATCAGTTCTATCCCAGGATCTGTCCTCAGGTATAAAGTGTCATCATCATGCTACTTTCCCTAAGCATAAGTCAACAACAGTGTAAAATACGGGGAAATGACATCTCCACTCTGACACAGAATGTCTCAGTTCTGTCTAATAACAGTGAGTGTCTCCACAGATACATGTGCACTTTGATGTCACAGATGTCACAGATGTGTCAAACTCAGGTGGTAACCAACTCTGTATCAACCTCCCGGTTGATACAAGAAAGTAGTTCGTGCCAGAAATGCAGGGGAAACGGTCGCGAAAACATAGTCCGCGATAATGCTTTATTTAGCACATATTTTTCCTAAAAAATACGATTTTCTATGTTTGTATACATTAATCTATACATAGGTATTTAAAATATGCACTTAAAATGGGCAATAATGCATAAAAAATTTGCATTTTCCAGGCGTGTTTGATGGGCGATAATGTGGGCTGCTACCGACGGCCACTACGGCCATGCCGGCCACTACGGACGGCTATAGTGGCCAAGAACATAAGCCTAATGATTTCTAAATCATAGATAATCTCAGGTTAAGGTATAATAAATCCATAACCAACCTCGCCTGAAAAATAAATCCATAACCAACCTCGCCTGAACCCTGATATCTGCCCTCGACCGGCCCTGCGGGCCTTGGTCTCGGGCCGATATCAGGGTCCAGGCTCGGGGTGATAACTGCCCTCGTACCCCCTTCTCGGTTGGTTATATGTATTTAGTTGGATTCCAGAGCACTTCATTGAGTGATAAGTCACTGTAGTATCATTATGATTCTAGATATCATTATAGAGGCCCTGGAACCGTGTGAGTATACAATTTGTTGTTTGGCCCACATATTGTATACGGCAAGTAATACACTTGATTAAATAAATTAAATGCTTCTTTGGCAATTGATATTTATTTTACAGCCAAATTTGTGCCAAAGGTTGAAGATTTGACATGGCCCAATTTATTCAATTTTGGACAATAGCGGCAGGAAGAAGACTGTTTACAGGGGGTTGATTTTGCAGTTCTTGCTTAATTCAGACCACACATTTGTAGATGCTCTGACTATAATTTGTCAATCAGCAAGATGGCTTGTGCCACTCGGTTTCTCAAGCATTGTCCAGTTTTTAGAAACAATCTCGTTAATAGGAGAGTTTCTGGGGCTATGTGTTGTAATAGAGAAGAAATTCTTCCTGTGATGGCAAAAGATGATTTATCGGGAGCTATGGTTTGGACTGGGTTAGGGTCAGGAGACCATTTGTGAAGTAAGTCCTTATTGAGTATATCATCCCGGTCTAATCTCTCAGATTTCTCCAGGGCAGATCTCACAAGTTGCTCTGGATATCCAGTATAATAAAGTGTGATGCTAACATGTACAGATTTAGAAGAAACTCACTTTGAATTGAGCATATATGTCATACTTGGAGGAATTGTGAGTAAGTGATCCCCTTTAGGATACGTAGTGGATTTTTGAATGAATATAATAAATAGTTGTGACTATCAGTTGGTTTACAATAACATGTTGTTTGTAAGTTGTCCAAATGGTCTTTATAAATTGTGATATACAGGAAATTAGCCTGTAGAGGTGAGCTCTTTATAGTAAATCTAATTGTGGGATGTTGAGAATTTAAATATTTCACAAACTTGGTTACGTTCGATTTACCGTAAGTCCATATGAAAAATATGCTATTAATGAATCGTTTCCAGAGAAAGGTTTACAAAGACCATCCTGTACAATATGCCGTGAAGGCGGCTTAGTATTGGCAGGTAGGGAGGTGAAGGTAACTGGCTGTAAGCACTAGGCAGGTGGGCATGTGAAGGGAGGTGACTTTAGGCACTAGGCAGGTGGGCATGTGAAGGGAGGTGACTATAGGCACTAGGCAGGCAGGTGGGCATGTTAAGGGAGGTGACTATAGGCACTAGGCAGGCAGGTGGGCATGTGAAGGGAGGTGACTATAGGCACTAGGCAGGTGGGCATGTGAAGGGAGGTGACTATAGGCACTAGGCAGGCAGGTGGGCATGTGAAGGGAGGTGACTATAGGCACTAGGCAGGTGGGCATGTGAAGGGAGGTGACTATAGGCACTAGGCAGGCAGGTGGGCATGTGAAGGGAGGTGACTATAGGCACTAGGCAGGTGGGCATGTGAAGGGAGGTGACTATAGGCACTAGGCAGGTGGGCATGTGAAGGGAGGTGACTATAGGCACTAGGCAGGTGGGCATGTGAAGGGAGGTGACCATAGGCACTAGGCAGGTGGGTATGTGAAGGGAGGTGACTATAGGCACTAGGCAGGTGGGTATGTGAAGGGAGGTGACTATAGGCACTAGGCAGGTGGGTATGTGAAGGGAGGTGACTATAGGCACTAGGCAGGTGGGCATGTGAAGGGAGGTGACTATAGGCACTAGGCAGACGTGTGGGCATGTCGGTCGGTCGGCTCTGAAGGTCAAACCGCCACCTGTCCACCTCCATGGAGGGCCCCTCCCAATTGCAGTCAGAGGGCTCCTTGGGCTGTCTGTGCACATTCCCAGACACCCCCCCCCCCCTCCCCTCAGCCCCTCAGCTTCCCATGGCCTCCCACTCAACCTGTCGGTCAGAGCATAGTTTAGGTGTTCCCACCACTGGCACATACAAGCAAAGTCTGTTGAAAAGTTGTAACTTATAAGTAGGAGGGTAGCTATAGATTGCCTGTTGGGTGAGGTCGACGAGGAAATACTCCATATGAGAGGCTGGTGAAAAACGAAAGTTAAATATAAGTTATTTCACAATCAAAATGATGCTGCTAATCTACACTAAATCAAATCCTTGCAAAATGTATAGTGTTTCACTGTACATTTCAGATGTTTCTATGAGGAAAGACATTATGAAGAAAGTATATATTCTCAACCTCAATAGCTTTATTCTTCTGTAAAAGCAGTTAATAATGTAGGATTGATTGTGTAAAACTTGACTAATTTCTTGTTAAAAAAGCAGTTCTCCTAAACACTTTCAAACCTTAGTGCTTCAATAATTTATCCAAGTTAAGCTGCATCTCAGAGATCATTTTGAAGGTTTGAGTAATTTGGTTATGTTAATTTACAGCAAGTTCAAATTCATATAACAGTTTAAAAATTTCTTTCCTGAAAATATGGCTATCTCAAGTAAACAATGACTTTGAGTGGGTGAATTTGTTAAAATAACTGGTACTAGATGTTTCCTCACCAGTCAACTGTAGGGGAAGGTTCCAGGGGAACAGATTCATAACGTGTAACTGGCAGGTGTCAACTTTAGTATTGACGTTTCTGCCCTGGGTGTTTGGGTTGATTGACTGACGTTTCAATTAAGCAGACCCCTCAACACTGAGTTTGGTTTCATTGATGTGATCCCCAAAACCACGACACTTTGTCAGCAGACCGCTGAAGCCACTGCCAGGCTGCAGCCAATGAAAGTAATGGAAGTAAGCAAGAGGGTACCCACTGAAACCTGAGGTCACCCACAGCCAATCAGAGACAAGGGAGTTAGTGAGAGGGTACACTCTGAAACCTGAGGTCAGCCACAGCCAATCAGAGACAGGGGAGTTAGTGAGAGGGTACACACTGAAACCTGAGGTCACCCACAGCCAATCAGAGACAAGGGAGTTAGTGAGAGGGTACACTCTGAAACCTGAGGTCAGGCCACAGCCAATCAGAGACAGGGGAGTTAGTGAGAGGGTACACTCTGAAACCTGAGGTCAGGCCACAGCCAATCAGAGACCGGGGAGTTAGTGAGAGGGTACTGAAACCTGAGGTCAACCCACAGCCAATCAGAGACAGGGGAGTTAGTGAGAGGGTACACTCTGAAACCTGAGGTCACCCACAGCCAATCAGAGACAGGGGAGTTAGTGAGAGGGTACCCACTGAAACCTGAGGTCAGGCCACAGCCAATCAGAGACAGGGGAGTTAGTGAGAGGGTACACTCTGAAACCTGAGGTCAGGCCACAGCCAATCAGAGACAGGGGAGTTAGTGAGAGGGTACTGAAACCTGAGGTCCCCCATAGCCAATCAGAGACAGGGGAGTTAGTGAGAGGGTACCCACTGAAACCTGAGGTCAGGCCACAGCCAATCAGAGACAGGGGAGTTAGTGAGAGGGTACACTCTGAAACCTGAGGTCACCCATAGCCAATCAGAGACAGGGGAGTTAGTGAGAGGGTACCCACTGAAACCTGAGGTCAGGCCACAGCCAATCAGAGACCGGGGAGTTAGTGAGAGGGTACACTCTGAAACCTGAGGTCAGGCCACAGCCAATCAGAGACAGGGGAGTTAGTGAGAGGGTACTGAAACCTGAGGTCACCCACAGCCAATCAGAGACAGGGGAGTTAGTGAGAGGGTACACTCTGAAACCTGAGGTCACCCACAGCCAATCAGAGACAGGGGAGTTAGTGAGAGGGTACTGAAACCTGAGGTCACCCACAGCCAATCAGAGACAGGGGAGTTAGTGAGAGGGTACACTCTGAAACCTGAGGTCAGCCACAGCCAATCAGAGACAGGGGAGTTAGTGAGAGGGTACACACTGAAACCTGAGGTCAGCCAAGGCCAATCAGAGACAGGGGAGTTAGTGAGAGGGTACACTCTGAAACCTGAGGTCACCCACAGCCAATCAGAGACAGGGGAGTTAGTGAGAAGGTACCCACTAAAACCTGAGGTCAGCAAGTCAGTTTGCTATATGCTAGGAGTCAAATCCCTTTATCATAATGTGCCTCAATTTAATTCCCTCAAGGGTAAATGTTTTGTTAAATAATATTTTTGAACATCAATGACATTCCTTAGTAAACCTTCCAAAATCTCGACAGGGAAATATATTTACAATAGCTTACCCCAATGGAGAACTGTGTACCATCCAAAATACCTTTTGTATCATTTATCTGATGGTAAGATATACTTATTATTTTATTGTAGTTTAACACTGGTGTTTCCCTAAAAATTGTAAACCTAATGTGACAAAGAACAGGGAAAAACATACCCTTAGGCTAGAACCCCACTGAATAGCTCCTGGTAATTCATAGTTAAAGGATTCCTTGCACATGAATTTACAAGTTCCCAATTTTTATGTATTTGACTTCATTTACATGATCTTAAAATGTTTCAGATGAAAAAGATGGCAAAATATCAGGATGCAGTAAATTATACAGGTATGACAATTAAATTGGGGAATTCCCTAATTCTCAGCTTTGCAGTTCTGTCCTTGCTACGTCATAATTAAGGGAATTCCCTTTAAAAATAACTTGGGAATTCCAGGTTATTGATCGAATTTAGGTTGGTAAACAATGCAATTACTGAAAGTCTGCATGGGGCTTAATATAAATATTTGATGCTAGAGCCCAATTTCTTTTATCTAAATCCTTCAGAGTGGGGGATTCCCTTTTATTTATATATGGGGATTCCCAATTACTGTCCTTGCTACGTCATAATTAAGGGAATTCCCTTAAAAATACAGAAATTAGAGCAAATTTTAAGATCCCATAACCTTGGATACACTTCAAATACTCTTAGGATATTTCTAGCACTGTTAGTTCTTAGTACAAACGTCACTCTCCAGGAATTTCATTGGAAAATAATCATCCAATAAATATGTGCTAGGTTTCCTTTAAGGAAACAGTTGTTGCAAAGAGGTGACAATTAGTCACTTTCTACATTTCTATTTCATGTGAATGATTCAATCTGAGGAGTATTCAGGTGACTGGATCAATTGGAAAATAACCCCTAATCTGGCAAAGAAGGCCTGCAATATAAAAGTTACTGATCATAGTCTCTGCACATGCTGCATAGTTTCACTGACCGCCTTACAAGACAGAAGCCGCTGAAGCTAAATGAGGGAATCAGTTCTGCATACGAATCACCCGGAGCGCTGACCGGAGGACACTGCTAAGAGTGCTCCGCCTTCCTAAAGGAGGTCCAGGGAAGCTGCACAAGCCTTTGAAGAGTGACAAAGATGGAGTTTTTGTCACATGGGGGACTCGTAAAGTGAGTCGGCCGATGAGCAGGGTTCACGAAGCAGGGACACTGCTACTGGTATACCAGAGTTTGAAAGTGGCTGGTAGCCCACTCAAGTGGAGGTTTTTGTGGGCGGGCCTTCAGTATGTAAGTGGTTGGGGAAGTCTCTGTGCCCCTTTGTGGCCGGGGGAAATAGCGAAGACATAGCACCCAGCTGTCTGAGAGCCGCATTGAGGAGACCCTTCTGAGGTACCACAGGACATGGAATCTTCTACTGTTCTATCTGCCATTTTAAATGCAACGGTTAAAATGGGACAGTTAACTTAATGGTCAGATATCTTACTTGACATAACAAAATATATTCATTTTGAGAACGTCATTTGTTTAGGAAAAGCTTTCCAACAAGAGAGTATGATCTTTAAAAGAGAGAGAGAGGTTCAATCTAAAGTTAATGGTGAAGACTGAATGGAGATAAACAGGGAAGTCGGGAGGTCGGGAGGTCGGGAGGCTATCACCATTTCCCCAATTTTGGACCTCAGTGTGATATGTTTGCCAATAGCCCATCGTCCTGCATCGTCCTGCATCATTGGCACACCTGACACTGTAGGGCTAGGGTTAATGAAACTGAATCCTAACCCTAAACCCTTAGACACTGTAGGGGAGTTTCGCACTGCTGATTTTTCAAATCAGATATTTTGCCGCTGAGGTGAAGACATTTTAGATATATATTAATATGTTGTTGGTGTTTGTTACATGATATTTTTTGCAGCTCTTATTAATGGCTATAGAAATAATCTTCTCCTATAGACTAATATGTGAGAAAGGCTTTTCTGATTTTCCTTGTGTGAAACATGCCCTGTACCCACATCGATGTTTAGAGCCACTCAGGGGGAAAGGGCAGGGGTAAATCTGCACTGAAAACACAGAGTTGTCAAAAGTGGTGCCAAAAACGACAACCCTAGGTTATCTGTGTCTTTTATACGAGAAATCTTATTTATGAATAGTTTCATGTTGTAGATATCATAGTCCATAATAATGGCCTGCTACTATCTTATTACTAGTTATTAGGTATGGTCATTACACATAGGAGGTCTATGAGTTGTATGGTTTATACAACATTCACTTACAACACTTTGTCATAGACAGAGGCCATGACAACCTTGGGCTGTCATTTTAGGTTCCTTTCACTTACAACCCTAGGGTTGTCAGGCAGGACATTTGACTTCTGTGACAACCCTATGATAATCCAATTTTCATTTTTGCTTCTCTGATGACCCTGTTTGCCCAAAGTAGTCGGGAGAAAATGACCACCCCCAAATTGTCATAGGATTATCATAAGGTCGTCGCTTAGCATCAATTGCCTGAAATGAGCCCTGCTCTGCCCCCAAAAGCCACCTATGACAACCCAAAAGTGACCTATGACAACCATCTGACAACTTTAAAGTGGCTCTCTGACGACTTTGTGTTTTCAATGTGACCTACCTATAATTGTCTTATCAGCAAATTTTATCAGCAAAAACCCAAAAGGATCATATTATTGTAGCTGTTGAGATAAAAAAAAAACCAAGTGGTGTGTTTAGACATAGTTGTCATTCACCAGTGAAATGAAGGTAGTGTATTTTTTGTAGTTTTTCAGTGAGGGTCTAGCTTGTCCCCCAGAGGGATTGAACTGGGGACAACTCACTACAGGCCTATAGAACAGTTACACATTCTAGTTCCAAAATACTGCCTTTGTAGTTGTTCATTTGGGTTATCCAATTTCTGATATTACCCGTATTTCCAGATCCCGTGTGGTCTCTCTGACATGTACTATCATTCGTAATGGTATATTGAGTTTCACCATACAGTTGAAGGAAGTCATGTTATTTTATAAGAAAAATAAGGCGTAACCAAAAATAGTATAGCCAAGCACTATAGGATCATTGGCGTAACTAGGATATGTCATACTTTAACAGCCACTTCCGCAATTCAGTATTTCCACAGGAAACACCCAATGAATTTCATTTTTGTATTTTCTAGACAGACCACCCACGTTTCTTTTCTATAAATAGTGAGCACGCCTTCTTAGTACAAACTTTGATATATTAAAGGACGGTTGTATGTATTAAACATAGTAGTTATCTCACTACAAGCGTTTATGAAACAAAGTCTGATATTTCTAATATGATTATGTTGTCACTTTTGTAGAAATCGGACAATAACTGCCAACAACTGCAGACATCTCAGAGAGGTTGAGAGTGTCCTTGTAGGAGATTGGAGGTTTGAAATCATTCTAAATTCCTTGAACATTTAGCAATGTTAAAAACCTTGAGCCCAAGGATTGTGAGTAAGGCTACTGATAGCGACAAGAATACTACCAACTATCGGGAGCTGTGTTCACCAGTCTGTATGTCTGAAGTGAACCCCCTTGCAGTGTAAAGGCCCATTCGGAGTGGTGGATGCAGTGCACACGATCTCTGGCGACACTTATCGTTTGCAATTCTGGTGCAAATGATAAGGCAAACAACACATCTGCAACTGATCAGATCTAACATGTTGGATTGAATCGTTTGAATTCCAGATGATTCAAGGCTCCAAGTACTTAAGAAAATGATCGTTTGCAATCGTTAGGGGTCTCTCTTCTCCGTGTTAACGCAATTTCTTCAATTTCACTGGCATGCAATAATTTTATCAGCCTTGAGACCATCGTCTTCTCCTTACAATTAATTTATCGGACCTGTGAGCGACACAATTATCGGCCATAGCGAATGGGGCTTTAGGCCCCCATTATAGGTAAGCATTGCCTTTCTTGATTGATTTTTCTAGTGACTTACGTGCTTAACTAGTATGCTTAGTCGGTATTCCACACACCGATTCCGATGCTGGTAATTTTGTATTTAATTTGTTTAGTTATCTCTGAGAATATGGCATTAAACTATAGGTTTTATACAACATGTCGATGTCTATGTCAATACAGTTGATGAATAGGATGAAGCTCTGTGAAAGGTCTACATGTCTGTCAATCAAGGCAATACGAGGCATAGATAAGGAGATAACGATGAATGATAACACATCCAACTGACAGCGGGTGATGAGCGAGGTGCCTGAGTGGCTTTACACCTGGGGAAAAAACATAATGGACATCTGAATCAGGGCCTTTAATTCCCATGACTCAATAGGCATTTAGATGTAGTTAATCCCAGAAACCTACTCACTCTTCACAGTAAAAGCTGACAAAGCCACAGAGCAATATGAAACTCTGTGTAGGTTTATCTTTTATCATTTTTCTATCAGGAGTTTCAAGTACGTAAAGTATGTGTTTTATGCAAGTAGTTGAAAAAGCAATGCAAAGGTTTTCAGAGAACAATACCCAGGGAAAGTAAGCAAACCCTAATAACATTGTTTATTTTGTAATTTGTCTCATGTTCAAATTCCTCGCATCTTGACCCAACACCTCAGATTTCAAGGACAGTGCAACACATTAGATCTTCAACTTCTCTTTCAGAACCTTTTCATAACAATTTTTTTAAAAGTTTGGTTCTCACAGTTAAGTAAGTGTGAGCTAATACAAAAATGTAATCATCAGACCATTGGACAAATCACGAATACAATATCTTACTATCTTTGAATATTCAGACTAACCAAGTCTACATTAACTTTATCAATTCCCTTTATTCCATTAATCCTTGTACATGCTGGCAATATGTTCACCTTTAGGAATTGTACTTTTGTTGTTCTCCTGTTTGGGCCCTGAACCCTAAACAGCTGCACATTCAAAGAAATGAGACATCTTCTTCAGAAAGGGGGCCATGGGCTTTGACAGTTGAACTGTTGCCCTTTGCCTCTGGCTGCTGGCGGCACCTCCTGTCATCACCAATGCATGAGGCTCCTGGTCTACCAACTACCCTCGGACACCAAGACAACAACCAACCGCTGCCGGACAGGACGTTAGACACTTCTACACTGTAAATGGTGTAGAGACATGCTGGCAGTAATGTGAGGGGTGTCAGACACCTCTGTACTGTAAACGGTGCAGAGACATGCTGGCAGTAATGTGGGGGCTGTTAGACATCTCTGTACTGTAAATGGTGCAGTGACATGCTGGCAGTAATGTGGGGGCTGTCAGACACCTCTGTACTGTAAATGGTGTAGGGACATGCTGGCAGTAATGTGGGGGGTGTCAGACACCTCTGTACTGTAAATGATGCAGAGACATGCTGGCAGTAATGTGGGGGGTGTCAGACACCTCTGTACTGTAAATGATGCAGAGACATGCTGGCAGTAATGTGTGGGGTGTCAGACACCTCTGTACTGTAAATGGTGCAGAGACATGCTGGCAGTAATGTGGGGGGGTGTTAGACACCTCTGTACTGTAAATGGTGCAGAGACATGCTGGCAGTAATGTGGGGGGTGTTAGACACCTCTGTACTGTAAATGGTGCAGAGACATGCTGGCAGTAATGTGGGGGGTGTCAGACACCTCTGTACTGTAAATGGTGCAGAGACATGCTGGCAGTAATGTGGGGGGTGTTAGACACCTCTGTACTGTAAATGGAGCAGGGACATGCTGGCAGTAATGTGTTGGGGGTGTTAGACACCTCTGTACTGTAAATGGTGCAGTGACATGCTGGCAGTAATGTGGGGCTGTTAGACATCTCTGTACTGTAAATGGTGCAGAGACATACTGGCAGTAATGTGGGGGGTGTCAGACATCTCTGTACTGTAAACGGTGCAGAGACATGCTGGCAGTAATGTGGAGGGTGTTAGACATCTCTGTACTGTAAATGGTGCAGAGACATGCTGGCAGTAATGTGGGGGGTGTTAGACACCTCTGTACTGTAAATGGAGCAGAGACATGCTGGCAGTAATGTGGGGGTGTTAGACACCTCTGTACTGTAAATGGTGTAGGGACATGCTGGCAGTAATGTAGGGGGTGTTAGACACCTCTGTACTGTAAATGGTGCAGAGACATGCTGGCAGTAATGTGGGGGGTGTTAGACACCTCTGTACTGTAAATGGTGCAGAGACATGCTGGCAGTAATGTGGGGGGTGTTAGACACCTCTGTACTGTAAATGGTGTAGGGACATGCTGGCAGTAATGTGGGGGGTGTTAGACACCTCTGTACTGTAAATGGTGCAGAGACATGCTGGCAGTAATGTGGGGGCTGTTAGACACCTCTGTACTGTAAATGGTGCAGAGACATGCTGGCAGTAATGTGGGGGGTGTCAGACACCTCTGTACTGTAAATGGTGCAGAGACATGCTGGCAGTAATGTGGAGGGTGTCAGACACCTCTGTACTTTAAATGGTATATTAATGTCAGTGAGCATTTTAGGCTAGATGCAGCAGACCTATACCTCAGCATTGCCAAGACTGACAATTTTACAAACATATTATTTGTTCATTTTACAGAGGCCAATGTTCATCTAACCCTTGAAACTCTTTTTGTATCCACCTGGCTCTTGGTAAAATGTGTACGATTTAGGAAACTGGTGCTTTTCCAATCTGTCATTCACTGTTATGCTGTGTAGAAAGTCATCCAATCTTTTTTTTTTATTTAATTAACCATCAACACATTAATGTGTTTTTACCGCAGATTAATGAAGAAAAATGGAGAAAGTCCCATACCCACTAGGGGATTTCACCACTGCTGGGCAACAACATAGCCGTAAAAGGTACTCAATGCTGTTCAGGGTGCCACCTGGGTCATAGATTAAGAACTATGAAAAAATATTTTTGTAAAGCTATTGCAAACTAGTTGTAGGTAAGATGATTCTAGGAGAATTAAAATTAAGGTATTTCTCTTCAATCAGAATAATACGGGACCGAATTACCATGGTATAAATACCAAAAATACCTCAATTCTTAACATTTTTCAACACAATCTTTCTCATAAACGGTGAATATTTATTTTCTTCATTTAAACATTTGTTGTCAAGTAAATGTTAACTATTCCATAAGCTTCATGAGGACTCCAATGGTAGTTTTTTCCACAGAGTGAGAAAACTGATATTTCCTATTGAAATCAATGGTGAAGATCAATTTCTTTATCATAGTTTAACTCTTATCACAAATGGTGAAAATTGTGTATATTGTTTCTATGTAATCCTCTATATAGAAGCTAAATTGGCTGCACAATTGCATCAGATTGCATTGATAATTCAAATTTTTGCTGAACTGCCCAAAGTACCTTTAAATTCACCACACAATCACTGGGCGATCCCTGTGGGTATGGGGTGGGTTCTCAGTGGCGGCCAATGGCCGATGGGATCAAAGGTAAAATCACAGGTAAAATCACAGGTTAATGATCAAACTTGCTTGATATTCCTGTCACCCGACAATGACGACGGTCATCCTCAGAGTTGGCCATATCCCAGCGACGGTATAATCGCCTAGTGAGGATAAGGCTTAAATGTATTAGAATGATACAAGGGCTGTTGAAAGAAGCCCAGAAGGCCTATAAAAACGTATGTGTAGTTTTGGAGCACTATGTTATTTCACCCATGCCCCAGGGTGATTGACTGTCTGAGGAGAACAGGCCCTGCTCCTACACTTTGGCCGTGAACAGTGCTCTTTGATATGGAGGCAGGGCACTACATGTAATGGCTGCTTCCTTCTTCTTTTCATAAAATGCAAATGAGGATTTTCCATTAGTATCTTGAAACATCTTTCCTTCCCTTTGGACTACAAGAAATTACCGATTTATTTTCGAGCATCTTTGGGAAGTTGAAGAAGCTGAAGTTCTCTGCGACCTGGTAAGGTTTATTTTGCTTAAATTTGCAAAAAAAAAAAAAAAAGAATTCCTATTCTAGAGTTGAATAACCTGGCTCTCACCTGTTTAGACATGTAAATAACGCAATGAACTCGATTTGAACATGTAAAAGATACTGTCAATTATTTTGGTTTTGGGTCCCTTTTTTCAAGGCACATTTATGCCTAAGAAGCGCCTCTGAGTTTTTGTCATTGACCACCACCCACATTCAATTAGAGAACATCTAAATTCTGTTTTGCAAGGACAACTTTGACAAAACTTGTATATATATAAAATAAAAAAGATAAGGATGCAGTCATTAGAGCTGTTGGGTTAAACCTGCCAGTACTGCAGGACATAGCATACACACAGACGCGGGTGTCAGGTCCACGCACAATATACACAGACATTGCCCCTTTCTTCTTATCGTCATGTACATGATTCGTTATGTACATGATTTGTTTATTGTAATCAGCCCTGAAAGCCGATTTTTTATTTTGTAGTCAAGATTAGATCTATTGGTTCCCCAAATGCTCCCTTGTCTATAATCAATAAGTCTGTGCATGTGCAGTAATAACTGTATTCGCAGATATTGTATCAGTAACAAGGCGTATGAGGTTTTGGGTATACATGATAGGTACACACAGTATAACCACCCAAGGCATTAGATCTGTATTGCCCTACAGACACACAGATAGGAGCCACCTGTCCACCCCAGTCCCAGCTGGTACGGCTGTGGGCAATGTAAGGGGCGCAGCTGTCTGTGGCCAGCTTACAAAGATAAAAAGAACAAGAAATGTAATCCGGGGGGTAAAATGAAAGTTAAACTGTTTAGAGACTTTTGCCCAGAAGCGAAGGCTACCATAACCACAACACTACTTTTAAAACTGATTTTTCCTTTGTGTGAGCACCAGCGGGCAGTTCCCTACTATTCAAGTGTTGCCTCAAAAAATAATCAGATGCAAGATCTAATTTGGCAGTTTAGAAACCTCCCTGACAGCTTTTATAAGATATCAAATTTAATTTGGTTAAGTTCATGTTTATAAATGCTAAAGAGTCCAGCTCAAATACAACAGTTCTCTCATGGATGCAAAAAATGGACCTATACACCCTTCTTACTAAAGGTGGCACCCCCTCTTGGCAGAAATATGAACCCTGGTGAGGGCAGTGCAGTCCAATTCAGTCTGCAGCACTGGCCATTATACTTGAAGCAGAATGAATTGAGAACTGGTGACCATTTAGATGGCCAAGGGTCTGTCGTTGTTAGTAGTTCACAGTTTGTATGTATGGAAGTGGGATGGGAGAGGGGGTAATTGTAGTTGTTCACACCGGTACCAGTTCAGTTCCACAGCCCAGGACCCCTAAACACCCACTCAGGTTGAGGTGCAAAACAATCCCTGTTGGTGAGTACCTGTATTTGACTTGTGTTTAGAGTTGATCTCCTTCCAAAATAAAAGTCAAGCTATGATGAAAGATTCATTAATGTATCTAAACTACATCTTTTATTATGATATTAGGTTACTTGTAGCAAAGAACAGATCTTTTTGGATGTAAATATGAGTGCTAAAAGTGATCAATTTGTTTTTTTGTTAGTGTATTGATAGGATTCAGACAAAAAGTTCAGAATGGTGCCTGTGTTAGCCTGTATGGAGGGCAATGTCCCAGTGAGGGGACTCCTGCCACCTTGGTCTGGTGCAGAGCAGGCCTGCACTGCGCAGGGTCATGAGAAGGGTCTATAGGACGGTTTTTGGACAAAGAAAAGATCTCTGATTGCAATTGTGAGTACTGGGCTCCATTGGGAAGGGCCACAGTAATTATGTAAACATACCAAACAAATCGAACAACAAAATGGGCAAGAAGCCATGTTCATATGTCTGAATCAAGAGTGTTTCTGTAGGAATAGAAACACTTTCCTATAGTATATAGTTATTTAAAAGACTTCTCTGCACTATTGGATAATGAAAATAATATAGTGTTTTAGCAAACCAACCACAGAGGACATGATCCAACAAAAAGAACGAAACAAGTCTCACAAAATCGTTGTCTTCATGTACTGGAGATTGTCATGTAGACTTGTGCCTGCTAAGAGAAGGCATCACCCGATACCTGGTGGGGAGTCTGATTACATCTCTCTGTATTGAGGGTCACTCCGCGGGTTGACATCGAGGGCAGTGATAGACACCCGCCCTGGTCCACACCTCTAGTGGGTGCTGCCAAATGAACCGTCTTCAGGGCTCGGCGGTCACACCCTCAGGCCATCGCCGCCAATCACTCGGCCTGAAATAGTGTTGGTTGGACTGACTGAAGACAGATATATGATGAAAGTCTGTCTTAACAAACGGTATCAATGATTAGCAGAAATGTTTAATTTTTCTGGGGGAATCTGTGATATTTGATGTAGTTATGTTTTGGGTTTACACTCTGTTGGCTTATCTTGTAAATGTTATTATGTATACCTCTTGCCTACCAAGACTGATGTATTTGCAACTTACATGCATTTGTCCACTATCTTGGACACTTTTCTCTTTATGTTTTATCTTATGCTCAGCATTATCAAAACAACATCCTCTAGAGTCTAGCTAGGAGTCTTTGAAAAAAACAAGAAGCGATGTAAGGAACGAGCTCTGTGTCAAATATTCAAACATATTTTACTTTTGGTTGTAGAGAGCCACATCCGTGGGTATCTTTCAAAGGGAGCCAAAACCAATATAATTAACACAATTTTCGAAACTCAGATAATTATAGAAATATGATAGATGAGTCCAGTTAAGGTCAGTGGTAAAGTATCAGCTGTGGGAATGAGCTCAAATGAAGTAGAATGCCATAAGAGACAGTAATATTTGCATTTGTTTTAGATTTTAACATTGGCCATGAATAGGGTCAAGGAATGGATTTCCATGATTATTTGAGTTTGGAAAATTTCATTGAATTTATTGGTTTTGGCTCTCTTTAACCTAGCATGAAGATTTATTCTCCGCATGCTTTTCTTGCAAACATTTTCCTGTCTCATGGATGACATAAATTGTTCTATTATTTGAAATTCAAACCATGTTTTATTTTGCTAAAATAGCCTCATACCCTGACATATTTGATTGTCACTTGTCATTTCCAGACTTCTGTCATGTGACAATAGTACTACATGTGTCAAAGTGAGGAAAAGTAAAAGAGAAGTTTTGCTCAATGAGTGTTAATTCTTGGTGGACACAATAGGAACAGGAATTGCTTATGCATTTGTAAAGGTTGGTTGGTCCATTCAATGTGCAGGTTGGTTGGACCATTTAACCTGAAGGCTGGTTGGACCATTTAACCTGAAGGTTGGTTGGTCCATTCAATGTGCAGGTTGGTTGGACCATTTAACCTGAAGGTTGGTTGGACCATTTAACCTGAAGGCTGGTTGGACCATTTAACCTGAAGGTTGGTTGGTCCATTCAATGTGCAGGTTGGTTGGACCATTTAACCTGAAGGTTGGTTGGACCATTTAACCTGAAGGCTGGTTGGACCATTTAACCTGAAGGTTGGTTGGTCCATTCAATGTGCAGGTTGGTTGGACCATTTAACCTGAAGGTTGGTTGGACCATTTAACCTGAAGGCTGGTTGGACCATTTAACCTGAAGGTTGGTTGGTCCATTCAATCTGCAGGTTGGTTGGACCATTTAACCTGAAGGTTGGTTGGACCATTTAACCTGAAGGCTGGTTGGACCATTTAACCTGAAGGTTGGTTGGTCCATTCAATGTGCAGGTTGGTTGGACCATTTAACCTGAAGGTTGGTTGGACCATTTAACCTGAAGGTTGGTTGGACCATTTAACCTGAAGGTTGGTTGGACCATTTAACCTGAAGGTTGGTTGGACCATTTAACCTGAAGGTTGGTTGGACCATTTAACCTGAAGGTTGGTTGGACCATTTAACCTGAAGGTTGGTTGGACCATTTAACCTGAAGGTTGGTTGGACCATTTAACCTGAAGGTTGGTTTGACCATTTAACCTGAAGGTTGGTTGGTCCATTCAATGTGCAGGTTGGTTGGACCATTTAACCTGAAGGTTGGTTGGACCATTTAACCTGAAGGTTGGTTGGACCATTTAACCTAAAGGTTGGTTGGACCATTTAACCTGAAGGTTGGTAGGACCATTCAACTGTAGTTTTATCTAAGTCAAAAACAGGTGACATTCACAGATCATTATGCAATCCTTTCTTCAAAGTAAAGGGGTTGTACTCGTCATAATGAGAACTGCATTCATGTCATAGTTTGACCTAACACAAATTATTTGGAGACCGAATGAACACATTTTGTATTCTAAAGTACTTAGTTATCTAATTAGGAAGCAGTGGTAAAGTTAATATAGTCATTATTTCCATTAACCTTTTTTTCTAATATATTTATTGTCAAATTCATGTAATAACATGTTCTTCCAGGAGCACTGTTTCTTTGTATAAGTTAGAAAATGGTGAATATGAGAATGAGCATGAGCAGGATGTAGTTCAGAGGTGTAAAAGAATAGTCCCATACATGCTAGCAGATCATCATCTGCATATCAATACAGTAATTTCTTGATATTACTCTTGAATTTCATCTTAGCTGTTACTCGTTGCATCTCAGGTGTGAGCATACCCCAGATCCGCACACATCTTGACTGAGGGCTCCTTAAATATAACTCATATTCCCGTCTTGCCTTTTCCTTAAATTTCACCCTATTATTACTTCTGACATACTTTTGGACGAGTCAAGACTACCTCATTAACACACCTAATCTTACTATCATCATGCTGGAGATATGCTCCCTCCACCAAAATTTTATTATTGAATATTATATCTATTGTATAATTCATTCATTGTCTCATGTGAGTGTAACTCATAATCAATGTATCTAACTGCCTTATCTCGTAGCTTCTCCAACTTGTAATAACAGGTCATTGTGGATCTCTCAATCATGAAGTTGGCATAATCTACAATCAGCAATATAGTCTGTTTATATACAATTGTTGCTACATGAGAAATACATGAGAAATGTAAATTGCAATTGTCTTGGACTTGGCCCTGACCACTCCTCAGAGGTTATTTCTGGCTCCCCCCTCCCCCCTCATCCCCCCTCCCCTCCTCAGGATGGATGCACCCTAATCCTAGCTCTGCAGGGGGTCTGCCGCCAGCCAATCAGACTCAGGGTCTTCAGGCAAATAAGTGAGTCTGCTCTGCCCTCAGTGAACAGGGCTGACCACTCGGACAGACAGGGCTGACTGGTGGGTGGCTAGGGTCTGACCACTCAGACAGACAGGGCTGACCGGTGGGTGGCTGGGGTCTGTCTGACCACTCAGACAGACAGGACTGACCGGTGGGTGGCTGGGGTCTGACCACTCAGACAGACAGGGCTGACCGGTGGGTGGCTGGGGTCTGACCATTCAGACAGACAGGGCTGACCGGTGGGTGGGGTCTGACCACTCAGACAGACAGGGCTGGGGTCTGTCTGACCACTCAGACAGACAGGACTGACCGGTGGGTGGCTGGGGTCTGACCACTCAGACAGACAGGACTGACCTGTGGGTGGCTTGGGTCTGACCACTCAGACAGTCAGGGCTGACCGGTGGGTGGGTGGGGTCTGACTACTCAGACAGACAGGGCTGACCGGTGGGTGGCTGGGGTCTGACCACTCAGACAGACAGGGCTGACCGGTGGGTGGCTGGGGTATGACCACTCAGACAGACAGGGCTGATCGATTGGTGGCTGGGGTCAGTCTGACCATTCAGACAGACAGGGCTGACCGGTGGGTGGCTGGGGTATGACCACTCAGACAGAAGGGCTGACCGGTGGGTGATTGGGGGGTCAGTCTGACCACTCAGACAGATAGGGCTGATTGATTGGTGGATTAGCATTATGAAAATTTTGAGACCTTTCCAAGAAAATGCATATCCTTAAAATCTCTTTACAGAAACAACATTGACTCAGTAAACGACCCACAAGTCAACAGCTGAACCTGACACAACAGCAACGTCCTTGTTGTGAGACACTGTATTGTTTACTTTTTCATTATGCAATGGGCAAGGCCAAAAGCAGGCTGACACCTGGACATTGTCCCAATTGCAGCAGATGTAAAGTGAGAACACAGGCATCTGAGCACAGGGTGATCTTTGTACAGTGATAACCCATGGTGTGTCCTGTACAGTGATAACCCATAGTGTGTCCTGTACAGTGATAACCCATGGTGTGTACAGTGATAACCCATGGTGTGTCCTGTACAGGGTTAACCCATAGCATGTCCTGTACAGTGTAACCCATAGTGTGTCCTGTACAGTGATAACCCATGGTGTGTACAGTGATAACCCATAGCATGTCCTGTACAGTGCTAACCCGTAGTGTGTCCTGTACAGTGATAACAGATGGTGTGTACAGTGATAACCCATAGCGTGTCCTGTACAGTGTATCCCATAATGTGTCATGTACAGTGCTAACCCATAGCGTATCCTGTACAGTGATAACCCATAGTGTGTCCTGTACAGTGTTAACCCATAGGGTGTCCTGTACAGTGAGAGCCCATAGTGTGCCCTGTACAGTGATAACCCATAGTGTGTCCTGTACAGTGATAACCCATAGTGTGTCCTGTACAATGATAACCCATAGTGTGTCCTGTACAGTGATAACCCATAGTGTGTCCTGTACAGTGATAACCCATAATGTGTCCTCTACAGTGATAACCCATAGTGTGTCCTGTACAGTGATAACCTATAGTGTGTCCTGTACAGTGATAACCCATAGGGTGTCCTGTACAGTGAGAGCCCATAGTGTGCCCTGTACAGTGATAACCCATAGTGTGTCCTGTACAGTGATAACCCATAGTGTGTCCTGTACAATGATAACCCATAGTGTGTCCTGTACAGTGATAACCCATAGTGTGTCCTGTACAGTGATAACCCATAATGTGTCCTCTACAGTGATAACCCATAGTGTGTCCTGTACAGTGATAACCTATAGTGTGTCATGTACAGTGATAACCCATAGGGTGTCCTGTACAGTGATAACCCATAGTGTGTCCTGTACAGTGATAACCCATAGCGTGTCCTATACAGTGATAGCCCATAGTGTGTCTTGTACAGTGATAACCCATAATGTGTCCTCTACAGTGAAACACATAGCGTGTCCTGTACAGTGATAACCCATAGCATGTCCTGTACAGTGATAACCCATAGGGTGTCCTTCTACCTGCAAGTACAGCAATAACCCATAGGGTGCATCTAACCAACCCAAGAGGCCCTTGACATTACCAGTAGGAGGACCACTGAAAGGTGCCAACTGGTCAAAGGGGGACGGATATTGAATAACTTTCAGGTTGGAGATCAGTTCAGAAGAACTCGGGGCACTGCTTCTCAATTGAGGAACCATGTGTTAGCTACCAAATTTTATATTTTAGTATTTTTGCTTATTTGTTTTAAAGCTAAAGCATCGGTACCATATATAATATAGAAGTTCCTCCTTGGATTGTAAAAGAACACGAGTTATTACATCTAATTGTCCCGTACAATTTCACAAGTAATTCTGGATATCTATTGTGTCTGCTTATATGTTCAGGAACTACTCAGATTAACTCATCCAGCCTTATCACAATGTGTAACACCCAGCACGTCAAAGAGCCCTCTCACATAATCCTCTGCTTCTCGCCACAGGAAATGACTCAGACTGGAGGGGAAATGGGAAGAGGGAGCTGGGATGACTCTTTTAAATGTCTCTTTCACTTCAGAGACTTACATATGAGAGGAATGTGTCCCAGAAAAAGATCAGTGGGGGATCCCCAATACCAGAGTTTCTCAAAAATATATTTCTCCTCTCAACAAGCTTAAGGTCAAAGTGTTGTTCCAGCCTTCTCGGCCTTTTTGATTTTGTATCACTAAGCAGAAATAAATGAACTAGTACCAATATCAAACAGATTACACACCCAATCAGCAATTTTCAGAATATTTTAAACGGCTAGTCTGCTGTCCAAGTTTGTGAAGGGTGGATGGGACTCGGAGGTTTAGACTAGGACCTATGGTACTAATGAGCTGTTTTTTAAAGTTACTTTTCAAGTGTATACATAATTTTAAGTATTATTAGGTACGAATTGCGTTTCATTTTATTTACAGTTCAGAGTATTTCACATTATGATTTACCTGATTAATACAATAGACTTATACCTTTCTGAGTTTAGAATTGATGTCACATACATTCATGATTCATCCATTCCATGGCAACCAATTCTCTCTCATCTTATCAGATTATTTTGTTCTATATTTTTTGCTGTTATTGATTGCCACCCCTAGCTGGCAGATGAAAGTGTGAAGGGTCGTTAATTGAGCCCTTCATTGACCCAGTAGAGTGTGAAGAATCCTAAAGTCGGGCAGGGTACAGCAGGCAGTCCCTCACTGACCGAGTTGAGTGTGAAGGGTCCTTAAGTTTGACGGGATGCTGTAGGCAGCCCCTCACTGAGCTAGTGGAGTGTGAAGGGTCCTTAAGTCAAGCAGGATGCTGTAGGCAGCCCCTCACTGACCCAGTAGAGTTTGAAGGGCCCTTAAGTCAGGCAGGGTACAGCAGGCAGCTCCTCACTGACCGAGTTGAGTGTGAAGGGTCCTTAAGTCGGGCGGGATGCTGTAGGCAGCCCCTCACTGACCCAGCAGAGTGTGAAGGGCCCTTAAGTCAGGCAGGGTGCCGTAGGCAGCCCCTCACTGACCCAGTAGAGTGTGAAGGGTCCTTAAGTCAGGCGGGATGCCGTAGGCAGCCCCTCACTGACCCAGCAAGGTGTGAAGGGCCCTTAAGTCAGGCAGGGTGCTGTAGGCAGCCCCTCACTGAGCCAGTGGAGTGTGAAGGGTCCTTTAGTCAGGCGGGATGCTGTAGCGACCCCTCACTGACCCAGCAGAGTGTGAAGGGTCCTTAAGTCAGGCAGGGTGCTGGAGGCAGCCCCTCACTGAGCCAGTGGAGTGTGAAGGGTCCTTAAGTTGGACGGGATGCTGTAGGCAGCCCCTCACTGAGCCAGTAGAGTGTGAAGGGTCCTTAAGTTGGACGGGATGCTGTAGGCAGCCATCACCCACTCAATGCTGTCACAAATAGGTTGCCCCCTTTTTACTTAATTCAACTTGTTCTATCTGATCTCCATAGTCCATAAGCAACCCCAGCCCAGTGTCTGCATATCCCAAGCGAACTATAAAATCAGTGGATGCTGGAGCCCTACATTTGTTTGTAAAAGTGTATTTCACATCTTTATTGAATTTGAGAAGTGTTCTATGAAATTAACAATCTGATATAGACCTTAAATGAGCGGCTGACAATGTCTAGATTGACTGCTGACATTGTACCCTTGTCAGCTGATGGCAATGTCTAGACTGACTGCTGACATTGTACCCTTGTCAGCTGCTGACAATGTCTGGACTGACTGCTGACATTGTACCCTTGTCAGCTGCTGACAATGTCTGGACTGACTGCTGACATTGTACCCTTGTCAGCTGCTGACAATGTCTGGACTGACTGCTGACATTGTACCCTTGTCAGCTGCTGACAATGTCTAGACTGACTGCTGACATTGTACCCTTGTCAGCTGCTGACAATGTCTAGACTGACTGCTGACATTGTACCCTTGTCAGCTGTTGACAATGTCTAGACTGACTGCTGACATTGTACCCTTGTCAGCTGTTGACAATGTCTAGACTGACTGCTGACATTGTACCCTTGTCAGCTGCTGACAATGTCTAGACTGACTGCTGACATTGTACCTTTGTCAGCTGATGACAAGCACTTGTCAAAAGCCAAGGGCAGCATCTCTTGTTGATACCGGTAATCATTTGTGCAAGTAGCAACAGGTCTTACATCATCATCCATAGTGGCCCTCAGCAACATGAGTGAAAAAATGATCAACATGACATAATTTGTTTCTTATACGTTCAACATGTGACATATCAGCATCTTAGAGGTGTAATCTGACGTGGGGAGATAGGTGACAGGTGACATAACCTTTTCTTATCTTTGACATGTGACATTGGGGGACCTTGATCAAGGTACTTCTAAATCTTATTATATGAAAAGTATCCAAATATGTGGAAAATACTGAAAAAGGAGCAGTACATCTCAATAAGCACTGCTCCAAACATGGATTTAAAGGTACACAATGCTGTTCAGGGCGCCACCTGGATGAAAAATTGTAAACTAAGGAAAACATATTTTCCTACAATATTTTAAGATGAATTAAAATTACCAGGGCAATACAAGAAGACTTTTAATCATATGTTCCCTTAATTTGAATGATCCTTCTTCAAGTGATTAAGTGTTATGTAAGCAAAATCACCCTTTTTTTTAGTTATCTTGTGATAGCTTTTTTTTTAGAAACGGTGAATATTATTTTTTTAGTGTTTAACATTTGTGCTCATAGCATAAGAACATTATGTCCAGGTTTCAAGAAAAACACATTGTTAGTTATTTCACTATAATGAATTTTAGTCGTTTTCCCTATTGAAACCAATGGTTAAGCATACATTTTTTAAAGGGCAATATTTTTTATCACAAACGGTGAATGTTGATTTTTCCTTTTAATATGAACTCCTTTAGGTATAAGATAGGCATAGTAAAGATATCTAAGATATCATATTGTTAATTCTAAATCATGTTGAACAGCATCATGTACCTTTAAACAACTAGGCGTGTGTGTTGGAGAAGTGCAGACCTCCAAAAATACACCATTGACACTATTAGTGTGGGCGGTGAGAGCCGGTGGTGATCCGCTGAAAGCTGCCACTTACAGCCTCTACTTGACCAGGGGAGGCGCCACTTAACATAGCGTGTTCAGCAAAACCTGTGATTATAAAACGTGAGCTGAATATGGGGTATTATCCTTTTAACATAATAGAAATAAATGCTGTCTCTTGCAATATTTGTTTTGCTATGCTGTTGTAAGCAACCAAATAACATGCAACCATATTTACATGTGCAAGCATTTTCCCCCCATCTCTTATAATATTATCCACATAAAGTTTCAATAGGACTGCAGTAAAAACGTTTCCATGTAAGTATTTTACATTATTTCAATCTCATAATTCTTGAGTTGTACTTTTTGACTTCTAAAATATAATGCAAACAAAAACCAGGCTGCTGACATGTATGTGAAAACTGAAAAAATAATAGGATTTAAAGATTGATAGGCACCCTAATACCGCCATGTTTCTAGAAACATGCAAATGCTTCCTGCCCAATACTGCTCTCCTTTTTCAATATTTCATGCATTCTCAGATCCAACGGTAGGAACCCCAGTTGCAGGAATACATATGGATGCCTAGAAGTCATTCAAGGAGTCCAACCTCAGGGCCCCTCTGGGGACGTCCAGAGGACACTCAATGTGTCTAACCTCACGACCCCTCTGGGGACGTCCAGAAGCCACTCAAGGCGTCCAACTTCAGGGCCCGTCTGGGGATGTCCAGAGGCCACTCAAGGTGTCCAACCTCAGGACCCTCTGGGGACGTCCAGAGGTCACTCATGGTGTCCAAGCTCAGGACCCCTCTGGGGACAGAGGCCACTCAATGTGTCCAACCTCAGGAACCCTCTGGGGACAGAGGTTACTCGAGGGACGTCCAGAGGCCACTCAATGTGTCCAACCTCAGGGCCCCTCTGGGGACGTCCAGAGGTCATTCAAGGAGTCCAACCTCAGGGCCCCTCTGGGGACGTCCAGAGGACACTCAATATGTCTAACCTCAGGACCCCTCTGGGGATGTCCAGAAGCCACTCAAGGTGTCCAACCTCAGGGCCCCTCTGGGGACGTCCAGAGGCCACTCAAGGTGTCCAACCTCAGGACCCCTCTTGGGACGTCCAGAGGGCACTCATGGTGTCCAACCTCAGGACCCCTCTGGGGACAGAGGCCACTCAATGTGTCCAACCTCAGGAACCCTCTGGGGACAGAGGTCACTCGAGGGATGTCCAGAGGCCACTCAATGTGTCCAACCTCAGGGCCCCTCTGGGGACATCCAAAAGACACTCAATGTGTCCAACCTCAGGACCCCTCTGGGGACATCCAGAGGCCACTCAAGGTGTCCAACCTCAGGGCCCCTCTGGGGATGTCCAGAGGTCACTCAAGGTGTCCAACCTCAGAACCCCTCTGGGGACAGAGGTCACTCAAGGTGTCTAACCTCAGGACCCCTCTGGGGACAGAGGACACTCAATGTGTCCAACCTCAGGACCCCTCTGGTGACGTCCAGAAGCCACTCAAGGTGTCTAACCTCAGGACCCCTCTGGGGATGTCCAGAGGACACTTAGTCCAACCTCAAGACCCCTCTGGGGACAGAGGACACTCAAGGAGTCCAACCTCAGGACCCCTCTGGGGACAGAGGACACTCAATGTGTCCAACCTCAGGACCCCTCTGGGGATGCCCAGAGGCCACTCATTGTGTCCAACCTCAGGGCCCCTCTGGGGATGTCCAGAGGCCACTCAAGGTGTCCAACCTCAGGGCCCCTCTTGGGACGTCCAGAGGTCACTCAAGGTGTCCAACCTCAGGACCCTCTGGGGACAGAGGCCACTCAAGGTGTCTAACCTCAGGACCCCTCTGGGGACAGAGGACACTCAATGTGTCCAACCTCAGGACCCCTCTGGGGACGTCCAGAGGTCACTCAAGGTGTCCAACCTCAGGGCCCCTCTGGGGACGTCCAGAGGACACTCAATGTTTCAAACCTCAGGACCCCTCTGGGGACACAAGCCACTCAAGGTGTCCAACCTCAGGGCCCCTCTGGGGACGTCCAGATGTCACTCAATGTGTCCAACCTCAGGACCCCTCTGGGGAAGTCCAGAGGACACTCAATGTGTCCAACCTCAGGACCCCTCTGGGGACTTCCAGAAGTCACTCAAGGTGTCCAACCTCAGGGCCCCTCTGGGGACGTCCAGAGGCCACTCAAGGTGTCCAACCTCAGGACCCCTCTAGGGACGTCCAGAGGACACTCATTGTGTCCAACGTCAGGACCCCTCTAGGGACGTCCAGAGGACACTCATTGTGTCCAACGTCAGGACCCCTCTAGGGACGTCCAGAGGACACTCAATGTGTCCAACCTCAGGACCCTCTGGGGACAGAAGCCACTCAAGGTGTCCAACCTCAGGACCCCTCTGCGGCACTTTCACTCATGCTGATATCAAGGTCTGGGTTTAGGCTGCTAACCCCCTCTTATCCCCTGTAAACCCCACTCTTCTGCATCCCAGTGTAGCCTATAAGGTAAGCCTTCTTAGACTCCCATAAGACCCTTTAAATATTAGGGTCGTATGGCCACCCTCAAACAACCCAAGAAAATCTTCTTATATTACTGTGTTTCTCTTTAGACCTGAGATAGACTATTGGAAGCATTCTTTTATTTTTTTGTAACTTTTGAAAAGTATCTTTAATTTATGAAGTTATTTATATCATTTGGTCTCGTTTTTTCCCCATTCTACAAACTATTACTTAGCACCAGGTTCTACCTTCTTCATTTGGTAAAATGACACTTTTTGTAAGGTGAAACCTATGTTATGATAGATCTTGTTTCCACTTCCCACATCCCACATCCCATCTTGTTGCTGCATTTTACTCCCGAGGGAAAATGCTTATTTTGCAAAGGCACAGAGGCAATAATGGAAGGTTCAATAAACACAGCATATAGAATGACCTTTTCTGAGTATTTGAAATGTAAACTAAATCGAAAAGGGAGAAAAAGGACCCGCGGGAACCAATATTTGACAGATGAGATATGCCTACTTTGCAGAAACAACACACCATTATGAGTAACACACATGTAAGAGGCACTTTCATAGGAGGGATATTTTATTACAGTGAATTTCCAAATCAAAACAGTAAAATGATATTGATATTGAGTTGAACACCAGTGAGAATTAACGAGAAGTTCTGAGTGTACAATTCTGCGTTAAAGGAGTGGCAGTGTAGGTAACCATACTATAAATAGCGGAACGAACACTAATGTGATATGGGTGCGATATGATAATACCACCTGTGTACACAAGCGATATCATGAACTATTGCTGAACTGATACCGCTATTATCCAAATACAATGGGAAAAACTGTAGGAGTTATCATTGGGCTGCTGTACAACCCATGGGGGATCGTCACATACTGAGGGCAAAGCTGAAGATTTATATGGACAAATATCATACAGCCACCTAAATTTTCTTCTGTAACTTATCATCCAAGCAATATTCAAACTATGTTAAAATCCCTGAGAAGAGTGGTTTGATGGCCTGTTAATATGTACCACCCTCAATACACACCTCTCGTTGGCCATGCGGGTGATAAAAGTGTAAACTCCCTTTAAAACAATATCAGTATATATAAGATCTTGTGTTCAAATTGCCCCCCTAGGTACACCGGGAGGAGTGCATTGAGGTTCATTCAGCCTATCACAGGACAATGAGTGACATTAACACCGCAAACACAGAGTCAAAATAAGAAACAATAGAACTAAGAAATATAAATGGTGGTATTCATTTAACCTAGACAGAAATAGAATGAGAACATTAAGGTAATTGTACACTCAGAACTTGCCCCCCTAGGTACACCGGGAGGAGTGCACTGAGGTTCATCCAGCCTATCACAGGACAAGGAGTGACAGTAAAACCGCAAACACAGAGTCAAAATAAGAAACAATAGAACTAAGAAATATAAATGGTGGTATTCATTTAACCTAGACAGAAATAGAATGAGAACATAATTAAAGAATAGCATAATAGAGTAACATTATGTGGTTGCTTCATTTAAGAATGTAATTACCCACAAGGAAAACGGATCCTCCGGTACTAGTGAATGGTGTTCAATGGTAAAATAGCCTTGCCAATGCTAATTGTGACGTTCCTCGGCAGTTTGGGGTCTCCGATTTCTATGGCAGAGGGATGTGGGGGTTATTTTGGTTCCAAGCTGGGCAAAGAGCTCGAGCAAGAAGCCGAGATGTAAGATCAAGAGCTGTGCCTCGCACACGAGGGGAAATGAGAGGGTCGATCGGGAAATCGGTATTCGTCGAGAGGGAGGGTGTACGTCAGTCAGTCAGGCCCGAGTTTTTCCAGACATCGGGCACGGTGGACCAGGGATTCCAGCTATTACATGAAAGATAATGAGGACGGGATAGGCTCTTCGCTTGTCCAAAATATGGGGGTATACTCCAATCTTCCATGTGGTGTCAGGCCAACACTCGCCTAATGGGTGGTAGCAAAGGGCTGAGCCGGTCGCGCCTTTGTACCCATGGTCACGGGACGGCCGCTGACTATTTCATACTTGTCTGGTCTTCCTATTCCAGGTCGCATCTCGGGTCACTTGGGCTGTCGTAGCATGTCTCGGTCCTTCGGGTTCTCGTACCCCGTTCTCCTTTTTCTTCTAATTATCTATGAACTTGACCTCAATTACTTCAATTCGTCTAGGGAACTATGAGCTATTTAATCATCTTATTGTCTTTAACCCCTTCGAGGGCTGTTCTAGTGGAAGAAGACACATGTGAACGCAAGGAGTACCAAGAGGGAACTGTTTATTCCGGGCCTCACCCCCCCTTTTTATACCCTAATACTCAGCTATGATTGGCCATCCGGTTTACAATATTTCCTTGTTTTCAGGTTTCGGGTTTTTGGGATTCTCGGGCTTTCGGGTTTTCGGACTTTTCACAAAATACAATTTAATACATGGCATTTTATTATTCTCAATACCTGATTCTGACACTGATGAATGGACATTAATCACATAATACATCAATAAATTATTTTTGTGATATTTCATTTCTTATATAATATCGTAATTTTTTTTTCATTTTTCACCAGAAGAAATGCAACATCTCGCTTCTTTTGAATCAACCATACCAACATTTGGCGCCTTATAGGGAGGATTTCAGGCTGTAATATGGATGTGAATGAACAGGAAATTACCTATTGACTAAGGAGGCCTCTGGAGGAAGGGTCAGACTAGGTTGATACCAATGTATCACTGTCAGTGGGTTCTTGTTTGTGAGCCTTGCATTGATCTATTATGTGTTTATAATAACATCATCATTCTAAAAGATAATTAAAAAGTAATAAATTAATTGGTTACCTGTGTTTCCCTTCCATTTGTGAATTATATGAATGTAAATGAATAATATAGTATATACATTTATAGGAATACACATATATGATAAATATTCGCATATATATATAATGCATATGTTAAACAAGTATTTATGCATTTAATGATATATCAACATATTCATTTATCTATCTGACTATATGTGTTCTTTCATGCTGTATGAGCGTGAGTAATTGCAAATCTAAGAACATAACCCCATTTAGAAATCCTGCTCTACCCCTGTTTGTGAGAGCCTCTATGGGCCTTGATCTCCCGCAGACCCTGCAAACATCAGATCGAGATATTGAGGATATGATTAGATCAGCGACAGCCTCACATTGACACCAGCCTCACACCGGTACCTTCTCAAACCCCAATAACCGCTCCCCGCCCTAGCAATTTCCCTGCACCTTGATGGAGCTGACGGGGCCTGGAGATGGCAGAGGGTGATCCCTGTGTCCAGCCCCATACTTCTAACACAAGTCAATCCCTGTGTCCAGCCCCATACTTCTAACACCAGTCAATCCCTGTGTCCAGCCCCATACTCCTAACACCAGTCAATCCCTGTGTCCAGCCCCATACTCCTAACAATGGTCAATGCCTGTGTCCAGTCCCATACTTCTAACACCAGTCAATCCCTGTGTCCAGCCCCATACTTCTAACACCAGTCAATCCCTGTGTCCAGCCCCATACTTCTAACACTGGTCAATCCCTGTGTCCAGCCCCATACTCCTAACACCAGTCAATCCCTGTGTCCAGCCCCATACTCCTAACACTGGTCAACCCCTGTGTCCAGCCCCATACTTCTAACACTGGTCAATCCCTGTGTCCAGCCCCATACTCCTAACAATGGTCAATGCCTGTGTCCAGTCCCATACTTCTCACACTGGTCAATCCCTGTGTCCAGCCCCATACTCCTAACACTGGTCAATGCCTGTGTCCAGCCCCATACTTTTAACACCAGTCAATCCCTGTGTCCAGCCCCATACTTCTAACACTGGTCAATGCCTGTGTCCAGCCCTATACTTCGAACACTGGTCAATCCCTGTGTCCAGTCCCATACTTCTCACATTGGTCAATCCCTCTGTCCAGTCCCATAATTCTTCCATCGCTCAATTCCCTCTATTCCATTCAATGTGGCCTCTTGAGATTGGCCCTCATGGCCTACAAGTGGACATCAGTCTTGCCCATAAAGTCATGAATCCATATTGACCTAATTGCAGCAGCACTTTAGCTATATATTCCACAAACTGATTTTGTTGTCGATTTCAGAAATCAGCATTGGTAACAAGGACTAAGTATAAACTTGTTATATAGCCTTATACAGGTTTCTTTTAATTCTCTTTTTATGTCGTATCTCATGTCGTATTTTGAGAGAAAATAAAAGAAATACAAAATCCCAAGCATGAAAATTGTCATATGTAATACAGGCTTTAGGCAGTGAAAACATTATCCTGCTCCCTCATTCTATCCCATAATTATCACAGCTCATGTAATTATCTTTGGGTTTACTGACGTTCAACTTTTTCAACTCTGCAATTAAACAGAAAAACAAAGTCCCAGATTGTCTCATGACCTTAAGGGTTGGGGTTGTAACCCTAGGTAGTGTAAACAGAGGTGTAAGTTAGCTTCTGGTGACATTAAGGTTCGGGTACGTAATTCTAGGTTGTGTAAACAGAGGCGTAAGTTGGCTTCTCGTGACATTAAGGGTTGGGGTTGTAACCCTAGGTTGTGTAAACAGAGGTGTAAATTGGCTTCTCATGACATTAAGGGTTGGGGTTGTTACTCTAGGTTGTGCAAATAGAGGCGTAAGTTGGCTTCTCGTGACATTAATGGTTGGGGTTGTAACCCTAGGTCAATGCCTGTGTCCAGCCCCTTCTGGTGACGTTAAGGGTTGGGGTCGTAGCTCTAGGTAGTGTAAACAGAGGCGTAAGTTGGCTTCTCGTGATATTAATAGTTTTTTAATAGTTGTAGTGATGGAATACAATAAGCACAAGTGCATAATACATATACTACTTGTATATACAAGTAGATGTCCTAATTTATTGTGAGATGTTATGGAAGAATGTCAGGGTATGAAAGTCAGTGACATTTGCATATTGATCATGACTTGATGGCCTAAAGTTCAAGAGCTATAATAAGGCCTAGGGATCTAGTACAGGATAAAACCATGCATAAAGAACTATATCAGTTCATGATATTCATGGGTATTTTTGCTATTAGATTCCGCTTTTGGGTTTTCTTAAATGAGTTATAATCTAAGATATTGTGTTCCTGTACTGGTAGGTTGTTCCATAAGCATGCACCATATAATATACTTCGTTTAAAAGCAGCATTATTAGGGAAAGCCTCATGCAATAAAGGTGCTGCATTATTTCTGAGTTCCCTTTCAGGTTCTCTAACATATACAGGATCTCTACTTCTATGGTACATGAAATTATAGATATGTGTTTCTCTTCTATCACATAATTTACAGAGTCTGGCCATTGAGTGTAATATATCAGTGTTGAAATAGTTATCTACTTGAAAACATAGCCTAAGTATTCTATTGTGTAGCTTCTGCAGTTTATTTAATGCCCTGGAATAAGTCTTATGATAAAGAACATCAGCATAATCAAAATAAGGTAATAGTATACCTTTATATATACTCACAGACTGTTTAACAGACAGAAATGGGCGGATTTTTGTGAACATGTAGGTTTTATGTGAGATTACTCTATCAGTGGCATGTGTTTCAAAATTCAATCTATTATCTAATTTGACACCAAGGTAGTTAAAATTGTGAACTATGGCTCCATGTTTAGGTTACCCTTGGTTATTATGGTTCCAATTACGATCTTGTCTAATCAGATAATAACCATCAATATGTAGTGTATTGTCCATGTTATATTAGTTGTCAACCATGACTCACTAAAAGTAAATATATCAAACTTTAATAATTTGATCTGCACTTTAACTTCATCAATTTTATTATTGTAGCTCTGCAGGTTCAAATGTGCTATATGTAGGCCTCTATGATTGGTGGGGAGTCCTCCCCTATGACCCAACATATCGTAGAACTATGTGACTCAAGCCCTGTACCATATCCCACAAGAAAATAAGAACAAATGTTACAACATATATACAGTCAACTGTAGCTAGTATAATGCAGATTCTGCTTACCATGCTACAAACTATAATACAGTGATAGTTGCATAGTAGTAACCCATAAAGAATTATGATTGGATCATCGTTACGGACATAAATAGACAAACGGTATGTAATAAGCAAAGGTAATCAAACGTAGTATGTGATGGACCACATAACTTTAAGATACCAACGATACAGGTGATAAAGGCATGTGATGGACCACATAACCCACCGGTAGGCAAAATAGTTAGAATGTTTCACAGTATGAAATATAACATTTCGAGTCACTTATATTATAATACTGTGAGTATGTGATGGACCACATGACTTCAAGTTATCATTATAAACTTATATACTTACATCGTATCATGGGTTCTGTTACTAACCTGTTGGTATCTAAACGTAAGTAAACTTGCATTTCCCAATTAGAGGCAACGCAAGTGTCCCAAAACGCATCGTGGAATATAGCCGTAAGGGATAAGACGTTTGGCAGTCTCAATTCGAGGTTTTAATTTTATTTTAAAGCTTTCGTAAAATTTATAAAATCTCCATTGCCAAGGAGCTCTTTCTGAACTAGGCTGAATACATTATTTCCGCCATGGTAATTTCATCTTGATAGTTCTCTCAATGTTATGAGGAGAGTTCTGAAGAGGTCGTGTATAAAAAAAAGTCTTTGTGATAGAAATAACCCTGATTTTGATTACTGATGCCTTTTTGATGAAATAAAAGATGTTTATTCCCTTTGAGATTATTATTGTATTGTGGATAAAATGCTTCAAATTCTCTCTACCACGGATAACTGATTTGCTGTATTTTAGATTGATTTGGGCTAATTCTGTTGAAAGAAAACACAGAAAAAACTATCTGTACATAATTTTTCAAAGCGATCCAGCGGTGAAGCGGCAATGCAGCGTAGCAACATGATCGCTTTAACCCCTGTCCACAATTCTTGGTCACGACTAATCTTCAGGTGTCACATCTCAAAATTGCAGCTTATGTATTGGAAAAAAAATAAATGCACCATTCCTACATTAATAGTGATTATTCTCCAGCTTATTATATCTTGTGGAATAATTTGTATCTTAGAATGTTTTTCTAAATGGTTGTGAATGTTAGTTATTATTGGTTTTGTGCCAACATTTAGGTCTCACAGAGGTGAGTGCCTCGTTTTGGTAACAGCCTCTTCCTATTGCAGTTTAGTTTCAGCTATCAGCAAAGAACAACCCCGCCAAAATCCATTTGTCATCTGAACTCTGATTGGTTAAAGGTTATTACAGCTATAAGCAGAGAACAAATTCTCCAAATTCAGTTCTTATCTGAAACATGATTAGTTCACAGAATGTCACGTCGACGGACATCGTAATAACGTCAACGGACATTGTAATAACATCGACGGACATTGTAATAACGTCGACGGACGTCGTGATAACGTCGACGGACGTCGTGATAACGTCGACGGACGTCGTAGACTTTCTAGTGTGTCCTACTGTTTGACAGAACAGGAGGCGGCCATGTAAATTACTAATAGGCTATGGATAGTTACTGCGTGGCGAAACTCTATTAGGGAGCCTGGTAGCGGTAGCGGTAAGACTCGTCCTACTAGCTAGGGACGTCACAGATTGCTTTTTTTCCAGTGGACACTACGCATTTCTTGTTTAAGCGCAAATTATGCCATAATTTTTCTTTTTGAATAAAGGGCAGTGCTAATGTTATTACACAATAAAACATACACGTCCTTCCTCTGCTCCAATTCTTGGGCTCTGTAGGTAAACATTTCCAATAACAACATCAAATAAAGACAAATAATGCCATGATGAATGACAATGTCTATAGTTAAACCTTGAAGTTTTCGACATATTTCCCAGCATACACCCTGAAAACCCTGCTCCTATAGCTTCACAGTTTCTGGAGAGAAAAACGCAGGTGACAGTGCTTTTGTCCACTGTGTAATGATTGGTAAACAGAAATAACCTTAGCAGACCCCAATACCAGGTTTACAATTCACATGGAAAGATGCCAGAGGCCTGGGATACAATCATCTCAGCCCTCGCCGATACCATACCCGCCCAGTAGCTCTCTCAGCAAGACCAGCCCCCTGAAATCGGTCTCCGTGAGGAAAGGACACTGTCCCTTTAAGTAAAGCTGTCAGTCACGGAGAGTACACCAAAAACAGAGTGGGACTTTCAACATCGACCTGTGACCCAGGGGAAGATGGCCTACTGCTGGGGTTTAAACTGATATGTAGGGTGATGGGGAAAGGTGGGGGGGGGGGGGGGGGGGCGGATTCAGAGAGAGGAGCCAGTGAATCTGAATTAATACAGGGCTGTGATTCTAAACATGGTGGGATAGCAGGGAATTGAACCCGGGCCTCTGGCATGGAGATGGGTAGGGTAACCACTACTAAAGAGGCTATAGTTTTTTGTTTTTTTTTATTATTATTGAAACATCATCACGTACAATCATGTGCTTTTCAAGATGTTTATAAATGTATATATACAATTCAGACATTTAATCCAATACACAAACCAACATATACAATCATCTAGATAACGTTTTTGAACGTAATAAATACAAATTTTTTTAAAAATCTGATGTCAAACATGATGCAAATTCGCCTTTAGTCTCCTTTAGTTGTAATTCATACGGCATTAGTTTCCAATAAGAGTATGCACAGCACTTACTACCCCTACTGTATGCTACTGTAAGTTTTCCTCCGATTGGAACATTTCAAAAAGAAGTATCAGAAGTCTACGTAGTCTTCTTATATACAATATTTCTACTTTGCAATAATCATGTAACTTTTGTTCATCATCAGCCTTTATTTTCTTGCCATCATATTATAAGTTAGATATTATTTTCAATCCACGAAATTGCAAATACTGGAACCTTTCAATTAACATTTTCCCACCATTATCAATTAAAATATCCAGATAATCAAAAAAATGTGTATAATACTAGCAGAGCCGCACTAAAAGTTATATCACACCCTACTAAAAATATATAATTTATGAGATACCTTCTTAATTATTGCCTTCAAAAACAATCATAT
Organism: Lepidonotus clava; assembly: GCA_936440205.1. Lineage (NCBI taxonomy): Eukaryota > Metazoa > Annelida > Polychaeta > Phyllodocida > Polynoidae > Lepidonotus > Lepidonotus clava. Next base: position 206,742 of record OW387136.1, on the reverse strand, counting down.
TGTAGGCAGCTATCTAGGTGAACACCTAAATAATCATAGCTACGACTAATTTTCAACCTTAGTCCGTTATACAATTCCCTATCCAAATATTTTGCATACACTTCTTCTACCTTTGGTAAAGTGGTAAAATACATTCTCTGGGTCTTATCATAATATACCGTTGATAGATTATATACATACCAATCATTGTAACATTCCATACCTTTTTTCAACACTCTATTGACATAATCCTCTGTCTTTCCACTTGCAAACGGCACCATATCATCAGCATACATTACCATTTATATATGTGGACAATATCAGTTTAATAATTTACACAATCATTAGCGTATGTACAATAACTGTCTGGATGTACGACAACTATCTGGGCTGGGGGTACAGTAACTGTCTGGGCGGGATGTATGATAACTGTCTGGGCTGGTTGTATAATAACTGTCTGGGCTGGATGTACACTAACTGTCTGAGCTGGGGGTACACTAACTGTCTAGGCTGGATGTACACTAACTGTCTGGGCTGGGGGTACACTAACTGTCTAGGCTGGATGTACACTAACTGTCTGGGCTGGAGGTACAATAACTGTCTGGGCTGGGGGTACAATAACTGTCTGGGCTGGATGTACACTAACTGTCTAGGCTGGATGTACAATAACTGTCTGGGCTGGGGGTACACTAACTGTCTGGGCTGGATGTACACTAACTGTCTGGGCTGGGGGTACACTAACTGTCTGGGCTGGATGTACACTAACTGTCTGGGCTGGAGGTACAATAACTGTCTGGGCTGGGGCTACAATAGCTGTCTGGGCTGGGGGTACACTAACTGTCTAGGCTGGAGGTACACTAACTGTCTGGGCTGGGGGTACACTAACTGTCTAGGCTGGAGGTACACTAACTGTCTGGGCTGGAGGTACACTAACTGTCTAGGCTGGGGGTACACTAACTGTCTGGGCTGGGGGTACACTAACTGTCTGGACTGGGTGTACAATAACTGTCTGAGCTGGGGGTACAATAACTGTCTGGGCTGGATGTACAATAACTGTCTGGGCTGGGGGTACAATAACTGTCTGGGCTGGGGCTACACTAACTGTCTGGGCTGGGGGTACACTAACTATCTAGGCTGGGGGTACACTAACTGTCTTAGCTGGGGGTACAATAACTGTCTTAGCTGGGGGTACAATAACTGTCTGAGCTGAGGGTACACTAACTGTCTGGGCTGGGGGTACAATAACTGTCTGGGCTGGATATACAATTGTCTGATTTTGGATTCCTTGGCCTGAGTAGTTTCCTGCAGGTTAACTTTAACAGTTTACCCCAACGATTTCTTTACCATAGTATTCTTGCACTGCCTCTCTGCAGTGTTTACATCTGACTACTTGTTTCCTCGCTAATTAATTGATATATCTCCTGTAGTATCCCAGCATTGCCTATCTACAATGTTTACATCTAACTGTTCCTGTCCTCACTAGCATTCTTATTAAGTGATAAACATAGTTTATCAGACGTGAACAGTATTTACTCATTTGACTTTCTTTAAGACTGTGCTATTCAAAGAGAATCAAGTGCGTCTTGCAAACGTTAACTTTTTAATTGTCCATTTTCGATACAATGATTTCCAATTGTCTTACATAATTATACAATATCCCAGCATGTAAAATAAAAGGTATTAAAGCCTTCCAATAAAAGTTATGTTAAAGTGCTTTCACAGTTTAGGACTTCCCAGGCAGCTGTTTACTGTGAAACGGCAGAACCCATAATGTCCATCCTTAAGTGTTATATTTAATCAAATGTCATGCAAATGCCGAAAATCACATTTCTTGGCTGCTTAAAAATAATGCATAACCATAGTCCCCACACTATTGTGCATCACTTTAAATCTAGAAAACATGACGCTCATGAACGAAAACAGTGGCAGAGTCGATCCAGCCACCATGATACACCATGGTATACACTCTACCACAATGAAAAGCCACAATATACAATCTGTCACTATGATACACGACTATATACAATCTGTCACTATGATACACGACTATATACAATCTGCCACTATGATACACGACTATATACAATCTGCCCCTATGATACACGACTATATACAATCTGTCACTATGATACACGACTATATACAATCTGCCACTATGATACAAGACTATATACAATCTGCCACTATGATACATACATATAACCAACCGAGAAGGAGGTACAAGGGCAGTTATCACCCCGAGCCGGGACCCTGATATCAGCCTGAGACCAGGGCCCGCAGGACCGGTTGAAGGCTGATATCGGGGTCCCGGCGAAGGGTGATAACCGCCCGAGTACCCCCTTCAAGGTTGGTTATTGATTTATTATACCTTAGCCCCCGATAAACTAAATAAATTAGAAAACATTACCCACAAAATCTGGCCGAAGAAGACAGATGTAGTTGTCACCATCTTGCGGACTCTTTTCAGGGGCTTCATTTTTGCGGAGTTAACACTAGAGGGGGTGCAAGTCGCCTCGCCATCCTGCCATCTTCAGTAAGAATTTTGTTTATGCGTTTTCTATTATTTTTATGCGTTATTTTTCAATATTAACACATAGAATGATATTATATAGTGATGTGCTTTATATCTGTATAATCGTTTAGCTTTTAATAGTGAAATAAGAAACTCATTTATTTCCGGTCGCCTTGCTCGACCTTCGGGAAACCCCGTTCCCGCCACTTCACGAAGAAGAAGGATGAAGAGTAATTCAACATTTGAAATAAGATTTTACGAACAAAAACAGAATAACCGCATGAATCTGAGTATGTGGGGACTTAGACTGATATCTCAGGTAAGCCCACACACATATACCTTGAGTTGGCACCACATATTTAAAGAATTACAACGCATAAACAATTTTCAGAAAATACAAGATCTGAGTTTAACATGGCGAAGGTCCCTGTCAGCCACTGAAAGAAGGGGGAAGGCCCTGGATCTTCTTAATTCACACACATTATAGTTGATGTTTATGGTCACATTTCCAGGAACGACTGCATTTGACACCATACCAGTGGCACTTTTCACCACCTTGTCGAATTGGGAATCTTTAGACTTTTTGGGGCCTAATTTCAGGGAACTTTTCAGGGCTTTCTGGGGAGGGGGAGCCCCTACATTGACCTCTATGACCTCTTCCGAGGGATCCTCAGGTGGTTGGAATGGTTTGACCCCCTTTTTTTCTGGGTAGCTTTGCCTATAATTATGGTGGACATTTCTTTCTGCTGATCCATATCAGCAGCTGAATATTCATATAGGGGGGAATTGTTTTGAGAGGAGGAGCTGGCAGAGGGTTCTTCTCAGAGAATGGTTGGTAATTTCTGCTGTGATCCCTGACTTTTCAGCCATTTCAGGGACAATATGGCCAATTTTGTTCACCCCCATGGCTGTTGCAGCATACCAGGGCCTTTTGGGATATTTTCAAGCATTCTTTAATTATTTCATGCCATGTACTTGGCTTTTAAAATTATTATGCATATAGAAATTAAATATCTTGTATCTTAGAATTATTGCCTCCAATTTACATGCATTATGTAATTATTTATGTCATTTACAAGCATTTTAAAATTGTTTTACCTGTCGATGGCACGATGGCAGCTGGTGAGGGTGTCCAGTTCCATGTCTTCCAGGTGCTTCAGGGTCAAGATGAACAGGCCGATGAAGCTGTTCAAGCTCTCTGGTTCGATCTCCTCTGGTTCGCGCAGTTCACCACGGACATCCACAAGCCAGCTGTTGAACCTCTTCATCACCTGAAAGGTAGGACCATTTTAAAATAATAATCTACATTTTTTACATATTTCATACATTTTAATCTACAGCTCAGGATTTTTAGTCTACAGTTCTAGCATTTTTGTACATTTTAGATATTTTCCTCTACAGCTCAGGCATTTCTTTTTTCTACAGTTCTTCAATTTTCATTATTTTTTAGGGATGTATTTCCTACAATTGTACACATTCTGAGGATTTTTTTGCATTTGTAGGGGTGATGGGGAATTTTTGGGGGTACTTTTTTTAGTACCTGTTTAGTTTTCCTTTCAGTATTTGGGTTCCTCTGCTGGCGCACATAGTCTCTAACCTCTGAATCATCTAGGCCTTGCTCCCCTTCTTCAGGCTCAGAGTCTGAGCACTCTATGTCGAAATCTTCATTGTCAGGGTTGTCAGGCGGGTTGTCAGCCTCTGTATCTGGGTTGGGTGGGTTGTCAGACACATTTTCATGCGTATCATGTGTTCTCTGGAGCATCATATTGATATCTTCTGACACGCTCTTAGCCCTGCGCCTGGCTTTTGCTGCTGCCTCTTCTGCCATTATCTCAGCATAGGCCTCCTCAGCTAATTCATCTGTAAACCCTTCAAATCCTTCATCAGGGACAAAATACGCATTAGTAGAGCATGCTGACACATTTTCACCACATTCTGCTGCATTATTCATCATTTTCCTGGTGTTTGAGGCTTGTTTTTCAGGCTGTTTGGCCGCATTCTCAGTGGCGGGAAGGTCCGCAAATTTGTCTGCTATCTTGGCGATGGTGGCCAATAATGTGGGATTTTCCCCTATTGCCATGTGTTGTGCCTCTTCTAACGCATACCCGCAGGATTTAGCTGTGAAATAATCTCCAGTGTAGCCTCTGAACACCTCTTGAACAAAAACAAATACAGTATCGCCTGCAATGTCCTCAAAAATCCAGTCTTGCAGCTCCATGTTGATGCGTTCGTGATCAAAACAATGCGCCATTCGCGCATTTCCGGCTGTTTACGCGATTCACGCTATAAATTCATGCGCTCCCGTGCAAACTATTTCTTGTAGGTTATCACACGAGCATGATAATTCATGCGTTAGACTCTTAACTACTAAACGTGTACCAAACTAAGGTATAATAAACCACTACATACAATCTGTCACTATGATACATGACTATATACAATCTGCCCCTATGATACACCACAACGTACAATATGCCACTATGTAAACCACCACATACAATCTGACACCATGATACACCACCATACAATTTGCACTGTTTATTGAGGCCCTTGCATCAAGTGACAAAATGGATGCCTTTGCTTTCAGCCTAGATTGTGAGACTTAAAACCTGTCATCTGATCTCTTTTTGAATGTTGCTGTACAAACAGGCAGGGCCTGTAGCTGGGGCTTATAGCCAGCTAACAAAAGCCGGCTCGCTAGCACCCACTGAAACGTCAATCTAGTCTAATTTCCTCTGGGTATTTACTCAGTAATGAAGAATTTAGGGGACAGTCTGCTGTGTTGTTTAAAGGAAAAGACAAGGGCATTGCTTTGCAGTTTGGTGTTTAGTTATGGCAATTTATGATGCTATATTGTGATCAGATATCGATTGTATCATTTAGGTTTTAGTAGAATAGTTGCTTTACCAAAGGATTGAAAATAAGATATATGCACTGTTGCATTACTTTTTAAGTTCATGAATAATCTGCCATGTTATTTCAATGAATGTTGCATAAAGTGGCAGATTATATATACTACACTTACATCGGACTGATGTCATGATTAGGCCACACATAGTTCAGAACCAGATAAGCCAGCTTAAACCATGAGAAGCCGGCACATGTCTAACAGCGTGTTAAACCTCCCCCACATGTCCTTAAACCATGAGTAGCTGGGACGCGTCTAACAGTGTGCTAAACCTCCCCCACATGTCCTTAAACCGTGAGAAGTTCAGATATGTCTAACAGTGTGTTAAACATCCCCAACATGTCCTTAAACCATGTCTTTTTTTCTTTTTTTTTTAAATCTTTTATGTATCCTGGGAAAAATACAATTTGGCGAGACGCCATTTTTCGTTGCAACCCAGCATTTACATATTAATAGGTTGTCATATACGTATACTGGTCTTAGATGAAATAGGACAATAGTATGACAATTTAAAGAAAAAGAAGGGGAAAAAAAGAAACAGTACAAAAAAAACAAAAAAAAACTACATTATTTACAAAGTACACAAACAGCTCTCAAGTGATATACAGATAGTTGTCCAAAAATACAAAAGTACACAGAGTTTGCCATGCATTAGCATTCATTATCAATTAGCCGAATTGTGTTTCCAAAAGCAACCAAAATTGCCTAGGAGAAGGGAGGGGTTATAGTAGAATTATAAAAAATAAGATTATCAAAATGACACATACTTGCACACACATGATTGGTGAACCAATTAACATATGATGTAACTATTTGTCAAGGATACAGAAAATAACAGCAATCGCTTATTAAAGCTGCGTGTTTAACCTCTCCCACATGTCCTTTAACTATGAGAAGCTAGGACATGTATAACAGCATGCTAAACCTCTCCCACAAGTCCTCAAACCATGAGAAGTAGAGACATGTCTAACAGTGTGTTAAACCTCCCCCACAAGTCCTAAAACCATGAGAAGCTGGGACGTGGCTAACAGCGTGTTAAACTTCCCCCCACATGTCCTTAAACCATGAGAAGCTGGGACATGTCTAACAGCATGTTAAACTTCCCCCACATGTCCTTAAACCCTGAGAAGCTGGGATGTGTCTAACATCGTGTTAAACTTCCCCCACATGTCCTTAAACCGTGAAAAGTTCAGACATGTCTAACAGTGTGTTCAACCTCCCCCACATTTCCTTAAACCATGAAAAGTTGAGACATGTCTAACAGCACGTGAAACCTCCCCCACATGTCCTTAAACCATGAGAAGCTGGGACATGTCTAACAGCGTGTTAAACTTCCCCCGCATGTCCTTTAACCATGAGAAGCTGGCACATGGCTAACAGCATGTTAAACTTCCCCCGCATGTCCTTAACTCATGAGAAGCTGGGACATGTCTAACAGCGTGTTAAACTTCCCCCGCATGTCCTTAACCCATGAGAAGCTGGGACATGTCTAACAGCGTGTTAAACCTCTTCCACAAGTCCTTAACCCATGAGAAGCTGGGACATGTCTAACAGTGTGTTAAACTTCCCCCGCATGCCCTTAACCCATGAGAAGCTGGGACATGTCTAACAGCTTGTTAAACCTCCTCCACATGTCCTTTAACCATGAGAAGCTGGGACATGTCTAACAGTATGTTAATCCTCCACCCAAATGTCCTTAAACCATGAGAAGCTGGGACATGTCTAACAGTGTGTTAAACCTCCCCCACATGTCCTTAAACCATGAGAAGCTGGGACATGTCTAACAGCTTGTTAAACCTCCCCCACATGTCCTTAAACCATGAGAAGCTGGGACATGTCTAACCGTGTGTTAAACCTCACCCACATGTCCTTAAACCATGAGAAGCTGGGACGTGTCTTACAGCTTGTTAAACCTCCTCCACTGCATGTCCCCTAACACAGAACCGGTTGTGACACATCAACAACAGCCGTCCTCGTGAAGGCCTCGAGTCACAGATGTTGCCCGGAGAAGCAGCCCTTTGTGGGAAGTAAATTGGTACACACATATCCACAGAGTCACTTGTTAAGCCCTCCAATCTGAAGTGAGGGGGATGCCAGTGGTTTGGTAAGAGTAGTAAATAACTGAGTTTGGGAGTTCAAAAGAGTTGGCGTAGAGTTGTATTGTGCAAATATGTCATTGCAAGACAGTATTAAATTTCCTTAACAGTAATGTCCGACCTATTGAGATGTGAAGTGTTTTTAAAACTCAAATAATGGGCTCACAGATCTCAAAAGACCCTTAATCACTCTTTTGAAAGATATCATTGAACAGATAATAAGCCCATCCCAGTTTACACCAACAACTAAGTTTACCATGAAATATTTTCAAACAAGACATTTGCATGATACAAAATTAACCAAGACAATTTGGTTTAAAATTGCTCCTAAAATTGGTAAGTTGCAGCTTTAAATATTTGCCTTATCCCCTTAGGCACGAGTGTTAAAGGCTGTCAGCCCGGCCTATAATGTCCGATCCCATTTTGCGCTGAAATACAGCAATTTGATTGGCTGGCCAACCTGCAAATCTGTAAATTATAAATTAAAAGCCTCTTTTTTTTAAAACATACCGTAGATAAAACTTGAACTCAGAAAAGAATGTTTGAATGTGTTATTTAGTGTTCACAGCCATGTTGATGTCATTACACATTACAACTTGTGTTAGTACTATTGCCAGCTAAATTGTGGCAATGTGATAGAATTGATATTCAATTCATTAACGTCACTTACGACATTCTGGTTACCAAGTTTATGTTATGTTCTGCTGAGGTCAAGCTCTTGTTCTGCATTTGTTCCCCACCACTATCTTATTTTATATACATATTGTATATATGTAACATTTTCTGGTTCCTAGAGTTCCTGGACTGTATGAACTATTTACATACAGAATGAAAAGCACAAGTATTAGTATGATCTACGTTAAGCTTACAGAGTTCCAAAGCCAATCCATGTAGACTACTGTTTACAAACGTCTACAAACATAGTGAACATTACCACAGCTCTCTGCAACCAGCATCTGGTGCCTTGTGAACTTATTCAACCTGTTGAACATTTTGAATCCTTCCTGTGCCATTCTGGACGAGATTGTCTGCGAAAGGTATCACAAGGTACCCTCCCTCTCAGCGTGAATTCTATTTTCACTGGCCTGTAATCATTTCATAACATCTCAGAATATCTTCTGTTGCATGAGATAAGTTTTGTGTAGATCCATGCAAGAGAAGGGTTGAGTCTATAGGGGTTGGTCAGGGTGAATGGGTGTATAGGGGTTGGTCAGGGTGAATGGGTGTATAGGGGTTGGTCAGGGTGAATGGGTGTATAGCGGTTGGTCAGGGTGAATGTGTGTATAGGGGTTGGTCAGGGTGAATGGGTGTATAGCAGTTGGTCAGGGTGAATGTGTGTATAGGGGTTGGTCAGGGTGAATGGGTGTATAGCGGTTGGTCAGGGTGAATGTGTGTATAGGGGTTGGTCAGGGTGAATGGGTGTATAGGGGTTGGTCAGGGTGAATGGGTGTATAGCGGTTGGTCAGGGTGAATGTGTGTATAGCGGTTGGTCAGGGTGAATGGGTGTATAGGGGTTGGTCAGGGTGAATGGGTGTATAGGGGTTGGTCAGGGTGACTGGGTGTATAGCGGTTGGTCAGGGTGAATGTGTGTATAGGGGTTGGTCAGGGTGAATGGGTCTATAGGGGTCGGCCAGGGTGAATGGGTGTATAGGGGTTGGTCAGGGTGAATGGGTGTATAGGGGTTGGTCAGGGTGAATGGGTGTATAGGGGTTGTCAGGGTGACTGGGTGTATAGGGGTTGGTCAGGGTGAATGGGTGTATAGGGGTTGGTCAGGGTGAATGGGTCTTTAGGGGTTGGCCAGGGTGAATGGGTGTATAGGGCTTGGTCAGGGTGAATGGGTGTATAGGGGTTGGTCAGGGTGAATGGGTGTATAGGGGTTGGTCAGGGTGAATGGGTGTATAGGGGTTGGTCAGGGTGAATGGGTGTATAGGGGTTGGTCAGGGTGAATGGGTCTATAGGGGTTGGTCAGGGTGAATGGGTCTATAGGGGTTGGTCAGGGTGAATGTGTCTATAGGGGTTGGTCTGGGTGAATGGGTGTATAGGGGTTGGTCAGGGTGAATGGGTGTATAGCGGTTGGTCAGGGTGAATGTGTGTATAGGGGTTGGTCAGGGTGAATGTGTCTATAGGGGTTGGTCAGGGTGATTGGGTGTATAGGGGTTGGTCAGGGTGAATGTGTGTATAGCGGTTGGTCAGGGTGAATGTGTGTATAGGGGTTGGTCACGGTGAATGTGTGTATAGCGGTTGGTCAGGGTGAATGTGTGTATAGGGGTTGGTCAGGGTGAATGTGTGTATAGGGGTTGGTCAGGGTGAATGTGTCTATAGGGGTTGGTCAGGGTGAATGGGTGTATAGGGGTTGGTCAGGGTGAATGGGTGTATAGCGGTTGGTCAGGGTGAATGTGTGTATAGGGGTTGGTCAGGGTGAATGGGTGTATAGCGGTTGGTCAGGGTGAATGTGTATATAGGGGTTGGTCAGGGTGAATGGGTGTATAGGGGTTGGTCAGGGTGAATGGGTGTATAGCGGTTGGTCAGGGTGAATGTGTGTATAGGGGTTGGTCAGGGTGAATGTGTCTATAGGGGTTGGTCAGGGTGAATGGGTGTATAGGGGTTGGTCAGGGTGAATGGGTGTATAGGGGTTGGTCAGGGTGAATGCGTGTATAGGGGTCGGCCAGGGTGAATGGGTGTTTAGGGGTTGGTCAGGGTGAATGGGTGTATAGGGCTTGGTCAGGGTGAATGGGTGTATAGGGGTTGTCAGGGTGACTGGGTGTATAGGGGTTGGTCAGGGTGAATGTGTGTATAGGGGTTGGTCAGGGTGAATGGGTGTATAGGGGTTTGCCAGGGTGAATGGGTGTATAGGGGTTGGCCAGGCTGAATGGGTGTATAGGGGTTGTCAGGGTGAATGGGTCTATAGGGGGTGGTCAGGGTGAATGTGTGTATAGGGGTTGGTCAGGGTGAATGTGTGTATAGGGGTTGGTCAGGGTGAATGTGTCTATAGGGGTTGGCCAGGGTGAATGGGTGTATAGGGGTTGGTCAGGGTGAATGGGTGTATAGGGCTTGGTCAGGGTGAATGGGTGTATAGGGGTTGTCAGGGTGAATGGGTCTATAGGGGGTGGTCAGGGTGAATGTGTGTATAGGGGTTGGTCAGGGTGAATGGGTCTATAGGGGTTGGTCAGGGTGAATGGGTCTTTAGGGGTTGGTCAGGGTGAATGGGTGTATAGGGGTTGGCCAGGGTGAATGTGTCTATAGGGGTCGGCCAGGGTGAATGGGTGTTTAGGGGTTGGTCAGGGTGAATGGGGCTATAGCGGTTGGTCAGGGTGAATGGGTGTATAGGGGTTGGTCAGGGTGAATGGGGCTATAGGGGTTGGTCAGGGTGAATGGGCCTATAGGGGTTGGTCAGGGTGAATGGGTCTGTAGGGGTTGGTCAGGGTGAATGGGTGTATAGGGGTTGGTCAGGGTGAATGGGTGTATAGGGGTTGGTCAGGGTGAATGGGGCTATAGGGGTTGGTCAGGGTGAATGGGTGTATAGGGGTCGGCCAGGGTGAATGGGTCTATAGGGGTTGGTCAGGGTGAAAGGGTGTATAGGGGTTGGTCAGGGTGTATGGGTCTATGGGGGTTGGCCAGGGTGAATGGGTCAATGTTGGAATGTATGAAATGCAACATTTGATATGTAGAAGTGTGCAAAGTATACTTTTTGGTATGTAGGAGAGTACTAAGTGTACCATTTGGTACGTATGATTGTACAGAGTGTACCATTTGGCACGCAGGAGTTTACGGAGACTGACTGCTTACTGTCCCCACTTTCAATGTCAAAGTCAATGGTCAGGATGTTTTCACCATAATTTTGACACAAAACAACAAATTTGCATGACTTTTAGAAAATAATGATAAGCAGGTCATTTCTGGATGTCTAATACATAATGTACAATATACTACAGTGAGTGATCAGTTTCTACAGTAACAATGCTCCTCCCACAGGACGGCTCTACACATCCTACCTCCAATGGGGAACTACAAACCCTGAGGTGGTCCTGTCAACCTGCTGCTAAGTGAGTTACAAACCCTGAGGTGGTCAGCCCGGGACCTGCTGCTGAGTGAGTTACAAACCCTGAGGTGGTCAGCCCGGGACCTGCTGCTGAGTGAGTTACAAACCCTGAGGTGGTCAGCCCGGGACCTGCTGCTGAGTGAGTTACAAACCCTGAGGTGGTCAGCCCAGGACCTGCTGCTGAGTGAGTTACAAACCCTGAGGTGGTCAGCCCAGGACCTGCTGAGTGAGTTACAAACCCTGAGGTGGTCAGCCCAGGACTTGCTGAGTGAGTTACAAACCCTGAGGTGGTCAGCCCAGGACCTGCTGCTAAGTGAGTTACAAACCCTGAGGTGGTCAGCCCGGGACCTGCCGCTGAGTGAGTTACAAACCCTGAGGTGGTCAGCCCAGGACCTGCTGCTGAGTGAGTTACAAACCCTGAGGTGGTCAGCCCAGGACCTGCTGAGTGAGTTACAAACCCTGAGGTGGTCAGCCCAGGACCTGCTGCTAAGTGAGCTACAAACCCTGAGGTGGTCAGCCCGGGACCTGCCGCTGAGTGAGTTACAAACCCTGAGGTGGTCAGCCCAGGACCTGCTGCTAAGTGAGTTACAAACCCTGAGGTGGTCAGCCCGGGACCTGCTGAGTGAGTTACAAACCCTGAGGTGGTCAGCCCGGGACCTGCTACTGAGTGAGTTTACAATGTCATGGCAAATTGAGGTAAACTCGGGATAAGAACTTGCTCTGGGTGGAAGTATAAGTATGTGTTTCAAGACAGATGGACGCTGAATCTGAAACACAATATTGTCCATCAACTACTGAGGGGGAAATAAACAAGGGCCAACATGGCAACCCTTAGGTTTGTTTAACCCCTTGACACTGAGCAAATAACATCATATGGATTTACCAAAGTGACAAATATTGTTAGGATACTGGGCGCTGACCATTGCATGTTTTTTTAAGTTGGTCGTTAACTTTCCCATTGATCTTACACACATGTGAGCCATCTTTCTAAACACAAATACAGCTCATCGCCCTCATACTGATCCCTCCCACATCTCCCCTATCCCCCTCTGATCTACGTCTCTCTGACCTGACCACCACCCCCTCACAATCTATGTTTTTCCATATTGTATTGATACATTCCATCATGTTGGTACTGTCCCAGTAAATTGACCAATCAGAGAGCCCATACATTCCGTAGTGATCTCGACCCCAGGCCACATAGTGTGTCGACTGGTAGCAATAGCTGTAATTAAACTGGCACAGGCCACTCAGCACAAGAACTGTACATAGAAGATTGATCTCTGTTTGACACTGTGAACATAGTACATGTACAGAATAGTAGTAAGAATTGCAGATACCCAGCGGCCCAGTAAACCCCAGTAAATTACTCCTCCTCACTGGGAACAACGCAAGTTTGTCATAGACAAGACTCCACTGGCTCCGGATGGAGGGCTGTGGGCAGGTGACTTGAGCATCGCCTGTCTTAGTCAGGTAATGCTTATGCCAAGTGGTTCTAGGATATATATACCCCCCAGGACACTTTCCTCCTAGGACACTTACCCCTGGACACTTACCCCCCTAGGACACTTACTCCACAACCTTGGCTTTTTATGTAGAGGGAATAATTTTGTGGTAAGAACTTAGTCTTTCTAATGGAAAGCAAACGAAATAAATATCCCTCTCTTCTAACAGACATCTAGGATTCATACCTAAAAGGCTAACTTGTCTCTACTCAACAGTTAGACATTGGGGAAGTGTCAAAACATCATTGGACCAAGGTTGGAGGATAAGTGTCTTAGGGGGTAAGTGTCCAGGGGGTAAGTGTCTGGGGGGTAATTGTCCAGGGGAGTAACCTTAATGTCTACTAAAGGTGTCCCCCATTATATGTTCAGGCCTTAGAAGTAACCTTAATGTATACTAAAGGTGTCCCCTATTATATGTTCAGGCCTTAGAAGTAACCTTAATGTCTATTAAAGGTGTCCCCTGTGGCCCGTTCCACAATAGAATTTCGTTGTTAGGATGAAACAACGAAAGCACAACGAACTTTTGCTTAACAACGAAATGTTTCGTTGTTACGAAAATATTCCACTCTTACTTAAATAGTAAATATCTCAGCTTCTGATGGATGGAATTGAATTCTGTAAATTGATATAAAAAGGCAAGGCATTAGAGAAAAAACAGTCCCCTGCTTTCTGTTCATGCCTTAGAAGTAACCTTAATGTCCATTAAAGGTGTCCCCCACTATCTGTTCAGGCCTTAGAAGTAACCTTAATGTGTACTAAAGGTGTCCCCCTCTATCTGTTCAGGCCTTAGAAGTAACCTTAATGTCTACTAAAGGTGTCCCCTGCTTTCTGTTCAGGCCTTAGAAGTAACGTTAATGTCTACTAAAGGTGCCCCCCCACTACCGGTTCAGGCCTTAGAAGTAACCTTAATGTCCACTAGAGGTGTCCCCCGCTATCTGTTCAGGCCTTAAAAGAAACCTTAATGTCCACTAGAGGTGTCCCCCACTATCTGTTCTGGCCTTAGAAGTAACCTTAATGTCCACTAAAGGTGCCCCCCACTATCTGTTCAGGCCTTAGAAGTAACCTTAATGTCTACTGAAGGTGTCCCCCCCACTACCGGTTCAGGCCTTAGAAGTAACCTTAATCTGTACTAAAGGTGTCCCCCACTACCGGTTCAGGCCTTAGAAGTAACCTTCATGTCTACTAAAGATGTCCCCCCACTATCTGTTCTGGCCTTAGAAGTAACCTTAATGTCTACTGAAGGTGTCCCCCCACTACCGGTTCAGGCCTTAGAAGTAACCTTAATCTGTACTAAAGGTGCCCCCCCACTACCGTTTCAGGCCTTAGAAGTAACCTTAATGTCTACTAAAGGTGCCCCCCCACTATCTGTTCAGGCCTTAGAAGTAACCTTAATGTGTGCTAAAGGTGTCCCCCGCTATCTGTTCAGGCCTTAGAAGTAACCTTAATGTCTACTAAAGGTGTCCCCTGCTTTCTGTTCAGGCCTTAGAAGTAACCTTAATGTCTACTAAAGGTGCCCCCCCACTACCGGTTCAGGCCTTAGAAGTAAGCTTAATGTCTACTAAAGGTGCCCCCCGACTATCTGTTCTGGCCCTAGAAGTAACCTCACTGTCTACGTCACTAAAGGTGCCATCTGTTCATGCCCTAAGGTCGGCCTGTTGAGGCGAGCAGTGTCTGTGTCACCTTGTCAATCTGCAGAGTCTAGACTGGTATTGTCCAACTTACAGCAATGTTAAAGCCAATAAATGCCCCTCTTAGTCTAGATTATTGGGCTTTGGTATCGATTGAAAACTTGTCTATCCCTTATTAGTCGGGTGTGTTCCATGGGACTGTGCACTTCAGTTAAGGAGTATTGGTTGGGATATGGAGGGAGCTTTAGTGGTGATGGGTGGCTTTAACACCTTGTCATATACCCACTGACACGATAATCTAGACAATCTCAGTGAAATTGCATTTACAATCAGTTTTCAAAACTCAACAAGTGTGTTTTTATTCTTAAAAGACTGTAAAGGTAAAACCTCCCTCTGTAGATATCATTTTTATAAATCCTACCTGTCCAAACTAAAACATGAGACTTTATTATTAATTATGTTAAACCTCATCCTGATTACAATTTAACTATATATAATGGGAAAGATTGGAGAGAAATGGGTTGCAGATTAATGCAAAAGGACAGCGATTTTGTTACGAACTGTGAACTGGGTTATAGATTACTGTATAAGGGGGTTTTTGTTACAAAGTGTGAACTGTGTTATAGATTACTGTAAAAGGGGGTCTTTGTTACAAAGTGTGAACAGGGTTATAGATTACTGTAAAAGGGGGGTCTTTGTTACAAAGTGTGAACTGTGTTATAGATTACTGTAAAAGGGGGGTCTATGTTACAAAGTGTGAACGGGGTTATATATTATTGTAAAAGGGGGGTCTTTGTTACAAAGTGTGAACGGGGTTATAGATTACTATAAAAGGGGGGTCTTTGTTACAAATTGTGAACGGGGTTATATATTACTGTAAAAGGGGGGGCTTTGTTACAAATTGTGAACGGGGTTATATATTACTGTAAAAGGGAGGTCCCTATTACAAAGTGTGAACGGGGTTATAGATTACTGTAAAAGGGAGGTCCCTATTACAAAGTGTGAACGGGGTTATAGATTACTGTAAAAGGGGGGTCTTTGTACATTGTGAACGGGGTTATAGATTACTGTAAAAGGGGGTTTTTGAAGTGGGAAAGGGATGGAAGATAACCATAAAAGGATGGTATCTTTATTACAAACTGTTGTAATGATCGAGGTGACTGTAAAGGATGGAATCTTGTTTACAGAGTGTAGAAGGATTCTAGATGTCTGTAAAAGAATGGAATCTTGGTTACAAAGTGTAGAAGGATTCGAGATAACTGTAAGATAATGGTATCTTGTTAACAAGGTGTAGAAGGATTCCAGATGACTGTAAGATAATGGTATCTTGTTTACAAGGTGTAGAAGGTTTCAAGACGACTGTAAGAGAATGGTGTCTTGTTTACCAGGTGTAGAAGGATTCGAGATGACTGTAAAATAATGGTATCATGTTTACAAGGTGTAGAAGGAGTCTAGATGACTGTAAGATAATGGTATCTTGTTAACAAGGTGTAGAAGGATTCCAGATGACTGTAAGATAATGGTATCTTGTTTACAAGGTGTAGAAGGTTTCAAGACGACTGTAAGAGAATGGTGTCTTGTTTACCAGGTGTAGAAGGATTCTAGATGACTGTAAGAGAATGGTGTCTTGTTTACCAGGTGTAGAAGGATTCTAGATGACTGTAAGATAATGGTATCTTGTTTACAAGGTGTAGAAGGTTTTGAGATGACTGTAAGATAATGGTATCTTGTTTACAAGGTGTAGAAGGAGTCTAGATGACTGTAAGATAATGGTATCTTGTTTACAAGGTGTAGAAGGAGTCTAGATGACTGTAAGATAATGGTATCTTGTTTACAAGGTGTAGAAGGAGTCTAGATGACTGTAGGATAATGGTATCTTGTTTACAAGGTGTAGAAGGTTTTGAGATGACTGTAAGATAATGGTGTCCTGTTTACAAGGTGTAGAAGGAGTCTAGATGACTGTAAGATAATGGTATCTTGTTTACAAGGTGTAGAAGGAGTCTAGATGACTGTAGGATAATGGTATCTTGTTTAGAAGGTGTAGAAGGAGTCTAGATGACTGTAAGATAATGGTGTCCTGTTTACAAGGTGTAGAAGGAGTCTAGATGACTGTAAGATAATGGTATCTTGTTTACAAGGTGTAGAAGGAGTCTAGATGACAGTGAGATAATGGTATCTTGTTTACAAGGTGTAGGTCTACCCACGGTCGGAGCGGTCGGCCCCACCTGCCCACCAAGGAGGAGACTGGAGTTGACAGGCAGGCAGGAGGTGGGACCACAACCTCATCAGACCTGAAGCCTCACACTTACACCCACCGCTAACTTGAGAGCCGCACTACTTCTTAATGCCGAATGATGGTCGTGGGGGATGACGTTAGTAAGAGGGAGCTGCCAATGGTATAGACAGAAACAGTAGGATTGTGACAGGTGCTGTTAATTGAGTGTGTCCTGCTGTGGAGTTATAAAAATAAACTATCAAGTATATGTCTTTATACAGGGAGCTAAAGCTAGAAGCTTCGGTAGAAGCGGTTGTTTTGACAAAGTAGGTTGTTTTACGTGAGACATACCTCACTGATGGTTTTCTGATTTAGACATTCCGAGTCATTCTCGATATCAAACCATGCCTGCGAGATGAAAATCATGGATGAATGGTTATTAGAATTTAGTAGATTTCCATTAAAACAACGTTGATTATGGTTTAATGTTGAAAAACGCATGGTTCTCCTCCTCAGACGACAACCGTAAAGTGAGGGGCGTGTCACTCTCCAACACAGCACTCTGCCTAGTTGAATATGGTTTAGATGTGGGTGTAACTATTTTTGTATGATGTAATAATTGTGTGATCATAATTTAAAGATTCTCAAATTATTCTCAAATTATGTACATAATATATATATATATATATATATATATGTGATATCTATCTATATTATATCTAAAAATATCAGTATCTTTATGTAAAATATTAACTAAAAATACATAAAAACACATTTAAGCCTACACGCCTACAATCAACAGGATGACATGTGTTTTTTTTCTGGTAAAGGACATGTGACATGGAATTTTAAGAGATGATGACAGGGGAGATCAGGATGTCTTAAATTTGACAGGGTGACAAGAAGGTTTCTCAAAAAATTCTTTAAATCGACTTTGTAACATGTGGACCCCTCATCTACAACCCCTTTTAAATTGGGACATAGAAATTTAAAACACACCACAATAGAGGCCTAATAAATACATCTCCATGGGGATTTCATTGCTGTCTGGAGGCCATCAGTCAAACAGGTTTCTCACATGCAAATTACACATTAACAAGGCCCTGGTCATTATTGTCCTGGGTCTCAATAATCTTCATGGGGTAGGGCCACCTACCTGAGGTAAGGCCAGGAGTCAAACGGGGGCCTGTCTGCCACCAGTCAAACAGGGGCTGACAGGGGCCTGTCTGTAGGCAACCAGTCAAACAGGGGCCTGTCTGTAGGCCACCAGTCAAACAGGGGCCTGTCTGTAGGCCACCAGTCAAACAGGGGCCTGTATGTAGGCCACCAGTCAAACAGGGGCCTGTATGTAGGCCACCAGTCAAACAGGGGCCTGTATGTAGGCCACCAGTCAAACAGGGGCCTGTCTGTAGGCCACCAGCCAAACAGGGGCCTGTCTGCCACCAGTCAAACAGGGGGCCTGTCTGTAGGCCACCAGTCAAACAGGGGGCCTGTCTGTAGGCCACCAGTCAAACAGGGGGCCTGTCTGTAGGCCACCAGTCAAACAGGGGTCCTGTCTGTAGGCCACCAGTCAAACAGGGGCCTGTCTGCCACCAGTCAAACAGGGGCCTGTCTGCCACCAGTCAAACAGGGGGCCTGTCTGCCACCAGTCCAACAGGGGGCCTGTCTGTAGGCCACCAGTCAAACAGGGGGCCTGTCTGCAGGCCACCAGTCAAACAGGGGGCCTGTCTGTAGGCCACCAGTCAAACAGGGGCCTGTCTGTAGGCCACCAGTCAAACAGGGGCATGTCTGTAGGCCACCAGTCAAACAGGGGCATGTCTGTAGGCCACCAGTCAAACAGGGGCCTGTCTGTAGGCCACCAGTCAAACAGGGGGCCTGTCTCTAGGCCACCAGTCAAACAGGGGGCCTGTCTGTAGGCCACCAGTCAAACAGGGGGCCTGTCTGTAGGCCACCAGTCAAACTGGCGGCCTGTCTGTAGGCCACCAGTCAAACAGGGGCCTGTCTGTAGACCACCAGTCAAACAGGGGGCCTCTCCATAGGCCACCAGTCAAACAGGGGCCTGTCTGTAGGCCACCAGTCAAACAGGGGCCAGTATGTAGGCCACCAGTCAAACAGGGGCCTGTCTGTAGGCCACCAGTCAAACAGGGGCCTGTCTGTAGGCCACCAGTCAAACAGGGGCCTGTCTGTAGGCCACCAGTCAAACAGGGGCCTGTCTGTAGGCCACCAGTTAAACAGGGGCATGTCTGTAGGCCACCAGTCAAACAGGGGGCCTGTCTGTAGGCCACCAGTCAAACAGGGGGCCTGTCTGTAGGCCACCAGTCAAACAGGGGCCTGTCTGTAGGCCACCAGTCAAACAGGGGGCCTGTCTGTAGGCCACCAGTCAACAGGGGCCTGTCTGTAGGCCACCAGTCAAACAGGGGGCCTGTCTGTAGGCCACCAGTCAACAGGGGCCTGTCTGTAGGCCACCAGTCAAACAGGGGGCCTGTCTGTAGGCCACCAGTCAAACTGGCGGCCTGTCTGTAGGCCACCAGTCAAACAGGGGCCTGTCTGTAGACCACCAGTCAAACAGGGGGCCTCTCCATAGGCCACCAGTCAAACAGGGGCCTGTCTGTAGGCCACCAGTCAAACAGGGGCCTGTCTGTAGGCCACCAGTCAAACAGGGGGCCTCTCCATAGGCCACCAGTCAAACAGGGGCCTGTCTGTAGGCCACCAGTCAAACAGGGGCATGTCTGTAGGCCACCAGTCAAACAGGGGCCAGTATGTAGGCCACCAGTCAAACAGGGGCCTGTCTGTAGGCCACCACTCAAACAGGGGCCTGTCTGTAGGCCACCAGTCAAACAGGGGCCTGTCTGTAGGCCACCAGTCAAACAGGGGGTCTGTCTGCCACCAGTCAAACAGGGGCCTGTCTGTAGGCCACCAGTCAAACATGGGCCTGTCTGTAGGCCACCAGTCAAACAGGGGGCCTCTCCATAGGCCACCAGTCAAACAGGGGCCTGTCTGTAGGCCACCAGTCAAACAGGGGCCTGTCTGTAGGCCACCAGCCAAACATGGGCCTGTCTGCCACCAGTCAAACAGGGGGTCTGTAGGCCACCAGTTAAACAGGGGGCCTGTCTGTAGGCCACCAGTCAACAGGGGCCTGTCTGTAGGCCACCAGTCAAACAGGGGGCCTGTCTGTAGGCCACCAGTCAAACAGGGGCCTGTCTGTAGGCCACCAGTCCAACAGGGGGCCTGTCTGCAGGCCACCAGTCAAACAGGGGGCCTCTCCATAGGCCACCAGTCAAACAGGGGCCTGTCTGTAGGCCACCAGTCAAAAGGGGACCTGTCTGTAGGCCACCAGCCAAACAGGGGGTCTGTCTGCCACCAGTCAAACAGGGGCCTGTCTGTAGGCCACCAGTCAAACAGGGGTTCTGTCTGCCACCAGTCTGTTATCAGGCCACCAGTCAGCTTTTTCTTCCCCTCTTTAAAGTTTATACAGTGATGTATGACTTTTAAGGTTCCTGTATATTCCTCCTGCTTCCCTCTTAATGCTATGTGAGTTTCAGAATTATTTCATGGCTTTCAAAAAATTATCCCTTACACCCACATTTAGCCTTATTAAATAACCCCTGTACTCTCATAATGACATTTTAATTTGATGGTGTAGGCCATGTACAAGCTTTACATCCTGGTTCTTCTGACAAGGCATTTCTTCATAATACCTGGTGTTTGATTTATTCCTTTTACTGATTAATTTTGATGGGGGTACATATACAGGGGGTGCACTTCTCCCACCATTTTTGGCTAAATATTAGTGACAGCTGTCTCTTAGCAAAAAGAATAGAATAAAGGGATTCTTTGATTTCTATATCTGTTATTTCTCTGGTCATTGTAAGAGCCTTATTGACTTCCTATGCTTTTATCACTCTTTCTATTATAGTGTTTTTTATGTGTTATTATTCATTGTATAGACGTTATTTGTTTTATATGGTAAATACAATAAGAATATATCATTGGCTTGTCAGAGGGACATCATGGTCATGAAAAGTGTGTGGGTTCAATGTTTCCAATGGACAATATTTAGAATTTGCAACTTGGGACGGTCTGTTCAATTTGAACTCTAAACTGTAAATTGAATATCCTTGTAACTTTAGGCACTGTTTAACGTCCAATGCTATTGTACAAAACCTATGACTTGTGCTTCTCTATCATCTAATGTAATGATTGTTTAGAATTCATATGAATAAAAGGAGAAATAATATTTAGCACAGCTGCTTTCACTAGTATTTCTAGAACTTAAATTTCTTAATTCTACTTCAGTGTCACTTTTATAGATCAACAGATCTTTGTATTATGGGTAGGGAGTCAAGCTCATAGTTTTTATTAAAGTCCCAGTATAATTATATTCTAATTATAAAGTATTGAGAAATGTTTTCTTGTCATTTTCACATGCTAGTTATTCTTTTCATAAAAAAAACAAGGGCATAGAAATGCAATCTGAGAACAGTCATTCTTTACAGAAATCGAGTTGTATCAGTTACAAATAACTATGAAGTAAAATACAGTATTGTCATATCTCTGCCTGATCCGGTTTTAGGCCTCTGATGTCAGAGAAACTAGGACAAATTAAAACGTATAGGTCGCCTGCTGGAATAACACTGCTATGAATGCAACATATTAGTGTATATTGACTGACCTTATGTACATAATGAAGCTAATGGCCCATTATTTGCACACTGGCTGTTACTTTGCTGCAGATAACATTGCCTGGGGACAGATTCATGAAGGGGAAATTCAAGGCCTGGTATGTAATTCAAGGCTTGGTATGTAATATCATTCAATGGTCAATGTCTACTAAGATTGTCAAATGAAAGCTGAATCAATTCTGCCAACCACGGATAGCCAAATTCATGAGTTCTATACGCAGATTAGCCTAAATCAGGATGCATGCTGGGTAAAATTACAAGGCTTAAGCATAGTAATTTTCATTAATTACATCATTTTTAATCAAACAATAGGAAAAAGTATTGCTCATTACTTTTCAATTTGTACAGATATGCTTTTGATATTTTCAAGGTTGTTTAAAAATTCTGTCATTATAGATGATTTGTTACTTTCCATACTTTTTGCTATGTCTTAGGCTAAATTAGCCTGCAGGTGCTTAAATACTGTAAATCAGCTATCATGTAAGCAAATTCCCCAAAAATGCCTATAATACTCATTAAAAATGCACTATTATGTATAAGGAAGCTAAATAAAACATGAAACTATCCTTGTCTTGGATCCCACGCCTTGATTTTTATCTCAGGGTGTGGTCCCTCTACTGGAACCAAGTGGAACCACACCCCTCAGCAAAACACAGCACCAGGATTCCAGTCTGGTTAGTATTTGCTTGGTACTGCTTCCTTAGGTGAGATAAAGCATGATTTCCCCCATCATGTGATCATGGGAATATAACTGACTCCTACCGGGAACCAGGAAAGTGGTCCCTATGCAACCCTGCCTGTGACGTCCCCATTCAATCTCAGAATCTCCCCACTTCACGGGTAGTTCAAAAGTTTTTACTTTTTAATACCTGTTGCTCTTGTAATAAAGACAGTTTACTCATCATCTTTCCGCCAAACCCATTCTCCTCTCGGTCATTACTAGCTACTACTAGTATCCACGCAGCCGAACTAGCCAGTCAGCTTATATTATTATCTATCAGTGTCATACATTTACTTGTTTCAAATTAAGTCAACCACTCATCGATTGTAAGTTCCTAAGCACCATTGAAATTGCATGCTTTCAGATCATTGCTCGTTTACTGAGTCTAAGATATATAATGACAATTATATGGAGATTACTTTAAAGTGAGACAAGCTGCGGTCTGAGGACTGACCCTTGTGGCATCGTGCTGGTTAATTAGTGGAGTATTGATTCTAGTACTTGTAATGTAATATGTTCAGGTGTTGACTAGCTGGGCCACTTCCGACCATTATTTGCACATACCCCCTTCTGATGTAACTTACTTAACACCTCCCTTTTACCTTCAGTATTACCTGGAATTGTCATCTACCCACTAGGTTCTAATGCATTGCGACCTTGCAGATCTTCGCTGGTCAAGAATCTCCTTTGGTGGTGGACAATAGGAGATAATCAGATTAGTACAACACATTATAGGGAGTCAGGAGCCTGTGGATGTAAATTCAGCCACAGTCAACATGACAGATGACTTGAGGAACAAGGAGAACACACCTATAACTAAGTTAACCATTTGGAACTCACTTAAGAAATTGGCACCTTTCTTGCTTATTTCGGCCTTCTATGTAAGGAGCAAGAAGAGGGGAGGGTTGTTAGAATGGGGCTTAAGGTTGTATTGCATATTGATACCAAGCACCTTTATTGCACTACTTTGTTTTGATTTTGTAATTATCAGAGATCATCTCTTTTGTACAGGGGCCCTTCTCACCTCTATAGCTTTTATGATAACACACATATATTCTATTTTGATATACATGTCATGGTTCTGGCTAAAGAAACAGACTAAAAGTAGTGTTTTGATACTTGAAAAGGCGTATTGTGCTTTAGGTGAAGAACCATTTCTGTTTTCTGAAGTTAACCGTATGGCAAGAATAATAAAGTTTACTCTTTTTACATGCATCATACTCTGCTTTAGCTATGCTGTGTACTATATAAAATCGACATGGGAGGACTTTTCAAAAGAACAAGCTTATGTTCTTATTTGGCTTATTGTCTTTGCAGCTTTGGATAGTATATCCTCCTTTTATCAGTATTATTCTTCGATACTGTTTCACACAAGTTTTGGTTTCCTTTGCTATTTAATGTACCAGGCCTTTAGTAAATTCAATGAGCAAATACCCATTGAATTGTTAAAAAGCAACAGCTTTAAAGCTGACAGGTTAGAGAAGCTGAGGTGCAAGTATGAACATTGCCTGGAGGCCATGACTTCTGTCTCAAAGTGTGTCAGTATCTACATTGGATTGACAATATCCTTTAACACCATAAACCTGTGTGCTTCCTTTACATGTCTTCTGGGGGTGAATCTTTTTCTGTCCAGTATTCCATCTTTATAACATTGAACCTGGCAGTAACAGCAACACTCCCAGTGATGGCCACTAGGAATGTGAGTTTTTGTTTTATCCTGATTTTTAATGCCAAAAAAGCTAGCATATTTTCTACAGTTGATTCATCTTTTACTTTTCAGAAAGGTAAATTTGAAACCAGAATAATGACCCAGAGGATCAGGGTACAAAGCATCAGTTCCTTTTCACTGTAACACTATAACACTGTTTGCCTTTTTTTACCCCTCTTTTGCCTATTTTTTCCTCTTTAATGATATATATAATGCATTTTTCCTCTTTAATGATATATATAATGCATAATGCATCAAGAATAACCTTTAAACCATTCCAAATACTTCTTAACCCCGTATTCGCCTCCAGTTGTCTAAAAGGCAAACAGTGTTACTGTGAAAAGGCAAATCATTTCATGCAAATCTCCCTGTGATCTCATTTGCATATCTTATCACTTCAGTAGCAAGAGACAACTAATGTTACGCAATTCCGTATGTTTCCCCTCATAAACCCAACCAAAGAGATGAAAATCCTCCTCCTGTTATGAAAGGTTATATAATCCCCCATGCCTGCACCAGTGGGAGGCAAAGGGAGATTTGCATGAAATGATTTGTATTTATACAGCCTGTTTTGCTTTTCACTGTTACATTGTTTTGCTCTTTTGGAAGAGGGGAGAAATAAGAAGTTAAGAAGTTAAGAAGTATTTGGGATGGTTTAAATGTTAATTATGAAAAGGATTATGTATTATATATAACACTTGAGAGGAGAAATGAGGGAAAGTAGTGACAAAAAAAAGGGAAACAGTGACCCTCGGGCAGTGTGGGGGTAGGGCCTTACTTAGTTCATATACAGGGACTGACCCTGGGACAGTGTGGGAGTAGAGCCTTACTTAGTTCTTATACAGGGGCTGTCCCTGGGGCAGTGTGGGAGTAGGGCCTTACTTAGTTCTGACAGGGCCTGACCCTGGGGCAGTGTGGGAGTAGGGCCTTACTTAGTTCTGACAGGGGCTGACCCTGGGGCAGTGTGGGAGTAGAGTCTTACTTAGTTCTGACAGGGGCTGACCCTGGGGCAGTGTGGGAGTAGAGTCTTACTTAGTGCTGAAAGGGGCTGACCCTAGGGCAGTGTGGGAGTAGGGCCTTACTTAGTTCTGAAAGGGGCTGACCCTGGGGCAGTGTGGGACTATGGCCTTACTTAGTTCTGACAGGGGCTGACCCTGGGGCAGTGTGGGAGTAGAGTCTTACTTAGTGCTGAAAGGGGCTGACCCTGGGGCAGTGTGGGAGTAGGGCCTTACTTAGTTCTGAAAGGGGCTGACCCTGGGGCAGTGTGGGACTATGGCCTTACTTAGTTCTGACAGGGGCTGACCCTGGGGCAGTGTGAGAGTAGGGCCTTGCTTAGTTCTGACAGGGGCTGACCCTGGGGCATTGTGGGAGTAGGGTCTTACTTAGTTCTTATACAGGGGCTGACCCTGGGGCAGTGTGGGAGTAGGGCCTTACTTAGGTCTGACAGGGGCTGACCCTGGGGCAGTGTGGGAGTAGGGCCTTACTTAGTTCTTATACAGGGGCTGACCCTGGAGCAGTGTTGGAGTAGGGTCTTACTTAGTTCTTATACAGGGGCTGACCCTGGGGCAGTGTGGGAGTAGGGCCTTTCTTAGTTCTGACAGGGGCTGACCCTGGGGCAGTGTGGGAGTAGGGCCTTTCTTAGTTCTGACAGGGGCTGACCCTGGGGCAGAGTGGGAGTAGGGCCTTACTTAGTTCTGACAGGGGCTGACCCTGGGGCAGTGTGGGAGTAGAGTCTTACTTAGTTCTGACAGGGGCTGACCCTGGGGCAGTGTGGGAGTAGAGTCTTACTTAGTCCTGAAAGGGGCTGACCCTGGGGCAGTGTGGGAGTAGGGCCTTACTTACTTCTGAAAGGGGCTGACCCTCGGTCAGTGGGGGACTAGGGCCTTACTTATTTCTGACAGGGGCTGACCCTGGGGCAGTGTGGGAGTAGGGCCTTACTTAGTTCTGACAGGGGCTGACCCTGGGGCAGTGTGGGAGTAGAGTCTTACTTAGTTCTGACAGGGGCTGACCCTGGGGCAGTGTGGGAGTAGAGTCTTACTTAGTTCTGACAAGGGCTGACCCTGGGGCAGTGTGGGAGTAGAGTCTTACTTAGTCCTGAAAGGGGCTGACCCTGGGGCAGTGTGGGGGTAGGGCCTTACTTAGTTCTGAAAGGGGCTGACCCTGGGGCAGTGTGGGACTAGGGCCTTACTTATTTCTGACAGGGGCTGACCCTGGGGCAGTGTGGGAGTAGGGCCTTACTTAGTTCTAACAGGGGCTGACCCTGGGGCAGTGTGGGAGTAGGGCCTTACTTAGTTCTGACAGGGGCTGACCCTGGGGCAGTGTGGGAGTAGAGTCTTACTTAGTTCTGACAGGGGCTGACC
Organism: Lepidonotus clava; assembly: GCA_936440205.1. Classification (NCBI taxonomy): domain Eukaryota; kingdom Metazoa; phylum Annelida; class Polychaeta; order Phyllodocida; family Polynoidae; genus Lepidonotus; species Lepidonotus clava. The sequence goes on along the minus strand of OW387136.1, from coordinate 180,389 downwards.
CTGGGGCAGTGTGGGAGTAGGGCCTTACTTAGTTCTGACAGGGGCTGACCCTGGGGCAGTGTGGGAGTAGGGCCTTACTTAGTTCTTATACAGGGGCTGACCCTGGGGCAGTGTGGGAGTAGGGCCTTACTTAGTTCTGACAGGGGCTGACCCTGGGGCCGTGTGGGAGTAGAGTCTTACTTAGTTCTGAGAGGGGCTGACCCTGGGGCAGTGTGGGTGTAGGGCCTTACTTAGTTCTTATACAGGGGCTGACCCTGGAGCAGTGTGGGAGTAGGGTCTTACTTAGTTCTTATACAGGGGCTGACCCTTGGGCAGTGTGGGAGTAGGGCCTTACTTAGTTCTGACAGGGACTGACCCTGGAGCAGTGTGGGAGTAGGGTCTTACTTAGTTCTTATACAAGGGCTGACCCTGGGGCAGTGTGGGAGTAGGGTCTTACTTAATTTTTATACAGGGGCTGACCCTAGGGCAGTGTAGGAGTAGGGTCTTACTTAGTTCTGACAGGGCCTGATCCTGGGGCAGTGTGGGAGTAGGGCCTTACTTAGTTCTGACAGGGGCTGACACTGGAGCAGTGTGGGAGTAGAGTCTTACTTAGTTCTTATATAGGGGCTGACCCTGGGGCAGTGTGGGAGTAGGGCCTTACTTAGTTCTGACAGGGGCTGACCCTGGAGCAGTGTGGGAGTAGGGTCTTACTTAGTTCTTATACAGGGGCTGACCCTGGGGCAGTGTGGGAGTAGGGTCTTACTTAGTTCTTATACAGGGGCTGACCCTGGGGCAGTGTGGGAGTAGGGTCTTACTTAATTTTTATACAGGGGCTGACCCTAGGGCAGTGTAGGAGTAGGGTCTTACTTAGTTCTGACAGGGCCTGATCCTGGGACAGTGTGGGAGTAGGGCATTACTTAGTAGTTCTGACAGGGGCTGACCCTGGGGCAGTGTGGGAGTAGGGTCTTACTTAGTTCTTATATAGGGGCTGACCCTGGGGCAGTGTGGGAGTAGGGCCTTACTTAGTTCTGACAGGGGCTGACCCTGGAGCAGTGTGGGAGTAGGGTCTTACTTAGTTCTTATACAGGGGCTGACCCTGGGGCAGTGTGGGAGTAGGGCCTTACTTAGTTCTGACAGGGTCTGACCCTCGGGCAGTGTGGGAGTAGGGCCTTACTTAGTTCTGAGAGGGGCTGACCCTGGGGCAGTGTGGGAGTAGGGCCTTACTTAGTTCTGACAGGGGCTGACCCTGGGGCAGTGTGGGAGTAGGGCCTTACTTAGTTCTTATACAGGGGCTGACCCTGGGGCAGTGTGGGAGTAGGGCCTTACTTAGTTCTGACAGGGGCTGACCCTGGGGCAGTGTGGGAGTAGGGTCTTACTTAGTTCATATACAGGGACTGACCCTGGGACAGTGTGGGAGTAGAGCCTTACTTAGTTCTTATACAGGGGCTGTCCCTGGGGCAGTGTGGGAGTAGGGTCTTACTTAGTTCTGACAGGGCCTGACCCTGGGGCAGTGTGGGAGTAGGGCCTTACTTAGTGCTGACAGGGGCTGACCCTGGGGCAGTGTGGGACTAGGGCCTTACTTAGTTCTGAAAGGGGCTGACCCTGGGGCAGTGTGGGAGTAGGGCCTTACTTAGTGCTGACAGGGGCTGACCCTGGGGCAGTGTGGGAGTAGGGCCTTACTTAGTTCTGACAGGGGCTGACCCTGGGGCAGTGTGGGAGTAGGGCCTTACTTAGTTCTGACAGGGGCTGACCCTGGGGCAGTGTGGGAGTAGGGCCTTACTTAGTTCTGACAGGGGCTGACCCTGGGGCAGTGTAGGAGTAGGGTGTTACTTAGTTCTTATACAGGGGCTGACCCTGGGGCAGTGTGGGAGTAGGGCCTTACTTAGTTCTGACAGGGGCTGACCCTGGGGCAGTGTGGGAGTAGGGCCTTACTTAGTTCTTATACAGGGGCTGACCCTGGGGCAGTGTGGGAGTAGGGCCTTACTCAGTTCTTATACAGGGGCTGACCCTGGAGCAGTGTGGGAGGAGGGTCTTATTTAGTTCTGACAGGGGCTGACCCTGGGGCAGCGTGGGAGTAGGGTCTTACTTAGTCTTGACACGAGTTACTAATCAAGCAGCATGGACCCAGGTCTCTTGCTGAGATTTGTTCTTAAATTCTTTGTTCAGAGAGAGAGGAATTTCAGAAATGCTGTATTTAGGGACTTGGCTATGTTTGAGGGATAGTAGCCTAAGTATCAAGATAATGACCAGTAATCACTAACTGGTAATTAGTGAATAGTCCAACTATTTTGGGTTTTAGGGCCTTCATATCAGAGTAATAAGATTGGATAACTTCCTTTTTGTAGCCAAATGGGATAAATGATAATGATTTGAATGATACTAAAATAAAGCTGGGTTTCAGGTTGCAAAGGCAGGTTTAACAAATATTGAAAAAATGCATAAAAATGTTTTCAACCAGATTCAGATAAATAGGTATTCATTGACATACAACAATTTCTTTTTGTAATTACATGTATACACTCAATATATCACCAAGCCTATTCTTGCAGAAATGCATTTGAATGTTTTCTTTTTCTTTTTACCTGGCATTTGCATTCTTTTTTACAAACCAGTCTCCATTAGAACCCACTTGTAGTTCTCACTAGTACTTCCTTAAGGTTTACAATATATCAACTTTCTGGGAAATCACTATGGTTTTGATAATTGACAAAGTGAACAAACACAATAAAACTCTTTGGTAACTTTAATCACACATTAAAATAATTCAATTTGATATTTCAGACATAAGAGCGGTGTGATTAAAGGTAGATAAAATTACAGAATAATTGATTTGGATACTAAGAACAATTGGTAAAAGATAAGACAATAGTAAAAGACATGAATTTTATCACAGTACAAAGGAGTCATTTTCTTCGGCCCATCCATTATTGGTATAGTTTGAATAGTTTTAAGGGCTGTGGTGGGCGGGTTCTGTCGAGGTGTACACAGCAGAGGCAGCGAGGGAGAAGGGCTGGTGACAGGCTGCTATGAGTTTATATAGGCTGCTGCTGGTTCCTGCAGGGGACTGCTGCAGTGGCACCACCTATGGTTGAGCTGGATGGAGAGACATCTGGTGTTTTTTTTTTTTTTTTAACAAATTTATTTACCCTGGGATGAGTAGGATGAAATCCTGTCTTCCCTCATCTCCAGCCAAACTTAATCTATTACAGTGCGGCAGATATTTCAGTGGCAATTATCCACTTATATTCAGAATAATTAATTATAGAAAAAAGTTAATGATTATTGATACAATGAGATGAGATGAGGTGATATGATATGGAATTCATACCTTCATATAACACATTCAATCTGTTCAAATAAAAAGACCAGCAGTTAATTTTGCTATTTCACACTGTTGATATTGTTCAGTTAGTAATTTCTTAACTCTTGCTTTAAAGATGGAATAGTCTTCTAAAATCCTAAGGTTTGGGGGTAAAGAGTTCCACAGAGTTTTAGCATAAAACACAGTCGATTTTTTAATGTATTCTACCTTGGTTATTGGTATATAAACCAGTGGGGCTACAGCCTGTCTTGTTGCATGTTGGGTTGGTTTCATTTGTATTTCCTCAGTTTGGATTAATCTAAAGATTGTATTAAGTAAGAAATACTGTTGTCTGTAACTTAAGGGTAGTAAGTTAGATCTGGTGTATAAATCAAAGTTGTGTATTTCAGACGGATTGTATATATTATAACATGTTCTCAAAGAGATATTGAGAAGAATATCAAGCTTATGGGTATCATATTGTGGACATGAAGCAAAGTAGCAATTTCCCATGTCTAAGTAGGGCAATAACATGGTTTTTACTATGGTAAGTGCAGTGTAGTTCGTAATAGAGCTTCTTATTCGTCTCAACATTAGTAACTTGTGTGAAGCTATTTTATAGGTTTCTTTAAATTGATAATTAAAATTAAGATTCCAGTCTAAATTGATACCCAGGTACTTGTATACTGTTACATTTTCTATTTTACCCTTACCAAGGTAGAATTCAGGAGCAACACAATCGTTACCAATTTTGAATATCATCGATTTTGTTTTAGATACATTAACCGTAAGTTTGTGATAACAACACCATATATTGAGGCGAATTAGATCTTGTTGTATCTCATTACATAGCGTTGGTATATGAGCACCTGCCTTGTATATTACCGCATCGTCAGCGTATAGTAGAACACCAGAGTTTTTAACAACTATTTGCAATTTATTAATCTATATATTAAAAAGTAGTGGACCTAAGATAGATCCTTGAGGGACGCCGTGTGATATATTAAGTAAGTGAGATTGTAGGTTATTAGCTATTGTTTTTTGTTTCCTATTTGTCAAATAGTTTCCTAGCCAATTTTGTACATTTTTTGATAGTTTAAAGTCTAATAATAATTTTTGTAAAATTTTGTGGTCTAAAGTATCAAAAGCTTTCTTTAAGTCTATGAAGATAGCTATTGTTGGTTGTTTGGTATTCTTATTTGTTATAACTTGATCTAAAAATTTGAATATAGTATCCTGCGTTCCATGATTTGTTCTAAAACCATTTTGTGTAGTGTTAAACATGTTATTAATTTCAATGTGTTTATAAAGCTTAGAATGAAATAATTTTTCTAACATTTTTCCAGGCAATGGTAACAATGTTATTGGTCTTAGATCTTCCACACGTCGTGGATTTGGGGTCTTTGGGATAGGAATCACTGTACCTATTTTCCATGTGTCTGGGAATTTTGATGTACTCAGCGATAAATTAAATACATACAAGAGGTGCTTGCTAAGACATTCAAAACCATCTTTTAGTAATCAAGATGAAATGTTCAACCCAGAGGATTTGTAAATGTCAATCTCACTTATGATCTTATTCAGACATTCCTGATCAAAAGCATCTATATGGAGACAGTCCAATTCATTAAATTGTTCTTCTGCATCTTCATTTTCATAAATCATATTAAGTTCTTCCTGAGAGGGAGGATCAAGTATAGAGGCTAAATCATGGCCTATTTGTGTAAAGTAGTATAAAGTTGATGAAATCTGCAGTATCCTCATTTGGAACATCATTATGGTCTTTATCCAAAAGGGCATAGTCCATTCGAGAGGGTTCATCAGGTATCACTAGCTTTACATGCTGCCAAAATTTTTTGGGATCATTTTTGAATTGATGTAGTTTGTCCCTTACATACTCGTCTTTAGCTCTCTTAAATTCAAATTTACAGATGTTTCGCAATCGTTTGCTTAGCACGATGTCATCTTTCAGATGGCTTCGTTTTGCTAGCTTAAGTGAAATATCACGGTCTAGTGCTAATTCTATTAATTCATTAGAGAGCCATGGAGGTTTCTGTTTTTTATACCTTGAGGTCTGTAAAGGACAAAGGACATTTGACACGTCTTCAATATGTTTATACAAAAATGACCCAGCCTTGTTAACATCATTTATCTGATACAGTTCATCCCAGTTAAACTCCAATAGTCTATCACAAAAAGACTTTTTGTTATAGTGTCTATAGCTCCGTCCAATAAATTCTGACTTTACACCTTTAATCTTTATTTTCTTACGGACTATGTAGATTGGTATATGGTCACTTAAATTTACTGATAGAGTCCCATTGTGTATTAACTTGTTATTATTTGTAAATATTAAATCAACTATTGTCCGGGAGTATAGGGGTCGAGTATATGATTCAACGAGTTGTTTGTAACCATATCTACGTTCCAAGTCTTTCAGTTTGGATCTTTCACTATTTCTTATATTATAGTCTATATTGAAGTCTCCCCCAATATAAATGTCTATTGTTTTGGGGTTAACTAATTTGAGCATTAAGTTCTCTAGAGCTGAGGTAAATTCCAATATATTTCCGTCAGGGGGTCTATATATATTAGCTATATAAATAGGACGTATGTTTTTTAGTTTTAATTGGATAACCAATAATTCTATGTTAGGGGTACACGATGTAAAATCATTATTTAAGACCTCGTATTGTATATTTTGTTTTATATATACACATAAACCTCCTCCTCTCTTTGGTAGGCCTGCATTGTTAAGTACTGATCGGTCCAACCTTGTGAGATTATAACCATGGATGTAAATGAAGTTATCGAGTACATGATCTTTTAACCATGTCTCAGAAAGACAAATGATTTCTGGTTGGGTGTCAACTATGAATGATTTGAATTGTTCAAACTTATTTAGCAAGCTTTGAATATTCCAAAAAATGACCTTTAACCCCTTCATATCCTTAAACTCAGTTGATATGGTCATAGTTACACTGTACACATTTCACATATCTTAATGAGACGTAGTGCATAGTAACATAGGTATTATGGTGAGTAGTGATGATGTAGATGAGCATGGATGAACATGGATGAATTGAATTAACGTGTTTCCAGACACGATATTCTATTAATATAGATCGAGTCATGGGGTGATAATAGTGTAGTCTGTTTATGTGAAGCTCTGTAGTGACCCCTGATTCAATCCATGAAAATGTACATAGCAGTTGAAAAAACAATTATTACAAAGTTAGAGCAAGCATGATGTAACGTATCCTGGAAAATAAAATAAAGATGGGATTACGCGGCACATTTCACTTATCTTTTGACAAGCTTCAGGCTTTGTAAACCTTATCATTTGTCTTAAACTACGGGAATGTTATTTGGCCTGGAAAAGGACTTATCTTTTGACAAGCACAGGCGCAATTATTAGTTATAAATCAGTATTTTTTGTTGCTACTTGCTGTGTCATGTTTATTCCTCGCTTATGAGTTCTTGGGGATTGAGTTCACGATTGCAGAGGCCCAGTCATCTCGTATCTCTTGAGAAATATGAATGCCGTCATGGTGGAGCTTGTGGTGTTGTTCTGTCAATTATACTCAAATTTACAATTTAGCCACAATTGACAAAGTGAACAAACACAATAAAACTCTTTGGTAACTTTAATCACACATTAAAATAATTCAATTTGATATTTCAGACATAAGAGCGGTGTGATTAAAGGTAGATAAAATTACAGAATAATTGATTTGGATACTAAGAACAATTGGTAAAAGATAAGACAATAGTAAAAGACATGAATTTTATCACAGTACAAAGGAGTCATTTTCTTCGGCCCATCCCAAACGTGGCGGGGTTGCCCGCCGAGGCCGATGAAGATGTCGGCGGGGGAAGGTATGACTTGACGGCCGCCGATGACCAGGTCCCCAGAGACATAATGTCTCGAACGGGGACCCCGGCTTCGCTGAGGAGATGAGCCCCAGTGCGACGGAGGCTGTGGGCCGTGATGGATGAGGGACAGCCCAAAGCGTTAAGGGCTACCCTCATGATCTGGGTCATCGCAGTGGAGGTGAGTGGGAGGCCCGATGAGGGGAGCACGAACAGCAGACCATCTGGGGACTGCCGACGGAGGCTCCATATCCCCCGGCAAGCTGCGACCGGGCAATGCCGGGAGCCGGGAGAAGCGGGGACCTCGATGACCGGGGATGGTTGACCTCGTCTGATGGTCTTGGTCGAAGGGACTGTGACGACGAGGCTCCACGGAGTGACAGTCACATCTCTGTGCCTGAGGAGATGCGGGCCCTCCCCCGCGGTCGTGCGGGGGAGGTAGTTTGACTGCCGGAGCAGGGTGGCCACCCCGAACAGCAGGGCGGCTCGGACAACCCTGGCGTCAGAGCCAAGGGTGTCCAGGAGGTCCGACATCCTGAAGAGGTTGTAGCAGGAGATCGGAGGAGCCTGGAGCGGGGCGTGGTTAGATGATCTGGCCACCCCTCAGACGAGAGTGGCAGCAACAGGGGAGTTGAAGGGCGTTGGGTCTCCGCCCGCACCTATCAAGTAGGTGCGGGCGCCCGAGATATAATTCTTAACTGAACGTACATCCTTGAAAGAATTGGCCAAACATTGGATGTAGAGAAGGGAGGACGTGACATCTGGTTTTAAGGGGTCTGATTTATAATGAAGCATAAAAGTTACGTACACTTGGGCCTGTCTTTTGAGATTAGCGGTGGTAGATGGGGCATATGCTGCCGCGTAGGTTCTCTTGACCTGGGACCATAGACGAGAGTGTGTGGGTTCTGGAAGGCAATCAGAGATCACATGTTAAGACATCACATAGTGGCACATGGTCAATTTCGGTTAGGGCCAAATCTTTAACATAGTTTAGCGCCAGGATGCGATGCTGTGGGGAGTGGGACATACAGCTCAGAGCATCCGCTAGCACAAGAGTGGAGCCGGGGGCATGGTCCGTGGTAATGCGGATTTGTTGTTTTGCGGCTACGAGCCATAGCTCTCGCGAACAGGCGGCCAGCACCGGGTCCCGAGTACGTCCCGTGTTTATTGCATGCATTGCAGCCGTGTTATCTGTCGTTATCTTCACCTCAATGTTGGTTACATGAGTGGGAATCAGCGTTTTTACTGCTATAACAATGTTTGCAGCTTCAAGCTGGGAGATGTGACAACTTTGGGTCACCTCATCAGGGAAGGTGACACTGTAATAGTGTGTTGTTGAGAACCCGCCTGCACCTTGGAGGCAGGCGTCACACTGAATGTTCACGACATCATGGGGCTCTTCCAGAAGGTAGACACCGTTAGCCTCCCTGGCGTAGCGGCCAAACCAGGCGACATCGGCCTTGACAGTGTCTCCTAGGGCCACTCTGCCTCGGTGTGGGGCTGCCCGGAGGGCCATGAGAATTCTAGCCATGAACTTGCGTGCACCAGGGATACACTGTGCAACGTGATTTAATTTCCCAGCCAGGGATTGTATGTCGTGTCGTGTTGCATGAGTTTTAGTCTCCCAGTCCTGGGCCAACAGCAAGATCTCCGTCATTTTCTCTTCTGGAATCGGGTATCCTTAGTGGCGACGAGTTTCTCTAAAAGAACATGCATATTCATTAGTTTACATTCAATAGAGTCAATTGCCTTAGCATTTTCCGCGACTGTGCGCTTCTTAGGCCTCGGGGGTTCTGGGCTCGTCGGGTGACTCGGCGGGGAGGCCGGTCGTGACCTCCGCGTTGCCCATCCACGGCCGCGGCCAGTCATTTTTTCTGAGCAGCGGAGTTCTAATGTAACACAGATGGCGGAATTCACTTCTCCCTCGCTAAATAAATAAAGTTCTACCTACTGCTTAGTGGTTACAAGCCTCGCACGTGGTCAGAGGTCAGAGATCAGAGGTTCTGTCGAGGTGTACACAGCAGAGGCAGCGAGGGAGAAGGGCTGGTGACAGGCTGCTATGAGTTTATATAGGCTGCTGCTGGTTCCTGCAGGGGACTGCTGCAGTGGCACCACCTATGGTTGAGCTGGATGGAGAGACATCTGGTGTTGTTCTGTCAATTATACTCAAATTTACAATTTAGCCACAATGGGCACACCATGAAGTACATATGTGTATGCTTTTTTATCGATTTTAGACCTTCTTTGATCAAAGGTTAACTTTTGATTAATGCAAGAACCCGCACTTTTGTTTCCATAATGATGTTCTTCTTCAATGCACATACTCAATAGAATGCTCCTAAGTACAATGTTTAGGAGAATGTTTCATATCAAACTTTATAACAGTTTGTTAAATACAACAATTAAATTCTTTCATATTTTCATTTATGATCATGAAGTTTTTTAATGCGTTTGTCACAGGCAATGCAAAACTTGATATCAGTGTGGTAACAATTTTGGGTCAGGGTTAGGGTTAGGGTTAACCCAAACCCTAGATTATTTTGTATTCTTTTGCTTATGTCCTTTTAATAGTCACTTTATTTGCAGAGCGAGTTACAAATAGTAATAATTAACTTTGGTTTTACATGTTTCATTTAGGTCCAGTTGTTTCTCAGTCGCCTCAGTGCTACGCCTAAAGGAATCACAGCCGCTGGATTTGTGATCATGGACCAATCCACCTTATTGAATGTAAGACTCTCTCTTTGAAAATACCATTTTCACCTTCACCTTTGACAGCTTCATATAGTACTATGCCAGGAGGTCATGTTAACTGTACCCATTCACAGTAGTAAGTGAATGGGATCACATTAATACAGAAACATGTGGGTAGTCAAGGCTTGTCTTCTGATCCAGGTGACCATCACTGAGTGGAGGTAATAAAGCCCAAGGTCCGTGCAATCCCTATGGATAGTATGGTAACCAGTGGAGGAATCCAAAAGATCTTCTATATTACTGAATTTCACAAACAATACTCAAAAAGGGTTGACCATATTGAAAAACAAGGTGGGAGGGGATGGGTTGGTAGGTACGGCCTGTCAATATACTGTCCGTACATGTAATGTAACCTTTGTCTTACGATTGCAAACATTAAGCGTACTTCCCTGGTACCTTGAAACCTAATATTCAATCAAATGTTGTTACCAAGTATATTCAATTTCACATACTTTGAAACCAAGATTGATTGATATCAATAGATTTCATCACCTCGTGGGTACACTTCTGCATTCGATTTGCCTAGTATTCACCTCACATATGTGTATATGTATTTATATACATATAGTGTTGTTTCAATGCCACTTGTTAAAGGTGTTGCATAGAACAAAGTGAGTAGGAGTTGCAAGGTAAGCCCATTAGACAGTGGGGTACATACACTGTACATAGTAAGATTAAATCAACATAATAAGTACATAACATTAGTGTATTTAGACATATGTATATAAAGTAGCGTAGATTGCTCAACATGGCACAATCATTAACTTGAAATTATTTGTTCACCTTTTTCCAGATTGTTGGAACCCTACTCACATATACAATCATCATCTTTCAATTCCAACCTCACCTGCATTGCGACGTTTACAATCTGAACTATAACATTTCTGATGTCATCAATGCTTCACTTTCAACAACAGCCATGTCTGATAATTAACTCCCCTATACTTCTTAATACCTTGTCATTTAGTTTCCTCATAAAAAGTAATATTCCTCATTGGTTAAAAAATAATTTTGAGACTTCATTATTTAACAGTGCATTAGATGGTATTAAATCTTGTTTCATCATTCTTGTGTATACTCATCATGACTCCTCAATCCTGGTCATGATGCAAAATTATATCTAGGTATCGATGACACCCAATAATAGCATAGTATGTCAAAAACTGAAAGAGGAGAAAGTCTGATATCATAATGGGTGAATCCAATGTGGATTCTATTATTAACTAAATATCATTATCATTAAGAACAATGTAATTACCTTAAGTTATGGCTGGCTAATGAGAAGAATACTCGGGAAACCCAATCTCATCCCAGCAAACACACAACGTTCAGACAACGTTTTGCAACATTACCTTTTCACAACATTCAATGAAAAACGTGGTAGCAACGTTGCTACAACGTAATTCACAATGTTTTCATGAAACATACTTGCAACATTGCAAAATGAAGTTGTGACAACGTAATTTTCACAACATTGTGACAACATTACTTTCACAACGTTGTAACAACGTTGCATAGCAACATAATAGCAACCTACAGGTGGGACCACCATCTGAAAAGCACAGGATTTGATAAAACGTTTTTTACTTGTTGCAATTTAGGACAAGAATTTGATATTTTTTTTAAAACAAAATTCATAAACAAGGTACCCTAATTGATAGAACATTGTTTATATTCATAAGATTTTGCCATGATGAAATATTATGGTATGAGGAGGGGTATTGAAATAAAAGGTTAAGTAAAACACCTTTTTTGTAGTTCGCCAACATGGTAAGGTTTCTTTAGCTTTAGGAGTTGAGTTTGTAAATGCAACAGGTCATTAACCTGAAATGATCTCACATACACAATCATTATGTTGGATTCGAGATGCAAAATGCAATTTGAAATCAAAATATGGAATCATTGATAAAGACTTTTTATATTTTTTATAATTCTTTTATGTTATTCACAATTGATTTCTTTTGATTATCATAAAGGTTTGGGGGCATCACAACACGATGATGGCATCATTAGGGAATAGAAATATGTCAGACCAAATGTATTACACATAACATATAGTATTTATGAATATTGAATATATTATTTATATTGTTAAAAATAAAGTTGTAAAAAGGTTGTTAGAAGGTGACACTACAACGTTGGGTACAACGTTGCTGCAACCTTTCTGGGAGTCCACAAATTTACGTTGTAACAACGTAAATTTGCAACGTTGTTACAACCAAAGTGCAACATTGTAGAAACGTTGTAGCAACATAAAATTGTTAGCTGGGATGCCCGGGTATAAAATACATATAAGCAACCTTGAAGGGGGTACGAGGGGGGTTAGCACCCCAAGGATGGACCCCGATATCAGCCTAAGGGAAGGGCCCACAGGCTAGTATCAGGGTCCTGCTGAGGGGTGCTGACTCACCGAGGATCCTCTTCGAAGTTGGTCATGGATTTATTATACCTTTTCTGTTAGATCTAAGCTCCCAAGGAAGGATGCACAGCAATTTGTGGTGGTGGGGCTGTGATGCTGCACATGATTTTATGTTTTTTTCATATAATTTAGATAATTTATATCCATCAAATCCACCTACAGTAAGCAAGTGAATTGTAGCTAGGAACGTTGTACAGATAATGCATATGTTAGATTTTTATTTCTTAATGATTTATTATTTTTTTTTTAAATTATTGAAAAATAAAAACCTTTTGTAACACCCTGGAGGGCAATACAAGGCTGGTTATCACTCAGGTCTGATACGGCTTGCATTAAACTCTTAAAATACTAAACATGTATCACCCTAAGGTATAATAAATTTCTTTCCAAAGAATAAGAAGATATCAGGGCTGATTCATCTCTCTACAGTTAAGGCCACTGGAAGTGGTATCCCTCTACATAGTGGAATATCAGCTTTAGGTAAAGCATTCTTTAGTGTGAAAGTATCAAACATGTATTTCCTGCAGCCTCCTTTAGTCTGGACATTATACTGGGGAGGAGAGCAGCCTGGAATGTGGATTTGGTGTAATATGTCCTAATAATTTTGGTATAAAATTGCTGCATTTAGCAAAGTCTATTGTTTCTTTCTGCTCCTAAATAAAGTCACAATTCACCATCAACTGGAGGAAAGTGTCAATATAATGTATCTGTCACACTTCTTCATGAGACATCTGGATGGGCAATCAGCTGATAACGTTGGCAAAGGAATGCTGAAATATAGAGAGAAATATGGTGGCGGTTACTTTCACAAATGGGAACTCTTACATTTTGGGGAGAAGTATTACAGGGGGAAACGTTAATCAATTCTATATAGAAATTCAGTACAAATGTCTAGATCTGTGGCTTAGCTATACCATGAAAATTTGTCCAGTTTATCGTAATCAGGGCTTCCACGACAGCCTCCTCGCAATCCATGTCCTTCCAGATGGTGTTGGGAAGTAATCCACATCAAAATCCCAGCAGTTATCCAGGGTTAATCCAGGTAAAATCGTCGGAGAGGTGATGTTGCTCATCTGTCCTGCTCGCCATGCGTCCCTTTAAATTTCATCAATAACCGAAACCAGAGGTCATGCGAGGCTTCTCAGCCAATCCACGCGCTGCACTCCGGACACGTGACCGACTTGACGACGATTGTCTATGGGGTGCAATCGGGAAAAGGCGTTCTGATTGGTCCCTGGAGGCACAGATTCAAAATCTGAGGCTGTGATTGGCCAGTTCAGTTCGCACCCTTTCGGTGGGTACCCAGAACATGGGGCTGGGATGGGATCCCGACCAAAAGGCGAGCCACGAAGTTAAGGAAAAATGGTGTGAAGTGAGGGTCTTTTGTTTCAGATCACTGAGGCGTTGTGCGACTTTGGGGCTAAATTAGAGGGGCTTAGAGAAGGCTTTGGGGGCTAAAACATTTTTGGGGGAAAACTTCTGATATATTATAGGAGATTTGAATAAAAGAAAAAATACGTTTTCAATAAAAAATCAAAAATCCAACTTCGGAGGCCCATATCTCAATTTCACTTTCTGTGACATCCGACTCATTTTGCTAAAATGGGTCACAAATGTCAAGGATAGACACCAGTGGTTGAGGTGTGAATGGCGCATCTGAGATTTGTTAAAATTGATATTACTTACTAGACATCATTTGATAGCCAATAAACAACCACATTTATTGATATAACTTTTATAAGAATAGACAGAACAATGGCTGTAGAATATGAAAGAAATCTTGAAAATCATAATTTTCAAATTTATTCTTGAACATTGATATCTCACTTAATATTTAACCTAGAGCTTTGAAAGTTTTAGTACATCTTCCTGACATATTGCACTGAAGCACAGTGCAAAGATTATATCTTTAATATATAAAATATCATATACATTGTAACCTCTCAGTTTGGCAGGGGGACATTGTGATTTGGTGAGCCAGTGTCGTAGCAAAGTCTTGTGGTTAGTCAAAGTAACCAGCGTAGATGTTGGCACTCCCACACGGAAATAGTGGTAACTGAGTTTAGCTCGTTTCTAGACAGGTAAGCACAGGCATACATGGGACATAGGTGCAATAGAAGACTGTTAGGGAACGTTATGCAAACGCTGTGCGGAAGATGAAGAATCTCAAGTAAGAGGACATTATGGAGCCAACAGCTTTTACTATTTACTATGGTTTTGATGTAGAACTAATAATAAGATTATCTTCTAGTTATTGTAAGAATGAAGTGTACATGTGATTAGTGAGAATCAGATAAGAGTTAGGGTACCTCAGTGTAGCGCCTGACTACAGCTGACACTATATAAAGGTATGAGACTTATGATGAGTGAGCAGACCATCATAGACTTCAAGATGGACACACAGGAGCAATATTTTAACATACAAGTCGGAATCACATGGGTAGTGATAGTAAGAGAAAGTGAAGATATACACAGTACTAATCGAGGGGGCACGAAGCAATAATTATTTCCCCGAGTCGAAGTGAATTCATCGGTCGAGGGCCTTAGGCCTGAGACCCAAAAATCCACGGAGACAAAGGGAAATAATTGTTGCTGAGTGCCTCCGAGGTTAGTTCTAGTTTTATTCTATACCAATAACCTAGAGAATTAACCCATTAACCCACAAAAAATATGACAAATTCTCTTTATTTACCAGCGATGATGGTCCATGCTGGGCGCCACCATGTTAATGTTAACCTAGCTAGCCTCCTGCACCGGAGAGTTCCATTCGCCCAGATGGCAGTGAAAGCAAGGTGTGTGTGAGGGTAATTATATTGTTTTCCTGTTGCTTTTTGGGTAAAATACGATAATTTCAGCATGGTTTAAAGGTTGTTTACGTAGGGAGTTATGTAGTTTCAATGCCGCCCAGCATCGTTATTTCCTTGTAGGGAAATAATTCAGATTATCTCCATGCGGGGAAATAAAGCTGTCTGTTACCCCACCTTTCCTCGCGGCAAAGAACAATGCTTAAGGAAAAGGCGATACGAAGTTGGTATAGAATAAAAAGTGGAGCAGACTCCCCTCCTTCTTACATCAAACGGTTATGAGATCCCCTCCTTAAACTTTACACAGAGGGGAGTGAAGCAGACACCCCTCCATCATACATCAAACAGGGTAGGAGATCCCTTAAACCTTACTCAGAGGGGAGTGAAGAAGGTGCCCCTCCTTCTTACAACAAACAGGGTAGGAGATCCCTTAAACCTTACTCAGAGAGGAGTGAAGCAGGTGCCCCTCCTTATTACAACAAACAGGGTAGGAGATCCCCTCCTTAAACCTTACACAGAGGGGGGTGAAGCAAACTCCCCTCCTTCTTACATCAAACAGGATAGGAGATCCCCTCCTTAAACCTTACACAGAGGGCAGTGAAACAGACACCCCTCCTTCTTACAACAAACAGGGTAGGAGATCCCCTCCTTAAACCTTACACGGAGGGGGGTGAAGCAGGGACCCCTCCTTCCTGCACCAAACAGGGTAGGTGATCCCTTAAACCTTACACAGAGGGCAGTGAAGCAGACACCCCTCCTTCTTACATCAAACAGGGTAGGAGATCCCTTAAACCTTACAGAGAGGGGAGTGAAGCAGACACCCCTCCTTCTTACACAGAACAGGGTAGGAGATCCCTTAAACCTTACAGAGAGGGGAGTGAAGCAGACACCCCTCCTTCTTACATCAAACAGGGTAGGAGATTCCTTAAACCTTACTGAGAGGGGAGTGAAGCAGACTCCCCTCCTTCTTACATCAAACAGGGTAGGAGATCCCCTCCTTAAACCTTACACAGAGGGGAGTGAAGCAGACACCCCTCCTTCCTACACAGAACAGGGTAGGAGATTCCTTAAACCTTACACAGAGGGGAGTGAAACAGACACCCCTCCTTCTTACATCAGACAGGGTAGGAGATCCCTTAAACCTTACACAGAGGGGAGTGAAGCAGACTCCCCTCCTTCTTACATCAAACAGGGTAGGAGATGCCTTAAACCTTACACAGAGGGGGGTGAAGCAGGTGCCCCTCCTTCTTACATCAAACAGGGTAGGAGATCCCTTAAACCTTACAGAGAGGGGAGTGAAGCAGACACCCCTCCTTCTTACATCAAACATGGTAGGAGATGCCTTAAACCTTATACAGAGGGGGGTGAAGCAGGTGCCCCTCCTTCTTACATCAAAGAGGGTAGGAGATCCCTTAAACCTTACACAGAGGGGGGTGAAGCAGGTGCCCCTCCTTCTTACAACAAACAGGGTAGGAGATCCCCTCCTTAAACCTTACACAGAGGGGAGTGAAGCAGGCATCCCTCCTTCTTACATCAAACAGGATAGGAGATCCCTTAAACCTTACACAGAGGGGGGTGAAGCAGACACCCCTCCTTCTTACATCAAACAGGGTAGGAGATCCCTTAAACCTTACACAGGGGGGAGTGAAGCAGGTGCCCCTCCTTCTTACATCAAACAGAGTAGGAGATCCCTCCTTAAACCTTACACAGAGGGGGGTGAAGCAGATACCCCTCCATCTTAAATCAAACAGGGTAGGAGATCCCTTAAACCTTACTCAGAGGGGAGTGAAGAAGGTGCCCCTCCTTCTTACAAGAAACAGGGTAGGAGATCCCTTAAACCTTACTCAGAGGGGAGTGAAGCAGGTGCCCCTCCTTCTTACAACAAACAGGGTAGGAGATCCCCTCCTTAAACCTTACATAGAGGGGGGTGAAGCAGACTCCCCTCCTTCTTACATCAAACAGGATAGCAGATCCCCTCCTTAAACCTTACACAGAGGGCAGTGACACAGACACCCCTCCTTCTTACAACAAACAGGGTAGGAGATCCCCTCCTTAAACCTTACACGGAGGGGGGTGAAGCAGGGACCCCTCCTTCCTGCACCAAACAGGGTAGGTGATCCCTTAAACCTTACACAGAGGGGAGTGAAGCAGACACCCCTCCTTCTTACATCAAACAGGGTAGGAAATCCCCTCCTTAAACCTTACACAGAGGGGGGTGAAGCAGACTCCCCTCCTTCTTACATCAAACAGGGTAGGGGATCCCTTAAACCTTACACAGAGGGGAGTGAAGCAGGTGCCCCTCCTTCTTACATCAAACAGAGTAGGAGATCCCCTCCTTAAACCTTACTCAGAGGGGAGTGAAGCAGACACCCCTCCTTCTTACAACAAACAGGGTAGGAGATCCCTTAAACCTTACACAGAGGGGAGTGAAGCAGACTCCCCTCCTTCCTGCACCAAACAGGGTAGGAGATCCCCTCCTTAAACCTTACACAGAGGGGAGTGAAGCAGACACCCCTCCTTCCTGCACCAAACAGGGTAGGAGATCCCCTCCTTAAACCTTACACAGAGGGGAGTGAAGCAGACACCCCTCCTTCTTACATCAAACAGGGTAGGAGATCCCTTAAACCTTACACAGAGGGGAGTGAAGCAGACACCCCTCCTTCTTACATCAAACAGGGTAGGAGATCCCTTAAACCTTACACAGAGGGGAGTGAAGCAGACATTCCTCCTTCTTACATCAAACAGGGTAGAATATCCCTTATTAAAACCTTACACAGAGGGATCAGGGGTGATGAATTCCCCCCAAAAAACTGTTATTTGCATATACTTACTACTTATGGGGTTTAGACTCACAATTAAAGACCCTGATAGATCGTCCACTACTCCTACAGAGGTCATCTGCACACCTTCACTGATTATTTTGATTTGAATGACAAATGCAGGCAGCAGATAATATCTTGTCAAACAATATTCCAACACTTGCCTTTACAAATGTTAAATATCTTCCCTAATATTGAAATGCCATTTTCCAACAAGTATTCATTAGAACCTTCCCTATTATAGGACACATTGCTGCTGATAACCCAGTCAGCCGGGTCCTCACAGATGACAGGGATCCCCTGATATTAAACACAGTGTGTCTTAGATTATATTTCAGCCACTTTTTTTTCTCTATCCATTGAAAGTTAATATCATTGGCCGGCATTGACAGGTATTTGATATTTTGTAAATTATTAGCAGAAAAACAATCCTAATTCATTCCAAAGATCATACTATATGATTTCAAATGAATTGTTCATTAAGGTAATTGTGAAGTTTCTTTGACAGATAACTCTGTTGAGAGAATAAAATTGAGAGCAATTGTGCATGTTTACAATTAACTTGAAAGATATATCAAATGACACAGGGATGGATGGGTGGAGGGGCATATTTTTCGGATTAAGATGTTTGTGATGTAAAATTAAAGCCCCATAAAGGGGTGCCGCGATCAGTGCAGGGGAGGGTGCGGTTTGGTCCTGCCATGGTGAAGAAACGTATCAGTAGCAATTTATTATTTTCTGAAAATAGTCTTTACACATTCATTCTTCATTATAGGCTCTGTTCATGTGCATTGAGGTTTTCATCTAATTATTGAATACAAGGATAAAAAGATATGGTACAAAAACACAATTTATGTTCATTTAATCTCATATTGAATACATTATGTTTTGTGGAAAGATCTAAACCATGTGACAACCTGATTCATTGGGATTAATTCCGCTCCACATTATTCAATAACAAAGGGTTAAGGAGGCGAGGTGCCCCTTAATATCATTGTTCATTAATGAATTTCAATCTTGATGACTGTGTTTGCCTCAATTCATCATCCTTGATATGGACCAATCTCCAGTACTGCTAAGGGTTCAGAGTAAATCACCAGTACTAACCAGGGTTACGGTTATAGACCTAACCCAACAGATCAGGGTGAGGGTCATGGTTATAGCCCTAACCCCCACAGACCAGGGTTAGGGTTGTGGTTATAGACCTAACCCCAACTGACCAGGG
This sequence comes from Lepidonotus clava, assembly GCA_936440205.1. Lineage (NCBI taxonomy): Eukaryota > Metazoa > Annelida > Polychaeta > Phyllodocida > Polynoidae > Lepidonotus > Lepidonotus clava. Next base: position 161,218 of record OW387136.1, on the reverse strand, counting down.
TAATGGTTGTGGTTATAGGCCTAACCCCCACAGATCAGGGTTATGGATATGGTTATACACCTAACCCCCACAGATCAGGGTTATGGATATGGTTATAGACCTAACCCCCACAGACCAGGGTTATGGATATGGTTATAGACCTAACCCCCACAGACCAGCGTTAGGGTTACAGTTATAGACCTAACCCCCACAGACCAGGGTGAGGGTCATGGTTATAGCCCTAACCCTTACAGATCAGGGTTATGGTTATAGACCTAACCCTAACCCCCACAGACCAGGTTTCACTTCAAGTGGAAGTCAAGAAGCTGGTTTTCTGCATCCTGGTCATGCTTGTCATTAGGCCGCTGCGACCAAGCTGCATGCCCTAAACTTCCGGTTACAATTTCCTTGTCACTTCTGATTAGTCAACAATCCATCAGTGGACACGTGACCTGTCACCTGGATGTGCACACACTGCCTCAGCCACCATCAGGACATCAAAAAGGGTGTATTGGGAGAGGGGCAATTGTATCATGAAATGGATAAAGTGAAAGTAAACTGCCTTGAAGAAGAAGGTTATGTTATATATAGCCTCCACACTTAGAGACACTATGTGATGTGTAGGTGAGGAGGTTATATAGCATAACATCCTTCTCCGAGGTTTACGAGTTTATACTACCCCCAATACGAAGATATATATAACTATTACATAATCATCATACATATATATTTCACATATCTACGAGGATGTTGCCATATATAAAGCAGACACATTGACCCACAAGTAGGATATCACATTAGTCTATTGGTTAAGACTCTCAATCCCAAGTTTGTGATTTAGTATCTCAGAACATGCATGAGGATTTCATTTCTCATTGTGGAAATACAATTTTCATATTTCCTTTTACAACAAATCATTGCAAAAAAGGTAGTTAGAAAAACATGTTGTGCATATAATTAGAAGTGTACAAATGAAATAAAGAAACAGTCACCAGATTGTAGAAGATAATCATAAATGGTATTCAAAATTATATAAATTACTTTATAGTTTAATTATGGTACACCAGCAATTGTGAAGCAGTTGAAATCAACTAATAAACTTGACTCTCAACCGAGCGTTGTCTGCGTTGTGGATTTGAGAGCCCATCTCATGGACTAGTTCTACCACTTGACTAGCGAAGACAAAGATAATGCGCTGAGTGGGGGAACCCGGGAGTCCTCGTCACACGCCAAGCAACGCTATGTCCTTATGAACTGTATCCTTTGGAAGACTTGATACTCAGGTAGCAACCTCCTGGTACCGACGGTACAGGGGCCTTCCGTCCGATTATACCTTGCACAACAGAAGGAACTTTTGCACAGCACAATGTGCATGCCTCACCTTTCTACACTGTGACTGACTATATCAATGTATATGCTGGTAACCTACTAACAATGTCTATATATAAATAAAAACTGAATTCATTCACGCCTTACTGACCCATAAGACCTTTGCGTAGCTATTTGCGCTTCTGGGACTAGAAGTAGTAACGCACCTAAACAAAAGACCAAAAATGCAAATTTTCCAAAAAAACACCTGTTGACACTGATAGGAGTAAGTAGTTGTGAACTATGTTACTAAAGGTAGAGCAAGTTTTAATTCAGAGAAACAATGTAAATGTCAGTATTTTAACAAGTCAGCCAACTTGGGTTAGCTGCTCAAAGCAACTGTTTTATTTTGCCATTTTATTCTGGCATATGAGCTCTTTGTTTGATATTGTGTGCCACAAGGGTAACTGGCACCCCCTTTTCCCCCTACCTCGGTATCTATCGTCGCTGTTGAATTTGTACTTAAGGTTAAGGTTAAGGTTAGGTTTAAGATGTTGTACTTATACTTGCCATACTGTGAACAATGTGAGTGCTGGAGTCAACGACCCACAACCTCATAACACTGTACTGGCACCACCTATTACGCGCCAGGTAAATTTAGCACATTATCCCATGCCGAGTCTTTGCTAAATCTACTCCTCGGAGGAGTGCTCAACATGACCCTAAGCTTGTGGATGGCCGATAGGGCCTATATCCCTTTTAAAAGCGTGGGTCTCTTAGAGCCACAAACCATTGACCTTTTGAACCCTTATTTTATTAATTCTTACTACATTAACCCTTTAGACCCCACTGATTACAAGGACGAGTTGCTGGATTTCCCCAAGATTTCCCGGGATTTTCCTCAGAATTCCCTAAATTTGCATTAATTCAGAAGGTTCAAAGGTCTACCCACCCTAAAATATTACAAATATTGAAATCTGGTTTAAAGCATGGGAAAGGGAATTAAATCAGCTTTTAAACGATATATTTGCCATTTTTGAGACTTGATTACTCCTTATGACATTGTCTTTGGAAAAATATGGAAAAATAATGAAAAAATTTCTGTTTTTCCGGGCGGCTACGGCCAGATTGGGGAGTACACCCTCGGGCGGCTGTGGCCGGATTGGGGTCTAAAGGGTTAAGATATTAGCTGATGTCACATCATGTTTTTTAAGAGTCAAGAGATTAAAGGACCCAAGTAGCCAGACACGAGATCTGTATGATAATGGATAGTCTCACTTTTAGCAAGGGCAAGGGTTTTCATGCAGTCCATTTAAACATCAGAAGTATTACCAGCAAAGGCAAGCTAGACCTTATTAAGAACCAGATAGGGGCCAGTGAAGTTGACGTATTTAGCTTGTCGGAAACCTGGCTTTGGGAAGAAATGCCCACAGCATACCTGGAAATTCCCGGTTACTCCATTGCCAGACTAGATAGAAGCTGGGGGATGAACGGTGCGAGTAAGAAAGGTGGGGGACTAGCTACGTATGTCAGAAAAGGGAATGTTTACTCTGATGCCCAATATGCGGACCTTAACCTTAGTAATTGCGACATAGAGCTCCAAATCCTAGCGATCAACAATCTAGCAGTAAGAAAATCAGTGATTATTAATACCTATAGGCCGCCGCAAGGCTGTGTCAAAATTTTTTGCCCAGCCATAATGTCCACTATTAACAGGCCCAACCTGAAGGATAATGTTGACATAACCATAATGGGGGACATGAATATTAATGTTCTCGACAAAAAGGCGCTAGGAACTAAAGAATTAACACTTATGGCTGAGACACTAGGCCTTAGGAAACTAATCAAGGAACCCACTAGATATGGACAAAGGGACACATGTATAGACCTAATTCTCACTAACTCGAACTACATCAGCGATAGTGGAGTCCTGAATCTGAACATAAGTGATCATCAGGTCATTTTCTTCACCAGAAAAAAAGGTAGGGAGGTGAAAACCTAAATTGAATTTGAAGGGAGGTCCTACAAAAACTATGATAGGGAAGCTTTCCAGGAGGGACTTTGTGAGAGGGACTGGGGTGCATTTTATCAATCGGGCGATCTAAACCTAGCATGGGATGTAATGGTTAATATAATAGAGGATGAAATCCAGGGAATTTGCCCACTCAAGACACTAAGAGTACATAAACCCAGGGAGGTCTGGATTACGAATGACATGTGTGAAAGAATACGGGATAAAGATCAGGCTCTCAGGCAAGCTAAGATAACAGGTAATGCTGAAGACTGGGCTAGGGCTTGCAGGCTAAGAAATGAAGTGGGACTTGAGGTTAATACCCTGAGGAGGACTTTCCTTACCAATGAGTTTGAAAATTGTGTGAATGACCACCAAAAATTCTGGCGTACGGTAAACAGCATTATACCAAATGGTAAACACAACAAAGACTACATCTCACTGGTTGACCAGGTCAGTAGGGAAAATATCGATGGACAAGAGGTCCCAAACTTTATAAATAAATTCTTTACCAGCGTAGGGCCAAAATTGGCCTCCCAGATTAATTCCCCGTGGATTTTCTGTGGGACCAGGGTTCAAGACGAGATGGGTCTCTTTCAATGTGCGGAAGATGAAGTTAGGAAGCTTTGCTCCAAAATTGTTATAGGTAAATCATCTGGAATTCCCAATATCTCAGCTAAGGTCCTTAAAGATGCCCTGTTGTGTCTAACACCTCAACTGACCTCCCTGTTCAATCTCTCAATTCGAACCGGTTTATTCCCTGAAAAATGGAAAGTAGCCACAGTGGTACCAATCTTCAAAGGTGGGGACCGACTGAACGTGGAAAACTACAGACCCATCTTTTTTTCTCGACGGAATGGCGGCGAGGTAGGCGGTGTGTCGAGTGGGCTCCCGGGTATTTTTGTGTAAACTTGATTAATTGTGGTCCTGCCAGAACTGTGAGTTGCTATATTTGTTTGTCTACCAGTTTACAACTGTCACTGATAGTTGGTTTGTATTTAGTATCTATATCTTGTGAGTATTTTGGTTATTTGTATACACTGCTGCTTGTAAACACTACTGCTTGACACCAGTATCACTGTGCCGTGCCATGTTGGCTAGCCTCCATGAGTAAGGTGGAGATTTTGCTCCTCAGAATTTGCTTGATTTCTCCTTCCCTGTCCAGATATTTGAGAAATCTTTGGTGTTTTCACATCATGAATGACTGCTCAACCAATGAGACCTACAGCGTATTTCAGAGAGAGTTAAATATATATCCAGATACGATAACTATTTTGTGACCATTCCAAGATAACTAACAGTACCCCCTTGCAGAGAAGTTATCTTAAGGTGTGTTTTATCCGGTAGTGGTATTTATCCGCATATTGGTATAGTTATCGGCATTATTTATCCGGAAATTATTTATCCGCAGAAAAACCCCAAGGTCATGCGAAATCCGCGCGTTTTTTTACCATGACGTCATATCCGGTAGAGGTCAAATAGCTGGTTATCGGCAAGCACCATACTTTTTTTACGAACATGCATGTGACCATCCGTTATTTGCTTGTTCCCGACTGGATGTCTGTGTTTCTTTGCGGAACTCCGATCATCGGCCATGCGCCGCCATATTGCCGTCTTCGTCATCGTCACGCTAACATATCCAGAAGATTTTTTGCAGTTTCTCGACAAGTCATAAGCGTAAGTATGCTATTGTTATACATTATATGGTTCATCCCATCACCGAGTACAAAGGTTCATACTTTTTGTCTAGTGTCAATACTTGTATGTTCGTATTTCTTCGTAGAAACATATACAAATAAACAAAAACCTAATACCGACCCTCGTGTGACCTACATTCTAACTGATAAGCTATCATCGTATAATGTTAATTATACACATCTATTTCCTTGTAGATGGCCGGGCGACTAGATCCAAACAGTGACGAAAGTATGGAGGTGCAGGCCCTAAGATCTCTGATGGAGCGGACACGGTCGGACAAAGACATGGCACGATTGAAGAAGCTGCTAGCCGAGGCTCAAGAAACCGACAGACAGCGTAAGTTCATGGCCTTGCAAGCACAGTTTCGTTCAATTATAGAAGACGACTCAGTTCCTCTCGAGGACCTTTCTTTTGATATCGAATCTCCAGACTCTCCCTTACCCACCCTGAAGGTGTCGACACGTCCCTCTGCCACATCTACTGCGAAAAAGAAAAGTAAAGTGGGGCAACACACTTCAAAGGTTTCTGAGGATGACTCCCCGTTTAAGACTCCTATAAGAAAAAAGAAACCCGGACGCCAAGCCGCCCCCATACTGACTATCGTTGATGATGCGCCTTCAACCTCAGCTGCATCTTCAGCCTCAGCCTCAGCCAAACCTACAACCAAACCCAAACCCAAAACCAAAGGTTCAGGTGGAGCTTCAGCTTCAGCTTCATGTCAGGTGGAACAGATTGTTGTCGACTCCCCCGATGACGAGTCATTCGTACCTTCAGAACAATCTCAACAGACACCTTCCAGCGACGAATCAAAGTCACTCGACACCCCAAGACAGGGTAAGAAACGAAGCAAGCCCAGTAAGAAATGCAAGAAACCCTGTTGGTGTTCTTCAGACAGTCCTGACGATGCCGATCCTGTCAGCCATTCGTGGTGGACCGATGCTGAGCTCGCTGCGGCCTACAGTACTGCAGAGGACTTTAAGTATGTTTAATTTATATTTTATATTTATATTATGTACTAATATATTCCTTAGCAGGTTAGTCCACAAGTGAGAGGCAAACAATATTCTGTGAAAGTATAACTTAGGAGATGTTATAGAGGCCATATGTAATTTTGTAGTTATATGTAGTAGTGAATGCTTGTATTTATATGTAGTAGTGAATGCTTTCCTAATTATCTGTATTATCAGTGGAATTGAGTGCCATTTCCTTATGCTAAATGAGTGAAATCTAACCCCCGCTAATTTTACGCTAATTTGGAAACAGGCAGCCCATAAGTGTTCGTCCCTGCCCAGCACCTTCTCCCCTTTCACCAATAATTAAAGACGTAATTAACCTAATCCTAAAGGGAATAAGAACATTGATACAATACCATCTTTTCTCTGTTAGATAAAATGGTAAGCCTTACTACTAAATAGCTAGCATTAGATGCCAGTGTGGCTTTCAGATATTAAATAATAAAAGACAGCCAAGTGTTCTCACTTTTTATCCGGAAAATATTTATAGGCCTGGCCCGCCGTCTCAGCCTAAACACACTTATATACGAGGGCGGAGCCTGTTGCTATCCTATTTTATTTTGAAATAGGGGTGTAGAGTGTAGAGTTCAATATCCGGCCGACCGGGCGCTTCCCCTTTTATAGGCCTAAAAAAAAAAAAATTTAGAGTGCCATGAGATGAGTGGGGTTTCTAACATTCATCTCACAGCACCCAGGTAGCTGGGGGCCTAAGGCTAATTGATTGAGTGCTCTGGACAAATCAAGGTAATGAATTTATTGGATGCACTACCCAGCTACCCGAAAGTAGATTCCCATCTCTGAGTATATATACCAGTGCCTGTCTTTCACCCAACAGCAAAGGTGTCTAAACCTCACATGTAAGCAGTTATCCACTACTGCAGCACCAAACTCAGTTTTCGCATGAAAAGATAACATTTCTAGGATAAATATAATATAAATAAGTTATTTTTGTACAGTATATGCTCTGTAAGTCATAATTTCACAGAATATTCTCCGAACGTTCGCCGGTCGTTTGCTGAAGCTTGTGCCCGCCCGGCGCCTCTCTTTCTAGAGTTCGATCGGTCCGGAAAATATTTATATCCATTTATAGGCCTCCCCCGCCCTCGGTGCCTAAACTATAAACTATATTGTCTAAGGTCGGATTTACCACTCAGTTTTTGCATGAAAAGATAACATTTCTAGGATAAATATAATATAAATAAGTTGTTTTTGTAGTCTGTATGCTCTGTAAGTCATAATTTCACAGAATATTCAGCGACCGTTCGCCGGTCGTTCGCTGAAGCTTGTGCCCGCCCAGCGCCTATAAATATTTTCCGGATAAAAAATAAGAGTGCTATGAGATGAGTGGGGTTTCTATCATTCATCTCACAGCACCCAGGTAGCTGGGGGCCTAAGGCCAATTGATTGAGTGCTCTGTACAAATCAAGGTAATGAATTCATTGGATGCACTACCCAGCTACCCGAAAGTAGATTCCCATCTCTGAGTATATATACCAGTGCCTGTCTTTCACCCAACAGCAAAGGTGTCTAAACCTCACATGTAAGCAGTTATCCACTACTGCAGCAAGAAACTCAGTTTTCGCATGAAAAGATAACATTTCTAGGATAAATATAATATAAATAAGTTGTTTTTTGTAGTCTGTATGCTCTGTAAGTCATAATTTCACAGAATATTCAGCGAACGTTCGCCGGTCGTTCGCTGAAGCTTGTGCCCGGATTGCTCCTCTCTTTGTAGAGTTCGATCTGGACGTAAGCGCTGTCGAAATACGTAACCGGCTGTCCCCGGCTTGCGCCTCTCTTTGTATAGTTCGATCATTCTGGGGTGGACGTAAGCGCTGTCGAAATACGTAAACGGCTGTCCCCGGCTTGCGCCTCTCTTTGTATAGTTCGATCATTCTGGGGTGGACGTAAGCGCTGTCGAAATACGTAACCGGCTGTCCCCGGCGGGCGCCTCTCTTTTTAGAGTTCGATATCCGGAAAATATTTATAGGCCTGGCCAGCCGTCTGCGCCTAAACAATCTTGTTTAGGCGCAGGCCTATAATTATTTTCCGGATAAAAAGTGAGAACACTTGGCTGTCTTTTATTATTTATTATGTATGACTGCGAAATATAACTCTGTTGTCCGGACATATTCTTCTTTTTTTACATAGGCGGGCAAGCCTACTCCTAATAATATCCTAACCCATATATCTTTTAGGGACGTAGTCATTGGAAATTGGAAAGAAGGTACGACGAAACATGAACAGAATCAGATGAGAAAACAGGCATTCAAGATGATAAAAGAGCGGGTGAATGCTGTCGGGGGGCGGAAAAGGCGGAAAACCCACATCTACTATAAAATGATAACCTTCAAGTCAGATTGCCGGAAGAAGGTACAATTCATTTATCTGATAACAAAATTATTATTTTATACAAAATTTGAAACGACATGTTACTCTTTTTAAGTATAATTTTAACCTAGAAATATAATACTCAGAGTATAACAAGATGTAGTGGTCCACAGTCCCCTATTGCAATTTTGAAGCTAAATTAACAGATGAAAACATAATATCCCCGTCCTTCAATGAAATTTGTCTATTTTCCTGAATTTATTTCTAATTATTTATTTTTATAGGCAAGAGAGTTGCAGCAACAACAACAGCAGACGGGAGGTCCAAAAGTAGATGAGAAAGACAAGCTATCAAACTTAGAGGTTATGGTCCTGAAGTTCTATGGCCCAGAATGTTGTGGAGGTTTGTATATTTTCCTATAAAGCATGTTAATATGAAAAGAATTGGATGATTGGATTGGATGAATTGCATCATTTAATAAACTGAAAAATTGAAGTCATGGTTCTTAGATTACTTTGCAGTGTAGTAATTATAAACCAATATATTTGCATATCGGATAATTCCTTTTCCATTTAAATGTAAATCTCATCCCCATCTGTCATAGTTATATTTTGCCAGTATACATATTCACTAAATATATGACTATATGTTATAGTCATACCAGGCTCGTGGAAACGTGAAGTGAACTGTGATGACTCGGTGGATGCAGTGCAGTCAGCTGTCGATATGGTGAGGCGAATGAACAAGGCGGAGGACGCTCAGCGAAAAGCCACAAAAGAAAGTAAAGAAGATGTCAAAAGACAAATAAAAGTCCAGGAGACCAAGTATGGTACGTCCCTATAAAAAAAAAATATATTCAACTTTTGTGAGGCTAAATGCTTTAATACACTCTAAGTAGAACTTCTATGTACATCATATAATTATCTTATAGCTTTACCTGCAATATTTATTCTGAGTAAAAAAGCGAGCGACCGTCATGTATAGCTACTGCAGGAACTAAAGTATGTAGGTAGATATATTGTACCCTTTACTTAAAAGTAAAGCCTGTACCATTTGTTCAATTCTATTGTTTATATTTATCAAATTTGCTTAACTTCTCCACTTTAAGGAATAACTCCCCAAGACCACCGCCTGAAGCCTAAGAAGGAGGAGAAGCAGAAGGACGATGAAGGATCAAGGGGTGATGATGAGGATGAGGAGGAACCTGCAGAAACGCCTAAGAAGGTCGTTAAGGCCCACCGCCTATCCACCAAGTCCAAAGGCGCAACCAAGAAAGGTGATGCCACATGCCCAATAGTGATCAGTCCAGCAGGTATATATTAAACTAAATGCATATAAATTGTAACCCTAGATATAGGTACATGTTGTTTTTATACTCTTCCACAATTCTGTATAACGTTTTATAAATATAAACTTCGTGAATATCAACTGTAACCATAGGTACACGTACATGTTTTTCTTATAGTCTTGCACAATTATCTTGTACCAATAACCACGCATTACGTTGTCGTTATAAGTTAGACCTTGCTCTCTCCCAATAGAAATAATTATTACAAGATTATTACGTATTTGTTGTATTTTTTTTTCTGTAGGTGAAAAACGCCGATCTCCCCGTATTAAGGAGAAGGAAGAGCAACAGCAACAGTCACCAAAGTCACCTACACCACCCGCGAAACGTTCACGTACATCTTCCAGGCTAGCAGAACGGGCTGACTCTCAAACAAGTATCGGGGAAACTTTGGACGAAGTATTCAAAAGTAAGAAGAAGCTTGAATACACTCAACATGAAGGTACTAATAAATGATTAATTGTATATTCTAAACAGAAATGAATAAGTAAAGTTATGTTAGAAAACGATTTCATGATTTAGCATTTATGGGAAGACTACTATTTGGTATAGGGAATAAATATCCAGAACAACTGTGCCGATAATTGTTAAAAACATAATTCTATGATTTACTATGCGGATATTGAATACTGTCATGGGATATTATGGGGACATTATACAAGTTTGGTGATTACATTTCAGAAGCAGATGATGGTGCAGATGACTGCACTGTGACCCATGTCTCCAGTCCACCAGTGTGCAGTCCGTTGCCCGACCTTGACGATAAAGAGGAAAAAGATAACTACCGCTTGTCCTATACACAGAAGGTGAAGCAGGAGGCAAAGACGAAAGTCCCTGCAGCATATGCTGCAACTGCTCTACCAACTCCTAATACATCCACAGCTAAACCAGACAGTAAGCACGACATAGGGGGTGGTATCGGTATACTGATAAACGACGTCAAGGATATCAAAGTCGATACAAACACACTAGGACCACTGAATGTGGAAACGTCTGTTATTGCAGGCGAAGTAAAAACCCTAGTAACACAGTTCTGGGGTTTGAAGGGCGACTACGATAACGTACACTCTGCAGTTGTGGCCCTCAAGACTGATCTGACAACCACACGCAAAGAAGTTAGGAACATCCGGGTTTCTACCGATGCCACCAAAAATGATGCACATCTAATAAAGGGACAAATGGGTAGCATTTGTTCAGACCTTCAGGATGTGAAGGTAGATATGGCTGAATCTGCTGTGAATATCAACACAACGAGCGAGGACTTAACCCTGATTAAAAACGATGTACAAGAAATGGAGGGACATGTCCGCACCCTTAAATTGGATATGAAGAAGGTGAAAACGAAACTGAACTTTATGGCAGGGGATATTTCCACAATCAAGCACGAACTGACGTCCGTCCGCCCACAACTCCCCATACTTACAGATATTCGTGAGCGACTGGATATTCTAGTAGGAACTCGGAACTCCCCCTTCTTGACTTCAATAAAAAGCGACTCCGACGACATTGAGGGTTCAGCAACTGTTCTGGCCTCTGGGACAGTTGTACATGATCAGCAACCCTCTGGAGAAGTGCAACAGCAGTTACCAGAAGCATCATCTCAGTCTGAAGTGCAACAGCAGTTACCAGAATCGTCATCTCAGTCTGAAGTGCAACAGGAGTTACCCGAAGCATCATCTCAGTCTGAGCAAGCACCTCAACCACCAGGAGATGTCCCCGATAACCCGACAGAGTACCAACAACCACATGATATAGAAGCAGCATCGCAGTATGAACAAACACCTGAGGCACTAGTGGAACAACAGGTGCCCGCAACCCAATCACGGTCTGAAGTACCACCTCAGACAGAGGTTCAGCAAGAAGTGCCTCCACAATCATTATGTGCCAAACAACCCACACAAGTTGAACAACAACAAGCGGTAAGACCACCAGACAATATCCAGCCGTCAACATCCAGACAAGATAACCTTCCACCATTAACTGAGTATGAACGTGCTACTGTAGTGTCTGCCAGTGAAATACGCTTCAACAATGAAGAGGTTATAGGTATATCTCGTCTTTCTCCGGTTTCTAAAGAGAATGAGAAAGAGCTTCAGTCCTTCTTCTGTGGTGCCCTACGTACGGCTATCAACGAAGCGGCGCAAACAGGTATGACTGAAGTGCCAATAGTGAAAACAGATGAGGTTATAATACAGGAAGGGCAGGGTGATCAGGTAGTTGAAAAAGGTATGCCTGTCTATGGTGAAACAGTTTTTCCTGAAATGCAAACTAGTTTGCAATGGCCGAGCCAGGAAACAGTGAATCCAGCAGCATTCTATGGAACCACTACCTCTGGTACCTCTAGTACCTCAAAGGGCCAGTACCAGGAAACAGTGAATCCAGCAGCATTCTATGGAACCACTACCTCTGGTACCTCTAGTACCTCAAAGGGCCAGTACATCAGTTCATCAGGGAATGCAGCATTCTTTTTATCCGATACCTCGGGTACCTCTCGTACCTCAAAGAGCCAGGAAACAGGAGGGCATCCAACATTCTTTTTAACCGGTACATCTGGTACCTCAAAGAAAAATAAGGAAGAAAATGACAGTGATAGCAGTGTTAAGAGCACTACAAGGCGGTCCTCCAGAGTAAAAAAAACATCAAGGAAACTTCGGGATTAAACTAGTATTTGCATATTCTAGTACATGATTTAATTGTGGTGGTATTATATTCTAATGCATAAACTTTGTTGTGCGCTAGAAAAATAAACCCCAAATCAGTGCATAGAACTATTTTCCACTGAAGTAACTTTATTTGCAAAGATCACAACAAGCGGGTAAATATCCTTGCCATAACTTGTGGTTAAAGTATATTTGCATAATGTTCTGAAACGTTAGCATGTGAGTATTTACACCGAGCATATACACGTTTCATTATATCTTCTATAACTAGTGCCGATAACTCGAGGTAATTGTTTTCACAAGTATTGCAAATTGAAATATGTATCATGTTTTGTTACTCTGAATGCATGGAACTATGTAGATGAAAACTTATTTTCGGTCATACATTATTACGCATAACTTACTTTCGTTCATACATTATTAAGGAAAGGTTTATATTGATCATGTGCTGCACGTTTAAAATCCTAATGCATAGAATGCATACTACGAAAAGACACTAGGGGACACTAAATTTGTATGTTGAACTTAGTCCTTGATAAGTTCATGTGAATGCATGTGATTATACTTCCTGATATTTGTGGATCGAGATAACTATTGTATCATGTGCTGCACATGTAATTAACATGCAAATGCATACAATGCATACTATAAAAATAGTTGAGGTGACAAAATATGTATGTTGAACTTAAAGTTCATTGTTGCATGTCAATGCATGTGATTATACATGCAGATATTTGTGGATCGAGATAACTATTGTATCATTTATCCGGAAAGGTTACTTTGAAAAAGATAAAGTTCTAAAGTTTTCTGCGTATTTCTGCGTTGCGATTGAAGTTAAGTGTTACATAAAAAGAAATATATAAAAAAAAAAGGTTACTCATATAGTTAAAGATTCCAAGTTGGTTATTAACGTGTTGTATCAAGTTTTATTGAGAATAGAAGGTAAATAGTCACATTCATGGATAGACACATGATAGAAGACATGATCATGTACACATCATTCTTCAACATGAAAATAAAAGTGAACTGTTTAACCTATAAGTTGTAGTTCTCTTGATTAGAAGTATAGCCGATAATTGTAGAATCTTGGCATATATCGCAATTGATTATATTGCAACGGAATAGAACTTATGCAATTGATACGATTTAGCTGACAATTACAGAATATTTGCAGTATCAAAAAAATACAAATACAAATTTGAATAGTGGAATTGATTACCTTTGAAACGAATTACACTATACGGAAATAACGCGAAATATGTAAATTAACTAGAACATTTGTAAAAGACAAAATTACTGTAACAGTTGATTCAGGTCATTTGAGTTGATTACAGTTGATTAAACAATTAATTAAACGACGTAATTCATACCAGTCGGAAGTATACCGGATTAATATCAAGTTGATTACTTTTCATGATTTTTTGAGTGTGCGACAGTACGAATCAAACTGTATATATAGTAGCATGTACATCTGGTATAAAAGTTCCTAACGTTTGCGCTGACGTGGACGTCTACGTGGACGAGCCTCACGCACATTTGGCCTAGGGCCACCGTAGTTGCGGTAGATATAGAGAAGGCGCTTGGCCAACCCTGCTTGATACAGCTCCCCCTTTCTGTTCTCTCTGAGTAGTGCTGTTGGTGGTTCAGCCAGGCGGCGATCAGCAGCTTGCCGTATGGATCTGTATATCCTTATACGGGCCTCCTCCTGTATGAGATCTTCTACATCTGGGTCGAGGTTCTCCCCTGGACGGATCTCCCGTATGCCCCAATCGATGCACAGGTTGTGCAAGGCACAACATGCCTCCACAACCCATGAGGCATGGAGGGGGTCAAGGTCAAGAACACCTACAGCATTCTTGGACAGACAACTGAAAGAAATCAATTTTTTTATAGGGAATTTCTTGGAATTATGTCTGGAAGCATAGTAGATGCAGTAGAATTTAAATACCGCAGAAATAGTCTGGGAAATTACCTACATAGTGACTGAAATAATAAAAGAGTTCTTTAGTTCCTATGTAGCTTTCGTAGGTAGCTTTTGTAGGTGGAATATTTATAATCCTCTATAACTATTACTTTGCCAATAAATATTTAGAATTGTTCTTTTTTTTTCCCAAAAAAATGACATGCTTACCGCCAGCGCATCTTCAACTGCCCTATAGTCCTCTCGACCGAGTTCCGGGAATGAACATGCGCCGCCTGGAAATTACGCTCGTGCTCTGGCATCTTGTCAATGTCCTGGTACCTTAAGGGAGTCATAATTTGTGGGGAGAGGCCGTATCTGCAGTAATAATGATAAACCCATATAAAGTATAAGGGATACAAACAACATACACTGTAAAACCTCGCACTGTAAACCTAATCATTTGATAAAAACCTTTCATGATTCTATATTAAAGCACTGCTCATTAAATATGAAAATAGAATAATAGAATAATACTGCTGACAATAAGTAATGTTTTTAAACTAACCCACTATCACCAAGTAGAAAGTACTCCCCCAGGTAGTCGGTGCCCAGAATTTTTGGGCCGAGTTTACTAGTTTCTAACACATGCTGATCGTGGTTGGACCCCGCGATTGAGGTCTCCACGAATGTGAACCTCTCATCGCTGTTGACCACCATCTGAAGTAGAAATATAATTCTGAAATAACTCAGGTAATATTCAATATATTTATTATGTATAGTATGTATTAAAGACATGTACGTAGCTCTCTGTATCCTATGTTTTATAGAATATAATTTTTATGAGGGATTTAGTTAAACGCTCTGCACTTACGGTTTTTTTTTTTATTGACCCAAAAAATAATTATTTTTAATTTGGTTTTGGGGGTGTGAAGAAGAAGAATAATAAATAAAACACACCAAGCAGTTAAGGGAATGGTAACCATGGCGGTTGATGTATGAGGATTCATTGTTCACAGGACGGCGGATGGGAACATAAGTGCCGTCCAAGCAACCCACGCACTGGTCCATGTTGAACCTACGGCTGAAGCGAATTGCCTGTTCATGCATTTCATCTTTCTGGAAAGGAAGGAAACAATACTGCATATTATATATAGGAAACAATATGATATATTCATGGAAGTGTTTATCTGGAGATTTATGGGTTAATTGAAAATGTCAAATTGCCTCACAGTATAACAGATAACATTACATTACTTATGTAAAAATTAACCATAATTCAAGAAGAAAAAAAATGATATCTCACTTTAGGGAAGGAGATAACCCCTGACCTCGACTTCCAGACAAGAAACCGTACAAAAGCGTTTACTGCACGCGACACTGAGGCCTCACTGCAGCCACCTTGTGTGTCCTTGATAACTTCAAACGAGGCACCAGATGCCAGGAAACGTAGTGCGTAGCACACCTGAAAAAAAAAAAATTAAATATAATATTATATTCTCTTGTTCATGTTTAAACTTCTAAAGAAATAAATGAGGAATCAATTGGATTGAATTGAATCAATTGAATTGAATTTGCATTTAATTGGATAAAAATAAATAAACTAACCTTGTTGAATATTGGGATAGGCCGGCCCTTCCCTACGTTCTCCTGGTTCAGCCTGACAGTCTTGGTGGTACAGAAGGGGCTATTTGCGAACTCAGCAGCCAGGTGTTCCACCATGTCTGGAGGTAGGCGGTACCTAGCCTGAAATAGGTAATATTGGTAAAGAAAATATAAAAGTATTAAAAACTAAGAAAAAAAATAATGCCAAACACACATTCAAGTGCAAATTTTAATGAAAAATAACTAATATTGCAGATAGCTAATGTTGCAGGTTATTCAAATATTTTCCTTATATTTATGTTGTTTTTTTGTTTTTTTTTAAGCAATATACATACCTGAAAATCCTTAGGCCGAGGATATTCAATCCTGGGATCCAGTCTTTCCTTGTAGATCCTGGTGGACATACAGATCTTTTTGCCTGGCCCAGTATGCTTAAAACTGCTTCTCTTGTTGAGGAGTACAGAAGGCAGAAGCCATGCTTTGAGTTGCTCACAGCGGGCCGATTCAGAAGAGCGCCTTTTCGAAGGAGCCATCCTAAAAAATAAACAAAGCAAATTGTTAGTGTTACATGAATGTACATGTCCCTAGCATGTAGCACACCACTATTAAGGAAGTAATTATACTACAAATACTACTAATACTACAACTAGTACTTATATTATATGGAAACTAACCTGTCACTGTGGATGCTCAGTGTCGAACTGACTCAAACTTGGCGCCCAGATGTATGAGGTGAACGTAAAAAGTGGATTACATGAGTTACATGAGTTAAAAAATTACAAATATAAAAAGTATTATTATCCGCAACAGTGCCGGTACCAATTTTTGGTATCGGCAAAAATAACTTTGCGGATAATTATTCATCTGCCGATAACTAGTTTTTAGTTATCGGGAAAAGTTCTCTGAATGGACCATAGTTATCCGCAAATTCTCTCTGACGGGAAAATAATTATCGGCAACGAAAACAGTTATCGTAAACTCTCTCTGAAAGACGCTGCTAGTTTCGGTGGGTTATTTACTGGTTTCAGAAACACAAACTGCAAAAAAGCAGATCGGCGGTCCGTTAGTCCGTTTTTGACCCATTTTTAGCTATGAATTAGTGCATTCAACACCCAGCGGACTTGGACACTACAGTCTACCGAGTGAATTGTTGTCAGTTGCTTTGCTCCCTCATTTCCACTTATATTTCAATAATATTTTGGTGGAAGTACATGTTCTAGAAGGAATTCATGTGTTTGAGGTGAATTTTAAAAGTTTTCAGCGATATTTTATGTATATATACCGGTACCACTGTGTAAACATCTCGTGTCAACTATATTTTGAAGTGGACATTACACAGTGTTCACAATGTCAGAATCTTCTACCAACCACGACAATGTTCTTCTTCAGAAACTAACTAACATTGAAGACAAATTGTCCCATATGGTAACGAAAGAGGACTTGAACATTATTACTGAGAATCTTGCGTCGAAGGACGAGTTAGATGTATTGCGTAAACACCTAGAACAATTTGAAGTTGGTAACAAGTCAGACGTGAGATCAGTCGCAAGTTGTCCCCACAATGACTATAACAGGTTTATCTCACCTCGTCTTAACATCATTGTTGACGGATTGCCTGAATTAGGCGATCCATATAAACTGATAATTGAACTTGGGCAAGTGTTGGGATTTGAATTAGATAAAAGAGACTTCTCGGTTGTGATTCAGATCCGGAAAAGAACTCAAGACGGCAGGCAGATCTCGACACTGTTAGTTGGTTTTTCAGAATGTTCAATTGTGTGATGAGGTTTTCAGGAAACGTAGTGAGTTGCGCAAAAATGACAAATATCGTAGGGTATGGTTAAATGCAGACGAACCTGAATAAATTAGACGCCAAAAGGCAAAAATGCGTCGTCTTGCCTATACGGCTAGACAACAAGGTAAGTCAGTGTACTACACACACAATACCATCAAAATCGATGATGCAACTTACAAATTGTCTGAGTTGGATAACATTCTCCGACTGATTGAAACAAATGAGTCAGGTAAAGACGCGAGAAAGCCTCCGCATACAGTTGTGCGACCAACATGGGTTCCATTACAACCCCCCCCCCCTCCCCCAGGCCGAGTAGTTCAAGACGTGCCTGTTCAATCAGGCGTAACTGGGTTGCCTTTGGAGTCTGACGATAGTATTGATCCGACTATGCGTCTCCCCCCCCCCCTACTAAATCACCACTGCCACCTCCTAGGAATAAGAGGAAAGCCACTAGCTCCCCTGTTGCTACTGGTGTGTTCGGAAAACATGCTCGTCCTGATGGTAATGCCAAAATTATGCGTACTGAGGCTGGCATTACGTTCAGTGGGCCTACGGTTTATATGAGTAATTTCTACCCGAGTCCTTTTGAGCATGACGATGTGTTATACAAATCTGTTGAGCAAGGTTACAGCCACATTCGAGCTCTTTTCCATGGTGAAATTGAAATAGCACAGAAGATCATGGCTTGTGATGATCCTTATGCGATCAAAATAATGTCAAAACAGTTCAAAAGTTCGCCAGAATGGCAGGCCATTTGTTAAAAATGGTTATATGCACTAGCTCTTTCTAAATTTAAACAGAATCCAGAACTAATGGATGCCTTAGTTGCTACATACCCGATCCTACTCATTGAAGCTAACAATGACCCAAAATGGTCTGGAGGTGCTCTGTTCGGTGATAAAATCTATGAGTCTGGTCAATTCAAAGGGGAAAACAGATTCGGTGGAATTTTTACCAGAATCCGTAATGAAGAGTACGTACGGCGACACCCCGAAGTTAATGGGAATAGAAATGAAGATACAAATATGCCCGTTGATCCACATGGTGCCGTTGTCGCCGGTATATAGATTATTGGTTGTTCAACCCATGATTGTATTGTCTCTGGTTATGTGGTTTAAAATTCATTTGCCTTTTCTGTTGTTGTCATAAATACCCTGAGCTTGTGCTTATTATTGATTTTTCAGGTAACAACATGGACTGTGAGTATATATCGGTTTTCTCAGACTCACGACTTAGAGGTCTTGAACCATATATCAACCAGTACATCGACAATAAGGTATTTGTAGACTATTACCCTGGGGCCACTGTATCTTCACTGACCCCAGATATTGTCAAATCTCTAAGCCATCACAATGTCGAGTCGGCCTACATCTCAGTGGGAATTAATGATTTGACTCATTTTGACCGGGTAAGCAGAACCTGCACTTTGAATTTTGAAACGCCAATCGAACTTGCACACCATTTGACAAGTCAGTATCACGACATGATGAACTATCTAGGTGATCTGTTCCCCGAACTACCAATCATTATGGTGGCGTTATATGGTATGGAGCCGTCTGTTTATAACCATAGAGGACTCTACTCTAAAAGTGAACAATGGTGTATGGACTCTGCCATTCATATCATTAACGAGGAGATTCTCGAAATCAACCAATCGAACTGGGTCTATACTCCACACATTTCAAATATCATACATCGCTGGGATAGCAAAAAGAAAGTCCACTGTCAGCTATATCAGCGACTACGAGATGGGTTACACCCGTCCCTCCCAATGCTGGACCATATTGCACAGATCCTATCTCGAACGATGGGAAGTAACATTCTCATCAACTATAACCAATAAGTGGTAGTTTTGATGTCTTGATGTTTGTTGTTTCACTTACTTTGTTTTAGTGTTTAAGTTTATCTAGTTACGATTAACACTTAGCGTTCATCTGAAATAGATGAATTGTCGAAACTTATATTGAGATGTATATTATTTTGCTCGGGAGCTCACTCTTCTCACATCATTAACTTGCCTCGCATTACTGACCATGTCCGCCTTATTCAAAATTAACTTTACTCCCCCGCCCCTCTGGCTGCTTTGGGGATTGAGGTTATTCACCCTGAGGCCTATAGATCATAATGCCGATGGGAATTTCACTTTCATTATTACATGTTTGATATGCAGTAATTTGATATACATGATCGAAGATAGGTTGGTCATGCTGTTGACTTTGAACCTATTCGATGATTACCAAAAGATACAAGGGTAGAAATGCTCTTGATATTTCTTTAGTTAAAGGATGTAAGATTGTTCATATGAACTGCCGCAGTTTATACCCAAAGATGGATGTTATTCGAGAAAGTTTTCACAATTGTGAATTTGTTGGCTTGACTGAGACTTGGCTGCATCCTAAGTTTTCTTCTCACTTGGTTAACATAAACCATAAATCATTGTATCGGTTTGATAGGAAAACTCAATTACCCAATGGCAAACTGAAGAAAGGAGGCGGTGTGGCTATGTATGTTAATTCCAGTTGGGCTGAATATACTATGTTAGATGAGGACTGTTGTATCTCAAATGAAGACATTGAAATAATGTCATTGGAAGTGAAACGTCCTTTGCATAAATATATGTACATGGTTACTGTGTATCGGCCACCAACCGGCAATGTCCATAAATTTTTTGATATCCTATCTGATTGTATTCGTCTTGCCTACAATAGGTGTCGTGAAATTTGGGTTATTGGTGACTTTAATTTGGATTGGTTGGATACTGCCAATAAGAATCATAAATTGTTGAGAACTTTTTCTTTGGATTTTAATTTAAATCAATTGATTACTAAGCCAACCAGGTTTGGTTTCGCTAAGAACAGTTGTATCGATTTGATTTTTACTAAACTGTAAATTTATTATTGAGTCAGGAACCCTGCTGGATTTAATTTAAGATCATTTGCCTACTTATGTAATTCGGGAAAAAAATTTATGTCAGAAGAAACAAATTACGGGACGAACATATAAACATTATGATGTTAATATAATGACACGACTTCTGAATGAAACAGATTGGACACCTGTAACTCATCTAGACAATGTAAATGATCTATGGTGTTTTATTGAAAATGCTTATACTTCAGTATTAAATATATTGTGCCCCATTAGGACTTTTTGTATTAGGAAAGAAACTCCTTCATGGTTTAATGATGAAATATTGGCTATGATCAGGGATCGAAATTCTCTTGTTTGTCTTTATAGGCGCTTACCATCTGCAATTTTATTACGCAGGATTCGGGTAATGCGTAACAGAATAAACATTCAGGTTAAAAATGCCAAAACTCTTTATATCAAAACATGTTTAAATGATAACAAGAAGAACCCTAAAAAGTTCTGGCGAGAATTGAACAATTTGATCAAGGGTGACAAAAATATGGATAAATGTTATCAACTGTATGATTATACAGCAAAGGTTGATATTAAACATGGAGAGGAATGTACCTTTGCTAACAATGTATTTGCCAATGTTGGATCAGAAATTGCTACTTCACTTGGCTCGATACCGGATTTCTCTGTTGATATCAATGCTGTAAGTAACCTAGTTTTTGACCCACTTGACTTGGAAGATTTAGCTGAACTAGCTAAAACAATAGAAATTAATAAATCAAGTGGATTGACTGACGTCAACAGTAAGGTATTTAGAGATATTTTCATTGCCTTGCCTGATAAGTTCTTAACATTATTTAAAGTTTCAATCAAAACTGGTAAGTTTCCTCTGTCATGGACAATAGGTACAGTTGTTCCAATCCCTAAAGCAGGCAAATTGGATAATATTGGAAATTGGCGTCCCATAAGCATTCTTCCTTTACCTGGTAAATTATTAGAAAGATTTATACATCGACAGTTGCTGTACTACTGCATTGATAACAAAATTATCAATGACAGTCAATATGGTTTTATGCCTGGGAAATCAACTGCTCAAGCAGTGTTTGTTATTACAAAATTCATCTATGATCAGATTAACCGTGGGAATTATGTTGGGTGTACCTTCTACAACATTCGGAAGGCTTTTGATTCTATTTCCCATGCCCCATTGCTCAAGAAATTACAAGATATTCATGTTAATGGTATAACACTATCGTGGTTCCAAAGCTATCTTCAAAGGTCTCAGAAAGTTATTTTTAATGGACAATACTCACCCATTTTGTCTGTTAGCAGTGGTGTACCCCAGGGTTCAATCCTGGGGCCGTTATTATTCATTATCTTTGTAAATGATTTCTTCTTAAATATAAACTCTGATAATGTACTGATGTACGCTGATGATTGTGTTGTATTCCATGCTAGCAATACTACCAGAGGTTTAGAATCTCATCTGAATGATCGATTACTGGAATCGGCTGCATGGTATGAAACAAACAAGTTGTTACTAAACATCAATAAAACAAAAGTCTTGTGTATCAGTACTAAGTATAAATTAGACAGGATGAATCCAATTACACTTACACTGGATAATGTGAATATTCAGGCAGTTGACGAATACTGTTATCTTGGTGTAATTTTGGATCGTGAGATGACTTTAAAAGATCATATGGAGAAAGTTTATAAACAGGCCGATTTACGGATATGTAATCTTAGAAACATTCGTAGATGTCTTGATGAAAACACTGCAGCCACTGTTTACAAACAAACTATTTTACCAACTTTGGAATATTGCGGTTTTTTGTTAAAGTCATGTAAAAAACAATATCAATTGGATTTACAAAAACTGCAAAATAAGGCTTTGCGGATTGTTCATAGAATCGGACAGCCGACAGAAATGTCAAGGGAAAATATGCACAAGGATTTAAGATTACTGAGTTTAAGCCAAAGATGGGATCGGCAATTGCTAAGTGTCATGTACTGGTGGAGTTGAATGCTGAACACCTTGAATAAAGGAGTGAGAAATACTAGATTACAGCAAAAGCTAAATTTTAGAGTGCTTCCCCTAAAAACTAAAGTGTATATCATTTCTCCTATTAATAGAGGAAGTACTTTATGGAGTGGATTGACTATTAATGATCAAAATGCATATACTGCAGTTGAATTTAAAAATTTGATAAAGAAATATTTTAAATGTTATCTAGACTATGACGATTGATCTAACGAAGTTATTGGATGGCCGACTGCCTTCCGATCATGTAAAATTCTGGCGATCGTATCTTATCAAACATCTCATCTAAATCATTTATGTTATCTTCATTTACTGTTAACATTTCTTGTTGTTGAGGACTGTCGTACATTTGATTTGATATTATTGAATTAATGCTATGTTGCCTGATTATGGCTGAGTTTTGTCCTGAAATAGGAAGTTTGTTCATATTGGTTTACATATTTAAATCGGAGGAATGCCCTGAATTAGGAAACTTAATCCATTTTGCTTGGAAGATCAAGCATGCTTGAAAGCAATGAGGAAATAAAAATTAAAAAAAAAAAAAAAATCTCCCTCCTGCCTGTCCCGGGGAAGATCTTAGAAAAAATAA
This sequence comes from Lepidonotus clava, assembly GCA_936440205.1. Taxonomy (NCBI): domain Eukaryota; kingdom Metazoa; phylum Annelida; class Polychaeta; order Phyllodocida; family Polynoidae; genus Lepidonotus; species Lepidonotus clava. Next base: position 138,075 of record OW387136.1, on the reverse strand, counting down.
TGCACTCAAAAATGATGGAATTTTTTGATCACCATGATGTGCTCAGTAGTAAGCAGAGTGGCTTCCGCCAGGGACACTCAACTGTATCGGCTGTTGCTAGGGTTACGGATGACTTCTTCAAAGCTATGAATAAAAACAAAACCACTTTAGCCACATTTGTCGACCTAAAAAAAGCATTTGATACTTTGAACTATAGCATACTCATCAAGAAATTGGAACAGTATGGTGTTAGGAATGGCATCTTAGAGTGGGTCCGGAGCTATCTACTAACGCGTAGCCAAAGGGTGCTTGCAAACAATCAGAGTTCCCCCCTTGAAAATGTCACGTGTGGTGTCCCGCAGGGTTCTATTCTGGGACCTCTTTTCTTCCTGATATATGTGAATGATATAAGTGAAGCGGTACAAATCTCAGGTTTACAATTATATGCAGACGACACTGTACTATACTGCTCTAGTAAGGACAAGGTTAAAGCATGCACAGCACTTCAAAATGCCCTTGACTCGTTTGTAAGCTGGTGTAATGCTAATGCACTTACTATTAATGTAAAGAAAACCAAAGTAATGGTGTTTGGGACTCGCAGGAAAGCAAAAAATACTGGCTCAGTAAACTTAAAGGTTAATAATAATACTCTTCAACAAGTCCCATCTTATAGGTACCTTGGAGTGACACTTGACTCGGCACTGACATACAATCAACACTTATCGACGGTGGTCAGAAGCACCTCCCACAAAATGTACTTACTGGCTAAAATAAGGGGTTACTTAACGACTAGAGCAGCCTTGTCTATCTACAGAAGCATGATTCTCCCATATTTCGACTATGCTGACATTATATTTGCTGGGGCTAGTCAAACATCACTGGGCAAGTTACAGAGAGTGCAGAATAGATGTTTAAGAATTTGTTTAAAAGAGCGGGGTAAAACCGATAGTAGAGATCTGCACAGATTGGCTAAAGTGGCCGCACTCAGTAATAGAAGAGAGGTTCACCTTAGAAACTTTATGTATCTACGTAAAGATGACCCGCAGACTTATGTGTTAATAAATGACGGCAGGACAAGAGCTGGTGATGCCCCCCTTTTAGGTACATTCAGGCCTAGAATAGAAGCCTACAAAAGAAGCGTCTGTTGGAGCGCAAGAATGGAACTCGCTTCCACCCTCTGAAAGAAATATCAACTTTTACCTTGCCTTTAAATCGAGTCAGAAGTCATGGCTCCTGAAAACTATATAAACATTTGAGCACTGTCCTACGTCATATTTTTTTAAAAACCTTGATACCCTGTCTTAAACTCTTGACTATGTCATAAGCGATTGCATTCAACTGTAAGATGTGAAGCTAAATTTTATGTACTTATTTCTTGTTGTTGTTATTGTTGTTGTTGTTCTCTTTTATGTTCCATAGATGGTACAAAGTATAGTCATATTGTGTTAAAACTAAGACTGTTAAGTCGAACTTTAAACAGTATTATACAAGGTGAACTGCACCTGGATATACAGACTCAAGAATGAGTTAACCTCGGTGCAGTCGTTTGGGAAAATGCTCCCACAACTACCTCAGAAATTGTATCTAACCACAGAAACTGATGCACCATTGGTTAGGCAACCTTGACTCTTTGAACTGCTGCGGTGCTAAGACCTGCTAAAAAGTTATGCAACATTGTTTAGCGTGATTCCAACTAATTGACATTTGAAGCTCATTTGAGTGCATCCTATTGCTATCATGTTGCATGTGTCCTAGTTCTGAATCGTCTGTCATTTACACTTGTATACTGTATGAGCTGTCTGGATCTCGGAGGAAGACTGGCGTGTTGCCGACCCAAGACCAGAATAAATAAAACTGAATAAAAAAAAAATTAAGTAAAGACATTTTGGAGAGTAAAGTGACAAAAGTTCCCAATCTAGTGGTTAATACCCTAAACAAACACAAGCGTCCATCATTATAAAAATACAGGAAGTGTAAATTCATTTTAAAGTAAAGCACAATTGGTTTTAACTTTTTTAAATGATATTTCTTATTTATATATATATATAGCATATAAATGGCTCAGTATTTCGACCTACAGGTTTAACTCTACTGCCTTACAGCTGCCTCAGTAGGGTGGCCGATAACATATTTAGAACTATTATTTCAAAGTCTATGGTTCAATCCTGGACTATGCAAAGTTGTTACAAAACCTTTTCATGAATTCATTACTTTCACATATCTGAATTCTCAAATAACCTCCTCTGGAGGTTTATCAGATAAACCTCCTCCAGAGGCAAACTAAATAAACCTCGGCCGGAGGTTCACCTGTGGCAAAACTGTAGATTACGCTCAGAAATCTCCTCTGAGAACAATAGTGTGACAGACTGGGAGTAGTTTAAATATATATAACCTTCCTTATACCTGCCAGTAAAGTGTAACTACACTATATCATTTTACCGTCATATGTGACATCAGATGTAGACAATCCTTTGATTGTATTCATTACTGTACCTTAACAAATACTGTAAATTGAAGATTTCTTTTCTTTTTTTATCACATTATATTTGTACATTTCAAATTATTTCCTGGAGGCTAGAGAATACTAGCAATTGTAATGCTAACCTTTCTTCAGGTAAAATAAAGGAATGAAAAAAGATGGAGTGAAATAATGCATTACTACTCATCGATCACCCTACAAATACTACCATATATCTCAGTATCTGGGATTGCATTTTCAACTCTATGTTGCCTCATCTCCTGCCTTACAAAATAAATCAATGCACCTGATTTCTAGGGCACAGAACAATTTAACAAGTTGGAAAAACCTTCAGTTTCTTGATTCCCTCAACCCTTTGCCATCTCTATATAAGGCTGGGCAGGGGAAGGCTGGGGAATGTAGACTGGGCCGTACTGATGGGATGGGCAGCGCCTGCCCCGCTGCCTGAATGATGGATTGGGCATTAGCGTATTACGGGTCTGCAACCCACGAATAGTGTGTTTTCTCTCTCTCCTGAATGCCACATTCAGTTGTAATGGCATTATAATGACCTTCTGACCTGTGGCCAAAATCCCTTGTGTCAGCCTTCCCAAATCTCCCTTTTCTTGGCAGTCACCATCTCCCATATATATATATATAGCTACTTCTTACAGCTTGCAGTCAACTCGCAACCCATCAAAGTCCGTGTGCTTTTATATGTGTTTTATATGAAGGCCAACATACACTGTATGATTTTGTTATGTACAGATCCTGAAGCGTCCATGCCCCATACATTGGAATGGTCAATTATAATTATCAGGAGGACAGTTAACCTAGTGGTAGAGCACTAGAAGTATGATCCGCTAATAAGGATGTCTAGAGTTAAACATCTTACCAGTCATATACATATGTAATAGGATTCTGTACCGCCTGGTGATAAAGAGGGCATTAAGATACTACAGTAAATCTATAATTCTTAGAGAAACAAGTGGCTGTACAGTGTTACTTCTCATTAGGTATACAAATACTACAAACACCAGTATTTCACACTACTCTAACAAAAGTGAAACATCTAACAGCCTATAAAACGACACATGACAGGAGCAGACAATGGTCAGGGTGGAGTTGGTCAGCAGGTGGTGACTAAATTATGGCCCTAGTCAGCCGACTAGTCTTAACCTATTAAATAATACAGCTTCCAAAGTCTAGTCACCATGGCTGGGAAGACTTAGCCCTAGACAGCCACCAACTAGCCCCAGCCTGGTGTGTTTCTTCACTGTGTGTTCTTTAGTTACCTTCCCGTCCACGAACTAATCCCACATAGTGGTGTTTAGTCACCTTGTGGTCCACTAAATAACCCCAGCCAGTGGTGTTAAGTTACCTTGTGGTCCACTAACTAACCCGAGCCAGTGGTATTTAGTCACCTTGTGGTCCACTAACTAACCCCGGCCAGTGGTATTTAGTCACCTTGTGGACCTCTGACTAACCCCAGCCAGTGGGGTTTAGTCACCTTGTGGTCCACTAAATAACCCCGGCCAGTGGTGTTTAGTCACCTTGTGGACCTCTGACTAACCCCAGCCAGTGGTATTTAGTCACCTTGTGGTCCAATGACTAACCCCGGCCAGTTGTGTTTAGTCACCTTGTGGTCCACTAACCCCGGCCAGTGGTGTTTAGTCACCTTGTGGTCCACTGACTAACCCCGGCCAGTGGGGTTTAGTCACCTTATGGTCCACTAACAAATCTCGGCAAGAGGTGTTTTGTCACCTTGGGGTCCACTAACCTCGGCCAATGGTGTTCAGTCACTTTGTGGTCCACTAACTAACCCTGGCCAATGGTGTTTAGTCACCTTGTGGTCCACTAACTAACCTCGGCCAGTGGTGTTTAGTCACCTTGTGGTCCACTAACTAACCTCGGCCAGTGGGGTTTAGTCACCTTGTGGACCTCTGACTAACCCCAGCCAGTGGTGTTTCGTCACCTTGTAGTCCACTAACCTCGGCCAATGGTGTTTAGTCACCTTGTGGACCACTGACTAACCCCGGCCAGTGGTGTTTAGTCACCTTGTAGTCCACTAACCCCGACCAGTAGTGTGTAGTCACCTTGTGGTCCACTAACTAACCCCAGCCAATGGTGTTTAGTCACCTTGTGGTCCACTAACTAACCGTGGTCAGTGGTGTTTAGTCACCTTGTGGTCCACTAACTAACCGTGGTCAGTAGTGTTTAGTCACCTTGTGGGGCACCTCCATTCAGTAGAGCCCCCTGTCTGTTAGGAGACACACAACCATATCCCCCAGCTGCCACCTGGTGCCAGCTAACCTAACAAACAGTGTTATATCCATCTACCCGGCCTTTTCTGAAGGATAGACACCAGTGGTTGATGGCCTTTTCAGAAAGCCACCCATGAATTAATTAATATCGTTCTGATTTTAACATGCATCATTTAGAAGGTCATATTTTTCTCTATCTTTTGGTATTAACTGTTAAAAGAATACAGAATGGCGACTTTTTGATTTTTTATTTGATTTTTTAACATTGATTTTTTTAAAATAAATATCTCACTTAATACTCAAGTGACATGAACGAGGTTTCACTCAAGCCTTCACAACAACCATATACAGGGAAGCATGTCTCAGAACTTTGATTAAAGACCTATATTTTAGTTTATGATAAAAAACTGCAAAAATGGTGATTTTTTAAAGAATTTTTTACAATATAATTTTCTTCTTTTCATAAAAAGTGAACTAGAGCCTAAATGCAAATTTTGAGACATGCTTCCCTCTGATCATACAACTAGAAGTTCTGCCAAAAATTTCATAGGTCTAGGATAAATACTTAGAGATACATGGATGTTAAAAAAATTAATTTGAATTTTACGATTTACAGGTTTATGACACTCCCATGCATTCTTTGTTTATTACTTTTCCATATAACTTATATCCATAGAAATGGTTATAATTATTTGTAGGCTACTGAATGATGTTTTCCATGTAGCAATTCTGTAAGAAATAAATTTTGTAACTGAGATTTAAAGGAGCCACACCATTCACGCCTCAACCACTGGTGTCTATCCTTAAAAGGACACTGAAGGGACCTAGTTCTTTGTCCATTCAAGGGCGATGTCCATTGGATTAAGAGTCGACTCTCATGATTGGAGATTTAAGGCATACAAAAATGATATAACTGTGAAAATATTTGTAAAATTTGATGAGGAAATTGCTTTGAAACTCTAGAAATAATAGTAGAGAGAGAGTTAAGTAAATTCCTTATTTTCTGCGCTGCATTACTTTACAGATGGGTAGAGTTTGGATTGACAGGTCTTACCCATATTTGGAGGGGCCAGCGAGGGGGTGTAGTGGACAGGGGGTGACTGAAAGGACTTCCCCCCTTGATGAGGGGCCGGCAGGGGTGTGTAGTGGACAGGTGGCAACTGAAAGGACTTCTCCCTTTGATAATGGACCGGCAGGGGTGTGGAGTGAACAGGGGGCGACTGACAGGACTTCTCCCCTTGATGAGGGGCCAGCAGGGGTGTGTAGTGAACAGGAGGCGACATAAAGGACTTCTCCCTTTGATAATTTGCCGGCAGGGGTGTGTAGTGGACAGGGGGTGACTGAAAGGACTTCTCTCTTTGATAATTTGCCGGCAGGGGTGTGGAGTGGACAGTGGGCGACTGACAGGACTTCTCCCCTTGATGAGGGGCCAGCAGGGGTGTGGAGTGGACACAGGGCGACTGACAGGACTTCTCCCCTTGATGAGGGGCCAGCGAGGGGGTGTAGTGGACAGGGGGCGACTGACAGGACTTCTCCCTTTGATGAGGGGCCGGCAGGGGTGTGGAGTGGACAGGGGGTGACTGAAAGGACTTCTCCCCTTGATGAGGGGCCAGCAGGGGTGTGGAGTCGACACGGGGCGACTGACAGGACCTCTCTATTGATGGCCTTTGATTGCTAATCAGGCAAAGGAAAAAATAGTTTTTTTTCACCTTGGATATTATATTTACAACATGAGAATATTTTCCCCTAAAAGACCTACAGATTTGAGGGTAGGGCAATATATTAGTTTCGATCGGGTTACCAGAATTTATGCTAATGATTTTTTTCATAGGCCAGGGCAACTTAATCGAGGGGGCAATTATGATCTCTGCTAGATCCAGAGAAAATTATTGTTTGGGACAAGAATTGTCCTTTGTCCAGAGAACTGTGATGTCTCTTTAAGGTTATTTTATAGTAGATTATAGAGTAAAGTGGTCGGGACATAGATTTCTATCCTCCCATGGGCGAAGTTCCCTTAATCAAGTGTTCATTTACACCAGATTGCTCTGTACATATGGTGCCTACGGGTAAGCCCTCCTCTTAACTTCCTCATTTAAAGGGCCATAGAGTGTAGGTCCATGCTGAAGTTGCAGTCAGTTTCTGTGTCCATTTTAAGGGTTCCTAATGGTCTGGTTGTCTCTCTGTCTGCGGAATTTGGAAACATAATGAATATAAAAGATTTGCCAGCAATATAGATCTATATAATCTATGTAAAGGAAAAACACTCAAATTACCCATTGACAAAATGTGTTACCTTAGCGTTATTGATCATTTTCAAATATTTATCTTGGTCTTCAAATGGAATAAAGTATAGCTATATGATCTAATGCAATAATGTTGTACTTGGCCCCTTGTACATTTCAGATGACTCTGTACCCCGAAGAATATCATCAACAGCCGGACTTGTGATTGTCACTCCAACCCACTCTGAAGACAAACAGTCACTTACACTACCCCATATGTTCAATGAAAATCTTTTTTTCCTTTTTACAAAAAGGGTGTCAGGAATTGGGTCACTGGGACTGAATTGGATATGGTCAATCCATGTGAGCTTGTTTCTGTCACAGAGCCCAGAGTGACAAACCCATCCAGCTGGCTAATACTACCCAACCTTCAGCCCCAAGTGACAAACCCATCCAGCTGTTTTATACTACAGACCCTTCAGCCCAGACAAACCCATCCAGCTGTCTAATACTACAGGCCCTTCAGCCCCGAGTGACAAACCCATCCAGCTGGCTAATACTACCCAACCTTCAGCCCCAAGTGACAAACCCATCCAGCTGTTTTATACTACAGACCCTTCAGCCCAGACAAACCCATCCAGCTGTCTAATACTACAGGCCCTTCAGCCCAGACAAACCCACCCAGCTGTCTTATACTACAGGCCCTTCAGCCCAGACAAACCCATCCAGCTGTCTAATACTACAGACCCTTCAACCCAAACAAACCCATCCAGCTGTCTAATACTACAGACCCTTCAGCCCAGACACACCTATCCAGCTGTCTAATACTACCCAACCTTCAGCCCCAAGTGACAAACCCATCCAGCTGTCTAATACTACAGACCCTTCAGCCCAGACAAACCCATCCGGCTGTCTAATACTACCCAACCTTCAGCCCCAAGTGACAAACCCATCCAGCTGTCTAATACTACAGACCCTTCAGCCCAGACAAACCCATCCGGCTGTCTAATACTACCCAACCTTCAGCCCCGAGTGACAAACCCATCCGGCTGTCTAATACTACAGACCCTTCAGCCCAGACAAACCCATCCGGCTGTCTAATACTACCCAACCTTCAGCCCCAAGTGACAAACCCATCCAGCTGTCTAATACTACAGACCCTTCAGCCCACACAAACCCACCCAGCTGTCTAATACCACAGACCCTTCAGCCCAGACAAACCCACCCAGCTGTCTAATACTACAGACCCTTCAGCCCCGAGTGACAAACCCATCCAGCTGTCTAATACTACAGACCCTTCGGCCCAGATAAACCCATCCAGCTGTCTAATACTACAGCCCCTTCAGCCCACACAAACCCATCCAGCTGTCTAATACTACTGACCCTTCAGCCCACACAAACCCATTCAGCTGTCTAATACTACAGGCCCTTCAGCCAAGACAAACCCATCCAGCTGTCCAATACTACAGGCCCTTCAGCCCCGAGTGACAAACCCATCCAGCTGTCTAATACTACAGACCCTTCAGCCCCGAGTGACAAACCCATCCAGCTGTCTAATACTACAGACCCTTCAGCCCAGACAAACCCATCCAGCTGTCTAATACTACAGACCCTTCAGCCCCGAGTGACAAACCCATCCAGCTGTCTAATACTACAGGCCCTTCACCCCAGACAAACCCATCCTGCTGTCTAATACTACAGGCCCTTCACCCCAGACAAACCCATCCAGCTGTCTAATACTACAGACCCTTCAGCCCAGACAAACCCATCCAGCTGTCTAATACTACAGGCCCTTCAGCCAAGACAAACCCATCCAGCTGTCTAATACTACAGGCCCTTCAGCCCCGAGTGACAAACCCATCCAGCTGTCTAATACTACAGACCCTTCAGCCCCGAGTGACAAACCCATCCAGCTGTCTAATACTACAGACCCTTCAGCCCAGACAAACCCATCCAGCTGTCTAATACTACAGACCCTTCAGCCCCGAGTGACAAACCCATCCAGCTGTCTAATACTACAGGCCCTTCAGCCCCGAGTGACAAACCCATCCAGCTGTCTAATACTACAGACCCTTCAGCCCCGAGTGACAAACCCATCCAGCTGTCTAATACTACAGACCCTTCAGCCCAGACAAACCCATCCAGCTGTCTAATACTACAGACCCTTCAGCCCCGAGTGACAAACCCATCCAGCTGTCTAATACTACAGGCCCTTCAGCCCCGAGTGACAAACCCATCCAGCTGTCTAATACTACAGACCCTTCAGCCCCGAGTGACAAACCCATCCAGCTGTCTAATACTACAGACCCTTCAGCCCAGACAAACCCATCCAGCTGTCTAATACTACAGACCCTTCAGCCCCGAGTGACAAACCCATCCAGCTGTCTAATACTACAGGCCCTTCAGCCAAGACAAACCCATCCAGCTGTCCAATACTACAGACCCTTCAGCCCAGACAAACCCATCCAGCTGTCTAATACTACAGACCCTTCAGCCCACACAAACCCATCCAGCTGTCTTATACTACAGACCCTTCGGCCCAGATAAACCCATCCAGCTGTCTAATACTACAGCCCCTTCAGCCCAGACAAACCCATCCAGCTGTCTAATACTACTGACCCTTCAGCCCACACAAACCCATTCAGCTGTCTAATACTACAGGCCCTTCAGCCAAGACAAACCCATCCAGCTGTCCAATACTACAGGCCCTTCAGCCAAGACAAACCCATCCAGCTGTCCAATACTACAGGCCCTTCAGCCAAGACAAACCCATCCAGCTGTCCAATACTACAGGCCCTTCAGCCAAGACAAACCCACCCAGCTGTCTAATACAACAGACCCTTCAGCCCCGAGTGACAAACCCATCCAGCTGTCTAATACTACAGGCCCTTCACCCCAGACAAACCCATCCCGCTGTCTAATACTACAGGCCCTTCAGCCCAGACACACCCATCCTGCTGTCTAATACTGCAGACCCTTCAGCCCAGACAAACTTATCCAGCTGTCTAATACTACAGACCCTTCAGCCCAGACACACCTATCCAGCTGTCTAATACTACAGACCCTTCAGCCCAGACAAACCCATCCAGCTGTCTAATACTACAGAACCTTCAGCCCAGACAAACCCATCCAGCAGTCTAATACTACAGACCCTTCAGCCCACACACACCCATCCAGCTGTCTAATACTACAGACCCTTCAGCCCACACACACCCATCCAGCTGTCTAATACTACAGACCCTTCAGCCCAGACACACCTATCCAGCTGTCTAATACTAAAGGCCCTTCAGCCCAGACAAACCTATCCAGCTGTCTAATACTACAGACCCTTCAGCCCACACAAACCCACCCAGCTGTCTAATACTACAGACCCTTCAGCCCAGACAAACCCACCCAGCTGTCTATTACTACAGGCCCTTCAGCCCAGACACACCCATCCAGCTGTCTAATACTGCAGACCCTTCAGCCCAGACAAACCTATCCAGCTGTCTAATACTACAGACCCTTCAGCCCAGACACACCCATCCAGCTGTCTAATACTACAGGCCCTTCAAGTCACACAAACCCATCCTGCTGTCTTATACTACAGACCCTTCAGCCCAGACAAACCCACCCAGCTGTCTAATATCACAGACCCTTCAGCCCAGACAAACCCATCCACCTGTTTTATACTACAGACCCTTCAGCCCAGACAAACCCATCCACCTGTCTTATACTACAGACCCTTCAGCCCAGACAAACCCATCCTGCTGTCTTATACTACAGACCCTTCAGCCCAGACAAACCCACCCTGCTGTCTTATACTACAGGCCCTTCAGCCCACACAAACCCGTCCAGCTGTCTAATACTACAGACACTTCAGCCCACACAAACCCATCCAGCTGTCTAATACCACAGACCCTTTAGCCGAGACAAACCCATCCAGCTGCCCAATAGTACAGGCCCTTCAGCCCAGACAAACCCATCATGCTGTCTAATACTGCAGACCCTTCAGCCCAGAGTAACACACCCATCCAGCTCTCTAATACTACAGAACCTTCAGCCCAGACAAACCCATCCAGCTGTCTAATACTACAGGCCCTTCAGCCTAGAGTGACAAACTGATCCGGCTGTCTATTACCAACAGCCCTTCAGCCTGGTTGTCCCACCAATTAATTGGACATTCTTTCATTTGTTCTCCTTGCAGACATTCTTCACAAATTATAAAAAGAAATAAATTTCTTAATTTGGACAATCATAAATGCCCCATATTGAATCAGTGTTTGTTAAAGGTAGCCAATGGTAGCTGAGTTCAGGACAAAGACTCACAGCTAATCATGAGATGTTTTTAGATCAAAGCGAGAGCCTGTGATGCAGAAGAGATTTGTCGCTCAAAAGGGGTTATTCCATTGACAGGGAAACGTCATAGAGGTCATGTTGTCGGAATCCTGAAGTTTCAGATCAGAAGTTAATGGACATGAAAACTGGGTGAAGTTTAAATTAGAAAATAAGAAAAACCTTAGATAAATCACGCAATTAGGAAAGTAATAATCAGCTTAAGCTTAAAAATGGCCAGTAAAGTTTATCTATATGTGTGAATATGTTGATCGGGTGACTAAATCATAACTTAAAATGTTCCAAAATGTCCCGTGCCAGAGATATCTCCAACACTGGATCATTACTTTGACAATTTTGAGCAGCCTATTTCAAACAGAGTCAACGACTGAGACAGTTAGACGATCAGAGGTGAAAAGCCCAGAGCAACTTTAATCATGATCTTAAATACAGAATAGCGTGAGAGCAGGTTCCCTGCTCACCCAAACAATTGTCAATAATTGTCATTTGTGGAATGATTGTCTAGGAATTACAGCCCTCTAGACAATACACTTTCCATCAATTACGACAATAATAAAACGATGACGTGAGACCAATTTGATATATTCTCATAACAAATTGAGGGTCTACGTACTTGTCAGAATACCAAGAGTGATATTTTATATGCTTATACTAACGGTAACATAAGCTTAGGTCTAACCTTGATGCGACGTTCACTGCATGCAGTCCCATATTATATATAGAATGGGGAATGGTGAACCAACATACCAATTAAGTACATAAAGCATCACAATAGTCAGTTATAAGTAAATACAGTTATAACCACTAGCTATATAATGACATTATAAAATATAATTGTATTATAATATGAAGTATTTCTAATTTTGCTGGATATATTTAATGCTTAACCTCCCTCAGAATATATAATGCTGCGAGGAGCAAAGTTACACCCAGTGGTCACAACAATCCCGCTGTGTCCCACTTTCCCAGCCATACATCAAAACAGCATCTGATAACCCAGCGCTCTGTAACTAGACACATTCCTAATGAAACAATACAATCAAAACATAACAGTAGATGAAGTACGCCATTAACTCACCATTTAGAATGTTCCAAAATATATCCAAAATGCTCCATAATATACCCAATGTTACAATATGTTATTCATGAGGTAAAGCGTTTTTTTCCTCTGTCAATCAGAAGTTGTCCCTAACAATGGGCCGGTTTGTAGGTAGAATGGTAATCTGTAGAGACAGATGTAGGTGGTGTATCTGGGTGAAATGGTAATCAGTAGAGACAGATGTCGGGTGTTTATCTAGGTGGAATGGTAACATGTATAGACAGATGTTAGGTTGTATCTAGGTGAAATGGTAATCTGTAGAGACAGATGTTAGGGGTGTATCTAGGTGAAATGGTAATCTGTAGAGACAGATGTTAGGGGTGTATCTAGGTGAAATGGTAATCTGTAGAGACAGATGTTAGGGGTGTATCTAGGTGAAATGGTAATCTGTAGAGACAGATGTTAGGGGTGTATCTAGGTGAAATGGTAATCTGTAGAGACAGATGTTAGGGGTGTATCTAGGTGAAATGGTAATCTGTAGAGACAGATGTTAGGGGTGTATCTAGGTGAAATGGTAATCTGTAGAGACAAGGCTATACAGACCCTGTATTGCCCGGGCTGACTCGCTGGTGTCTGTATGTGTTAAAAGATAGGGGACTATGTATTGGGGGTGAAATAATGGTAGATCTGTCCTGATTTTTCATGGTATGTGAAGTCTTCGTTTAGCCATAGGTTTTGACAGTTTGGGTTTTCTTTAATCAGTTGTTTACACCTGAGTTCTTCATTCCTGACATACAGGTCAAAGAATTTAACTAGTATAATATTGGTCTTTCAGATTTTCTACCGCTTTTCAGTGACCCCAAAAATTATTATATTTCTTTTCCTGCTTTTGCTGTGTAGCTCTTCAAATTTAGACTGGCAGTCACTTTTAAGTTGAGCAACTTCGTGTTGATATTTTCAATCCCCCCCCCCCCCCCGTCGCGCAGTGGCTACTCGGCCGTCCGGCCAGGTGTTGGGGGTGGTTATGTCGTAGTCACATCTTGTAGTAGATTACAACAGTTTGCCAGAATTCGACGAGGTAGGCAACCTGTAATTAGTGTAATTTTGCTTGCTAATAATGTTCATTATGTGCAGAATTTTTTTATGAATTTTAGAAAAATAAAAAGTTTCTGCATCACACTGCAGTGTGATACAAGGCTGGTTATCATCCAGGTTTGTATCGCCCTGTGTTAAACTCTTAACTACTAAACTTGTATCAAACTAAGGTATAATAAAAACTCAATTCTGAGAAAAGATATGATACAGTTTTTCTCCATTTTATGATATATGTCATGTGAACTAACGTTTATTTACTTTTTTTCTTAGCTACAACATCAAAAAACACAATCGTAAAATAATTAAATGTAAACTTGTTGAAATTTGGAAGATCTTTAGAAATAGAATTATTCACAATTTACAAAAGAAAAAAGCTCCAAAGTTACATTTGATTACTGCACTTCAGGATCTATTGTAGCAATTGTAGTAATTTAATTTAATTAGAATTTTACTTTTTAAATAGTTAGGTTTACTAATAAAAATGCATGGTCCTAATACTATATTCTGAAATAGTAGGAAGGTCAAGTACCCTAGAGGCATAATTTAAAACTTATTGAACTACTGATACTCAAGCTATATATTACCAACTTCTGATTTTCTATACAATGTGTTAATTTAGATTTTAGTTGGAAATGGATTGCCCCTTAATCTGATTTAAGTGCAATCATGCTATTTGTCCGTGCGCATACAGGCTGTGCAGTCTGCCCTTAGTGACCATAATGCTTTATATTACTAAAGAAACTTATGGGCGACAAGTGCATTTTTTGATGTATCATCCTTAATATTTGTCCAATTCTAACATATATACAGTCACCAACAAAGTTGTAGCCCCGATTACTGACCACTTAACATGTTAAGTGGTCAGGGCAGGTGTATGCTGGGGGTGGTGTGTGGGGGTAGAGTGAAGTTCTGATCTTTTCAACACATTTTGAAAAATTGGGTTAAATCTTCAAATTGAAGGGTATTGCACTGAGGTCAACACCTCGTGCATGACAAAATTAGAAAGCCATAATACCTTCTTGACTGACACTTTAATTCCAGGACTTTAACTATTACTGGAAGTAGAACGCTTACAGTAAAGGCTATGTAAAATATATAAAGGAGGATGGTCACCAGACTACGGGAAAATAAGAATAATCTTCAACAAAGTTAAGCGCCATACTCACCAGGCAATTTTGGGAACAACGGCACGGCCTTCAGCACCGAACACTTGCAAAACCCATACCCACACAGTCTCACCTACAGGTGGCAGCACTGTAGTGGGGTATACCTGTATACACAAAATTGATAATGGTTTGTGTATAAAGGACCCAGACCAAACCGAAAGGGGATAGTGAGAAACAAATTAGAACTTGGAACTTGGAAGAACCTTTAGGTTCAGGAGCTGGGTGGAATGACCTAACTTGGTTTGTTGGAGTCATCTGGTGACTATACGTTGAACTATCAATACCCTGAGAGGCATAGGACAAAGGTAGGCAGACTTAGTGATAAGGAAGCCTATAGACTGTGCACGGTGAACTCCTGGATTAGTGTAGGGCATACTGTGCCCAGTATTGCTGGACTGTATTTCATATGATGACGCATATCTCTTACCTGTTTTGGATATATAAAACAAAACATCTGCAAAGCAAGCGTCTGCATTTTGATTTGAATGGACCGAGTGGAGACTTACCTCTATCCTGGACTAGCAAAACATCAAGAACATTGACTAATAATCACTCACAATATGAGCTAAAATAGCCTTTATTGATTCCCAATTATACACATTAATAATACTCAACACTTATGTTTAGTTTCTTCTCTGGAAAAGTTCCGTTGACCCCTAATTTTTCCTCATAAAATAAAAGATAACTCTCATTCTTATTTGGTTTGTAAATTGTACTTATCAATTTTGATTTTTTTATAGACATTTTCACAAGATATTTCACTTTTTTTAAAATAATGTCTAAACAGTCCCACAGCATTAGGCATTGAGGTATAGAATGATGGGTATCCAATCCCCCGATAACGCTCCATCAAGCCCACCCTCAGGAAAAAGGCACCACTCCAAGAAGCATAGTTCGCCTTGCGTCCTGGGTCATGGTCTACTCCCCTTGGTACAAGCCCTCTGATAAATCTGATAAATCTGGCCCCATTACACCTGCCCATTTTCCCTCTTCCAGAACAGAATGATTCCTAAAGTCAAAACACGGCAATCGGCCCTTGTGTTCTTTGCCATACTTTCACCACGATTTGTAGATTATCAGGATAAGAGAATGACTCTATAACTACAGTGATAAGACTCCCAGGACATTGATGTGCTCATTCAGACAGAAATGAAATGGTTGGTTCTCTTGTCAGTTACAATAAACATATTCTTGACACAAAATAATTTGAGCATATCATTTATTTGCTGAAAAGCTTAGTTACTACATTCAAAACAATTACAGGCAACACTTTCATGATATGTGCCACCATGTAAAAGGAAAGCATCTCCCTAAGTGAAAATATGGCAGCTGATAATATAAAATAAGCACACAGTCCGACAACTCAATTATACAACACTTCACAACCTGACAATATATTGATATCAACAATTTTCGTCCTCTTTTTTGGTGTCATTCCTTCAACGGTGTGACACCAACAAGTGCTCTAAACAAATTATGAGAATTCAATAAATTCTCTCCACCTAGAATCTAATATTCTTTATCATAGATCTTTAAGAAGTACAGAGAAACATTAAATCTTGATTTCTTGTTATGCGAAGTATATGTCAGAAGAAAAATTAACAGCCCGTTGTAGTCAAACCCTTTTTCATGGTTTAATACGATAATTCATCCCAATGCACCCCAAACATATAGATTCATAATCAGACAATTTCATCAGAATGACATTCTGTGGTTCTGACGAATCCACTGTCGGACCAACAAGCCTTAGATTTGATATAAAGCAAAACAAAGGTATGCAGGTATATTGTAAACAAAGACAAGATCAAGTTGAAGTGATACATCTTTTTTTTCCACTTAACTGTAACAGACCCCAACACCAACAAACATTGCACCTTTAACAAAGATGTGCAGCCCATGATCAGCTCTGGGTTGGAGCTACCAGAGAGTTTACATAGTTATAATTATATAAAATCTGTTTTTTTTGAACAAACCTTACTGAGGTCAACTTGGATAAGATAAATATAAAGTAAAACAACCCTTATCCTGGTGTAAGCTTAAGCCCTGTGTCCAGCGAACGACATTTTCCTAACGACCATGAACGACAGGGAAAGATTTACTCATTTGTGGTCTTTAGTAAAATCGGTCAGTGGAAACACAAAATCGTTGGTTAAGACTTTTGCTAAAGACTGCAAACGACATTTGCTCAAGACGAAAGGGAAAGATTCACCAACAACCAAATATCTAACCTGTTTAATATTTCTGGACGACAGAAACCAACAATCTTTTCCAAGAGCAATTAAAAGCAATTAAATCTATTGTTCCCTTACTTTTCTGGTCTCTGTCGTTTGAAAAAGTGGTCCAGATTGCTCAAGAATCGTTCAGATATCAGTATTTTGGTCGTTCAGTGGAAACACTTTGTTAACAGTTTTCTTAAGATATTTTCTGACGATTTTTCACTCAAGACCTTTTATTTTTGTCAGTAACTTTTATCTGGAACCTATACCATAGTAAAATCGTTCGGTGGAAACCCGGCTTTATTATACTTTTCCGGAATTGACAAATAGGCGTACAGTGAACGAGTGGACTGTGGTGATATGGATTCCATATCTGTAGACTCTACTGATACGGAAAAGTAGTCCGACCTAGTTTAAACCAATGAAAATGCAGCTTAACACAGAGAGTTTCACCTCTGACCTGTGCTGACCTGACGTCGACCTACGCTGACCTATTTAATGAACCAATTAGAAGAGCGGATTTTATCACATGCGTCAGACGTGGTGCATTCAGAATCATATATCAAAACAAACCCACCTGAGGTCGGGCGCACTGACGATGTTGCCAGGCTGCTAGAATTGAATCAATCCTGAATGTCCAAAAGTTTCTTTCATACACACTGTTCTCCTGACGGCAACTGGTTGAACCACATTGTTGTCCATGTAAATACACCCTTTCCCACGTAGATTTGTAATATTTTGAAGCAATTCTGGTGGATAGAAGGGGGAAGGGGTGTCTGGGTTTGCACTCACTGCCACTGGCGCTGTGATCCGATAACGGCTCAGACTGTGAGTTGCAAGGCCGTCGCCGGGAGGCTAGAAGTTAATAAATCCTGAATGTCGATACCTGCCTTTGATACAGGTTGTTGCCCACGTACTTCTCCACGTATTGGGCACCTTCTCCACGTAGATTTGTGATATTTTGAAGTAATTCTGGCAGGAGGAAGAGGGGGATCTAGGCGCCGACCACGGCAGGTGGCGAAGTTTGCGAGTGGAATTGGTCCATGTTATTCTCCAAATAACTCCAGATTTGGCTGATGACACGTAAATTCCACACGTCCTCGTATATCCCTGCTATGTTATTCATGTGCAGCAGCCAGGAATACCGCGTAGATTAAGTATTTTCAGCATAAAATGAAGAAATCTGGAGGAACCATTTGTGGCATTTGCGCCATAACTGCCAGCGTGTTAAAAACGGGGTCATTCAGCCTCTTCACTCCAGGAAAAATGTAGTCCACCGCGGAAAATAGATCCAAATGAAATACGCTGGTCGAATAATTTTAAAGCCTAATAATTAAAAAGAATTATGGAATTTCTTTCACTTACACTGTAAAATGTCAACAAAGCATAAAAAATTCAAAATTATCCAATAATTGTCAAACCATGGCCACATCACTCGCAGCAAGACGCGTAAGAATACCAGAAAGTCTGAAGTCGCGGCGAAGTCGGTCAAATAGCCTCTGCGCCTTCATTAAATGTAGTCCACCGCGCATATAGTTCCACATGAAATGGGATGATCGATTAGATTTATGCTCTAAATATATATAGGGCCTACTTGAAAAATGCTCAAATCTTCTAGGATATAATCATTTTAACCTTCACAATTCCGTAAAAGTATAATAAATACAAAACCGGACTCGTGTGCAGATACAGGATGCCTGATCACCCGAGGCGGGAAGCAGATCACTACTCGTCCTTCGGACTCATAGTGATCTGCTTCCCGCCTCGGGTGATCCGGCATCCTGTATCTGAACACTCGTCCAGTTTTGTTTATTTACAGTCCTGCATTCCTGACTCAGTTGCTGGCTTATAATCTTGGTCCCCAACACATACAGTGGGGTTCTCAGGTGACTAAAGTAACGCACGCCTCACTCAGGCAAGTCCTATTGGTACAATAACACTTGCAGGGATAATATTCCATGAGGGTCACACTCCCTCCTTAGAACATTGAAAATGCACACATTGAACTTTATGGTTCAAACTTTCTAAATGTAGGCTTTCTCTGTTCTTTTGCAACAGCTTTTCTCCCTCGGAATGAAGTCATTTCCATAGTGCAGATCATACGATGCCACGTGTAGATGACCATACCTAGAGGAATAACATGATGAGAGGATTTCGTATAATGAGACAATATCTTTGGATTGTGGCATAAGAAAATCAATTTCGCTACACTTAATTACCATAGTAGTCATTAGGAGGGGAAGCTGCACAATGACTCTGCCTTGAAAATCTCTATGATAGGGTTTCCAAAGGCTTTTATGGAAAAATATGTTCATAGCTTAATCAAAGGAAACAGAAAGTAGATCATGATGACCTACTTTTGGCCAAAACTAGGTTCATAGCTTAATCTAAGGAAACGGAAACTAGGTCATGACAACCTAGTTTCTTGACTTTTGACCTTTGACCTTACCTGACCAATGAGAGGATAGGAAACCCTCCTCATTAACATATTAGACCATGCCCACTTGGACTGAGCTTGTACCCATAGGGCGGCACTTTTTTGTTTCGATTTTTGTTGGTTTATAATAGTTCTCAACTGAGTCAATTCTGGTGGTTTTACAAAGTTAATATCCGTATATTATACAAAACATGTCATAAAAAGGATATGAAAGGTTAAGGTGACGATATTGACGATATCAGAATTTTGTATTAGATTATCTGTTAATATTGTATTGGAGGGTCTAACCAATGCAGTCGACTGCGGCCCCACTCATAACCCATCCCCTCCCTGTCGTGTGGGGCCAGGCAAAACAACCCATCAGAACTGGAGCAACCCCAACACAATGGCCACTGTGTCATGGTTGTAAAGCCTAACCAAAACCATTTATGCTTATCTTTTATTTCAAAGGGGGGCACAACCCGTAGGTCCCCCCTCACAACCACCATCACACCATCATGATTGACAAGCATAATTATGGACAAAGTGCACTTCAACAACCTGCTTATGAATCGAGTTACTGCATGAGTGCACTCTATGAAAAGAAGCACACTGAAGACGTAGTGCCCATCTTCTTTCAGTAATTTAAACTCAAGAAATTAAGAATAGACATATTTTTAACCAAAAAAAGGTTCAGTCCATAGTAAAAAAAAAACATTGATTCTCTCGTGCGCCACCTGTCTAACCTGGCCAACATGGTCAGCCCCACTTTTGCTTGGCCCCCTCCGTGTCGAGGCTGAGATATAATACTGACCCAGATATCCTGATCAAAATATGTAAACCAAATACAATAATTTTAGAATGTATCAAACATTTTAAATTCCATGAAAAGAGATTTTGTGTATATGATATTAAGTTCTGTACCAGATTTCATTATGATATTGTAAAGGATTTAGTTTCTAATTTTGAAGCTGATAACTGTTTGCCTTTAATACTTTACAGGAGCAGCCTGTACCCACAGGATACACTCGGTGGCAGGACAGCGGACTACACATGTAGGTGGGGAGGGGTCCTATCTCTGACATTTTGACACTTTAATCACTCTATATAATAAATATCTTAAAAATATTTTAATGACCAGATTGGTTGAATTTCTCCCGTTATAATGAGTCTACAATATTAACAGTCCAGAGGAAGATATCAAGGTCGGAATAACCCCTGTGCCTATCACTCCCAAATGCATTCTCCCTACCATGACCTTGACCCCTCCGACTTCTGGACGTGGTCGGACGTTTCAAAGGGGGTTGTAACCCTTAACGGGCTTTCCCAGGGTCAGGATAATCAGACTGAATTGGCTAACTTCATGAGTGCACCCTCTTTCCTGACATGAAAAGGAATTGATGTTACGTAAGGTTTTTATATGTGTCCTGACTTATTGACATGGTTGTAAAACTTCACATAAACCATTCACCAACCCGTAGGTGCACCCTTACAAAAAGGCCAAGGTGTACTCCATAGTGCTGGGACTGATACAAAATTGATAATTTATTCACAGCCCACAAGGAAGACCACTAGCGATGGTATAACATACCGTCGTAATTGACGAGCAGATGGTCAAAGTGCACTTCAACAATCTGCTTGTAAATTTAGTTACTGCAACAGCTCACCCTCTTTTTCAAAGTGCAATGGAGTAGATGTTAGAAGAGGTATTTACATACAGGTTCATACTTAGTGTCACGTTTTTTATGCTTGTTTAAGGTAACTCATCAAAGCTGCAGATTGATTGCACACTCAGCGGCCTTTACTGACAAATATAAAGGCCACAATGGAAGGCTTACAATGATACCTAAGACTGGAAAATATCAAATGGACTTTAGCACATCTGTATAGATCAATTGCCGGAATTTATACGTTAATTGGGAAATCAGAATATCCATTTTCATTATGTTTTAGTAGACTGACAAAACACTTATTGGACTGTCAGCTACTGCCCAATGGTCAGCTCATTGTTTACATGTTTTAAAGACAATGTTTACATGGTTTTTATTAAGATACAGAATCCAAACTATCAGCGAGTGTTCATACATATGTGAAAATCAAATGGTGAAAAGTATGGAATAATCATGAGCATAGAACATATGTTTTCATGACGTTTTATCAGATTCACTCTGATGGCCTACTCTTCCCAGCACCTGCAAAGTCCCACCCGGGCCTGTGGGAGACCCCCTCCTGGCCTGTGATTAGCCCCTTCCCGGCCTGTAGCTGGCCCCTCCACGGCCTCACCTCTTGTCTATCTTAAAAGACTTATACCATAAAATATAGGTCAGAAAGGCAAACTAAAATTTCATATACGTAATTTTACATTATATTTGGATGTTATTTACAGAATAAAATGAACCTTTTTTCTAGAAGATATTTTCCATCATTGCAACCATTAAACTTCAGTCTTCCAATAATGAAAATGAATATTTAGGAGAATTCTGGAAATAATGTCTCTAGAAAATTCAAGCATCATCTTATAAAAGTAATCCAAACCTTATCTTGCATTTATTTTAATCATTTAATTGCATTTATGATTTTAGAAAAAGTCTTAACTCGACAAACTTTTATCATTAGAAAAGTTATAGCACAAAATATGATTCGGTCAAATAGATCAGGGTATGAGGCATCAGTTCTATTCCACTGTATCCCTGTAACCCTGTTTGCCATTCTTTCCCCCTTTTACCCATTTTTCATAATCAAAATTAACTGTAATAACCATTTTACCCTGCCTTTACTTGATCCTGCACCCTTCTCCTTACAAACATCGACATATTTACTTTAAATGAATATTCCATATAATGGAAAATGGAAAACAATTCTCTTGTGCACCATCTCGTAAGAGGCCTAGGTTGACCATTTCACTCTCATGAGATGGCGCAAGAACAAATATGTACAGGAGTAAATTGAAAGTTCACAAGATGGTGCATGAATGAATTGTCGGTGTTTTTTTAATAATAAAATAACATTTTTTTTGGTTAGAAATATCTCTATTCTTTATTTTTGAGCTAAAATTACTTTAATGTGTAAGATGGGACAGTTTTATTGTGGTGTAACATATGAAATGTTAAAAACAAGTATCACAAAACATCAAACTAAATATGACCCTGAATATTAACACTGCTGTTAAGTGAGGGTACACCTACAGGTTGGTGCACCCCACTTTAAAATAATATATATAAATAAATCATACCTGGCAGTAAATCTTCAGGGGTGAATCCAGAGGCTGTTCCCTAGGGTCAAACCCTGACCCTGATTATAAAATGTGACCCAATTGGCCAAAATGAGTCGCAAATAGCACGCAGTCAAACTGAGATATGGGCCTCTGAAGTTGGAAATGGGCCCCATCATCGAAAATGACTTTTTTGCATTTTCTTATTCTTTAATATCAGGACTATCATTTCCCAAAATATTTTAATGAAATTTAATCTAAGTGTGCTAGAATGGCCCCCAAAGTCATTCTCCTGCTTTGGTGAGTTAGGATGAAAGACTCCTGAAACACTAATTTTTATCAACTTTGCTGCCTTGCGAGCCACTTTTAGGAGTCGAGAACCCAGAACTTTTGGTACAGCTGAAAAGCGCGGATTGCTAAAGCTGTCGACCTTAAACAAACGTTGTCAGGGAGGTCACATTATGTGCTCCAAGCCCCCTGATTGGCTGAGACGCCCCTTGATGTGGCGGAAGCAGGCATGTTTACAAAATTTAAAAGTCCGGTCAGCAGAAGCAGGTGTGCATTAAATGAGCCCTGATGTAGTTATGATTGATTATTTGTTCTAACTGCAAGTGCAGTTTGGATCCCAAGATTGTTAGGAGTCAATGGCTACCCCTAAGGAACCTGAGGAAGCCATGACAGCAGTGCTAAACACAATTGTTCGGACTAATCGTCATGGCGGCACCAGCAACAATCAATGGTGAGAACTTGTTGAGGATTATTTCGTCTTTGCCAAGGACGATGGGGACTTATGAGAGGGAGAGGAGGATGCTATCCTGTCTACAAAGGATATAGAGGCTTTGGAGGTGCTTCAAGATTCAAGGGTGGACGAGGATGAGCCCCTGATTATCCTGGATTCGACGGAGCAACTGTTGCAGGAGGAGACTGACAGTTACAAAAACTGTATGAAGGCCATGCTTGTTTGCGACTTGTGATCAAAATTGTCCGATTTCTAAGATATGCCATAGTTATTTTCATGATTCTAACTGTCTTTACATTCAAAACCAACAATTACTGAAAGTGCAACGCCCTCACCTACTTAATGACGTTTACCGTGGTCGGCATCTCTGAGGCCTAATTGAAAGTTCTTAGCAGCCATCTAATGAACCTGATTCAATCACTAAGGGTGCCCCCACATATCTTTAACATTAATGTGGACTTTCAGTCATGTTTAGGTGCTAGTTAAAGTACCACAATGGTGGCCCATGTTCTGTCCTGTTCTCTTTTGCAGGGCGTCTTGACAAATGGCAGGAGGTCGCCCAGCTGACTCGAGGTGCGGCCGATGACCATGCTATTATTAGTCTTTAACATATATAGGTATGCATCTATAATACCTGTATGACCACCTAGAGCTGTAACTTTACTTCTGTGACATCGACATGAGATTTTAGGCCTAGCAACCTTGGTGACTTCGGGAGTAGACCCAAGCGTACAGTTCTTAGATTTTTAATTTGTTTTCCCTAAGTCGGTCACTCATACATCACTAAGGTTCTGTGTTGGATTTCCATTCCAGGGGAGAAGGACATGCTCATGTTGGACATGACAAGTGCCTGTACTGACACCTTGGCATGGCTGTTGACCTGGAAGAAGGGGAAAAAGGGCAAGGGTGAGAGGCAGCACCAGCGGAGCCACTACACTGTCTGGGGCAAGAAGGTCTACCGGGACACCCTGCTCTTTCTCTACAGCTAATTATTCATCTCTGCAGCTAACATTCTCTGTCTAAGTAGTTCCCAACCCTGTGTTCTGCTGTAACCCTGTGTATCCCTGTAACCCTGTGTTCTTGTTTTTCAGCTGCAGTATCAACAAGATGACCGCCATCAGCCAGTGGTACCAGGAGCATGAGGTCGTATCCCATACTAAGATGTCCTTTGGATGCAAGGCCAACACCCATACCCTTGACTTCGAAGACATCTGCCGCATGGTCAAATATTTCAACTCCTACGCTAAAACATATGCCCTCGTCCTCCCCGACAGAGCCTCCATGCACAAACACGATGACATCCTCCTCCTCCCCTCCAGCACAAGAAAGGTAGATGTGCATAAACAGTATCTAAAGGCCATCAGGAATGCCCACCGTCAGGTTGCCTTGACCACCTTCCCTAACCTCTGGCGCCAGTGGCTACCACGTATTGTCTGTTCTCGCCCCATGACTGACCTGTGCTGGGAGTGTCAGAGGAACAACGGTGTCATCTCCTACTCCTCTATGTGTTAGTGCAGTTTTACAGGTAGAAAATTTAAAAAGTAGTCAGAATTTTTATAAGTAAAAATAAGTACAATGGATCTGTCGGATCTGTACATTGTTATGTGTTTATCAAACAATGTTTTATCAAACATTGATGTTTATTTAATAAGTTATCATGTTGTTTGTAGGGTAACTTACAGTAGGGCGTAAGTATGGTGATAGTAGATAAGTCCTCTGATTCTTTGAGTGTTTCTTTTTACGGTAAACTCTGCCTGATTATGAGGCCCTATGCACTAAAAATTGAGTCGATTATAGAACAAGGCTGTGATCAACTTCCTGTGTAGTTGTACATGTAGTCTTTTAAACAGTCTGTGGTAATTTATCCTGTGTTTCCCAATCCGTCATTTGGCACAAACGATTGTGTATAACACAAATAAATGATTAAGAGATTAAAATGTTTAAGTCATTAAGTACCCTGCAGGCAAGGTTCACCACCTGCTGGGCCAATTTTTGGAGAAGTTTGTTTGGTGGATGGAATCCATCCAATAATTGTCTATAACATTGCCGGTATGGACCGTCATCATTCAGTCAGTGTACCTGTCTATTAAACCATCCAGCAGGTGGGTAGATGGTTGAAGGTATTTATACTCGTTATCTCAGCGTTGATTCTTAGGATTGCAACATCTAAATCTCATGTTGTAATTGGAATCAATTATAAAGGGTAGCAAACTAAATATATATACCTCACATATTTTACATATTTCGGATTCATACCTAACTCTAAGGGTAACTCGTCCCTATACCACAGTTTGTGGAGGGGGCACCTGGTGAGGCTACCTCCACTGGCCAACGTCATGGCAGTAGGCACCAGTGGAGGTGGTGTGCCAGCACAGATGTTAGCACAGACCCGGGGTAGTGACCACCCAACAATAGGGCTAGGGGTTGGTTCCTTCACCCGTGCACCCTCTTCATGTGACCGAGGAGAGACTAATATAGTGTCTTTGATGTGATCATTGAGTGACCAGGGTGATAAAAAGCAATATAGATATTTCTAGCCAAAAAAGAAGTGGTAGTATGTCTTTAAAAAAACAACTACCGTTGGTCGGTTAAGTATAAATTTTTGCAAGGCCGCACCTACGGATAAAGCCCCCTTTGAAATGAAAATGAATTATGACTGGTTTTTGCGAAGTTTTACAACCACGTGCAGAAGTGGGAAGGTTCAAGGTCCTGGTACGGAGAACACATTGGGGAGTGATAGGCACAGGGGCAAAATATTACTATTCAGCTATTCAGCTAACCCCAATCATCATTGGGTGTGTGTACATTATTCTATCAGATATTGAATATGCAGAAACAATTTTGATATTAAAAACAAGGCCCTTTTTGTATAGGAATATACCTACAGACATTATCTTACAGGTAGATTATTACACACTCAGTTCTGAATGGGTTGTTTTGGTCGCCCCACTTGCCAGGTAGGGGGCAGGGTGGAACACAAAAATCCCTGCTCTAATGCAGAACACCTGGCAATGAGAGGAGTTCCAACTAAGTTCATATTTTTATGAAATAAAATGATTGAATCTGGTTAAATGACACAGTTATCCGCTCAATATAACCTTCCTACATAACCCTGAAACTGTTTCATTGAATGACAATCTTTAGTCTATTCTCAAAAGATGTTTGACTTGTCTAACCCACTAACTTGCTCTCACCCTGGATTCCCTATACGTGTGCAGGGGCCTATGCCTTTATTTTGGGAGACCTATGGAGACCTTTGTTTCTGGCTGTTTCAGCAGTCAAGAACTATTATAACAAGTGAAAACCAAAACAAAAAAGTGCCGCCCTCTGGGTAAAAGCTCAGCCCAAGTAGGTGCAGCCTAATATGTTAATGAGGATGATGCCGCCCTCCAGGTACAGGCCCCACACAAGTGGGCTTGGTCTAATTTTTTCTAATAGATAATTTGTTAATGAGGAGGTAAAATGTCAAGAACTAGGTCATAATGACCTAGTTTCTGTTACCTTAGATTAAGCTATGATCCTGGTTTTGACCAAAAGTAGGTCATCATGACCTACTTTCTGTTTCCTTAGCTGTGAACCTATTTTCCAATAAAAGCGGTTGGAAACCCTATCATAGTGATTTTCAAGGCAAAGTCATTGTGCAGCTCCCCCTCCTAATGACTACTCATCATTATGAAGGAATTGGAGGTTATTTCAACCAGTCTAGTTTGAAAGTTGATATTGATATCTAACGTAGATAGATCTAAGAAGTAATAGAATTTAGTCATTGCCTTAGTCTATAAACATCAATATCAAGATTATTTGATGATGCCACAGAATTCAATGTAGTAATAAATACATGCTCCATGCCTAAACTATACCAAACTAACTGAGAGAGAGAATGTAAATGAAATACTCAATATACCACTTACCAGATTTATTAAAGACTAAGATCAAGGTATTTTCAACATAAGTTATACCATTATTGGCTCTTTAACACTGTAAATGTCAAAGCCATTTCTGTTTCTAGATTTAAAAGCAGACAAGTTAAAACAACAAAGTATTTGACACAATCCTTTGGTAATTGCGATAAATGGTTCAACAGAGACAATCTTACAGATTGAGATATGCACCTTGTATAAGGTTTTCCTTATTTACTATACAGGATTGTTTCTTACCAATGACTTTGATGATGCAGGGAACAAGCACGATGACAAGGAGCATGATATGGTGTGGGCTGAAGCGCAAGCCGCGTATCTCTTTCTGTAAATATATACACATTAATGAAACACAAGTGAAGATTGTGGTCTGTTACACAATGGCTTTGTGCAACAACTGTGATCAACTATCCATTCATCTTTTGAGGTACAAAATATTGAGCTAGAAATCGAGTATAATCAATTTGTATTGTGAAATAATCTAATAATACAGCAGATACCAGCTACTAATGAAATAATATAATGGAACGAAATGGGTATGAAAATGGACTGAAATTTATAATTGGGTACAAGAGCCCGGAAAACTATGGTCACCCTAAATGATGTCAAAACAGTCACATGATCATAAGTGGCCAATCAGAGTCAACCTGTAGCATATAAAAGGGGGCGTTATGGCCCAGAATAAACAGTTCTTAATCGGTACTCCTTGTGTTCACATGTGTCTTCTTTATGATGCCCTGCCTTCTAGCTGGCTTGAGTTTAAGATCTCCAAGAGTAGCAGCAAATTAAATAACCGAGTAAAACTTAGCTGAGGAACCAGAATTAGAGATAAGTATTCTGAAAGACCTGAAGATGGCACGAAAGCCTGAAATGGCCCAAGAATGTACCAGAGCACAGAAGACTGGCATGGTACAGAAGCCCGAAATAGTAAGCAGTCGGCCCAGCACGGCAGGAATGAAGGTGTGATCGCTCTGCCTCACGCTACCACCCTCTAACTGTGAATGATGACCCAACGCCCTGGACAGAAGGAACAGCTGGCACAGTGCCCGAACTGCCAGAACTAGCTCGAGCCCAGAGCCCTTCCCACTCACCGTTAGTCAACAGCCAGTCTGACCCCGTACTTTTTTCCTCTCGTTCCCCTTGTTCGGGCGCAGAGATAGGACCCCTCCGGCCACCTCGAATATCACCCCCCACGACACTTCACATCATGTAGAACACACCCAGCCCATCATCAAGAGCTCAATCGAATGGCCTGTCCACTTGCCCTCATGCGCGAGTCTCGACTCCCAATCTTGCAAATCGGTCTCCCACTTAACCTCCTCATTCCACCCGAGACCGAGAAAACCAGCAAATCCCTTTGTTGCAGAGCCCGGAAAACCCCGACACCCCAAAGAATATCACACAACGATGAGTTTGAAATTATGACAATTAGTGGGGTCTGTTAGGGTCTTTTTTTTAAATCGTTACACAGCAGATAAAAGCAGCAAATTTGGTATGAGGCACCTCTGAGGCATAACAATGAAATCTGTAAGGGGAGCCAGCTTGAAATATCATTAGCATGGATGGGAGGGCCAAAAACCAACATGACTGACTTTTGCTATTAAAATTCTTATATCTCAGCTTCTAAAAAGACTAAAAAACATGTTTGGTGTCAAAATTGAGATATTATGGGTCAGGGAATTCAATTAATTGTGTTTGAAGGCGGAAATCCAAATTCCAAGATGGCTGACCATTTTTGAGAAATATTATGATTTAAGGTAATAAGGTATAAGGCAAGGGGAAATGTTTCCAATATCAGTTGTTTATGGCCTAGAGGGCTCAATAACTATAATATTGAAACTTCAAATTGGCATATATGTAGGGGCAGTGTACATGTGCTGAAAAAATTACAGCACATTTACAGCACTTATTAATACCCTTTTATTGTGGGTGAAAACGGCCCAACAACGATAAAAGTTGACAGGGAACACTTTCCTTGTTACGAAAACGTTCGTTGTTATGAAATTCGTTGTGCAACGGGCCACTTGTGTCACAATCTCTAAAAATCAGATGTCCTTAACATCAACAGAGTAGGTATTGAATACCAAGTTTACAGGCACACTGTTTGTTCTAAAAGGAAACTATGAATT
Source organism: Lepidonotus clava (assembly GCA_936440205.1). Lineage (NCBI taxonomy): Eukaryota > Metazoa > Annelida > Polychaeta > Phyllodocida > Polynoidae > Lepidonotus > Lepidonotus clava. Next base: position 108,889 of record OW387136.1, on the reverse strand, counting down.
TTAAAAATTGCGCGTTTAGGTGGAGGAACAATAATGAATGAATCATGATCTATTTGAACAGGTAAAAGCGTGTTCAATCATATCAGGAGTGTTCTGGAAGATAAGGAGCTTTAATAGAGTAGGTTTTTCCTTTTTGTTACAAAATTCCAACATCCTAAAATACATAACTTGAAGATAAACCCAATTACATTTTATTACTGACCCTGCGTTTAGGAATTATCTGTGTTAAGCAAATCCTGTCTATTCAAATCAAACAGTATTGGAAATCTTGAGGAAAATGAGAACTGTTAATGAAACATGAACAATACTTCATCATATGTACATCAAATCGTATTTCAAGCTCCCTACCCTCAAAGTCTGTTTTACCTGATAAATGAAGACAGGATGACATTAGTCATATGAACCTCCATAGTAGAAATACAACGAGCCAACAATAGCAACATATAGAATCAGAGATGAGAAACATAAAAACGCTAAAACCCAATCTTATTTGACAGAAGATTAAAAATTAAAGGCTCCCCTACATAGTGTAACTTATGTGGTGCATTGTCTCGCTAATAATAAGCTTACCCATTTCTCATGCAGCTCCAGGCCATAGACGAGGCAGAAGGAGCAGGCGTTGATGACCAGGTAACCAAAGGCCACCTTATCCCGCAGTCCCTTCATCTCACGATACAAGTCTTCATATTTCTTTCCAGCATTTTTCTTCATTTCATTGAAGGCTCCCTCGCTTCCCTGAGAGTACAACCATGGTATAACCTTAATCATTGTCTTCCAAACTACTTTTGTTGCCTTTCAAAATGTTTAATTACCTAAAATGTGTCGAAACTGCCTCTTGAGCACACTCAATGGCTCAGTGATGGGCAAATAGGCTTGGCACACCTAACGTTTGTCTTTTTTTATAGCTGATGTCTTGCATTAAGAAGGAGAGAATAAATGACATCTTGGAGTTATTGGAAAACCAGCAATTTTGTCTAGCAATTTCATCATAAGATCTTAAATTTATGTCACGATTGACCAATCACAAGGTTTTGAATGCTCTGCAAATACACAAATGTTGTCGATGGCTGTCACATGACAGATTGAAGTGTGCTGATTGGCTGAAGCCTTTGCATTTCCTGAAGTGCATTTTTTCAAAATTAAAAGGACAAGCTAAGTGTATGGTCAAATAGGCAAGACGTCCACGTATTGATAAGAGCTATTCGATATAATTTGGAGATGCATTTTGGATCATAATAAGATACTCTAGACGCAATAGCAACAGCTTTGAAGAAATAAACAGGGGTGGCAGAGGTACTGAACACAATAAATGTCATGAATCTCCTTTGTTGTACATCTTGTTAACAAGTAATGATGCGGAGAACACGTCATAGTCTGAGAATGAGTATCCTAGGCCCTAGGAAACAGTTGGAGAACCAAAATGGCCTGAGGATATTAGCTCAAAGCAAAGATGGGAAAAACAAAAATATAAAACAGACTTTTCTGCTGCAGCATCAACAACAAATTATATGTTTTTAATGCACCGAACATATCCATTAAAGACTATGTGAAGATTCAGGTTAGATGGGAAATCCTTAATGTCTATTGCTAGGGCCAGTCTGAGGCAGTGCACCATCTGGAAAACTTCAAATGCACACCATTTTTCTCAGCTTATAGTCTGTGAAGCTACATAGTTCCACATACTTTTGACAGAAGGCATCTCAGCAGCTAGATATAATAGGAATTATTATGTCCCACAATGATGATCATAGCTTTAGGATGTTCTATCAAATCATAAACACCTTTGGAACTGCTAATTGATTATCAATATCTTTGGAAGTCTTCAATGATCATTTATGCCTGCTTTTGATTGTGGGCTGCAATGAGTGGCTGATATGCCAAGCTGCTATTATGTGCGGGTATTTTTATTTGCTTTTTTTGGTATGTTCCTCTATGTTGTCCAATATTCAGGCTTCATAAGGGTTGAGTTCTCTTACGTTGCTGCTGAATACAAATTATTGTTGTGAAAATGGCATTTGGGTATTTCACAATGAGAAGAGATGAAATGAGGTGATTATTCAATTAATCTGTAACAACTTTGTATCTGGACTTTGAATTAATGTCTCCAGCTGGCTTACAAAATTAGTTTAACTGTATTCAATGGGAAGATTATTCCGTTCCAATGTTGCCCTATATTGTAGTTTTTTTATTTATTTATAATGGAACTATACATTGAACGTTAGTTGTTGTTTAGGGCATTGATTAATAAATGGGGAATTGTTTACTGTACTCGCAGTCTGTCGTTACTTATTCCTTCAATCGTTACTAGTCAAGTGGTAGATGAGTTTACGAGATGGGCGCTCAATCCACAACATGAACAACGCTTGGCAGTAGGGTAACTTTATTCCGTGGATGCGATGATGCGTACATTGGCCGGTGAACAGGTGGTAATTCTTCTAAGTGTCACAATTTCAATCCGGTGGAGAGTAAGCTTTCTCTTATGAGTCCGCCTAACCTCGCATCCGTCAGAAGTGCAGTAATATTCGTATAAGTCACCAGATGTCCCTAATGTTCTTAAGTAGCTATTTAAACCCCTCGAATCTCCCGATCCGTATTGTCCAAACACTAAAGGTTCTCTCCCCTCTTTACACCGTACACTGCCTTCATATAGCAGTCACTATTGATTTTCCCCAGGCATGATCGCCTGCTGGGAGGTGTGCCCCGCTGTTGCATCAGGTATATTTTCACCTACCAGTGGCTCATGCTATGTTTACACTATGTATCATCATAAGATATACAATTTGGAAGAATTCTAATTATTCCCTCATGTTCAACTGGTGACCTCACTTATTCCAATCATTGCTATGCACAAAGTGAGAGTTAATTTCTACCTTTGTGCAACATCACGGTTTGTATGTGAAATTTCTGATGCATTTCTTATGTCATTTGTCAGAATACGTTGGTTGTAGACCATGAGCAAACCTTGATTTTGTGAATTATGAAGAGCTTTGCTTTGATATTTTATACCTCGGTCACATATGAAGTCAGCATATTCTAGAACAGGGAGCATTGTACTTTTATATTGCTTTTGCTGCCTTCACAGTTCATGCTCTATCTCAAGAAGCCAGTTGTCAACGGTACAATTGTCTTGAAAATCATGTCTCCTCTGAAGAAAACAAGATTTACTCAAACATTCAAGCAACCCTACTATCTTTGAGATATATTGCAGTAAACGTGAGATAAGGATAATTCAGAAAGAGGCTTGAAAAAGCAGCATTTACTTTTTCCTGAGACAATTAGTAATTTATGTTTTAAAACAAATACGCTGAAATCAAAGGTAACAGAATCCACACTTACTGTAGGTTGTTCGATCTCACTGAGTTGTGGTTGTACACCTTCTTCCTTTTCATCCTTTGCACCATTTTGGTTCTTTCCCTCTTGCTTCAAGGTTTGCAGTCCGTTGTTAAATGCTTCAACAACTTTGAAATGAAAGCATAGTTAATCAGTCTCATTACTCAAGTGCTAAAATCCCCCTTATAGCTATTGGCTACTTGTTCTGAACTTGAAATTACATTCTAAACAAAAGTGTTGTGTATTATTATTTCTTTATCAGGGGGTGCATAATAAAGATGTTAATTCACTTCATTATATTAGTTAGTTGTTTTATTCTTAGATAAAGTCCATAGTATGGACACCAAAGGTTGCTCTCATACCAATGGATTCTAACAGTAACAATGATCACACAGGTACACAAGATCTTATATCCAACTGTAAGACTCTAGTTCTTAAGTATCCTAGCCTCCAGTATACTGCACGCAGTCTCTCATTATCCAACCTATCACTTTGGTCACACTAGAATACCACCAGCACTGACTTAGTCCTCCTATCTCCCGTATAGTTCTATCCCTTTGATTTCAGTTCTTGCTCTCCAACCCTATGCTGTAGTGACAGCTCTTATATGTTACTCTTTATTCTCACCCACGGTACCCCTGCAGGCAGGCGACACTGTCATACTGTTACATATTAATTTCTATGGTAGTTTCAGCTCCCATCCGTTACCGTACCTTACTTCATTGTAATGTTACAACCTATAATTTAAAAAAATATCATCTTAGGGCCAGTGCTGACAGCATTTGGTGACCATCCTTTTCACCTGTACTATAAAATATTACTAGTTAACCATAAATGTCATATACCACCCCCTTTTACCCTTTATTAACAAATACAGAATATGAATACGGATACATTCAAACTACATTGAAATTAATCTATAAACCATCTAACAAATTTACTTACCAAAATGGAGTGCCTTGTTAGTCTGGTCTGTATTTTCCCCAATCTGTTTTGATATGAGGATTTTATATGTATATGTAAATATATATATATATATATATATGTATATATATATCATAGACCATAGATATCTACATTTAAGAAAACGTCAACAATGTCATGATTTGACTTCAAAAGTGAAAAAAGAAACTTTTTTCATAATTACTAAACTTTTATTCTCCTCTATTAAACTCTATTAAAACCAAGAACTTTCTCCTCTATTAAATCCATGAATTTCCAAGAAAGATTAGGTTTGGTTTGAGAACAATGTTAAAGGGGAAAAGTGGCCTGTCTGGAGGCCATATGCATTCAAATATGCACAAACATTCAATTTAATTTTTAAGTTATAACAATTATGTTATTTCTTTTTGGGACACTGGCAAAATGAACAAAATACTTTAGTTAAAGTACGTAGACAAATCTCTACTGGAGTACATTGGATCTGGCATTAAATATTTGATTACAAAATTTACCTTTTCTGTATCATCTTGCAGAATATGAAGGTTAATCAATGAAAAAATTCGTAGAAAGCCATCAAGTGAGGGAAACATTATAATGTAGAAAATGACCCACGGTATATAGACAAAGAGCCTCCAGCTAAAGAGAATTTCCTTAAGATAAAAGAAAAACATAAACCTATGTATAATGGGCACTTATATTGTGTAAACATACATGGTGAAAATGATTTTCTTTACTTGATTGGTTCACCTTAGGCAAGCTAACTATGTACACAACAATATATGGAATATCATGAGGTTCGAAATGATCTGAACTCCTTTTCACTTTTCACATTTTTATTTTTAGATATTGCAATGGCAAATCATAATTCCAAATATATGTAAAGTGGCTGGGCTACAGAGGAAAATCATTATGGTTACTTCATTCAGGTGACCATTTCTGAGAGTCATTCTTTCAAAAATATTGCTGTCTTCCGTCCCTCTTCCCCCTCCTTGTTCGACGTCCCTGTACCCCTTCCCTGTCTCCCATCCCTGTTCCACAAACCTTGGCTCCAACCCTAGGCCTGAGTGAAAGGGAAGCCAGCCAGACGATGTGAAGATATGGCCAATTTTCAAAGTTTGTGTTTTAAGTATTTAAACAGGTTAATATTTTAGTGGGATCACAGGATATCCATTTTTTTCTCATGGATCCTTCGCTTTCTCACAGAAATTTTGGACCATCTGGGAACATTTACTTTCACTGGTTGAGAACATTTCTAGTTAAATTTAGTAAAATCTCCTATTACTTTGTTCTTTAGAAATATGTATTTAGCATGAGTAATCATCAACCGAAATCAAACTTACCAAAGGATGTAGAACGGCAACTATGACAAGCACAATGAAGAGCGAAAATATTATCACAGCAAATGACGAATCTATTCCATACTCATACATATTCATCCCGAAGTAGGTGACAACGATCATTTGTTCCATGATGAGGACAAAACAGAGCAATCCAGCAACTGCAATCTTGAATGATAAAGATAAATAGATAACGTGATATGAATCTCAAAGGAATCAATGGGGCTAGTGCATATATTTTTTATTTTTGTCTCTCTTTGCAAAGTTTTATGTAGAAAAAAAATTCTCTTTGATAAAAAATTGTAAAAGAAAAACCAGACTGATGCTTTATCCTAACTTTTTTACCAATTTGAGGGGAATGATAAAAATAGCCCGTTCATAATGGCAAATTATTGGCCTATTGAGCTTAAGTTGTATATTTTATGCTTCGTTGATTATAGGTTATGTAATCAATATAGTTCTCAGTCTGGCTTGCATCTTATGGGGATATATCCAATGTATCGTCAGACTGTGTGATGTTTAATAGCAGGTCATTTACTCGCTTGCAACCTGATGATAATCAAATAAAGGTAATTGTGATAGAAATTAGGGGAGTTCTTCATTATTGTTTGTTATACTGGCTAGCTCTTCGTTATTAATGTGATTAGATCTTATTTCAAATGTTGGTATTATTCATCAGTGGCAGAGATTCTAAGTAAAGGTGCTCATTCCTACACAAAGAACATGCACTTGGCAAGAGGTAATTTTAATTATATCTATTGAGACATTCGGGAGATACAAGTAAACAGTTATTCCATCCATACAATACATGTCATCCATCTCGTAAGCTAGCAACATTAGTAACGTTCCAACCAGGTATAGCTATGGTTAAGCTTCCCCTTTCAAGGGCTATGATACCCATCGGCTAGTGGGAGCGTCACCTCCCATCTACCTTCATCGGATACCATCAGTAGAATCTCCGTTGTATCCAATACTCCATCCATAAGGCTGAGCCTAAGCTATCCTGATCCTAACTATCAATATGATCCGACTTGTTAGACTATTGCTTCCATGTGTTCTTCTAGAAGTCTATGTTAGTCTGCTAGCCTATCCTAAGTCTCTTACTGCTTAAATAGCCCCATCCTAATACTCACCAGATTCTCTCCTCACTAATCTTGCATACTTCCCGTTCTTACTTATGCTAAACTAATCCCATTCCTAATTCCATACTAAAGTTATAGCAAATAGTAAAGCCCTTGGTCTCATGATATCCTCCTAAACTGGCATCTTCGTCTTACGCACATCATGATCATAATGTTCCCTAGCAGTTGATTGCACCTATGTCCCGTTTGTACCTGTGCACACCTGTCTAGGAGTGAACCAACTCAGTTACTCTCATCCCCGCGTGGGGGTGCCAGCATCTACAACAACCCTATGCTATACTTAGCCACAGACAAGAGTGCCGCTGAGGGATTTACTACAACATTAGCTTTACAAATTCATAACGTACTCCTGCCAAACGTAAGAGAGGTTACAATATCTATCCTTAACTCTAAAGAATAATAATTATAATTCCTTTTGTACTGTGCTTCAGTGCACTATCCCATGCACTATGATTAAAATTTTACAAAACTGATACTTTATCGTTGATCCATATTCTCCCTTGATTAAAGGTAAATATGCGTATTCACTGTAGCTCTGCCTGGTGTTAATTCATTTTCGTTGCTCAATTCTAGTAACAAAATTTGATCTAGCCATCATTAATATCTTTTAAAAGGTGTGACATATGTTTTTTTAAAGTTTCGTTATAGCCCCTATGCATTCACCAAACAACTGTGTTTATGATACGTTCCCGGAATCTTAATAAGCTTAATTCTTAAGCTTCACTGTATGCCTAATAAGCATACAGTGAAAGCCTACACTATAATAATATTTTTTTTGGTATTACTATACTCTAGGCATACGGAAAATAGTCCAACCAAGAATTGAACATTTTTATAGCATGAACTTTCACCTCTTGGCTACCTAATTAACTTATTCAGACAATCAAGACAAATTCTGGTCAATTTACGAGATTTAACTACTTAAAATGACCAAAGAGAAGACAAATCGGCCAACCCAAACCTGGCAAATCAGTATAAACAACATTTAATCTTGACATCAAGTAGGGTGTATACAAAATAGCCTATATTAACAGACACAAGACATTGCACAATTATAAAAAACAAACCACTTCACTGATGACACACATAGTCCACTGTGCAAAACATAGTTCTTAAAGAATCCTCCCGATCATAACGATTTATTTTAAAAGGTGGTAAATCTTAGTAAATTTATGTCATTTAACCTTCACAATTCCAGAAAGAATAATAAATACAACATCGTACTTGTATGTGGCTAAGGAAAGCCGTATGCACATACTCATACAGTTTTGTCTATGATTTTCACCCTTTTTATTATGGTTATCAAGAAATCATGCCCAATACCCACATTGACCTTTAACTACTGAAAAAACTAAAAATAGTGTAAATGGAAATAATAATGAAAGTACTAAAATTGTATCATAATATGAAAGCCAGTATCTTGGTAACCGTACTATCCCATTTATGAAACACCACAAAATCTTGTTATTTGACAAGCTATATTCTTAAAACCAATAAATGGTTGAATAGAGGTTTCTCTTACTGGAAGCTGACCACAGAGAAGCTAAACGTAAGTTCCCTGTCTGTTATCTAGAATTACATATACATACCTGAAAGCGAGGTTCCTTTACCATGCAGACATAACCAAAGATGAATAGTGGCAACAGGCTGACAAGGAGAGTGATTGATCTGGATATGGTCAGGGCTTGTGGGATAGTAACAGTTATCATAATTAGTGTGACAGAACAGATAAGTGATGTCAGGATGGTATCCAAAGATATGTAGATCCAGAAAAAAATGGAGCAATTTTTCATCAGATTTTCATCAGGTTTTGGAGATTTGATCATATAGATTATACTGAGAACCTCAGAACTGATGAAACTATATTTCCTCACAAAATAGTCAGTAAAGGAAGTAGGGACTCGTTCCTTGGCCTCAGCAGTTGCACAGAATTTGATGTACTTCCCTTTCTTCATGAAGAGACTCTGCAGCCACATGTGCCAACCTTGGTAAGAAAAAGTAAGACAGCATTATAAGTAAAAGAGAAACATAAATATAAACATAATAACTATGCTTGTTCTCGATAGAAGACTACAGTTGTGTGTCTGCATTGTTGTCTGTAACATTTGAAGCAGTAGTTTATTACAGTGGGCAGTACAGACCTCCTTTAACCTCTTTGAAGTTGAAACAAACAGGAGAGTGTAAATCCAGCTCACTTTATTTCTTAGTAGTCTTTATCTCAATGAAAAGGGCATATAGTCAGTGAGCAAACTTTACCATGATTTGCCATTGTTGTTTCCCAAGGGGAGTTTGTTATCTCTGTGTATTCTTTTGTTTTTTGGTCGAGATCCTCCAGATTTTCAAAGCGGAAAAGTGTGAAGCATGTTTGGACAAACATAATCATGCCAAATGTATGCTCGGCTGACTTGTTGAGCAAGTATGACTTTGCATAGTCGATGATTTGGTACCAAGCAAGAGGTCCTGAAAAGAGAGCTAGGTACGTGAGGCGGAGGGGTGAGGAGAGTACAAGGAAGTGTCTATCTATCTGCTTTGTCTTACCATTTGGAAACTGGTGCAATGTATATACGTGACACTATAGGTTTCATCATATATTGATATAAACCAGCAAGGACACTGATTCAACGATAGAGGTCCCCACTAGTTCTGACATTGCAAACTGCCACTAGGGGTCACTGCCACCACTCTGACCTTCACTTCTCAGCTAACAGTGGTCCTGGCAACAACACACTTGTACTTGACTTAGCAATGCATTGTTTTTTTTGTCATTATTTGGGCGGATGTCTGCCACCAGCTATTACAGCCCACTCCCGCCTTTGATGTTATTTGTTCATAAGTAAGAACTTAGTGTACATATATGCATATATATCTATGTATATATATATATATATATATATGGTCAATTCTCATGACATGTGCCCAATTGACGCATTTCATGTTTTTGTGCTATAATTTGATATTATACAATAATTATGTAATTTTTTCGACACATTTTCATACGTTCCTACTTTATCTCTATTAGAGACCCTTTTTTAGCATAATGTATCATACTCTACAAATTTTAAGAATTATGGTGAGAAATGTAATATTTCAAGGAATTCGCATGTGGTGTACTTTTTTTGTAATTGTGTATCCATGCTATTATGAGTCATAGTGCATAAATGTCACCAACATTAAATGCATATTTATGCCTACACGTTTTTTCCCAAACAACCGATTTTCCAATATGTTTACTAAAATCATTTTTACATTTTGACGTCCTGTCATAGATCGTGGGGGCTGTCCTTGATTGTGGGGATATCGATCATGATATTACTTAAATATGCAAGCTTATGCATTTCAATACTGATGATTAAGACTTATGCTTATCTTGGGGGGCTGTCATTGACCGTCAGGGCACTTCTTGTAAAATTTCTTACAGATACAAATAATTCTTGAACAGGATTCTATCACGTATTAATTCTCAAGTATGCATAAGTGTTTAACCTATAGCTAGAAATAAACTAATTTAGACTTCAACAAAATTTTATTTAGACTTCAACAAAATTTCATTTTATGGGCACTTTAATGACCTTTCATCACTCATGGGGGCATTGTCATCGATTGTGGGGGTCCCCATATTCAAATACCCACAGATTTAAAAAAAATGATATTAAGGTTCCCAATTTCGTATATAGATACTCCAAGTCCCCAAATATACCTTGATTAAAACTTTTGTAATCCTGAAAACAAAATTTGGACCCTATTTGGGCCTCAATTGGGCACATTTTGTGAGAATTGACCATATAGGGTGTACCGGTGGTACAGTGGTGGGATTGGCTTCATCATCTGAAGGTTGGCGGTTCAAGTCTCTGTCTTGCTGCTTTGGTATTAGACATTCTCCTTGTGGTCAACGACATGGTTATCAAAGGCCTAGTGCCACTGGCCATTGTATGTGGTGCCCTACCTATGGGACACTGCATATAAAAGAACACCTGCCTCGGTAAAAGTGTAAAGGCATGGTCCCTCCTCAAAGATTCAATCACCCAGGGGTGAAATATCCTGGTGAACCAGAACCACAGAGTCTAGTGGTTCAAACCAACAAACAATGACAACACAAACACACACAATATATGTATGTACATAATGGCTACATCATAAAATCTAATTAAGGGACTAAATGTAACCTACCCTACTGATTGAGACCCTGGACTTTTTTAAAGATTATTTCATTTAAGAACAACCTTGGGTGTATCACACAATTTGCAATTAATACACAAAAATGATATAGTCGCTATTTATTTCTTTTTCGCGAACTATACAAAGAATATGACCATGTTGAGAGTCATTTGAAAGTTACTACATTCCGTTTCATTTATGGTATACTGTGTATCTTAATAGTAGTTGATTCATCGTGATAGTATATATGAAAATATGAAAATATAATTGGGTCCAAAATATTTTCATGACTGGATGAGCCGAGTAATCCATGAATAGAAGATATTTTGAAAATGTTTTGGATCCGACATTCAGGGGTTGGGTTTTACATTTATTTCATCCTAGTTTGGTCAAAATTACAACAGGAAAACAATTTGTTCACCAGCGTTAGCTCCTATATGATCCATTTGTCACCATTTTGAACTATTTTATGAGGGGATGGCAATCCATAATTGTCATGCATTTTAACACATAGATTCATCAAAATATGAAAAATTATTTATGACCAAAATAACATCGTGAAACTCGCAAAGAAGACAGTTCATTGCCACAGATGGTCGCCGAAATGCGTACGCCAGACATTCTCGAAGACTCCCGAACGGCAATGGCATTAGCTTGCTCGTCAAACCCACATAAACAACTTGGTGAAAATGGCAAAAACTGCTATATTTATGCAATTCTGAGTCAAAATATCAATGCTGGCATCAAATCCAGGTATTCTGTTTACCTGGGAACTGTTGTAATTTTGACCAGACTAGGATGAAATAAATGTAAAACCCAACCCCTGAACGTCGGATCCAAAACATTTTCAAAATATCTTCGATTCATGGTTTACTCAGCTCATCCAGTCATGAAAATATTTTGGACCCAATTATATTTTCATATTTTCATATATACTATCACAATTTACCACTGATGGAATATATGGAGATATTATATATTCTGGTACTACACAATATAATTTGAAAAAATTGTCTAGATTATTCTACAGAGGCTTATGCATATGTGATAATAATTATAATAATATTGATAAGAATCAATTATGTAAGGATTTCAAGATTGCCAAGTTGGAAGACCGAAAAAAATACTCATTTGTTGAATTTTATGTATAATCTAATAGATGTGCCTGAATTAATATCTAACATTGATGTAAATACCAGAAGAAGGCAGGCAACAATTTTTAAAACATATAAGCCTATTAATGAGAAAGTCAAAAATAACAGTCTGTACAGAGGTACTTTGCTTTGGAATGAACAAACTGTAGCTATTAGAAATACACCAGATAGTAAAACTTTTAAAAATAAGCTTAAAATTGTCTTAAATGACAAGATTGTAGAATATTAGTTGAATATCCTTATGTATCTATTGGTCTATTTATCTTTTGATGTGTAATAGGTTACAGCCTTCTGGCTAGATAATGACTTCTTATCATTGTAGGATATGAATCTTAAATTCTAATATAGAGAAATTTCATTTATTACTTAATGTTGTTATGGTATAATATTTTTATCCTATTGTGATCTTATTACTATATTGAATTCAAATTGTATTTATATTTATTGGAAATTTGTATTGGTTTCTGATCGGATTTTGATTAGGAACAACTCAGGTGTAAAATGAAAACAAGTATTAGTACTTATTTTATGTCTGAATAAACAAATTGAATTAAAAAAACAACAACAAAACTTGTTTGTTTGTCAATGTCCTCTCATAAACACACTGTTTACTTTCTTCGCAACGAATATGGCGATGAAGGCACTAGTACTTTTTTCAACTTTTCAGAAATATTCATCTTGATATCATCAAGTATTCAACTACATGACAATTTTTAAGATGCAAATTAAAATATAAGTCGTCAAGTTTTGATAAAACCAAATTGATTAGTGTAATCTTGTTTCAGTTGGCAATTTGAAAATCTCTACGTAGATATTGGATTGATAAAGAATTGTTTTCAGATGAAAAGCATCAGTCAGCTACTGTCCAGTCTTGATTCACCCAACCATAGATAGTCAATTCCTTGAGTTTGACCTGCATGTTAGCCTTGATATGGATGCATGCTGAGTAATGTGTCAACAAATCACAGGATTTTAGTGATAGGGATTTACATTAAAGATATTATTTGTTGTTTGAATTGATGAATAACTAGAGATATAAGCCTATATATACATTAAATATTTTCCGAGTTATTTGAAAATTCATTCCTCATAGTTGGATATATGACAATTATTTAGTAATTTCTTATAGTTTTTAAAGGGTTTTTGTCGACAAAATTGGCCAAGTTAGTCTGCAGGTGCTTAAAATACTGTAAATCAGCTATCCGTGGTAGGGTGAATTAATGTATAAAGACTGATAACTTTTGTTCACAGAGGTGGTCCCAACTTTCCGACAACCAAGCTAAATTTGAACAAATATTATTAGTAACCCACCTGCTCCTGTTGGCTTAATCCTTCCTGAGGCTCCACCACAGTGTTTATCACCTTGTACCAAGTTGTACAAAAGTTTAATAGATTTACGGTTAAAAGTAATATTTTCATCAACTACGAGAACAAACACTTCTTCCTTCTCTGTCTCCTTCAAATGTTGGTCAATCTCACTGCTGGCCAATGCTTGTAAGAAAAATGCCTATGTAAAGAAATAAGATCAAAATAAATATCATGGAACTAATATTATGCATGACATTCAGGTAGCAAGTTCATATCTGTTTTATTAATGTCAATGATGTTAATGTTCAAGGCAGTACTAATACACCTACTATCTGAAAAGCATTTGTTAAACGAGATAGTTTTGTTCAATAAAAAGAAAAAGAAAAAGAAAAAACACAATCAAAGAATATTTATATTAAAAGGAAAGTTTTCTACAGAAACAAACTTGAATAAGATAATAAAGTGACCTAAAGTACTTCTTGTGATCAGGGATAAAGTGTAAAATTGTGCAGGGTTTATAATTAATTATGATAAATACCCCCTAAAACCCAGTATCACCATATTGTCCCCTAATGTCCCCTGGCAGTCTTTTAGGGTCTTATGACCTCACACCTGAACCATGGATGCTAATCACCCTCTTGCCCCTCCCCATCTGCTGCCCCCTCCCCCATCCACATACCTATTCTGGACATGACATGAAATGTACAAGATTTACACTAAGTGGCCAGAATGAGCTCTATAAAGTGAAATGAACAAGATGGGCCCTGAGCAGCAAGGCTGAGTGGCCTAGTGATGTGAAATGTACAAGACTGAGCCACGGTTCACCAGTCACAGAACAACCTGAGTGGCCAGATTCAGGCATAGGGGGAAGGAAAGGAGGGAGGTTAAAGGGGGGAGGTAATAAGCATTATGGTTCAGTTTTGATATCATCACCCTGAAAGGCCATCAGAGGGCATGATAGCATATTGTGCTGAGACAGGAAGCTTATGGGTCATTGTACCAGGAAATGTACAATTGTGGATTTTAGGGGTTTTTGTCACTCTACATGGTCCTGGATCTGGACAGTCCGTCTGACATGATTATACATAGTGTTAATTGATAGAAAACACCCTTAGCTTTCAGAATCTATATAGTTTCATTTATTGCTTATAATTGATTTGGGCATTAAAAGACTTTAAAGTAAAAAAATATGTAAAAAATAGGGTTTTTCTACAATTGTAGAAATGCAAACATGTGTGTATCAGCAAATCATGAGCAGTTTTTAGATAAAATAACTTTAGATTGGAGCTAAACTACTCCTGATTCATTGCTAAAATATTGAGTTATTTTGGATGGATATTTTACTTCCTATTGCACATGATACAAGGCATGGAATCAAAAACAAACATCCGTGATCATTATTTCAAGATATTATGATGTGGTGTAAAAAATACATTAGCCTTTAGCATATGGTACCAAAATGAAGGCATAGGGTAAATAAACAATGACCAAAAAAATCATAATCTTTGTCTTACATGCTGAAATTTAATGAGAGCTTAATTGATTTCATACTGAATTTGATCACGAATGTTTGTTTTACATTATTACCTGCAATTTCTTAAAACTAGTATAATAGTGAATAATACAAAGTTTGTAGGTGTATTAGGGTAGACATTCATGGATAAAAATGGTAAAAGGCTTCTTCTTGATTAATCCATTGATATATATGAAAATAGAACTTTCTGTACAAACGTCCGGGATCAATACAAACATCCGTGATCAAAACCATGTTACTAAAAAAACATAATAATTTTAAGTTTTAGGGCATTTCCTATATAAATTACTATCTCAATATTCATATTATGGTCAGCTTCATTAGCTATAACTGAAAAACTTGTATGATACCATTGCTCCTAAGTTTTGATCACGGATGTTTGTATCAACTTGTCTAATTAGCATACTAAATATATTTCATATGATATAATTGATACAAAGGCAAATCGGTATTCATCAAACAATGCTCTTTTCAAAATATTACATTCTTTTTAATAGGTTTAATTCATTTGTGTGTCTCTGTTGATTTTCATTTTGATCACGAACGTTTTCTAACATATTTACTAGAAAAAGATCATTTCATATTTTCTGAATATTTTAATTCCTTTCCAGAAAGATGCACACATGATATATCTTTCTTTTTGCAAAGGATATCATTGAAAAGGAATATAATTTTTTTCAAGTTTTGGTCACGGATGTTTGTTTTTTATGATGGCTGCTTTTACTTGGCTTAGGAAACACCTTTTTAATCAAAGTTACAATTCTATATTATCCAATCATGATAGATGTAACAAAGAAAGTAACTTAAAATGGTACATTTTGTGATCAAGAAGTAGGCAAGATTAATAAAAGCAATACAACAAACGTTTGTGACTCAAACAAATGTTCGTGATGAAAATAAAATGATTGATTTTGTATTTATTTTCAGAAATTTGCCAATCAAAGATACTTTTCACAATATATAGATATTTCATGAATGGTAAATACTTTTTCAAGAGGAATCACTGAGAAATATATCATATGAAACACCATTTTGATCTGGTAACAAACGTTCGTGACCATAAAACTAACATCCGTGATCAAAATTTACTGTTTGTTATCCTAAATGGTTGTGCAAAAATTATGCTCTGATACAATCAACTGATATGGAAATGAAATCAGAACATAATTTATAAGGGCAATTCTTAATTCATAGTTATCTTTGCTTTTAACCTTTTTGGTAAAAAGTAACAAACTCAAACAAAATAAATGATTTAAACTGCCTATATTTAATTTTCGAAAGCCAATCACAAAAAAAGTATTGTGTCCTTCAACCTGACATGCTATATGATTATAGATAAATATCTAAATGATAGAAAGAGCATGGATAATGCAGTAGGCCTTTAAATTATCATGGATTGGAAATGATATTGAGTTTTGGTCACGGACGTTTGTATATTCATAATAATATTTTTAGAGATCTGAAAAAAACTTATAAACAAAGGATTTTACTGGTATAATCAAGTTTTTTTATGCATAAATATGTATTCTTGTGAAATAAAAAGATACTTTTCATAACTTCCCAAATCTTGAAAATCATCCCTCTCAGACCCAATTGTACATTTTTCGGTATTTTGACCCTTATGTTTGGGATGGTTTATGCGAATTAATTATACACCCTGTACAGTTGTTTTATACCTACACATAATGAGCACTTTGAGCCATGTGTTGTTTCTATAGCAAACTGTCCCTTTAACCTGTGGAAAGTGTGATTCAAAATCCAAATTCAGCTACCAAAGGTATAAGTTGGACTACATGGATCAATCAGAAATTAGAACAACATTCATTGAATGTATTAAAGTATTGGTTCACAATAGCAATGTAGGTATTTAATGAGTAGTATACATATATTGCATTTTTCATAGTGGCCAAAGAAACAAGAAGCCATAGAGATTACCATGTTTGCCCTTTTGGAACTCAGAACTCTTGCATCTGCAGCTTGAGCATTTCCATGTTCATCTATCTCAGTCGTACACCCTTTTTGAATTGTCATTGTTGCCCTGTCTACTATATGGAACTGGAGGTGCTTGGTGGAACTATTACCGGCGGGTTGGGAACCAGCTTCAGGGTTCAGGTCTCCAAAGAATCTCCAACCATAAAACTCTTTCTTTGGTTTACATCTAAGTAAGTAAATAAACTTTAAGTATTACACAGACAATACAACTGACAATGTCTAGGAAATTTAAATTCATCATAAAACTATTATTCATCACGGTTATTAATTTTTTACAAGTAATATGAGTAGTGTATACACATTATGACAATACATTACAAGGGGCTTAAGAGAGGTCAGTCAGCATAGCATGTTTCTGAGTGTGTTTTTTTTATTTCCAGGTAGATAATAACGTAACAAATAATGAGGAAAAAAAATTGGTACCCTGTTCAGTAAGAGAAGTAAAGCTGTCAATTAATTTCAATATATGTACTGAAGAAGATTCGTTTGTTATTATGCTAGCAAATGTGTTCCATGAAAAGCTTTCCAGAGGTATTCACTGTCATTGTGATTATCATAAGTGTGGCATCACTTCAAGTCATTCCAAGAATTCTTTCTGATATGCAGGTCTCTTAGGGTCTTTTTTCCCTTCAGAAATGGTTACAGAGCAGACAAAAGCACTGAATTTGGTATAAAGCACCTCTCAGGTATAGATATACATACTAAATAGAACGAATGTGAGGGCCAAAAAAAACAATGTGCATAAAGCTTATTTATGCTTGAAACAAAAAGTTGGGAGATTAGGCTTCCAGAAAATAAATTATCCCAAATCACCCCCATGGAAGAGAACAGTGATGGCAGCATAGGAAAATACAATTTTCGTTTGAGAAATGTATTATTAATACTTATTTGAATTTTATAAATAAGACATTCATTGTAATTCAATGTATCTTTCATAAATTCAGTCATTCCAAATGCAAGTGATTGAAATTTTACAATTTGAGAATGTCTTGTGACTGCCATTTTGGATTTTTGCCCCCCACCCCCACCCCCCATGGGGCTTGTTTTGATATTTCAGGGTGGCTCCCCTCTCAAGCCCAATGGTATGGCTCCAAGGGGATTCTTATCCCCGACTAAATAGTGAAATTTTGTGATTAGAGAGTAAAAAGACGAAAGGGATACATCACTCTCATAACGTTGGCTGAGTAACCAAAGGTCGTATATGACATATGTCCATTCTGAGTAAATGCCATTTAAAGGAAAATGACATATTTTAAAGGCCTATATAATTCTAAATATCTACATAATTATTATGATTTTCGATTCCTCAGTGAAATGATATGTTAAAAGTCCCTTGGTGAGTAAAATGAATATATCTAGATTGTTAGGACGTTACTATAGTAACAAACATAGAATCTTTTTTCAAATACGACCTTTGGTTACTAAGTTTTAAGGAGAAATAGTGGAAATCAGTCAGCAACCAAAGGTCGTATCTGTCATATATAAATTCTAGAAAAACACAAATTAAATCAGTTTAACTAATACAAATGACACAAAATAAGATTTCTGAAGTAAAGTCAATATTCTAGAATCTCTTACAATTGATTTCACAAAAATGGTAAAGATTTATATGATATTTATACTATAAAATTGAAATGCAACCTATGTACGACCTTTGTTTACTCAACACCCAGACCAGAAATTCAGTAAACAAAGGTCGTATATAACAATTTATGATTAGAATCCTATATCTGGCTTTTATTTTACAAATTTTATAATAATATTGTAGAATAATGTTTTCATGATACTTATCTTGAAAACTGAATCATAAGATATTTGTATATCTTATGAATTCATGTATTTTACGAGGAAAAAACATTGTCTCATTTCATATACGACCTTTGGTTACTCACTAAAAAGTGAAAATAGGCAGATACGACCTTTGTTTATTGGTCTATAACGTTCTAAATATTTGGAGCATTCAAAAAATTCAAAAATTTCTGGAAACCTTAGGGCGTACAGAAACATTTTCAAAAATAAAAATAAATTTGATTTTTTTGAGATACGACCTTTGGTTACTCAGCCAACGATAAGATATGTGAGCAAAACAAAGGTCATATCAGACTATCACATCATAACTCACATCCTCCGATGGGCGGCTGCAGCCTCATCCTTCTTATGTCCATGCAGGTTCTTCATGTCCTCTTGTCTGTTAAATTTAATAAAAATTATAAATAATTATTATCATTAGACCATGAGATTATAACATTAGTAATGTAAATGAAAAAAATTTTCAAGTATCGTCATCTGTTGATAGTATAGACCTTTCCCACGACCTTGTGCAGTACTCCAGTCTGCCCACTTTTAGGGCTTTTGGTAACTGGGTCACCTCACTTCATATGCCTTAACTATAGGAAAGCCCTAAAAGTCTGTTTCAACTTGAATACGCCAGGGGGCGCCACCTTAATGAAAAAGATGCATAATATTCATCAAATACAATACCACAAATTTCAACATAGTTGAATTTGTTAACTTGTGTACAGTGCCTATATTAATGAGCGATGGATTTCACTTTAACAATGTCTTATCAGGCATTTCAAAGGCTGAGGTATGACATAATGGAAGACGGCCATTTTGGATTTTTTCCCCCCCACCCCCCACCATGGGGCTTGTGTTGATATTTCAGGGTGGTTCCACCCTCAAGCTCAATGACAGGGCTCCAAGGGGATCCTTATCTCTAATTATATGGTAAAATCTTGTGACTAAAGATTAAAAAGACGGAAGAGATATATCACTCTGATGAAATATGTGAGCAAAAAAAAGGTACAGCAGAGTATCATTAATAATAACTCACTTTTCCAGAAGGGCAGCCTGCATATGTTCACACTGCTTCTCAATGTCCTTTTCACTGTTAAATGTAATAAGAATATAGACAATTATAACACTAGATTATTAGATCATAACATTGTCATTAGTAATGTAAAGGAATACAAGTCGACTGGGGGTGCGGCCACCATCTAGCTATTGCTTTGTTACGGGCATCCACTCCACCATGTGACACATGCTCCAGGAGGATTCCGTATTTTGCATTTTCTTCACAGGGACTGCTTTCTTCGTAGGAATTCAGGCCCGTAGTCGGGGGGGGGGGGGGGTTCGGGGGGTTCATACGAACCCCAACTTTGAGGAATTCTACTCTAATTTTCAATGTAAAATATGATACTAAATCCAAAAAAAAAAATGTATTTATTCAGAAAACGAACCCCCCCCCCCTGGAATTAAAATAAACTACTACTCCAAAAACGAACCCCTCCTCTGAGAAAAGCTGGCTACAGGCATGGAATTACTGTGTTGTGTATTATCATATAAAGAATTTTCTATTTCTTAATATATTTGTTATATAACTATTACTGTCATGGAACGAATGGTCAAAATCTGTTTCAATACAGACCTGTCTTCTTGTTTGCCTTTCCCATCGACTGTCTTGAAGACGTGTACTAAATATATGTTAAACAGAATTAATTCCACAAGCCTGATTGATATAATGAGCATGATGCAATTGAATTAATTGATGGCCTAATTATCAACTACATTCCCAGTACATAATTATTAGAACCATTATACACGTATTTTACACAAATATTTCAACTTACAAATAGCAAATAAATGACAAAAATGAAAATAAAAAAATAAACCACTCAAAATACAGCAATTACACATACTGTGGAATTCCAAATCATCTTTTTCTGCATCTTTAAACAACCTGAAAATTAATTGGAGAAATGTTATTAGTTGGGCTTTTTCAAAATTAATTAACAAAGAACCAGAATATCAAACAACCCTAACTTTTGGTTCAGTGACGACCAGAGATATTAATGATGTTTACAAGGTTGAAATGATTGAAGTTTGGATTTCCATGGTATAGTTTCAGAAAACTTCATAGTGTAGAACGTTTTCAAGTTTTCAGTTCAAATTACCAGTAATTCGGGGACATTATGACCTGATTACCGCCGACCCCAGCCGAGAACATCAGTAACTGCAGGCCCATACCCGGAGTCTACAGTGGCAGGGGTGGGGGAGGGGTTGGCGAGAATCCTTAAATGGAACGTTTGGTCATGGGTCATGGTATCACAAATCTAAACCTAAAGAGGGGTAGCGAGGTTACCCAAGAGGGACTTATCAAAATGTTCATTTTTAGGGGGTTTTACCTCAAATTTTGGAAGTCGATAAATGTGCTTAGAGCAAAAATACAGATCAGTAGTTTCCCTAATGTTCAACAGCATTTTTTCCCATGCTAAGTTCAATCTTACTTATACGCTGATGACGCTGTTTTAGTTACCTCAGGTAACAATATCAACTATGCATGTGACAGTATGCAGGCTGACCTGAATTTGCTGTACAACTGGTGTGTTAAAAACAAATTATCAATTAACTTGACCAAAACTAAATATATGTTTTTCGGATCTAGGCATGCAGTCAAACATTATAACCCAAGTGATATTGTCATTAATGGGCACTCTTTGGAATATGTGAAACCTTATAAATATCTAGGGATCACCTTGATCAGACCCTTAACTTTGAGAAACATATCAGTAACTGTCTCAAAACTGTGGTATATATAAAACACATCTTCTATGCCAACTACGTTGTTTTCTAACTGAATCTGCCAGTATTACCATCTATAAGTCTATGATTCTACCCTATCTGGATTATGGAGACATAATCTACTCTGGTGCTAACCAAAAAATCTTGGATAAGTTAGAAAAGGCGCAGAATTGTTGTCTTCGAATTTGTGCTAAGGCTGAAAGAAGATATCCTGTAATTGCAATATATGTACTAATTACATAGGAGATATAAAGTTGGTAATCTTAAGGCACGAAAACTATGTCACCTGAAGAATTTTATGTATAAAAAGCAGACTGATGAGTCTCTTACTGATAATAGGGAAATCAGAACTAGAGCGCATGCTGCATCTTTGTTTAAAAAGATCACACCAAAAACCATAAATATAGTATGAGTACTCTTTATAGGGGTGCAACTGTTTGGAACGAACTACCAGTTGAGCAAAGGAATATCCCTTCATATGATCTATTTGAACAGACAAGGAAAACCTGTATGTTGAACTTTAATTTAATGTATTAATGTTTATTATATGTCCCCAACATATGGGACTATGTATCAATGTTATAAACTTAAGTAAACTTATAGTGTATTACTGAATGCAAATGTCAATTGTGTAAATATTGTATATACTTTATTCACATGTTCTATATTTATATATATACATACATAATCTGCTTACCATATGCATGGGATCCAATTACCACTGGTAATTGATTAAAACCGACTGTAAAGCCGACAATTATCAGTATAAATAAACTTTTAAAGAAATTTTAAATACTCTCGGGGAGGCGGGGTGGGGGGGCACCACACTGTTAAAACAAGTGTTTAGAACCTAAACATTTTCCTAAACACTTCGGTGCATCCAGTTTTGGAACACTTTATTTCCCTAAACATGTTTAGAATTATCGGTGTTTAGGGTTAAGTGTTTAGAAATGTGTGATGTTTAGCTGTTTAGCCATGAAGTGTTTAGGTCCTCAAGGTGTTTAGAATCAAAACGCTTATGCTTTTTTTATGTTTAGCTGTTAAGTGTTTAAAAAAACTATGATGTTTAGGTGTTTATCTATGAAGCATTTAGGTCTTCAAGGTGTTTAGGGTTCGGTGTTAAGTTAAACAGTAATATACCGTAATATGTACAGTGTACTTTCATTCTTAAGGATGAAAACCATTTTAAATTTAACAATACTATACTGTAGTGTGTAAAAAAAACCCTAGATCTTACATGTAAAACACTGCTATGGTACTATGCCATTCAGTTTACACCAGATGTAATGTTAACAGCATTGAAAGTTTTATTTTTCCTGTAATCACACTACAGGATCATTGAGCCAATAACCACATATGGCCTTCCTTCTTGGTTTAGCCTTACATGGATTGTTTGATCGTTGGAGGTAAAACCTTTAGGGGTATAGCTGATAAAGTTCTTGTACTAAAAAGGTGTCTACATGTTAATCCTACTAAAAAGGTGTTTTAAAACATTTTGTTAATGTTTTAGGGGTGTTCTGGTTGGTTGACCGTACCTAGAATAGCAGGCCAATGAAGTGATAATCTTAATGACGCTACAAAAACTTTAAAATCTAACATTTTTAATCACAAAGTTCCAAATTCCTAAGTGTATGAAAAAACTATTTTACCAATCATGACCAAAAATATGGAGGGCATGTGGCAAACCACTAATAGTACAACTACTTCATAGTAGTACTTTGGTAACTTCAGTAGCCGAGATTTGAACCCGGGGCCCCTCACATATGAAGCCTATGCTCTACCACTGAGCTATGGAGGACTGTAGGTAGACACAGCCCAGCTTTGCTACTTAACTGAATAAGTAGGGGTATGAAAGTAATGACCTAATGTCTGTCTAATGTTGATCACCTGTATAGTAGTACTGATCCTACTCATTGGTGCTGACTATGCCAGTGTGCACTGCATGCAGTCCAAGTTAGCTCAGTTGGTTAGGCTTCTACCTTGAATGTAAAGAATGTGGGTTCTAATCCCAAAGTGTCCATTTTTCTTTTCCATAGTATACAATCAATATTATGTGTTTAGATTCTAAACATATCCCATTCAAAACATGGTTAGAGGTTACAAGTGTTTAGCTTTTAAACACAACTAATGATGCGTTTAGATCATAAGCATAGTTAACCCAACACATGTTTAGAAGTTACAAGTGTTTAGGTTTTAAACAGATATGGTTTAATGTATTTAGATTATAAACATGTTTATGCCCTTAACACATTTAAATTCTAAACACCATTTTAACAGTGCACCGCTGGGTAAAGGCCTGAACCCTGCCTTCTCTGCCTTCATCTTCATTGACTCAAACCATGAGATCATTGTTGTCAGTGATTTTCTGCTTAACACGCTTACACCCTACAGGCCTAGGTGTGAGATTATTTCTTAACAGACGTTATCAAATGGACAATGCTTGCCTCAGATGAGGAGACTACGCTTAAGGTTAGCTTTGGTTTGAAAACAAATCTTAGATATGCAAGGCTGGAGAATCTGAAGTTAAGTGAGCAGGAAAAATTTAATCACCCCCGAAAATTGCTGTGAAATTGAATTTTTGATCGCTGCGTTTGTTGATATCATCATCGGTATTGCAAGTAAAAGCTCTCCATATGAATTATATGTTGTTCTTCTGTTGTCACAAAGCAATTACAAATAATAATACCAATGAGAGGAATCAGGGGAGTCCTTGTGATTAATAAAGTTCCCACCACACATCGTTATTCTCCAAGCTGAACAGGGTGAAACATTTCCTGCATGTACATGTCTGCTTGAAGAGCGGCCCCATCGACGGTAGTATAGTATCTATAGACTTGTGAGTAATGTCAACTTGTATTCATTATCAACAAAATAACGACAAAAAGGCCTACAACAAATTGCATAGCAACTCACAGAACAAATCTCGTTTCGTAACCCTATAGATCTATAGGGGTGAAAACAAATCTGATCTCGAGATGAGGTGATGATGCGTTCCGTGACGATGACTGGAAGCGTAACGTCATGAAAACGTATACTATTATTATGCCGGAATTCGCCATTGCCAACATTTTGAACTGGTTTTACAGCACAGAGTAAACGTAAATCCATGTGAATGCTTTTAAATCTACTTGTAAAGAATAGCAAAAAAACTTATCATTTATTTTGTGTGAGTTAAATATATCATCAATTGTAACGTTTTATTGCACTTCTGTATGTAACACCAATAGGCCTGTCGTAATCAACTATTGAAAGTGACTACAGCATAACCCCACTAACGGCCAGGTGGCCGCTTCGCGGCGGGGTGTTTAAATAAACGTAAAACACTGGCAAGTATGATGGCAATCATGTACCGGAACAAAATATGGATTACCATATTATACCAGTTACGTGAAAATAAACCACTGCAGAGAAGGAGGTTATGCAGGCAAAGAGGTTACATAGCATAACCTCCTTCTCCAAGGCGGTTTACGAACTTATGCTACCTCCCAAAAACACGAGAAATTGTAGACCTAGGCTTTAATTGAGGTAAATATTCAGGTAAGGTTCAGGTAGATTTGATCAATAATAAAGCCATGAGCGGCGAAAGTATGAAAAAATCAGTATTATCTAAACCCCAGTGTGCGCAAGGCCACTCTATCAGTACGGTAACCCCTACTTCAATCAGGAGCAGAGAGCAGTCTCAGTGCAGAGTGCAGAGTGCAGCGTGCAGTAGAACCTCTCACCCTGCACTGTCTATGGCCCTAGACTGCTAAAATGATACGATGACAGGGGCATTGCTAGTTGACTGAATAAATAGGGGAATGAGAGTACTGCCTCTGGTACTGAGTGTTAGACCTAGGCATGTCTAATTCAAGGCATATTTAGGGTTACAAGTGTTTAGGTTTTAAACACAACAGATGTTATGTGTTTAGATTATAAGCATAGCTAACCCAATACAGGTTTGGAAGTTATAAGTGTTTAGGTTTTGAATAAATAAGGTTTAATGTATTTAGATTATACGCATTTGTATATCCTAAACACGTTTAAATTCTAAACATCATTTTAACAGTGTTGTGCCAACCGTTGTCAGAATCTGAGAGTGTTCCCAGATACGGTATATTACTGTGAAAGGAATTTCTGTAACAAATGCTGTTATCTACTCTTATTTGTAATGATAGTACATTAGAAAGCAGTTAAATGAAATACGGTATTATACTCTTACCTATCAAAAGAATGGAACATATCCTTAATGGAGGTTTCTTTTCCCATCTGAACAAATGTGTAGACTTTCTAGGAGAAGAAAATTGAATTGATTTAGAAATCAGGGATACCCATTTAATTTTTTTCATCATTTATACAATCATGTAAAAGCAAAGTGCTCTGAATAACTTCATTAATTTCTACACAGAATGTACATGATATTTGAAGTCACATTACACATAATATATATGACGGGAATGCAGCCATAAGCTCACTGAAAACCCTACGTAAACATTACAGTTGTACTAATTTGGATTGCACATTGTACGTTGTTATACCTAGGTGATAGGTCATCAATCCTATTTAGATTTACTACACTGTAAAGAGGTATAAGTCTACCCTTAGAAACTATCAGGAATTTGCAGCTTATCATCCAGTCGAATCGGCACATTCAGCAAACTGTTCTGACAGGCAAGTCTTTGTCCTACCATCCTGTAACCCCAGAACCCAGAACCTGTCATAACCCATTCATGGTCCTGGACAACTGTTAACATTTCAGCATATCAGGGCGGGTGCCTACTTCTCAGGCTTATACTGACATTGCTTTCATTACCCTTTTACCTTCAGCATGTATTCCAATTGTTGATTCACACTTTGGGAATTATCCTATTCAAACATCAGTAACTTTTTAAATCAACTTTTGTAAGTTTTAAGACAAGACCAGTAAGATTATCCATCGTTAACAATCTAATATGAATGGTCTGTTGCATTGTCAAGAAAAGTTGAAACCTACCTGCTTGCTGCTGCTAGGATCATTGTTCCCTCCCTGAAAAGTAAAATTATTTAAAACACTACACATCAATATAAAAGATGTAATGGAGGAATGCATTGGGTAACTTTAATACTGACAGACAAATTTACAGTATTGTGATGAATGTCCATTCATCAGTGTCAAAATCAGGTATTGAAAATAATAGAATGATATGAATTAAAGTATATCACTCTTCATGCTCTGCAAAGTAGAAAGTTTTGAGATATGTATCGTAATTATTATCATAATTTTTTTTCCTTTTTTTTATTTAGTCAGACGGATAATAAGCATTACACTTGTATCTTTTGTACATCTGAGATGCACAGAAAAAGAAATTCTGTACCATTCACTGATACATCAATCCATATACAACTTAAGAATTCATAAACACACTATAAAAGTACAGTTATATAATCATGCGCATCAACCAGACAACCAAGAGCAGGTTTGGGCATATACAAACACATTATAACAATATAGCAATAATTGATAGAAATAGTAACTTGATAAGAGAAAATTATACAGCGCTGAGCGTCGTGTGTGGAAGTAAATGCCCTGATTGAGATATGTAATGACGTCACAATATGTAACCAAGGACATAACCAAGCAACACATTCTGCGGCGCCATTATACCATGATAGGTTTACCCCTATAACCCCCATTATATGAATAAAAGTCATTGACATTGTTAAGACATATAAAATCATAGAGATAAAGGAACAAACAAAAATGTACAGTAATAATTATACATGATTCGAGTGTAAGCACCCTAATACAAGTTATTTTTCAAAGATAATAATATAAATTAGGAACAACTAATGCAAATAATTTCTTATCTTCTCAGTCATTTTTGTTTTTACTTTGGTTTTAAACTTGTTTATAGTTGCTACATTTCTGAGATCTGCTGATTGCGTGTTCCAAAGCATAGCACCTCTGTAAATACAATTCTGCCTGGCCTTTTCACTAATTGGTTTATAAGTATTCAGGCATATCTTGTAAACCATACATAAATCAAGTGAACGTGTCTCTCTCCTATCTTCTAAAGTGGCAATATTTACAATTTTGTACAACTCAGTCTTAGCACATTTCTCTTCAGAATTAATACAAATATGTAAACCCCTATAAAATTAACTGTTCAATTTATTCAAATTAAATTGACTTGTACCGCCATCAAAATATCACCATATTCAAAGACAGGCAAAATCATGATCTTAAATATTAATATGATAGCCTTTACTGAGACATAATTCCTTATCTTCGAAAATAGGTATAACTTATGTGATAGAAGTTGTCTCAAATCAAAAATATGTTTGTTAAAATTTAAATGTTCATCCAGTGTAAAACCTAAATATTTATAATAACAAACCCTTTCTAGGACTGTGTTGCCTAACAATAACTTCAAATCTGATGTTTTGCTAAGTCTAATTTGTTGTTTTTTTACTATTCTTCTTAAGTATATTTTTGTTGCACCACATAGAAACTCTGTCTAGATCATGTTGTAAATCAGTAAAGGCTGTTACATAGTCATTATCTGTAACATATAAGACTGTGTCATCAGCATACAAGGCCAATAGAGATTTCTGTATACAACAATATATATCATTCATATTAATTAAAAAGAGCAAAGGCCGTAACACACTTCCTTGTGGAACACCACACACTACATTTGCCTTATGAGATGTAACATTATTGGCTTTAGTAGTCTGTTTCCTATCTTTCAGATAATCTGTGAGCCATAATAATAATTTACCACCTATACAATTCTTTTTTTATTTATTTAATAAAATCACGTAATTAACCATATAAACGCTTTACTCATATCTGAGAAAATTGCTGATGTAAATTTTTTTTTCATTAATTGCTGTATAAATATCATCTAAGATAGTGCAGTTATTCTTACAGTTGAGTGTTTTGGTCTGAAGCCTTCTTGTTTCTCATTTGAAATATGTGACCCGTTTTGGCGAAATGAGTCGGATGTCGCATAAAGTCGAACTGAGATATGGGGCTCTGAAGTCGCATTTCGCATTTTTGATCAAAAATGTTTTTTTTCTTTTATTCATATCTCCTATATCAGAAGTCTTCCCCACAAAAATTTTTAGGTCCTAAAGCCATCTCCAAGTCCCTCTAAATAAGCCCCAAAGACGCGCAACGCCTCAGTGATCTGAAACAAAGACCCTCGATTCAAGCCATTTTCCCCTAACTTCGCGGCTCGCCTGTCGGTCTGGATCCCATCCCAGCCACATGTTCCGGGTACCTGCTGAAAGGGCGCGAAGTGAACTGGCCAATGACAGCCTTGGATTTTGAATTTGCGCCTGCAAGGACCAATCAGAACGTGTTTTCCCGATCGTCATCCTGTAAACAATCGTCGTCAAGGAGGTCACGTGTGCGGAATGCGGCGCGCTGATTGGCTGAGAGGCCTCGCGTGCCTTCCGGTTTCAGTTGTTGTGGAAATTTAAAGGGACGCATGGCGAGCAGGACGGACGTGCGACATCACTTCTCCGACAGATTTAGCTGTTTTAATCCTGGATCACTGCTGGATTTTGATGTGGATTACCTCCCAACATCGTCGGGAAAGACATGGATCACTAGGAGGCTGTCATGGATGCCCTGAATACGATAAATTGGGCGAATTTACGTGGTATAGCCGAGCCACAGCAATGACGGACTTTGGTCAACGAGTACTTTCTCTTCGCCGACAGGGAGGAGGGGCAAGACGATCCCCCCGAGGAAGAAGAAGATGTTCAGGAGGATCGAGGGGAACCGGAGGATGCTGAGGACGATGAGGATGAGCCACTGGTCATCCCTGACCCCACGGACGACCTTCTACAGGCGGAGTGGGATGACAGCCAACACTTTATGTGAGTTTTGAAAAAACTTTATAACGGCCGACATGCGGTCGGTTGCCGTATCTCTGAAACAAGTACTCAAAGTGCCTAAATCCCTTTCAATGTTGATGAAACTGCCTACGATTGTGCCCTAGTATGTATTCTAACTGCCTAACTAGTTTTTATCAAGTTTCAAAGTTGATTTCGTGCCATAAACAGGGATGATCCGTCAGGGTTGTCCGGTGACCTACTTAATGGCGTCAGCTGATCCGGCCGGCCTGTAATGGTTATCAATCATGTCTCATGCCATTGTGGCCCTCAGGAAGGTGAACTAAGTCTAATATCATGTATGTTGTTGTCTTTAGATGTTCCTGCAAGCACTACAAAGACAAGGAGTGCAGTAAACAGTTCACGACGTCCGAGCTGGTCGCACGTCGGCAGGAGGTCTTTCAGCTGTCCTCAGGTAAGTTTTTTCATGAGATACATGTTATGCAAACATGTCGCCGCGACCATGTAGCTATGTCGTTCTCGCTCAAAACTACCCCATAATCCATGACGTCTTAAAGTATAACAGACAACTATTAACACTCGACCAGACCGTTTTTAAGGTAGTATTTAGGGCGTGTTAACCTAGTTCATGGGTCAATCCAGAAACCTCATTCCTTGAGTCCCATGCATATCATGTACAGATTGTTATTATCCTAATCTACTTTGTTTTCTAGGCGAGAAGGACATGTTGCTACTGGGCATCATCAGTACCTGCACAGACAATAGCAGCAGGCTGTCCACCTGGAAGAAGGGCATTAAGGGGAGAGGGGAGAGGCAGCACCAAAGAAGCCACTACCTCATCGGTTCTCGGCCAGTCTGCAGGGACACTTTCAAGTTCATGTACGCGTGAGTAGCTTTGATATTCAACTTCTTTGCTCAAATAAGGTCTACCTAGATATCCCTACTATTATTGTACTACTTGAGGTAAATTACAAGATGAACTGTAATGAATCATAACAGAATCTGATCATGGCACTTACCTTCACAAATCGTCCATATTAATATTACAATACTTACCTGTACTTGTTGCCTGTGTCCAATAATTATTGGCCTAATGTAACTCTTACCTTGTGACCTTTTCAGCATCAGCCAGAATAAGCTGACGTCCATCATCAAGTGGTACAAGTGCTACGGGGTGGTGACAACGCAAAAGAAGGCTGGCGGGCGACAGGCGACTACAAGGATCCTCCAGCTGGAGGACATCAGGCGGGTCGTGGACTTCATCAACTCCTATGCCGAGACCAACGCCCTCGTCCTGCCTGGTTGTGTGTCTTTCCACAAACAGGATGACATCCTCCTCCTCCCCTCCTCTTTCACAAAGGCCGACATCTACAGGTTGTACAGCAATGGCATGGAGGAGGCTAACTTCAGGTGTGTGGCTGACTCAACCTTTAGAAACCTGTCGCTCCAACTCCTCCCTCGCATAGTGTGTTCCTGCCCTATGACTGACCTCTGCTGGGAATGCCAGCGCAACAACAGGGATATCTCTGCCTCTAGTAACCTACCTGACATTGTGAAACAGGCCAAGCTGAAAAAGCAACAACTTCACCTGGAGGTGATGGCTCGGGAGAGAGCCTTTTATCAGGACATGGTCAAGTCTGCCAAGGCTGCCTACAAGGAAGCAGAGTCCCCTCCCCTTGGCCCCCACCCCCCTTCTTCTTCTGACACGAGGGTCCACATCAGTTTTGATTATGCCCAGCAGGTCCACCTTCCCTCCTTTCCTATGCAGCCTGGCCCACTGTATTTCCTTGTCCCCTGCAAGGTCAGCATTTTCGGTGTCTGTGCCGAGGCCATCCCCCAACAGGTGAACTATTTGATCGACGAAAGCCATTATGGTAGTAAGGGGTCAAATGCAGTTATTTCAAACCTGCACCACTATTTTGAAATGTATTCCCTGGGGGAGAAGGTGGTGGACATGCACTGTGACAACTGTAGTGGTCAGAACAAGAACAAGTTTGTGCTAGCGTATCTTCTCTGGCGGGTACTGACTGGCCGGCACCAGTCCATTTCCTTAAACTTTTTGATCACAGGGCACACCAAGTTTGCCCCAGATTGGTGCTTTGGTTTGCTTAAACAAAAATTTCGTCGTGAGCTGGTCTCGAGCCTCAAGGAGATGGAGGAGACTGTGGTGAAGAGTACCCAAGAACGTGTCAACCTTGCCCAACTTGTGGGGGACGAGAATGGGAAGGTGTTTGTCGAGTCGTATGACTGGCAATCTTTTTTGACCCCTTTCATCAAACCAGCCAAGGGCATAAAACAGTATCATCACTTTGTGTTCTTTGACCAGAACAAGGGCCACGTCACCTTCCGGCAGTATGCTGACTCAGCCCCCGAGACCTTCAAGATGCTGACTGTCGTCCCTGAAGCTGTCCCCCAGGAAGGCCCTCAGCCCATCCCATCCCCTGGCCTCCCAGCCAAAAGACAGTGGTATCTCTTCAAGAACATTCGTGATTTTTGTACTGAGGACACAATGGACATCATGTGCCCTAAGCCCTCTGTACCTGAACCAGCACCCGGCCCAGGCCCCCGTGACGTACCTCCGCCGGAACCAGATGCAGAATCAGAGCCGGAGGCTGGCGAGGGGGATAGGCCAGGCAGGGGCAGAGGCAGGGTCAGAGGCAGAGGCAGGGGCAGAGGCAGAGGCAGGGGCAGGGGCAGGGGCAGGGGCAGAGGACAGACGCCGGACACATCATCAGGATCGGAGGGGGAGGAGGAGGAGTTGGTCAGACAGTTGGAGAGGGAATCAAAATCTTCATCTGACTCAGAGGAGGAAGGCCCCCCACCCCCACCTAGGGGCAGGGGCCGTCCTAGTAAACGTGCTAAACGTGGTCATGGCAGGCCCAGGACCACCTGAGAAAACTATTAAGAATCCGTTTTGAACATTGTTAACTTATTTTTACTTGTTAAGACTTTTTCTGATTTTAAGATTTTTACCTCGGTGGCTTTTCACTATTTTAACGACCAAAGACAATCATGAACATTCCAAGAACTTTTATAGACACTTTATGGATACCCAGGGTACTTAGGGTCATCACAGAGTTGTTTTTAAGCAGCCAAGATGAGGTATTGTGATCCTTTATGCTTGCTGTTCTAGGTTAAGTTGTTGTTTCAGATCCGGATTTTTGTCACTTTTTGCAGCGCCGGCATGAATAAAAGTTTTGTATATAAACGCATGAATTACTGGTATTTGTTAGCTAGAATAGTGTAGAATGACTATGTAAAGTTTCAGGACCAAGGATTGATTACAAGTGTACGTTGCTAGGGCTTTATCGGAGGACCACGGTAGTGCGCGGTAAGAAAAACTTTGAACTCATTTATCTCAGTTTCTTATACCTGCATAGGCGCGGTTCTTTTTATTTTCGTCACAACTTATCTCAGGCCCTAGATATCGGATCTAGACATGCTATACCTCGTTTTAAAGCTAAGAATTAGTATTTTCTGATGGTATACCTAACTAAAAATCTTCCCGTGCGACATCTGACTCAATTCGTGAAAACTGGTCACATAATTATGGTTTCTATCGAAGTAGTCATAAATTATTTTATGAATAATTTTTTCAATCAATTAAGGCAAATTGGAAACTGGTCTCCAATTTGTGATTTGTGTTTTGTTGCCTTGCTTAGGTAACATTCGGTAACTTTATCACTTTTCAATAAATCTGGAAACTCACCATTAAAAATGAACAATTGAACATATCACAGACTTTGTCAGGTTTAGCCAAAAAGGCATCTCTGATAATCTCTGTAGACAAATCATCTATACGGGAAGCCATGTTAATATTTATAGGTTTGCATAATTCAATAAGTTCATCAACAGTTGTTTCAACATTATTCAAAGAGTCATCAAGGACTACACCATCAAAAGACCATGCATTGTTACATTTGGTTGCCAGTTCTGATCCAATGTTTACAAAATAATAATTCATATAATGAGCCACCAGGTCTGTATTAATTTTGGTACCAGTACTAGTGATACAATCATTCAATTGAATCTCTTCACTTTTACAACCTTTTTGATTTGGTATCACATTTTGAATTATTCTGATGATAGATATTCTTTTATAGTACACATACACTGTATTCATATATTTGAAATAACTGTGTTAGTGTATTGGAAAATATTTTACGTCATCAATTGGCCAGAAAATATAGTTACGCAATGGTGACCAAAAATCATGAAAAATACGAAAACATGAAAAAAATGTATAACAAAGTATCTGATACCTAAAATTCTTAAAGATTTGCACAAATACCCTCAACCATGTAAAGAATTATTCCAAGTAATAAAAACATAGGGTCACCGTGCTGATTATGGCAGGAGAGAACATTATATGCCTGGAATTGAGGGATTTTTGCTTTATTTTAAATATAATCTTACTCTTAATTTATATATGATCCATAAAATCTGAAAATCTTATTCTTTTATCTAATTTCTCATATCTAAAGGCATATCTCGCTTGAACTTTGTAGATTTAACTAATATTTAAAAAGTTATGGCTATAAATGCACTGCCCCCTCCACCCCCTTCTATAGGCTCCTATGCTGAGGTAACACTCCACTGCACATCCATACTGCAGGCTGCGCGGCCCATGTGCGCATGAACAAATGGCGCGATTGCCCTTAATACAATCAGGTTTGGCATTTCTTAATCTTAGAACTAATACATGCATTTCTTAACTTTTTTTGGCATTAGTCCATAAAATAGGATCCTTTATCCTCTTAGCCTCCTTCAGTGCTGTGTCCTTTTTTTTAATTCATTTATTTATTCAGACATAAAATAAGCAACATTGCTTGTATTCTTTTTACATCTGAGATGTATGATGTAAGCATCATACCAAGCAACAATTTTCAAGTCAGTATTACATGGTTTTGAATTCTTATATAATCTTAAATAAAATCATATAAATATAAAATAAAAGTCATCTCAAATAAATCACAGTTATTTCCATCACAGAAAAAATAGTAGAGAGCACTAGACCAGTAGAAATACATACATTTCACCAAGTTTTACAATGATATATTATAACTTTAGATATTTTTGACGTGGAGAGGTGATTTAGACATATAGACAGAATCTAATAATTCAAAATGTGTTCAACAAAATTTGTTTTTAAATTTGTGTAATTCTGGTAAATTACGAAGGTTAGCATCCTGCGTGTTCCACAGAATAGCACCCCTATACATGCAATTTTGTTTAACCTTTTCATAATTTGGTTTACATAAGTCAAAAATAGGGGCTGTTCTCCTACCAGTATGTACATTTATATCTGATAATAAATCAGTATTTGTGCGATGATTGGACATAAAAGTTAGTAAATGTGTTCTCTACGATCTTCAAGTTTGGCAACATTTGCAATTCTACAAAGATCTCCCGTTCTCTTATATGTATTTGTATTATCACAGATTCGCAATCCTCTATAAATCAATTTATCATTCCGTATATACTATATTTTGTTAATGGTTGTGTAAAACTCAATTTCACCAATATGTAGAGCGATATATAACTATTTTCTATAAAGTTGGCTATATCATTTGTATAAATCAAAAACAACAAAGGGCCTAGGTCCTTGTCATGTGTAAGTTCAATAAGAGCCGGTGATATCCATTTTTCTTTAACTTTCTTAATATAAAATGTTTTAATAGGACATTGAAGATCAATAAAATAAAGTATTTCCTTGTAAAGTAAGTTCCATTTAGAATCTGTATTATTTGTCAGATTAAAATCTGTTCAGTCCGCCCCCTGTAAATTTTGTTGAAATTTCAAACTGTCATAATTGCGGTAGCTGCGACCATTAAATTTACAGTTTTTAGTTTTAATCTTTTTTCTAGTTGCCGTAATTAGCAAATGATCCCTAATATTTGAATCTATAACATCAGAGCTTGAAACATTATCCGAATTTGTTGAAATTAAATCAATGCAGGAACTATTTTCTATAGTAGTCCTCGTAGGTTTCTTGATAATTTGACTAATACTAAATTGTTTAAAATCTCTTACCTTAGGACTTGTAGTATCAGTCATATCCAGATTAGAATCACCCACTAACTACAGTTCGACTTTGTTCAAATCTATTTGATTAAAAATTTCCTCAGTTTTTAAAAGAAAATTTTGTATATTACTCTGGGGGGCCTATAAAGGATCCCAATCAGTATTGGTTTGCTATGACTATTTTTGATCGAAATCCATTGCATTTCAAAATCTCTTTTACTGTTAATTCAAGTGATTATAGTCAGTATCAGAGTAACTTAATTTCAAGTTTATAAACATACAGACTCCACCCCCTTTTTTATAAGAATTTTCAGAAGCATGATCTTCTCTCCGTTCTCTATCCAATCGAAGAAGCCTATAATTATCATTTAATCTGAACAAATCTGATGGAAGCATGTCATGCAACTATGTTTCAGAAAATGTATATCAAATACATTATTATTAGAATGACTTTCAATTAATTCCCATTTATTTATCATACTACGTACATTTAAGTGTGCAATTTGTAACCCCTTCCCATTTCTATACAGAACCATAAAAAACAATCATGTAAACATATATATATATAAGATTTTACTGCGCTGTTTTCATTACTCATTACATCAATGTCAAGATGGGATCGGATCAAATTTTCCCCATCCATTTTTTGTATTCAATGACTTTTAAATAATAAGTAGCGCTATCAGATACAAAACAAACATAGAGCGCAGACAAAATTATAAATGATATATAAGTCCATTGTACATAGGGTTTTCGTTGGTCTAGATAATAAACATGGATATCATTAATCATCAGTATCAGCATGCACATATGTCAATAGGTTAGACCTACATATACAATCTATGAAATACTTGTACAGATTGATGCGTTTTACCAAGGCAACTGCCAAACGATGCAATCCTATATATATACATATCTATATCACATAAATTTAATTCAAACATAGGTCATCATCAAATATGCAGGCAGGTATCTAGGACATTACTATGAGAGCCAAACCTTAAACTTTTAACGTACCATAGCATCTCTATACTGGCAGAGTAGTTTACCCAACCAGTTGATGTGCTCAGTGACAATTTTTTGACATATCATTTTGGACTGAGCCAGTGTAAACCCACAGGAGAAACTGTCACCCTTTGTTGCTTCGTATAAGAAGCCCTTTGTATTTAATAATCTGTTTCTAAGATTATCATTTTGATTGAACTTGAGTTTCAAGACCATCTGCATTATCTTTATCTTATCAGTTTCCCAATTGTTTCCTTTTTTGATTTTTTTTCCAATTTTCTTTTACGACATAACCGTCTTTTGCAGATAACATGTCTTCTATCAAATCCTAACATGCCTCTATCAAATCCATCCGACCGTGGTATTTACTCAGGTACTCAGGTAGGCATGGTGTGACTGAAAAGCCACACCATCCTCCACATTAACCATCTTTGCACTTTCCAAAGTGATGCCATAAGGGAGCTTTTCAGTATCACCATATATATGCATTTTTTTTCACCTCAATGATAGGGGAGCTTCCCCTCATTTTTACACCTTTTTTTCTGAGATTTCAGTACAGCATAGAGACATCTAATATCTCTACAGTGGTTATGTTCAGTCTGTGTTAGGGAACACCCCTTTCCAAACATCTTTTGTTTTCAATGATCCCACATTTTTGTACATGTACACTTCACTTTTCATATTAGGGTTTGCCAACTCTAATAGAACATGGTCTAGTCATATTTGGCCTAACTACCCCCAATTTAAACACTTCCAATACCTCACTCTCCGTGTAGTTCACACCCAAGTCATTTGATAAGTCTAGAGTGATTTGTCTTGGCTTATCCTTGTGAATTTTCGGCGGTTCCATCTATAATTAGCAAACATCGCTTCAGTTCCTCTTCCTCACGTATGTCTTTATTGTCCAGCTTGTCAATAATCTCCGATTTAGTTCTTAATTCCTCACGCATTGCCCTGAGTTCACCTTTTAGCATACGTACTTGGTCACTAGTCGTCCTGAGATCCTCTTGTAGGCTTGTTATACGCTGAGCTAGCTTGTCAACATCATCGCCTACCTTTATCAGGGTTGAGTCTAGCGTTGAAATCTTCGAATCAGTCTTCGTAGTGTAGGCGCCCAATGTATTATCGATTTTGGCCAGCTTCCGTTCACAGTATTCCCACAGAGAATTGCCCAGTGATTGTGAATGCCTGATGGTAAAATCGTTTAGTAGGTATGGGGCTTAATGCTGTGTCACTGTAAGTTGTTTTCTGATACAAGATTCTTTTGCAACCATTTCTTATTCTTGTGCAACAGTGACCATGAAGCTGTGTCAATGTAAGTGTCATCGTAAGTGTTTACTGGTGTATGAAGCATAAATAAATAAACTTAAGGTTAAATTTCTATAAACAAAATGTCACACCAGCTACTCGGAACTGTATTCACTTTGCAACCAACCGGATTGGAAGTTCTAGGTTATTACTGCAACATATTGCTTAACTACAAGGAATTGATAATCTCGTGGATAAACGAAATTGTAATTCATGTTATTATTGGCGTTGACATTTGCTTCATTTCAGTAGGCTGTCAATATACTGTGTAGGACATGTGATTTACATTGTTTTGTAAACTTTGGTGGACAGTGAATTTAGTTTATAATTGATAACAACAACTTCTGAAAACCAAAACAATTTACTGGACCACAACTGCACTTTTTCGTGTACAAAGCACAGTATACAAAGCATTTATATTTTACTCAAACACTTGCAGGGCTACAACAACTGTACCAAATTGTGAAGCATTGCGTTTACTACAGGTGGGAAGTACGGTGTGCATCACTCCCATGAGTCTATGTCAGTAATGTAGTCCAGTTTGTTGGCTGGGAACAGGTGTCAGATTTTTCTTTGAAGTAAAACATTACTTTACAGAGTCTGTGACAGAAAAACTGGTTATGGCAGAAGCACTCTGTACGAGGAACAGTTATCTCCGTTGGTAGTTCCAAAGAAACGGGCTCTTCTTGAGCAGTATGACTAGTGGTGGAAAGGGGTCCTAGTGGAAAGTTGAGGGATTCCCACTGGCAAGTAGAACCTCAAACAGCACTCCGTGGGGGCCGCCTGTCTTTGACCGTGTGCCAATGAGCAGACCCACTTCCTAGTTTGAAGCACCTCCATGATACTTTCCACCCCAGCCACAAAATGAACACCAGAAGCAGTAACTGATTGTCAGTCGCGTCTGTTGGGGGAGGGCATGAATAGGTGTCCTTGCTGATCACCCCTCACATTTTTTTTTTTTTTAAATAATTAGTGTTTATTGACTACATCATGTATTACTTGTTCTTCCAGTAGTCGCACACTGTTATATTTATGGACTATATGCAGTTTTATCATTTCACAACATCATCCTGCGTATGGGTTTAATTCAATTTTTAAACTTAATCTTTGTTGTTGCCTTTAGAATCTCTGAGGACAACACTGTTCAGACCTTAATACACATTGACAATGGAATCTTCAAATAGAACTCATAATGCCTCTTCTTACATTCCGGAAATGTCGCTTTCTTATGGCTGCGCAACACTATTATCTTCTAGGTTCTAAGTTATAACTGAATTTACTCTGCCTATACATAAAACATATATGCTCTCTCCACCTGAGCACCAATGGTTGAACACCCCAATATCATTCATTTCTAAATAATGATTATCATCATTATCTAATAATCGTATGGATTTATCTTGCAGCTTTTGTAAACTTTCACATCTATATGGAGAAGCACTTTCAATCATAAACTTGGAATAATCTATCAATGGCAAAATAGTCTGCTTATAAATTGTGCATGCTATTTTACTAATTATATATGGGCGAAGTTTCTTAAGATGATTTAAACGTAAGTTCACCTTGTTATACTTTGCATAAACAAAGTCATTACAGGTAAGCTTCTCATCTACAATAACTCCTAAGTGATTATAACTCTTAACTTTCTCAATAATATTGCCTCCTAAAGAGCTTGTACTTCTCTCAGAGTTTGCTATGAAATCACCATTTGGTAATATTGCCATGTTTTTTTAAAGGTTTTATTGGTAAAAAATCTTCAAGGTTTCCCTTGGATTTTAGAGTTATTATCTCTAGGCCGCGGGCTTCCCTCACACAGTCTCTGGTGGTACGGGTGGCCTGTGGAAAGACTTCCCTTCCCTCACACAGTCTCTGGTGGTACGGGTGGCCTGTGGAAAGACTTCCCTTCCCTTACACAGTTTCTGGTGGTACGGGTAGCCCGTGGAAAGACTTCCCTTCCCTCACACAGTCTCTGGTGGTACGGGAGGCCTGTGGAAAGACTTCCCTTCCCTCACACAGTCTCTGGTGGTATGGGTGGGCTGTGGAAAGACTTCCCTTCCCTCACACAGTCTCTGGTGGTATGGATGGCCCGTGGAAAGACTTCCCTTCCCTCACACAGTCTCTGGTGGTACAGGTGGCCTGTGGAAAGACTTCCCTTCCTTCACACAGTCTCTGGTGGTACGGGAGGCCCGTGGAAAGACTTCCCTTCCCTCACACAGTCTCTGGTGGTACGGGTGGCCTGTGGAAAGACTTCCCTTCCCTCACACAGTCTCTGGTGGTACGGGAGGCCTGTGGAAAGACTTCCTTTCCCTTACACAGTTTCTGGTGGTATGGGTGGCCCGTGGAAAGACTTCCCTTCCCTCACACAGTGTCTGGTGGTACGGGTGGCCCGTGGAAAGACTTCCCTTCCCTCACACAGTCTCTGGTGGTATGGGTGGCCCGTGGAAAGACTTCCCTTCCCTCACACAGTCTCTGGTGGTACGGGTGGCCCGTGGAAAGACTTCCCTTCCCTCACACAGTCTCTGGTGGTACGGGTGGCCCGTGGAAAGACTTCCCTTCCCTC
This sequence comes from Lepidonotus clava, assembly GCA_936440205.1. NCBI lineage: Eukaryota > Metazoa > Annelida > Polychaeta > Phyllodocida > Polynoidae > Lepidonotus > Lepidonotus clava. Next base: position 68,693 of record OW387136.1, on the reverse strand, counting down.
ACACAGTCTCTGGTGGTATGGGTGGCCCGTGGAAAGACTTCCCTTCCCTCACACAGTCTCTGGTGGTACGGGTGGCCTGTGGAAAGACTTCCCTTCCCTCACACAGTCTCTGGTGGTACGGGAGGCATGTGGAAAGACTTCCCTTCCCTCACACAGTCTCTGGTGGTACGGGTGGCCCGTGGAAAGACTTCCCTTCCCTCACACAGTCTCTGGTGGTATGGGTGGCCCGTGGAAAGACTTCCCTTCCCTCACACAGTCTCTGGTGGTACGGGTGGCCTGTGGAAAGACTTCCCTTCCCTCACAGTCTCTGGTGGTACGGGAGGCATGTGGAAAGACTTCCCTTCCCTCACACAGTCTCTGGTGGTACGGGTGGGTTGTGGAAAGACTTCCCTTCCCTCACACAGTCTCTGGTGGTACGGGTGGGTTGTGGAAAGACTTCCCTTCCCTCACACAGTCTCTGGTGGTACGGGTGGCCTGTGGAAAGACTTCCCTTCCCTCACACAGTCTCTGGTGGTACGGGTAGCCCATGGAAAGACTTCCCTTCCTTCACACAGTCTCTGGTGGTACGGGTGGGTTGTGGAAAGACTTCCCTTCCCTCACACAGTCTCTGGTGTATATCTCATTACTACTCTATATATTTCATGTAGCTCTAATCATCATGAAACTAGAGTAAGTTGAGGCTGGAGGTGAACGAAATCCTACTCACCCAATGGTAAATAAAATTGTTTAAAAGTAACAAACAAGCAACAGGCTTCCTCCAAACAATCTCAGGCAGCATGGCTGGCCTGCCTAATGACTTCCCCTAGAGAGAGAACTGGGCCTCAGCTGTGGAACTGGGCTTCCACCAAAGAGTCTCAGGAGGCGTGGCCGACCCCTGCAGTGACTTAATTGGGCTTATCCCAAGCCAGCAGTCGTGGATCCCCTCAGGCTCATGGATACAAATACACTGGTGGACATGATATACGGTCTCTTCCAAGTACCTTCAACGAGAAACACCTCTACCATGTTCTAACAGAACATCACTACTTATCTGACCAATCTACCAGCTGCCTCAGGCTCATTCACCTTCACCGAAGACAACGCATCCTTCATTAATAAGGTGGTGGGTGGTAAAGTTGAATTAGAACCACTGAGTATCAATCCAGACAAACGAGAATGCATTGATCTTCCAAGCTTCAGGTTCTGGTTTCCAAGAAACATAAGTCTCAACTTTCATCCATAGCTCTGTCCAATTTATCTATGCCTAAGGTCAGTTACAACCGGAGAAGTGGCCTTAGATGTGGAAGCTCCAAGGCCAGCACTCGGGACATGGATCTCCAGTTCTGCCTCAGACGTCGAATCCGCATCTCCTTGAGGTGTCAGGCAGCCTACACTCCAAGTTCAGAGATTGCCTTGGTGCATGCAGAACTCGACGCCCTGTGGAGAGCGATGTGCTTCTAGCGTGTCTTCTGCCATGGAGGCAGCAGTACGGGCAGCTGTGGCAGATCCTTGGCAAATGCTAGACATAGCAGCAGTCATCAATCAACCTTGGCCCAGGGCAAATCCTGAGATACGTGTAAGTACAGATACTTGTTACTTGTAACATCATCTGTTCATATTCATGACCTTTGGATAATAACATGATAGCGTTCAATTAAAAAACGTTAAAAGTTATTAATGGTTAACAAAAATCCAGTAGAAATGTTGCACATCAATTGACGTGCAACACAGCACAATTCGTTGCAGTGACATTGAGGAGCTTGGCACTGCATGTTATGCACTAGTACAACTTCTAGGTGCTGTGCACTTATCAGAAAAATAGTAACAAGAAATGCGTAGTGTCTGCAGGAAAAAAGTGATCCGTGGTTTCCTTTCACATAGGGGCAGCAAACTAAACGTATATCCCTCTCTTTTGATACATCTCTGGAATTCATACCCAAATGGCTAACTCATCCTTATTCCACAGTATGTGGTCAGAGCAGTTGTCTGCCTTATGCTATAACTTTGATTCGCTCAGTGGCAGCTTCGCTGCAAATCTATCATTATTTCAGTAGCTAAATAAATATAAATCTATAACTGAAATGGAAGAAGAGTGTTTCATGCATTTACATATTTTGTCAATTTATTTCTTACCATTTTAATGACATCCCACCCACCCTACATGGTGAAATTTAGAAGTATGTAATTTTACGATCTTGTTTTTATACTATTTCATAATATTGGCTTCCCCTACATGTTATTTAATATTTTTTACATAAAAGCTCAAATCTTCTTTTAACCATTTCATGATATCCCACACACCCAACATTTTGTTTAATACCTTTAGATTAATTTTTTTTTAATTAATTTTTTACCATTTCATAATATCCTGCACATCCTACATGTTGTTTAAAACCTTTACATAATTTCTAAATATTTCTTATTTACCATTTCATAATATCCCCACACCCTACATGTTATTTAATACCTTTAGATAACTTTTGAAATTTCTAATTTTTTACCATTTCATCATATCCCACACACCCTACACGTTATTTAATACATTTACATAATTTAAAAAATTCCTTTTTTACCATTTCTTAATATCCCACACACCCTACATGTTATTTAATACCTTTATATTATTTTTCAAATTTCTTTTCTACCATTTGATAATATCCCACACACCCTACATGTTGTTTAATAACTTTATATATTTTTTTCTAATTTCTTATTTACCATTTCATAATAATATCCTGCAAACCCTACATGTTATTTAATACCTTTACATACAATTTTCAAATTTCTTTTTTACAATTTCATAATAGAGTAGTGTTGCTAGTTTTCGTGCATCACTAGTTTTCGTGCATCACTAGTTTTCGTCCATTTTGCACATTTTTATGAACGCATTTTTTCTACTGGTATCGACTATGTTATTTTTGTCTACCTGGCCTGAGGGGATGTTATGATGGACTAAATTTGAAATTCTAGTCATGTTTCATTATTATTTAAGTATTCTACAGATGGAAATATGGTTTGATGTCCATATTATCTAGGGATATGGCGGGACTCTTAGATGATTCAATTTTTGTGAAATAGTGAATATGAGATCGATTTTCAAGCAAAAATATTATTTACACGACAAAAGTATTAAAGATCTTAGTTTAAAGTGATATGTGATCATTTAGATATCAGAAATATTCAATATCATTTTTATTTTAGAAATAAGACTATTTCGTAAAAAACTAATGACACCAAAATGGGAAATTGCTTGTTTTTGCTCATTTTTTGGATGTATTTTTTCTTAAATTTCTGAATTTTTCTATGTTTTTTTGGGGGGTCAAATTTTTATTTTTAAGACGGACTATTATTTATTGTGAAAACCTGTGCCCTTATCTGTCCTAAGCCAAGAGTTGTTACATTCCATTTTTTGTGCTTTATGTAAAAGTTTTGACACTTTTGTTAATTTATGAGAATGTGCAAATATGTGCATATTAATGCATAATCATATGGTCTCACCCTTTAGGTTTTGTCAGGAATCCTAGCATTCTTTCTACACAATTTATGAATAAAGTACAAGCCCAGCATTATTTAACAAAATGTATACCTGTAGATATTTTTTTTCTGGAGATCCATTATTAATGATTTCTGCTTATTTTATATTTTACTCATTTGGTACCTAAACTATGGTAAAATGTGCGAAAATTGGCAACAAAATGCGCGAAAATAGGCAACAGTGTGTGAAAACTGACAACTTGACATGATAAAATGATTTTATTCCATCTAGATAATGCATTATGATCCAAAACTTTTTTTTTCAAACACGACAAGCACACATGCTATGCTGCCTAAAAGAGAAAATGCTTGATAATAAAACGTTTTTAGACATAATTTTGATGCATTTTCCGTTTTTTGGTGCTTAGTGCGCGAAAACTGCAACACTACTATACACCTGAATAAGCCTTATTATGCAGTCAGAATTACTGACATATTTCAAGTATGCAAACCCATTTTTCATTTATGATAGGAATGAAGGTTTAGATTGTATTTATTGTTCCCAAGTAAATAAAGATTATATACAACTCCCATTATATAACAATTTGTCTTTTTTTCCTAATTTTCTTGATATTATACTGTAAAATAACTTAAGTTGCGTGAAAACTGACGACCAGGTGCTTGAAAATAGGCTCCAGGTGCGTGAAAACTGAAGAATATACATTGAATTATAATTCAATCAACTCTCATAAAATTATTTTTCAATCTTTTTGTTTTTTTTTCTATAATTATTATCAGGATCCTTATTCCGCTTGGCAAAAGTGTAAAAATGTGAGATGATCTTATTTTTTTCTCACAACATATTGTTATCATTCAATTTCCCGCCCTTAGTGCTTCAAAACTGGCTCCTCCACTCTATCCCACACACCCTAGATCTACATGTTGTTTATTACCTTTACATAATATTTTCAAATTTCTCTTTTACTATTTCATATAATATCCCACACACTCACAATTGATTTCAAATGTTGTAAATATTTTGTCTGCTTCATAATATCCCACCTGGCTGTTCTGTTTGTTAGATGTTCCCATGACCTGATGTCCAGGACAAGGGCCAATCAGAGTGGAGCTTACAAGACATGATGACATGGGCCAATCAGAGTGCATCTTACAACCAGCTTTAGCTCACTGGCCCTGCCAGAGCCTAACTTTGGCAGGAGCCAAAATGAGGCTGCACTCACTATCATAGCTGTTGTGAGACCTTAACATTAACTTTATAACAATCATAATTGGATCATACAATCACTATAATATTAAATCAAACACTCAAATATGGGAGCATATTTGGGAAAAGGTACCTAATGACACATTTGGCCACCCTGTGGCCGCTAGTTCTGGAGGTTTGTTCATATTATGAAACAATCACTTAACATGCAGCTAAGAGTTATATTTTATAATGTTTCTGAAGTCCCAGGGATTCTCTTTGTATGTTTTATCATTCTACGATATTTAGTTCCTTCGCAATCTTACATACAATGTAGGCCATTATGCTCAATTTGGGCCAAATTTGGCAGTAACTGGTAGAAATTGACTCTTTGTTACATTAATCATGAAATATATGGGGGAAAAACTATTTTTTAAGTTATTTTGTGAAAAATTTTGACTTACATGAAGATGAGTATGGACGGTCGGAGGTAGACAGTAGGAGAATGGTCTCTCACAAAAATCCATAAATTTCCCCTAGATATACAAACCATCGAAAGCAGATTTAAGCAGAACATTTGTGCAAGTTTATTGAGTACCCAAAGTTTAATATATTTCATGGATAAGCGCTCAAGATCAAAGCAAAACCAGGAAAAGAAAATACGGGAAAAGGTCACAATGGATGAATCCAACGATAACCCAAGCGGTGGTCAAGGCCTGAACATGACGCGATTGGAAAAGATTCTTCAACGTCTTGAAACCAATATGACAACTATGAATGCAACCTTAGAAACCAGTTCAGACAGATCAGAAGATAATACTGCAAAACTGACGAAAATCAATCATGAAATGAATGCCAAACTGGATGATTTATTAGCGAAGGAGCAGATCACCCACCAGCGCCTCACAGAGCATGAAACGGAAATCAAAAATTTGAAATCAGAGGTGCAAATGCTCAAGCAGGATATGATTGACAAGCAGAAGAGGGAACGTGAATTGAATATCATTATTCGAGGGGTACCGGAAAGCAAGAATGAATGTATGCATGAAACCATGAAGGAGATACTAGACGCAGTTGGGGCCTCATTCAATTTCAGTGCGACTAATGGGGCGTATCGCCTGGGCAAACTGCCAAGTTCCGATGTAAACACGGCCATGCGGAGCATCAAACTGGTTCTTACAACACGTCAACAGAAGTCAGAATTGTTTGGCTTGTGGAAGAAAATCCGTCAGAACAAAAAATTTGAAAAGGCACACTTGCAAAACGATTTGGATGACAATGAGTTATTGAAATTACGTGAAGCGCAGCAAATACAAGCGGCAGCCAGAAGGATAGAAGGGGTCACGGCAACCATAAAAGGAACCAGTCTAATTATAGATGGTACAGTATATACACGAGAAGAATTCAGCAACCTACCCCATGGGCTGACGAAAGAGAACTCCTCTACAATTGAAACACCAGACGGCACCGCTTTTCAAGGACACATGAGCCCCCACAGTAATTTGTATCCAATCAAAATCACAGACGAAAACGACGAGAGCATATCGGCAACTTGTGTTGACCATATGCTAGCCAAGGTCAAGGCCGAGATATGTAAATCAGACGCAACCCTCCGAAAGCAGATCAATGACACGACAAATCCATATACGCTGAAAAAGTTGATGAAGCAGATTAAACCAACAAAGGAGTGGAATGAAAATGTAAACAAAATCTTGGCAAAAATTGTTGAGAGAAAGTACATTTTACACCCAGCACTGCTTGAATAACTTCTAGCATGTAAAGGATTCATGTACGAGGCAACTCGGGACCCGAAATACGGCACCGGATATTCATTGTCGCAAGTGGATCAAATGACCCGTGAAAATATCAAGGAGGACAGTAATATCATGGGGAAGATTCTCGATGATATTAAGGCTATATATGGATAAAACATAAATATAGCAATGCAGGATGAATGAGGGGAATCTTTTGCACCAGAATTTACAACTTCGTATCCGTATGTAGGCACAGCGCGAAATTCAACATGGCGAAATTCCAGTTGCTTTTGGTAGGTGACTCACGAGTATCTGATATGTCAAGACGCATGGAGAAAGTTATAGTCAAAAATAATATGTCAGATGTGAACATCTATACTAAATCTTTCCCAGGACGCACTCTTCCCGAGGTAGTAGATGCAACAATTGAATACTTAGGCTCAAAGCGGATGGACATTATCTACCTGACAGCGGGAGTGAATGACCTATCAAAAAAGCTAGGCTGGCGTAAAATTAAACCTGCCTTTGAAGTAAGTACAGATATTTCTGAAATTATGATTCCAAAATTGGAGGCAGCAATTTCAAATAACCTACGTTTGTCGATTCATGGAAATCTGGGGTTATTTATTTTCACTTTTATAGGAGGGGGGGGGGGGGGAGGGTGGCTTGCCCTCCCCCTAGATGACTGACTCTGGATCAGTGATGTGAGACCTGAAGATTTGCCTTGACAATGAATTTTGAACAGGGGGTAAAGCGATAACGTCACTATGCTCCGTGGCGGCTTTGCCACAGATCGCTTTAAAAATCAAGCACAGTCTAACTTATATAAGCAACACAAAGTTTTGTGTATAGTGCTTATTGCAGAGCACCTGTGTGAGTGATGCAGCTGGGAATGGATCCTATGTTTATTATCATGGTATTGAACTTCCAAGGCTACTATTTACTAAATGACTATGATTGGTAAAATTCTAATGTGTCTGATTGGTTCAAAGAGGAGCCCATTTTTGTCTTGTCTATGTGAGTCATTCACAAAATGACAAAAAAGAAGTGCCAGAGAACTACTGAGGGTTGGATTATTCAGGGATGTGATGCTGAAAATTGTGATATGCCTATTCCAATTGTTAAAAAAGAGCTTCTAAAGGATTGGTGTTGAGGCCAATTTCTGGGAAGTCGAATAGATGAATTAAGGCAAAATTCATATTCATATATATTAATTTGCATCTAACCCCTAACCCTAACCCTCAGAGACATTCATAACCCGATATTGATACCCATAGAAGTAGTTAAAATATCACTCCACTCAAATTGTTCAATTTTGTGTGATACTGCCTATAGCATTGATTTACAACATCATGTTAGTTTGTTTAAAATTTCCTGAATGATCCCTTACCCATCGTTTCAAAATCCACCCTCAGTATTCCTACCTTCTCATCCCTAGGCCTGCGTTTGTTGAACATCATCCACTGCTCCATTCCAACAGAGTGGCACATCTTTACCCAGAAAATGCTGAATTTGGACACAATAGTTTGATGAAAACATGTTATGAAGGTGATGAATAGAAGAATACTTTACATATAACAACATATTTTTCACGAATCATTTACAGGGGCACTCCAGTGAAAAAAAATTTGTTTTGTACACAGAGAATTCCAAAACTGAATGCAAATCAGAGCAGCGGTTCAAATGTTGTGGACCAAATCAGGGTCTATCCACTGGGGACAGCTATTTTGTTTCTATTACCCAGCATGCACTTCACTAACTTATCTGATTGTGGTCCCTGTTTGGATATGTAATATTTAAGTGTCATTTATGACTGTGCTGTGTCATATTGAGTGTAATATACCATATTATGCATTTTGTAGTAATCAAAATGATAAAAACTAAGTATGGCCATACATTTTCTACTATAGAGAAACTGTAAGTATGGTGTTGATTTTCCCTTGCAACCATTTTTAGGATTTGGTATTACCATAGCAACTGGTCATTTAAAAATCAATGACGCCATCAGAATGCTGAAAACCATTCTCACAAAACTCAAACAATGTATCCTGGCTGCTTAGCAACTAATTTTTGATATTGGTTGCTAAGCAACAGGCTGTTGCTAGGTAGAACCAATGGTAACTATGCTACTTAGAATGAAAATTCTGAGTTGCTAGGCAGCCAGTATCAATTGATTAAATCTTAACCATTGAGTTGACACTGTTGTTTCTTCTTTTTCACAGAATAAATTGTTTTTTTGTTAAGTTTAGATTATAAATAGGTAAATAGGTGCTGTTAGACTTAGTGGGGTTGCTATGCTAACTAATGTTGCCATGGCAATTTTGCTATATATTTCATGTAGAATCCCTATCAAATCACTGTTAAAAATGTGACTCAATATATCTCCATTAAGGATATGGAGTTTCATGATGTTTTGGCAAAAGACATTTTCACAAAAGCATTCTAAATATGAATGAAATACTATAGCTAAGCCTTCAGAAATCTAAACAGGAACCACAATTTGGTTTAATGGTGAAATGCATGGTGGGATATGTATTCAAAATGGCCGCCCCAGTGGGGAGCTCAGGAGAATCTTATTTTTTCAATAGCTTTTGAACTGCTTATCTGATTTTGAAGCTGTTTTGACTGATGACATCAGAAAAGCAAGGTCTATTTATGTTTTTGTTGTAATTTGTCACTGGTGTTTCCCTTTAGGCTTGGGTATAGTTTAGTTGTCTAGGGTTTATTTGAATACACTTCAAAATGGTTATCCCTTCACCCTTAAGTTTAGATCTTATAACTTTGAATATACATGTAATACATATTGAGAATGGTCTTTTAGGTTATTCATGCATTTTCAGAATATCTTTTTTTATATTGTGGTTGAGACAAAAAGTGTATCCTACAAAGGAAACTTACCGATCAGATGGTTGGAAGGACATGTCCTGATTCCTGAAAAACATGAACCGTCCAGTGTAGATCTGGGAGGCCCAGGTCACAACACCCAGCCAGATGTGTTGGTCAGTCCACAACAGCTTCCAGTCAGACATCTGCAACAAGTTAATCTATATCAACTCTAAATATATCAGATATTCCATGAAAAGTCACCCCATTGTAAAAATCTAGATATGACACAATGAAGAATGCTCCAGAGGAAAATTGAGCACAGCAGTTATAAATAGTCACCTTGTTTAAACCAAACCTAGACATAATCAAAATGGAATAATATTTGTGTTTGTGGAAACTCTGTATTAGCATATGACCTGATAAAAAGCAACACTGACGTTGCCCAAATACGAGACTTGAATGTGTATAGATGGAAAGGGTTAGCAGTTGAATATGACATCTGTGTCTATCATCATAAACTGCAATGTTCATGAGTGTGTTGTAATATCATTATATTGAAAATAGTAAGATCATAACATGAAGTAATTGAGTCTTACCGGACACATGAAGGTTAAACGAGCTGGGAGCAGGCTGTCCAAAACACAAGGATCTTCTAACCAAAACACGCAGGAAAGGTGAAGCATCAGAAATAGGAGAGGAGATGACAACAAAAACACAAGCAGGTTCCTGGAATCCCAATAAGAGATGATAAGGATTTGAAGTGTTCTATATGTGGTAAGATTGTAATGTATACTTCTTCTAAATGTTGTCAAGAATTTGTCATCTGCTAGCTTGTTCCACTTTATCACAAAATGTCACTGTGATGCATGATTTACAAAAGATGATACAAGTTATCACCTTCTCTGGTACAATCCACATTGATGTGCACTGCTACCTCCCTCAATTATCAGATAATGTAGTCTTACTTTAAAGTTAAATGAAAGATTAAGAAATTGTTGCACTTACAAAGGCACGTCCATCTTGGATCTACTTATTCCTCTTGCAGTTTCGTAAGTGATGTAAGAACTGAAAGAGTTGACTAACCAAACAGCCACGCAGTCCCATTGTGCATATGTCATACTGTCTTGGGATCTAAAAAGTAGAGTGGTGCATGGACATAATTGTCAACCATGCGCAGTAACCTGGCACTTTAGTTGATTCTGTTAAACATATATTTGTTCGGTCCGTCAAGTACTGAGTTGACCATTGAAGTATATACAAAACTGGCATTACAAGAGTTTCGCTTCAAATTCAATCATACATCATTGAACAGAAGCAACATTAAGGCTTATGTTCCCCACATCCTCCCCCCACCTATACACATAACCCCTCCTGGTGCAGGGGACACATCCTCTCCCACCTATACACATAGCCCCTCCTGGTGCAGGGACACATCCTCTCCTACCTATACACATAGCCCATCCTGGTGCAGGGGCCCTGTCCTCCCCCCACCTATACACATAACCCCTCCTGGTGCATGGAACACATCCTTCCCCACCTATACACATAGCCCCTCCTGGTGCAGGGGCCCTGTCCTCCCCCCACCTATACACATAACCCCTCCTGGTGCATGGAACACATCCTTCCCCACCTATACACATAGCCCCTCCTGGTGCAGGGGCCATGTCCTCCCCCCACCTATACACATAACCCCTCCAGGTGCATGGAACACATCCTTCCCCACCTATACACATAGCCCCTCCTGGTGCAGGGGCCATGTCCTCCCCCCACCTATACACATAACCCCTCCTGGTGCATGGAACACATCCTTCCCCACCTATACACATAGCCCATCCTGGTGCAGGGGCCATGTCCTCCCCCCACCTATACACATAACCCCTCCTGGTGCATGGAACACATCCTTCCCCACCTATACACATAGCCCATCCTGGTGCAGGGGCCATGTCCTCCCCCCACCTATACACATAACCCCTCCTGGTGCATGGAACACATCCTTCCCCACCTATACACATAGCCCATCCTGGTGCAGGGGCCCTGTCCTCCCCCCACCTATACACATAACCCCTCCTGGTGCATGGAACACATCCTTCCCCACCTATACACATAACCCCTCCTGGTGCAGGGGCCATGTCCTCCCCCAAACAGTATTTAGCAAATAGTAGTTTTGTTATATGTAAATTGTAATGCTCTACTTCGGAGGGACCAGTAAAATGTAGTGGGAATATCATTACTCCACTTTGTGTTTCAAAGCTGATTCCAATAGTGTATTGCAGGCTCTGATATGATTTAATGACTTTAATCAACTTACGGTACCCTGAAGAGATCCCTGACGGACATATGTGGCATCATCAACAGTAGTAGGAGCATAAATGTCAGCAGGATTTTCCATATTGACACTATCAAATAGCAGATATTCTGATGTTTCATGTATTCATTGATTTCATTGCATTTTCCATTGCAATTTCCATTGCAATTTCCATTGCATTTTTCATAGAAAGGAAGTCCAAATATTGTTGATTTGCAGAGCAGTGATACTGGAATCACTATTGCCAACATCATCTCTGCGCCTCCAAGTCTACCCAAACCGGCCATGGCAGAGGATGTCACAATGAAGCCTATTTGTAGCAACATGACACTGATCATCTAAAAGATAAAGTGTTTTCTGGATGTAAAATACTCTGTAAACAAAGAGTATCAGCAACATTAGCTCAGCATACAAACCTACTTATTTGCTGGGTGGTTGTTTTTTTTCATCGTAGGGCATTCTAGAGACCATGAGGCAGAGTTCTGTGTTGGAGAGTGAGACACCCCTCACTTCACGGTTGCCTTCTGAGGAGGAAGGACCATACGTTTTTAACAAGAGACCATGAATTAAGATTGCTGTGAAGAATTTATGTATGCGGCCAATTACTAATTATATGGCTGGTACTTGTTCTGCCTAACAGAAAGAAGTGTTGGCCTTTGAGCATCCTCTAACAACACCACTTTCATCTGGAGACACTGTGGTCACAGAGGTCAGTGGTGGAGATTGACTGTGGTCCCTAAAAAACGGCCAAAACTGCCTCAGCTGTACACATGCCAGAAAGAGCCTTAATTGGCACTTACTAATCCTCTTATCTATGCACTATAAGAGTACATATGGGTCTGAATAAATCCCACACTAACCATTCACCATTTATCTTTGAATTTAATATTCTCTACTGAAGATTGATAGAAGGCAAATATTTTTGATAAATGTCATGAGGTCAGTTAGGCCAGATGGGAATCCTGTCCACCAGCACCACCTGGGGAGAGGGGATATGCTCAGGCTTAAAATTGACATGGGCAAACATCACAGAGGGCCCGAGTGTGGTGGGTGGTTCCACGCTCAGGGGCCAGTTCTCAAGGGCCAGCTCTCATTACGGGGCAAGCTACTGACCCCTCAGCTGGCCCCCTGACTGGATGGGGCTGGGGGTTCCCCTGATAATAATGGTTAAGGATAGACTACAACGATGAACCATTAATTTACCAAAATTGCAATATCTCCGAGGCTATTGGTGATATTTTAACATGTAATACACCAGATGAAAGCTGATAATTGTCTTTATTATACCTTAGGGTAATACAAGTTTAGTAGTTAAGAGTTTAACTCAGGATGATACAAACCTGGGTGATAACCAGCCTTGTATCGCCCTACAGTGCGATACAGAAACTTTTTATTTTTCTAAAATTCATGAAAAAATGAAATCATTAAGAAATACAAAATCTAACATATACATTATCTGCACAATGTTCCTCGCTACATTTTATTGCTTATTGTTTGTGGATTTGATAGATATCAAAAGAGTTATATGAAAAAACATTAAAAAATTGTGCAGCATCACAGCCCCACCATTACTGATTGCTGTACATCCTTCCTTAGGAGCTCAGATCTAACAGAAAAGGTATAATAAATCCATAGCCAACCTCTAAGGGAGTACTCAGGCGGTTATCACCCTGAGCCGGGACCCTGATATCAGCCCGAGGTCAGGATATTGGGGTCCCCACTCGTACTCCCTTAGAGGTTGGTTATATGTATTTATCTTATCATATATGACAGATTTAGTAAAGATATGGATTTGTTAAAATATGAATTAAAATTCAATTTTTTCACTTTTATGTTTGAACCAAGATGTCTAATTCAATATTAGGTTTGCAGCTTTGAAACTTGGTACTATTGTCAATAGCATTTATTTGCGGGAAACCATGTCTTAGGTCATCAATTTAGGCCTTAGTGTATTTTTTAGGACAAAACCGGATAACTTTTTGTCGTTTTTGTGAACTATTACAACTTCATTTTCTAGGTTTCATAAAATCAAAACTAGGTCCTAGATAAGAAATCTGAGACAGTCTTCCCTCTATATGACTGTTATCTATATGCAAACAAAATATCATCGGTTTCCCTTCATTATTGACTGAGATATTTCAATTCAAAAAATTAAGTAGTAAACATGGTTTTCACATTTTTGATCCGTTTCTATTTCTTTTCTAATCCCCATATTTATATAATCTATATCAGAAGATGATATGTAATAATTATTAAGATAGATAGTAGGAAAATATTTATTTGGCAATTTGGCAAAACCAGTAAAATGGTCCCTCCTCACAGTAGTCAAACCTTAAGGGGTGAAATCAATAACCATAGTTCACTAATTTACCATGTGCTTACGACATTTCTAAGTTTGTGGGGACCACCACATGGCTCTGCATGGAACCAAAAGCAGTGTGAATTGAAGGGTTCAAGCCAAAATGACATCGGGGCCATTTCACTCTTAATCCAACAGTGTGAAGTCAGGTGCAGAACTTAATTTGTTCTTAAATCTATAATTATGCCCTACTCTATGTGACAAAGTCACTTATATAATTAAAAAGAAGACTGATTTTTTTTTCTAATGACTATACAGTATGTTTAGATGCTAGAATAAAGTGTTGTGTCGACTGAATTCATGATTTGGCCTTTATCAATTACACAAGTGGATTTGTTTTACTCAGTTTCTGCTGCCACCCCCACCGCCGATAAAGGGGTAATGTGGCAAGTCCATATAATTACATATTCTATTTTCTATTTCCTACATAAATATATTAATCAAATATATCAAATGCAATAAAAATGAAATAACTACAACAGAACCTAAAATAACTTTCAATTTCCTATTTTCTTTTATACTTATAGTTTATATTTAATGCTAATGCCATTAAATTGAAAAATACACAAAACAGGAAAGCAGACAATTGAACCCAGTCTTAATATGCAAATTAGGCTCTGCCCACCTCATTAATATTCATTTTTTTGGTTCCCTGATGCCACACACCCTATTATGCACCACCAGTCTCCACTCTCCAAGCAGAAATGGATACATGTAGAGTTCCCTGCTGGGATAGTGATGCCCTGCTGGGAGAGTGATGCCTGTCAATCATGTATGCTCATTTGCATATTAAGACTGGGTTCAATTGTCTGTTTTTCTGTTTTGTGCATTTTTCAATTCCATGACATAAGTCTTAAATGTAAAGTATTGGTATGAAAGAAAATAGGAAATAGAAAGTAATTATAAGCTCACTTGTAGTATTTTCATGTATATACCATTTGATATATTTGATTAATATATTTATGTAGAAAATAAGAAATAGAAAATGTCATTATATGAATATTGGACTTGCCACATTACCCCTTCATCACCGCCCCCTACCCCGCCCCTTGATGATCTATGAAAGGCCCTTCATGAAATGGAGAATTGAATTAGAAGTATGCAAAAAGTTGAATGCTGCCCATACCTTTGAGACCCTTTCTGTATCGATATCACATAAATGTTAAACACTGTTAGCAAATTCAACTCAATCACGAAATTCCTGCAAGATGAATGCAGTGGTAGAACAATAGCACTTGTCACAGTAGGACTTTTAAAAGAGTAAAACTGTTACAATTAAAGAATAGGAATAGGAATCTAAATTTAACATTTACCTTAATGATGGGTTTGAATATGTTTGTTTCAGACTCAGAATCCCGCAGGTCAATAATGCCCATAATGAAGTCCGCAATGGCCGGGACGAGGCCTAGACCAGCCATCAGTATCAGGCCATTGATTGATGTATTCAGATTGGGCAGAACGAGGAATACAAAGCAGCAAGACCCAACAACACTCAGTGACTCTATCAGGACAAACTGAAAAGTAAGCAATAGAATGTCAAATCTCTTCAAAAAATAATGTTTGATGTTGGGGATCTTATTAAAAACACCACATTAAATCATTTTCCATGTAAACCTATCACAGGGGATTGTTTTTTCAATGCTTATACCTTCACAATATGCAGAGTTATAAATGTTTTTTTACACCTTTGATGGTTTGACAAAAATAATGAAATGGTTATTAGAAGTGAGTCACCTATATTAACAAGACTACTCGTATGGGGATATAAATTGCTGGATTCCCAATGGCGGGAATCATATCAGGACAAGGAAGCACGCTATATCAAACCTGAGTGATACCAAGCTGGGTATCACCCTATAGGGTTTTTTTTTTTTTTTTTTTTTTGTTTATTCCAAAGTGAATCTTTCAGAGCCTAAGCTCTGATCTTCCAAGATGGCCGATCTTGGTACATCTAGGCCAAACAGTTATTTGGTAGCATAATGGAATAAATAATCATAAATACATTGAACATCATTAAAGATAAATATGTACAGAGACTAATATCAGTCTCATAATTTGAGAAAATTATTATACATGGAGGAATAGTATAGGCTAGATTTCAGCCAACTATTTGAAAACATACATCAACTCACTTATACTAAGCTTAGTAGTAAACATCAAACAATTCTCTCAAAAAGCAAACGTCTATTACACCAGTATTACATGATCCAATTGTATGGAAAGTAGTTCGCATGGGAAAGGCAATGAATACAAAGTGTGCGCAGTGTGAACATCCGCGAAAAAGAGAGTCCGTGATAATGCTATATATAAAGCATGTTTTACCTAGATATATGCAGGAAAAAACACATAACATAGAAAAACACATAATAATACCTATGTTGCGGATGTGGGCATCAATGCAGTGAAAACAAGTGCCAGGAAAGTGGTGGCCGAGAGCTGGGATTTTTTCTACATAATTTCAGAGGTATTATGTTTTAAATTATGAAGATGTTAGGGGCTAAGGTATAATAAATCCCTCGGCTGCACCCCTCGGCCCTTCTCAGTTGGTTATATGTAGGCCTATGTATTTATTATACTTTTAATTACTACATCATTTCACATTACAAGTTGATTCCGCACGATAATTATTCCCGATTTCTAGCTTCATATATTTCATACCATGAAGATGAAATAGGCAATTCATCACACTTAAATGATATATATATATATATATATATAAAGATTTTATACGTTTTAATGCATAGATACTTTCTATTGGCCGGATCCATTTAGAATTATTTGCATGTCAGAAGACAATTGCCAAAGGTTATTTGACCGACTTCACCTTGACTTCAGTACATGTCGGTATTCTTGTGCACCTTCCATTTAGCCACATCTAAATTCTTCTGTAGTTTGGTATTTGTTATACTTTAACACACTTTAACATACTTTTCTGCAGGCCAAGTGAAACATATTTGCTAATAAATATTTTCAGCCCAATTCATTTGGAACTATGTTTCTCAAAGTCGCGGTGGACTACAATTCTCAGAAGTGATGGGGCTATTTGACCTAATTCCATTTTAAGATAACGGCATGCGAACTCCTTGCAATACTGCTCCGGATTTGTCAGTTTTCTGAGAGAAAATTTAATATTGGATCTACAAGCATAACTTGCGTGATGGATAAGATACCCTTGATCTACGAGGACACGTAAATTTGAGGTGTCTTCCACTAAAATCTGCAGATTCGGGTCAGATCGGATCATTATGTCCCTGTTGGCTGTGTCTGTTAGATCCATGGTGAAAGTCATTTGCGACGTTTCAGATGGTTTTCAACATTCTTTATTCTCTCACGGCTTTGTTGGAATGTCTGAATCCAGCGCGTCTGATCAAATTCGCGCTTCTCATTAATCCATTTGATAGGTTAGCATAGGTCAATGTCAGGTCAGTGTAGGTCAGCGGTCAAACTCTCTGCGTTTCACACTACTTTTCCGTATCAATAGAGTCTACTGATATGGATTTCATATCACTACTTCCCACTCGTTCACTGTATAGTCTAGTCGGATTTCTATGAAAAATAAGTTTAGGCGGCATTTTTGAGTAAAAGTTGGGAACAAGGCTATTTTAGACAATTTGGACCTGCTGAATCTGAATATGCTTGTTCCCAAGCTGGATTTTGGATTTTTCACCCTGTTTCCATGGTTACTGTGGAATTTTTACAAATTATAAGGGTAAATCACTTAATTGTTAATAACTTGAAAAGTTTTCATCGTATAAGTACCAAATTTTTATCGAACATGTGCATGTGTGATGGACTTATTTTAATTTTCAAATTTTGACCTTGACCCAAGGTCAAGGTCACTGTTTGGAAGGTCAAATATGGAAATTTGACTAAAATGAGTCAGAGTACCACAATTAAGCCTTAGTTACAGATATATATTCTAACTTCATATATTATTTCAAGATGTAAAAAACTTCTTTAGGCCTATATGTTACATTTCAAAATAGATGCAATAATTTTAATGACATTGTTACCGTGGTAACCAGGACAAAAACCTGAAATAGTGAGGTTTTCAGCAGGACCCTGGAATTTAAAAAAAATATAAGGGTAAATCACTTAATTGTTAATAACTTTTTCATAAAGTTTTCATAGCATCAGTACCAAATTTTTATCAAACATGCACATGAGTGGTAGATTTATTTTGATTTCAAAATTTTGACCCTGACCCTAGGTCAAGGTCACTGTTTGGAAGGTCAAATATGGAAATTTGACTAAAATGAGTTAGAGTACCCCAATAAAGCCTTAGTTACAGGTATATATTCTTAACTAACATATTATTCCTAGATGGTAAAAACTTGTGTAGGCCTACAGCTTACATTTCAAAATGGTTTCAAGAACTTTAATGACATTGTTACCATGGTAACCAGGAAAAAAACCTGAAATAATGAGGTATTCAGGAGGACCATCGAATTTATACAAATTATAAGGGTAAATCACTTAATTGTTGATAACTTGAATATATATATAACTTTCTAAGATGTAAAGAACTTGTGCAAGCATATAGCTTGCATTTCAAAATGATTGCGAGAATTTTACTGACATTGTTACCATGATAACCAGGACAGAAACCTAGAATCATATTTAACACGATATCTGTTCTGACCAATGGATCTGTGTATTTGTTGGATAGCCCATAGTTGTAAACATTTCCTGAGTATAAGTCCAAAAGAAATACTGTTCTTTTAAGTTGGACCAGTATATTATATTTGTATTTGTCGCATTTGCTCATTTTGGAATTTCAAGCCTGTTGCTATGGCAACAGGAACTTTTGTCATATTTTTCAGTATAAATGATAGACTGGACTATAACCCTTTAGACCCCACTGATTACAAGAGTGAATTGCTGGATTTCCCCAGGTTCTCCCAGGATTTCCCCCAGAAATCCCTTAAATTTGTTTTAATTGATAACTTTCAAAGGTTTACCCATCCTTAAATATTAAAATTATATTAATCTAGTTTGAAGTATTGAGTAGGGAATTGAATCAGCTTTAAAACTATATATTTGCCATTTCTGTATGTTGATAACTATTTGGGGTTTTCTCTTTTGGAAAATTAAGGAAAATTTAAGGGAAAATGTCTGTTTTTCCGGGCGGCTACGGCCAGATCGGGGAATACACCCTCGGGCAGCCATGGCCAGATTGGGGTCTAAAGGGATAACTTTGGAAGTACTCCTCACAGACTTTTCAAATTGTGTAACATCAACGATCCCTTCCAGAGCAAAACCCCGAGCTAGTTCAAAGACTTTCAGCTAAAGGTCAAGGTCATTCAATAGAAGTCAACTTTATAGAAAAGTTCGGAATGTACTGACAAATAGTCAAATTCTGACAATTTCTGGCCTAAAATTGCAAAAATGTTAAGGTAAAATGATCAGAGAAAGTAGACTAATGGCTCTTATGTTGCTCACTTGATCTTCCAATCAAACATTGTATTTTCCGAGTTTAATTTCCACTTTGTTACTATACTAATTTACTCCTTAAAATCGTTATGAATATAACATTGATTAATCACCTGGCTCTGACCTGCAAGGGCCAAACACTAAGGGCTGTACATCTTCATCTATATTTTTGATATTTGCATCTAAGGTTCTCGCATTTTCGTTTGAATGAGCCACTTTCAATGGGGTCAAGTGACATTAGGAGAAGCTCTAGTCCTAATTCTTCAGGTTTTGGAAGGCTTGGTGTAGGACAAGTAGCACTTTTCAAGATAAGAGTCTGATAATGTGTCTGCATTATGTGTAAATGCAAAGTACGGCGTGATCTTGAGAACAAGATTCAGGGGTTTTCCTTAACTATTAAATTTGTCTACTGGTCCTTCAGGCTAGTAAACCTATCTTTGCACTGGCCCTGTTCAAAGTTCCTCTTGCCCTTGTTAAGTCACTTATTGCAATTTTTAAAATTTTCACTGGCCCACAGGGCTAGTTGTTGATAAATTCCACTAGCCCAAGAGGATTTTTACTAGTACCCCGTACAAGTAACTCTATGTTAAGGAAAACCCCTGTAAGATGTGGTGTGCAGTATCAACAATCTGTCTATCTAAAATTTTAAAGTAGATACAAGAAAGCTTCCACACACCTTATCGTATGTTCTGACAGTTGTCCATCAAATAGATTGTGTTCGTCTTTGAAGACTTTCCATTCTGAATTCTTTTTGTGATTGGACAACTATGAGGTTGTGTCACACATAAATATTCAGTGCATTTCAGGGTAGCAATGATGTGACACAGTCCTGTGGAATCACATGAAATGTCCTTTTGATTATATCTCCTGCAGTTTGATGTCATCCATAGTTTAGGAAAATAGGAAACTAACAACAAGAGAGCATCTGTATCCTTTGTATATAGGCCTGTAGGGAGATGGACCATGGGGGCCGCCATGTTGTGTCACGTGGTACAAAAGGACACTCCTCATTGGTTGGAAAGTCACGCTTGACCCCCGACTGGTAGTGGCGCCAAAGGAACACGCATGCGCAAACATAAACTCCCTACAGGCCTATACCACAACTGTCCTGTAATCACCTTTCTCAGTATGCAGTACCAGCCTGTTGTCTCCATCTTTATGGTTGGCCCCTTAGGTGTGATAAATCTGCTGTTTGTTTAAATAACTAAACTTAAAGTTCATTTGGAAATCCCCCTCTAAGTACAACTTCTTCATTTTCGGGAGCATTTACCAATCAACCATGAGAAAGTTTTGTTGTCACAGCATGGCAATGAATTTGACCAATTTTTTGGCAAATGAACATTCCAGCCTTCAGCCGTGTGTCTGATAGGTCTGCAACTCTACATGCACGGGTTGTTGCATGAATTCTTTGGGATATCTATCAAAAAGAACATCAATTCAGATCCGAGATATAGGACCAACTGGACAAACACACCTACTAGATCATTTAATGTGCTATCACTTTCAGGCTTGCCAATTCAAACAACCAATGCATGTCCTTCAATAATGAGACAAGATGGGTTTTCATTATGATCAGTCTTACCTGGACATTCACTGCCAATTGTCAAAAGGGTTCCCACTATCTGTGCTAGTGATACTGGTACTAGCAAAAGTCCATGCTTGAGTATTGAGGATAAGTCAGTAGCATGTCCTTCTTCATAAGCAATTATGAGGTGCTGGATTGTGTTCTTATTAGTTTCCATTACTGTCTTTTATCTTTGTCCTTGCTGCCTTTGTCAACTTCATATAGGGTCTTAAATATTGGAGCCTTGTTCTTTTGGATCCAGCATGGATGGATATGGTCAGTTTCCCATGATCTTCATCATCACCCAATCTCTCATGAATAAAGACATCAAACTATTCGTATCAATAAACCCATTCTTGTAGCAATGACGTTTGAATATTCTCACTTTCTACATCCTTTCTTGCAATGTTCGTCTGACCTGAAAAGATACCAAACCTCTGAAGATTGGATATGAGGGCTTCGTACCTTGTTCTCCCACTTTTGCCTTCCTGGAGTGTTCTCTTTGTGAGTATTTCCAGTGTCTATGTGGTACAATTCATGAGTTTCATTTTCCATGTGAGATCTCGGATTATAGGACAATATCCACCTTGATCATCAGGCCCAACAATACCACCTCCTCTTTTTCCTGCCCTATTCATCCATTCTTGACATGATCTGTATCTACCTTATTGAATTTATACAATGTCAATTTCAAAATCAAGTTTCTCTTTGGAAATTCTTCTATGAGCGGATAGTTGTTTCATTTGAGCTGGTAGATTACAACCCATCTGGCAAAGTTATTATATGTCATGAAGTATGCAAGCATGGCCTTAAAAGATCCAAGATGAAGATGAATCTTGATGTTGAGCTCTGGTGAACATCAAAAGGGTAGAGATTGTTTCCGTATATTGCCACCAGAGAGAGAAAACTATATACGGCTCACACCTTTGTGTCACGACTCAGCCAGAAATAGCTGAAACTGATACTAGCTTTGCAATATTGCTCAACTCTGTTGTAGCAACGAGTATAGACAGAAGAGATGTGCAGTTTGCAGGCCAGTCATCATCTGAGAGACTCCCAGCCTTATCAGGAGCTATTTATCTGTTTCAGCCCTGACCATGGCCCAGGGCCCCACCAGGGACCCTGGAGGGTTGGGTCCCTTACAAGTCCAAACTTATGTTCGCTGGATTAACAGAATTTCCATATCCCCAACAGACCTCTGACCTGTATGATTGACAAAAATGGCCAGTACACTTGATAATATCAAGTGTCTCTCTGAATATAATATCATATTCAGAGAGACTTCTATCCAATTAGGATGAATAGAGTCTGTCATATGCTTTGGTATTACATAAAATTGCATTCCTACTGCCTACATTAATTCATTCAAATTCATGCAGGTAGGCAGGCTAGGAGCATTGGCTGAATGGGTTGAGTTGATTAAAGGTTCAGGACTGAATATTGTCAACAGGAGTCTTTGCGACTGGTAATACATTCTTTCATTTGAGTGTTACTTCATCAATAATGTGGAACTACATTATTTGACGGCAATGCAGTTTTCACAGAGAAAGACAGCTGTTGGAGTTAGCTAAGACTTACTATAATTACATGGATCATAATGCATAAACTATGCCTCTTACGATTCATCAATAAGTAATCCCCAGAGTTCAATATGAAGGGAATGGAGGTAACCTATCCCCTCATCAGGTTGGTAGATAGTAATTTGACCCTGTGTCCGGCTCTAAGGGCCATCTATCCTTTGAATCCCACCCCCCAGGGGCCCCCTATATCTCAGATAGGTGCAAATGTTAATTGTGAATGTAAGCTCAGGCCTAGTGTCCCCAAAAGGGCCGCTCTAGCCACACCCAAATCTCTTCTGTCTTTACTTGTTGGTTGTAGATAATGATAGAATCTCATCATGTAGATTCTTCTCAGTTTCTGCTACAAAGGTAAGCAGACTAGGCAAAAGAATAAACCACAGAGCTTGCCAGACCTACATTTACAAGTTTAAGACAAACCCCATACATAAAGAACTTTTCTTTACATAAGATGTGATGTAATTAACCTCAGCAAAACATGGCATTTTGCTCAATATATCATTTGATTTTCATTTCCTAAACAAATCAAATTTGAGACCTTTGTAAGACCTCTTTTAAGAAAAGTGTGACCTTTTTAAGCCCTTGAATTTGAGAAAATGAATTAAAGAGCTTTAAAGACCTTTTCAGACTTGCATGGGAACCCTGTTAAAATCAACCCCTCTTTTTCCTATCTATTTCTTGCCATGGCTTAGTCCATAAACAAGATCCTATGCAGTAGTCAGTCCTTTGCAAGTGGTACCTACTTCATTGCTATAATTTACAAGACTACCCTCTCATTATATAGAAGTTAAGAAACATATTCACACTTTCTGGCATACATTCTGGTGATCAAATATTCCAGAAGGTTGGTGGGATATGTGTGACACAAGTGTTTACAAGACCACATATGAACCAGCTGGTTGAAAGATTATTTCACAGTGATCTTATTTTCCCACCTGTTTTGATACCCTGCTACCCATTGTTCAAATTTGTGTACTGGGCACTGGTCAGCTGTTAGGGTTGATTTCATTGGTCAGTTGTCTGGGCTCTGTTGTTTGCAGCAAGCCTCCCCTGTGTGTCAGGAGGAGCACTGAGGCTCCACACAGCTGAGAGCTGACTGATTGCCACTCTGTTGAAAATAATCAGCCCACCCTAAAGTATGATTGAAAGATCATAACTGAGGTCATGTCTTTTACAAGAGCATCATGAGAAAATATGCCTCTGTATCAGTTGTAGGTCTCTGACTTTTTTCAAAAAGAACAAACTGCACTGCCAGACCAGAGACTGTAACTACAGGGAAGCCCCATACTCACTAGCTAGAACTTGCAAACTTGCTAGAATTGTCCAATTTTTATGATCGCCTATCAGTATGGTGCATTGAAAAGTATATATTTAGTCTGAATCGATACAAAAGTCAGCCAATTGTGATGAACGGCTATTCAGCCAAAAATACATAGAGGTCAAAACAATAGAAATAAGGTAATAACGAAATAGATGTAAAGAACGAATATGTAAAGAACGAATAACGAATATGTAAAGAACGAATAACGAAAACGTAATGGAACGAAACCCGGAAATATGTAAACCGGAAGTGAAATGTAAACCGGAAACGGAATATATAAACCGGAAGTGACGTCAATTGTAGGTCACGTGACCGAAGGCAGCCAATCAGGGCTGACCTCTCTAGTATATAAAGGGGCGGTGAGGCCCGAATAAACAGAGTTCTTCAACAGTTCTCCTGGTGTCCAGACGTGTCCTCTTTCCTGAAACAACCACTAAAGATGAGCCGAATAGAGTAATTAAGTCGAAGTTAGGACAAAACAGTCGAAGTCCGAGATCGGTAGTCGAAACATAGGGTAAGGGGCCCGAAGGCCCGAAGAACGAGGAACGAGGGAACGAGGTAGGGCACGAAGGCCCGAAGTAGTACCGGAAACCGAGGCGTAGTATGGTACGAAGACATGGGGAGCGGAACGAGGGAGCGAAGTCCGCGGGGACGAGGGCGCGGCGTGCTCGGCCCCACGCTACCAAACAATAGGCGACCGTCGGCCCGTCGCCCCCGCGGACCGGAACTCAGGGGTGGACCGTTCCCCGGCCGACCCGTACCCCTACCATAATTTCCCTCCCCCGCAGTCCTCCGTCGACATCGAGTGCCGATCGATTCGCTCAGCCCCCCCTCGTGCGCGAGGCACGACTCTAGAAACACATCTCGGTTCTTGGCCCGGATTCCCCGTCCGCCCCGAGACCCGAACAACCCCCACGTTCCTCTGTCGTAAGAATCGGCAACCCCGACTTACCAGAGAACGTCACACAATCATTGATGTTGAAATGGACAACTGTCATTGCAAAATACATTCTTGATACCGTCTATCACTTCTAAGTTGTTTGTATCCCTCAATTTCTTTCTCACATATGTTGCCTTATGATAATTTATAATAGTCTATGACTGTTTGAGCTTGAGATGATATTAAGGTCACAAATTTAGAAGTTAAACAATAACATATGCCAAAATAAGACTACATAGATGTCTAAAATCATTGGCAACATTTATATTTTTTGAATTTGGGGCAACATTTGAAGTCAATATGTATGCAAAGATACCTGAAATTTAATTAGATTTAAGAGATTCAATTTCCTTTTCCTATCATGGGCAACCAGCGTGGAAATGAAAACAGAGAAAATGACTTTCCTTAGTTTTACATTATTACCAGTTACCAGATGCTAGACACGAATGTGAGGTATCAAATTTATTCTGGTGAACTAGAAAACACTTTCTTTAAAGGCAAAATCTGGTACAGGTAGTATGTTGAAGAGAGGTCCATTGCCCATTTTCAGATGTTTGACCTTCTTTCAGACAACCTGGACCTTTGACTAAGGTCATGGTCATTATTTTGTCTCAAAGTCCCACCACCGGTCACACCTTCCCCTGGGCTTCCCCTTCGTCGGCAATGGTACCTCTTCAAAAACATCAGAGACTTCTGCACAGAGGAAACCAAAGACATTACGTGCCCCAAGCCCACGGAACCTGAGCCTGCAGCAGAGGCGCCAAGGTGGCGGGACCAATCGCCAGATCCAGGTCCAGGGCCCTCAGGAGCAGGTGGAGGTGGAGATGCAGGGAGGAGGAGGAGGCGCAAGGACAGGGACGTGGTAGAGGAAGGGGGTGAGGTCGGGGGCGAGGTTGGGGGCGAGGTCAGGGTCGAGGTCGGGGTCGAGGTCACGGTCGGGGTCGAGGAAAAACCCCTGACTTGGACTCAGAGGACTCAGAGGACTCAGACACAGAGACAGCAGCCCAAATGCGACGTGAAATGGAAACAGACTCAGACTCAGACACTTCCCCAGAGATCACTCCCCCACCCAAACGTAAACGCAGCCAAAGTCGGGGGCGGGGGCATGGTCGGTCTACATCCTCTAGCAACTAGAATCATAGACTAGAATACCTGTATATAGTTTGAATTTTAATATTTTATTGGTACTTTTGTGCCTTTTGAGTTGTTTTAGACTCACAGTTTACTGACAAAGACGTTTTGTGATCTTTCAACTTTATGGAACTTTTATCCAACTTACCTGGAACTATGACACTTATTATTTATGGCAAAACAGGCTGAAATACACTTGAACATTCCCATAGACTCTTTACAAGTCGTTGTGACTTCAATTCAGCCTTCTAGAACAGGTATTGGGACTGTTTCAGCTTGCCCTCTTGCTTCAGTTTTTCATTTTCAGATGCAGATTTACAGGAATTGTACTCTATCTTTACAAGGCCGGCATGATTAAAGTTTCCATTTCTAAAGCATGATTTCAGAGTATTTTGTAGTTCAACTAGTCTAGAATGTATATTCCAAGTCTCAAGTCGGTGGGAGATAAACTTCTAGTGGTATCCAAGGAATTCCGACCGGGTGTAACCAAAACCGCACATAAAAACTTTAAACACGTTTTTCTCAGAATCAAGTTTCCAGCCTACCGCGTATAGGGAAAAACCTAACTTTGGCCATAATCATCGTACAAACACAATCTTGGCATCAAAATGAAGCTCTTTTTGAGGTGAGGAACATACCTTACTAACTCAAATTCGTATCTTCGTGATTTGCGACTCATTATGTCAGATCGGGTCACCCCTAAGTTTATTAGAACACATTCAATGAAATACAGAAAATTGGCTAGTTCTCTTACAACTCCACTATTCATGATAAATGTATCTAAAATCACAGCTGTCATGATGGTTGGTCTTCAAAAGATTAATGTTTTGGTAATATCTTGACGAATTACCTTGTTTACTGCAAGACTTTGAAATACAGCTATTATTGCAAAATGTTACATTTGGTAGGGCTCCATTTTGTTAAGGTAATTTGGATATATATATATATATATATATATATATATATATAAACTTACAGACATGGAGAATGATTCAGGCTAAGGCAGAGATCATGTAAAAATCAAAATACAAATGATATAAGATCATTCCAAATTATCTAGAATACAGCTACTGAGAAGTAAATCATGAAACAGAACCTGTTTGTTACTGTTAATTTTGCTAAGACAGGTACCCTAAAACGATATAATGTACTTGGCAATTCTAATCCAGTTACTCTAAAACTATATAATTTTATACATCAATACATATCAAATCAACCAAATGCTAATTACAGATCTAGATGTAGTGAAGTCACAAAATTTGTTATTACCCGGTTATCTTAAATAATTTTCTTGAATAATATTAATTCTTTTTGTTTTCATTATTTTCCATAAAACGTCAGTGAGTGCCCTATCTTTAATCAGACACAAATTCGCCATTTACAATAGCAGCATTTTCGCCTCAGTAACATACCTTTTTCCTTTTTCCTTTTTTCAGTACGAAGGTTATTTCCACATTTGGTGATCATAGCAAGGTCCGGAGTGATGAGGATGAGAAACAAGCACCAGATCCAGGGAACTCCTGCAGCGGGGTCAGGGTGTCTCAGGCCCAATGACTCTGGTATCCGGGGATGAATTGGGTGGTGCGGTTTGATGCAGCTGAGGAGGGTCTTTTATAATGAAAGCGTGTATATTAGGCACAATATTTACTGTGAGGACACAATAGACATTTTAAGAAAAAAATGTGATTGTTTTATAAAGTGCTCCTTTAATATTTTTGTTTTTGTATCTGTCAATTGACTTGTACCTTCCCCCATTCTTGTTTACCGAGATGAATCTTTTTTCTTTTTTTTTTTTCAACAAGGTACTTCTCAACATGTCATCGAGATCTTCCAGTACATAAATATTTTAGGAAAAGAAGATAAGTGTACAATTAAAGGGGAAAAGTGGGGGGATGGGGGTAATATAATGAGATGAAGATGTAATGACATGTCATAAAATTTACAAATCATATGTTATATAAATCTCAATTAGTAATTTCTAATACATACAAATACAATCTAAGTACATTGACATAATTAACATAATTCAACATAATTGTTTTGCCAACACAATAGGTAAGATCCTGTGTGTCAATATGACAGTCATTATATACATATGAGTTGATATGATAATATACTATAAAAGTTCCAAGCATGAGAGAGGTAGGATCTTGTCTCAATGGTACAACGCTTTAAGAGACCTCTTAAAGTCATTTACATGTTTAGTATGTTGCACATGATCAGGAAGACAGTTCCATTCTGCTATCCCCCGTACATACGGGCTTGTTTGAACAGCAGTTTTCCTCGTCAATTTTTTTCCCTTTATATAAATAACTGTGGAAATGCGAGCACTCTCCATCACAATGCTGCTCCAATCCAGACACATCAGAGAACTGTGGTGGAGAGTGACCAGGAACATCCAGTGGTCCCCAAAAACTGGCCAAACATGCCTGACATGAACAGATGCTGAAGGGACTCTAAATTGGAGAACATTTCCCATTCTCTATCCAATTATATGGTAAAATGCAACATATCCCTGCTCGATTTTTCCTCTTAATTTCTGTATTTCCATTTAACAGAAGACATTGAAAACTGCCACCCAAATATATAGGGGAAACCACGAGGCAATCTGGAGGGAGTAAGGGAGGGGGGGACGCCACACAGACTACACCACTGTTTCCACCGGCCCGACCACGACCACCCCCACCCCTCCTGACGTTGCTCCTGGGCCTAAACACGGGCCGGGTTGGGCCGGGGGTTTCCTCTGTATCACCACCAACTGTCAGATTTGCTAACTTCACTAATAATTTTGAAAATTTGCAGGGACGGATTTAGAGGGGGGTGCCTGAGGCACGCCACCCCTAATTTTGGCAAAATTTCGATCTTTTCAATGTAAAACTCTAGCCCCTCAAGGGGGCCCCTCAAACTTTTACATAAGCCCCCCCGCCCCCCCTTTCTAAAGTCTCTGGATCCGTCCCTGATTTGTCTATGTATTAGACAAGTGTCACTGGGCGTCATGGCATACGTAAAAAAGAAAAGAAATAATAAATATGAAAGTTATTAGTAATGTTATTGTCTGTGAGTACGGGTGACCCATGTCCAGCCGGGTGTTAGCGGCCCACCCTCCAGGGCGGGCCGGGGTTGAGGTTAAACGAGCGGGCACGGCAGCAGATACCCGCACACACAGAACTGCTTGTGTACGCGGGGGTCATTTCCGCGTATATAAGTGGCCTTTAGATAATGATATTTGAATTTGGCGAATCAGAATCGAGCATTCACCGGGAACTAAATCCCGTATAACCCGCCCCTCTCCTCCCGGGTTTTATGGTACCTTCAAAGGGCACACAAGGAGGAACCGCTCAGGGACGGGACAGGCGGTGGGTTGGGAGGGGGGGGGGGGGGGGGGCTGGGGAGTTGGGAGGGGGGAGGTGACCTGTAGATGCAAATTAAATCAACAATCTAAGAAAATAGGGAGCAGGGATAATAGACAAACATGCACCATGCATAATAAACAGAATTGGGTTCCTGAAATAGGTGATTTAAACAAACTAACAAATGAATAATAGAGCTAACAATAACAAAACACCAGTTACGTTATTATTAGGCCTAAATATATAACATATGACTAATGACATAGTATGTAATATCCTGAAATGAAAGAGTAACCCTGCCGTCCAGTGCATGAAACGATTCTGTAAGAAAAAACAGGGAAACATGCATCATGTATAATACACAGAATGAGGTTCCTGAAATAGGTGAATTAATCAAAATAACAAATGAATAATAGATCTGACAATTATGCAACACAAAAAGGGACAAAAATGATACATCCAAAGACGTATCCCAGTGCTCCTAGGTCCGTCCTCAGTGCCTCCAGCCTCACAAATGACCGGCTGGATGAGGCTGCAGCTTATATATACACCCTTTCCCAACAGTTGGTCAGGACCCCCCAGTCAAGACCCCTCAGATCTTTTATTGCCCCTCATTCAAATCTCCTGATCTAAGTCGGTTAGTTCACTCCTGGGCTGTTGTATGGGATTTATTACCCTCGGCTTCGCCTCGGGTACTAAATCCCATACAACAGCCCAGGAGTGAACTAACCTATACGTAGAAGACCCCGCTCCCTCTCACAACTCCTCCCGGGTTTTATGGCACCTTCAAAGGGTTAACCGGGAGGAGCAGGGAGACGGGACAAGATGGGGGAGGGGTCCGTGACGTCAGACTTTTGTGGTCCCGCGTGAGGTCTGTGAAGGCGTCATAAAACCCGGGAGGAGAGGGGCAGGATAAAGACGCCGCTCGTGGCGGGTGGTTCCGTAATCCAGGGCCGGGTCTCATTAACAGGGCCGGCCACTGACCCTCCTGCAAGGCTCTGTTGCCAGGCGGGCCTGGGGGGACCCCCGACAAGAGACTGGAGGGGTGTAAACAAGCAACATATTTCACTAATTTACCCAGTTTTTATAATATTATTTTCTCAATGTCTTTAGTATTATGGTTTTCTATATGATATACCCCATGTGTAGATGGCTCCCTTTGTAAGGGCAATACTTGACAAAGAAATTTTCGAGTCTGACACTTGGTTCTTCTATGCTTTATAGAAGAACAAGCTAATATTAGTGCTACCACCTAGTAGATTTTGATGGAATAACTTGGAGTGGAGTGCACCTCATCCAATCAGATTACTGCATTCTGTGGATGGCTAACATTCAGTGTAACATAGTCCAACCCGCATAATAATGTCTGCACAGTGGCTACTGTACAGGTTGATACTGGTGCTGCCACCTAGCATATTTGGATGGAGTGCACCTCAGCCAATCAGATTGCTGCATTCTGTGGATGGCTAACATTCACTGTAACATAGTCCAACATGCATATAGAGTTGATACTGACCTCTTGAAATTAAGCAAAAAGATTTGGCCTTTATCTATCTAAATAAGAAATATAAATCTAAACAAAAATTAGGAGAAGATTAGTGTTACACTGGATTAGTAATCAACATCTTGGTGTGCTTATTTCATTCATAGATAGAAGGGGAAGTATGCCCCAAATTTGTCTCATTCTAGCATGTGTTCAATGGAGGCAAATTTGGTCAGTTATTTGGGAGATTTGCACACGGCCCACTTTTGAATTCCAACAGTTTTTTCTATAGAGTGAAACCACATGGCTATATATGGAACCAGAAGAAGCGTGAACCACTGGTTTCCCGCCAAATGACGTCAGGGCCATTCGGGCTTCATTGGATGGTAGCCGAGGGGAAGCCGAGGGGTTCTGACTGGGGAATGGGAATAATAAGCTGCTGCCCCAGCCTGTTCCCTTCCCCCCCCCCTCCACAACCATTTCAGGAACCCGATTCTGTGTATTATGCATGGTGGGGGTGTAGATGGGGGGGTTCCACGTCGCGTGTCGAATTTAAAATACGGCCATGTCGCATGTCACTATATCTCACTTTATACCCATGTCGCACGTCGAATTTAAGAAATAGCCCTGTCCCCTGTCACTATCTTTTTAAGGTTCCTGTCGCATGTCGAATTGAAGAAAAGTTCACTGTCATTTGTCCCTTAATTGCCATGTCGCATGTCGAATTTAAAAAACGGCCGTGTCGCAGTGTCAAATTTAAGAAATGGCCTTGTCGCAGTGTCTATTTTAGGGATCTACACCCCCCATGGTGCATGTTTCTCTGTTTTGGCAATTTGTCAGTTATTTCCTTACAGAATTGTTTTATGCACTGGACGGCAGGGTTACCCTTTTTTTTCCAGGATATTACATTGTGTGCCATTCGTCATGTTATGCATATAGGCTTAATAATGATTTTACTGGTGTTTTGTTATTGTGGATTTAATTTGTGGCTACAGGTCTCCTGCCGCCAGGTGCTGAAGGCACTTGTCATCAAATAAAACTTTACTGTCACTCCTCAAACTAATATGCTTATTTTTCAACTGAGTTATATCTTTACTATACTTAAAAATAAAACTCAGCAGATGTTGTTTATGCCTAATAGCAATATCCTCAATACGATATTTTTGCATAATAGCATGATAATCATGTCTGTCATCTTTAACTAAGTTATAATCTATAATTCTCAGGGCACGGTTTTGATATTTAGTTAATTTATTGATCTTTTCTTGGGAACCACTATCTATAACAAAATCAGCATAATCAAAATAAGGTAATATTGTTTGTTTATATACTATTGAAGCAATATGACTTGTTATAAACTTACGTATTTTTGAAAGCATATAGATTTTATAATTAACTTTTTTACAAATTGTATCTATATAGGTATCCATTTTTAATGTGTTGCAGATGTCAACCCCTAAATATTTATAGGTAGATACCTTATCCAAATTGGAGTTTTTACACACTAACCCACCATTGCTGTCCACTATTTTATCTGAATTAAAGATAATATATTTGGTCTTCTTTTCATTTATAGTCAACAAATTACTATTACACCATAAAAATACATCATTAAGTATAGACTGTAGAGAATTTAAAGCACTATGACAGTCACTTGAAGTTGTGAAAATTACAGTGTCATCTGCATACATTAAAGAATATTGTGGATTAATCCCTCTTAAATCTAACAAATCATTTACATACAAAATAAACAACGTAGTTCCCAAGGCGGAACCTTGGGGGACACCATAATTCATTTCCAAGGGGGTTGAAGTAAAACCATTTACTTTTGTCACCTGACTCTGATTACTAAGGTTATTAGTAAACCAGGCGACAACATTTTGGTTTAACCCATATAGTTTTAACTTATTTAACAAAATCGGATGGCTGATCGTATCGAAGGCCTTTCAATAATTAACTTCTTTCTACAACATACAGGGTGTGTATAAGGAAGACACTCTTGCCAAAGGGTATTACAGAATTGTTTAGGTTTGTTTTAAAGAATCTCTAATATTAACAAACTGTTGACATAAAAAAGTTAGTACATGTTTCATTGAATAGGATGTGTCCTTTTCTTACCTCCTGGTGTGTGCCTTCACTGAAGTTACTTGGAACAACAGCACAGCGGGAATAGTTCCTCATGGTCAGGTTCTCTCCATAATCTATATATGCAGAACAGTAGTATGTTCTGTTCACTGCAATCTATAAATGAGCAAATGATCTATAATCTATGTGTTGCTCATACGAAAGATGTAATTTGATAAAACGAGCTTCCATTTCTGGAATAGAATTGATTCTTTTAAGTCTCACTTTCACAAGGTATACTTTTGTAAATTCAAATTTCATGGAGAAAAGAATATGAGTTTCTAAAAAAACAAAGTTTCCACCTTCAATTACAGTTTATACTCGAGGCCATTCCTTTTGCAATAACAATAGCATTAGAGTTAGTGCAGTAACCTTAGCCCTGCTCCACCTTGCTTTGCTTTTTTTTCTCACCAGGTAAAACAATTTTAGCCAGCCCCAATACTTTGTTTGTGAAGCAGGTGTCAGTCCAATCTATATCAAATGCATTTGACGTTTGCTGTTACATTTCTTAAATTAGAGTATAGTGAAGTTTAAGGCAATCGATAGGGTCAAAGTATTAGTAACAAACTATATTGACCCCTTTACGACTTTATAGCGAAGGCTTTTTGAATATGCCCTGGTTGGAAGAAATAGTTCCCTACAATGCAGAACTTCTTTATTTGTGGGAAACTCATTGTTACCTAATCTCTACACCTAAAACCAACAATATAGAGACATACCTGTGAGGTGGCGATCAGCAGGGTCCAGTTATTGACGGTCAGAGATGCAGCCATCAACAGGGTGATGACGGCACACAGAACTATTCCTGTGAGTCTCTCCATTAAACTGAGATAAAGAGAATAGGATTAATAGGGAAACTGGTTGTGTGTACGTATTTGAGGTCTTTGTTGAAACATGTCCTTGATATATATATATACTATATATATATATATATATATATATATATATTTATCGAATAGTTGGATTCAGGAAAGTAGATCAAATTATCTATTTAAATTAAATATTTAAAGATCCTGCGAAGGTGTACCTACAACCAGTCTTTTCAATTTCTAAGTTTAACATCCTTAGGTTCAATGATTTGGCCAAAACGTTAGCTTTTTTATTATTTCTCATAAAAATTATTGACGATGATAAAAAATCAGTAAAAAGATTACCATTCAGATAAATTGCGGTGTGTGATTATACCTTACATAATTTCTGAGTAAAATAGAAATAATGCATTTTTCATTTTGTCCTAATTACGTACATATCCCATAATTAGACATTGTTCGCATACCTAGACTCTTCAAAACTGCCTTGATTCATGGTCCCTACTATGCCTTAGAATAAAAACATTAGGAAAACCCTCGAGACTCACTATACTCAACATTTGCAAATGTTAAACTGTAAACCTTCATTACTCTAGAGACACTTTTTTTTTGGATAACTCTTGCAAATAAGCCGTGACTCCCTTCTCTAACTTTAAGTGAAATGATTTGTTGCTCACCTGCTTTTTCCTGCTTTTTCTTTGGATTGATCTCTGTGCAAAAAATAAAATCGATACGTGTCAGCATTTACATCAGTAATCGTTAGGTAATGTTGTTTTATTACTTGAGATGAAATAGATGAACTGAGTGTTTCAGCCTACAGTCACTTTTACCTGTGGTGTTTGGTGCTGATGCACCCCTTCTGTATAACGCCCAGAGCACATAAATTATAATGACATGAGTTAAGCATACTCTTTTGAGCTGGAGGCCAGTTTAGGGAAGGTGTTAGATTTTCTTACTAAATGCTGGACTTACGTTAACAATACTTCAAATGAAATAATTATAACATTTTCTTTATCCAAGGAAATTGATAAACCTAGAATTACGTGTAAGTTACATAGAGGGGCATTTTTTTTCTTAATTTTTGTAATTCTAGCTTTTGACCTTAGGATCTCTCTCTTCTAATCAATTCCATATGTCCAGAAATCTATAGACTGGTTACAGTATGTAGCACTAATATGATGCTAGTGCCCTGCCTGATGATTTTACGATGTTAACATTGTTTTGATGTGATTGTTCACAACACTTAAATAAATATCTTCTCCCCTTCCCGTACTGGTCTGTCCTTTAATGTAACTGTCATGATTATAGAGTTTAAGAAATGAACACAACTGTCCAACAGAAAGATCGTGAACTGTGTCTACGGTCTTTGGAATTTCCTCAACAGATTATGCTTACCATGGAAAATAACTGACATACTGGAAATGTAAGTGGTTAGAGATTACTGGACTCACTCATTTTCCGTCTGAGGCTCTCGGTTGGACTGCGTCTGGGATGATGAGGCTCCGGAATGTTCAGTCTTTGAATCCTCCATCTGAAAGCAAACAAAAGGTACAGACTCACACGTGGAAACTGTTCAGAGAGGAGCTGTGGCCCGTCGCATAACAGATCTTGCTGTTGCAAGGGTTGATATAAAAGACCGTCCCTGTTGAACAGCGAGAGAATCACACTTTCTCAATAACAGTGAGGGTTGGCACAGATGAAGGGGTAATCTGGCAAGTCCAATATTCATATAATTACATTTTCTATTTTCTATTTTCTACATAAATATATCAAACAAACATATCAAATGGCATATAAATACAACAAGTGAACTTATAATTACTTTCAATTTCCTATTTTCTTTCATACCAATACTTTACATTTATGACTTATGTCATGGAATCGAAAAATGCAGAAAACAGAAAAACAGACAATTGAACTAATTGAGATTGGATCAATTATGACGCATGACTGCACCCCCCGATGACAAATGAATAGAGGCAGTAATTGGGGAATAAAAAATTAATTTTTTATTGATAATAGAGTTTTGTATAAGATAAGTGATGTTGAAGATTAAGTTGATATATTTGATATGATAAATAGATAATTTTTAATAATATAATGTTTATAGGTTGTGGGTGGGTGGGTAATATTTTGAAGGGTTAGTGAGGGTTCAATGGCGCCGTGGACGCGATTGAGTGTGAGAGAAGGAGTGGGTTGTGGGTAATAGTGTGAAAAATATATGGTAGGTGGGGTTGTGGTATAGATAATGTTAGTGTGGTGTGTCAACAGGTGGCAGCAATGATCGCCCCTGCCACTACAAGAGCGGCATGAGCAGACCATGACTGCACCCCCCGATGACAAATAAATAGATGCAGTATGTGGGGAATAAAAATTTAATTTTTTATTGATAATAGAGTTTTGTATAAGATAAGTGATGTTGAAGATTAAGTTGATATATTTGATATGATAATAGCCAAAAACTGCCAATATTTAGGGTGGGTGTTGGGAGGGAAATAAAAAGGTTGAATAATTTAAGATAATTTAAAAGAGTGAGGTAAGAGTCTATGTCCGTTTGGTGTAGTTTTTAAGTGCCGAACCAACGAGTGCGGCAGTTACCCAGCCAGTTGGGGTGTCTATATAGCGTTTGTACGCCTGGGACCTCCAACCCCCATGCCTCTGAATCTCCACTTCGGTACACCCGCCCGCATGCGCCTGAAATGCCGCAGTCTTGCGGATGCTGTGGAGTGAGTAGCGGGCCAGGTCTCCCCCCTCTTCCCGAAGTGCCACATTCCACATCTTTTTGATGAGCGAGGTGGGTAGTGGTTTTTTGGTGATAGCATGAAGAGGGGGTCGGCGTCCGTTGTGGTCGGCACTGCCTTGATATGTTCGTATATGGCGGTCACTGGGCACATATGAGATGTTGGGACATGGGGAAGGTCCATTGGGAGGGCGTGTTTTATGCGCGGGACATACATTTTGTTCTGCGCCAGAGCCTCCAGAGCCATGAGTACCCTTCGGTGGTCCAGGGGGGCCGTCGTTGCCCCCGACAGTCTGAGGTACGTGCGCACGTGGGAGACGTTGTTTCTGATCGTGGCGGGGGCCCCCGTGTGGATGGCCAGGTACTCTGGTATGTCGGCACTAACGGATGTTGCTGTGCTCTGTCCATGAATGATATGTAGGTGGCCATCGCCGATGCATGGTTCCTCCTTGTGCCCTCTGCCCTGGCTTCGTGCTGACGGGTCACCGCTCTGTCCATCAGGGATGATACGCCCGGATCTGGAATACAGGAGTACCGATGCAGTGAACAGGAAGTACAAGCATGGGGGGACACATGTAATGGGGTAGTGGTGTACCAGGGAGGCGGCCAGTTTTGCATCCGCCGGGGTGAGATGTGCCCTGCTCAGCGCGTCCGCGACGATGTTTTCCTTTCCGGGGATGTGGTCCTAGGTTATGCATATGTCTAGCAGCGCCTGGACCATCCACGCCGCTCGTGCGCACTCCTGTAGTATCTGGTTCTTGGCCCTGCCGGTGGTGAGGGCCTGTACGGTTGCCATGTTGTCACATCGTATGAGAATGTGCGACCCTTTATCCTCTGGGCCCATAAATGTATGTAGGGCCAACACCACATTCATGGCTTCAAGCTCGGTGATATTTTCCGCTCCGTCCTCCTCCATAGTGACCTGTTGTCCATATGCCCATCTCCCATCAGTGGCACCCACCCCACTGAGGCAAGCGTCCACCAGGAGCACCTTAGTTGGGGCCTCCGGTGGTATGATGGCTGTCCCGTTCCACTCCGCACAGAACTGTATAAACCATGTGAGGTCTGCCCTCATGTCCTTGGTAACGGCTATCCTGTCGTTGCTGGCTTCCCTTAAGGCATTAAGGAGATGGGAGACGAATATCCCTGCTGGTGCCACACACTTTGCCACAAAGAGAAGGTGACCCAAGAGGGATTGTAGGGATTTCCTAGTGATATATGCCTTCTCGTATACCCCCTTCACTTGTTCTACGACCTGGCTGATCTTGTCATCCAGCATCGTAAGGGTCATATCCTGTGTGTCAATCACCACTCCAAGCCACTTAACCCTCGTGGCGGGTGGTTGGGTCTTTTCCTCAACCTCCGGTAGGCCCAGCCGTCTGAACAAATCCCTGGCTGCCTCATATTGCACGTTGGCCACCACTGCGTCCGGTGAGATGATTATCAAATCATCCAGGTACATTAACGCTGTGATCCCCTGGACGGCCAACATGTCCACGATGCAGTCTGCCACCGACTGCATGTGGTGTGATGATGCCCTCACCCCATACGGCATGGAGAGGTCGCAATAGTGCCCCCCCTGCCATGCGAAGCAGAGGAGCGGCCAGCCCAGGGGGTCTGAGGTAAAGTTCTTATACGTTCTTGCCACGTCCAGGGTCGCCAAATGGGGGGATGGGCCGATTCTCCTGATTCTTTTGACCAGGTGATCAACCATTGGAAGCTTTTGAGGGCATTCGACTCCGTATACCCCATTTTTTATGACATATTCGTTGATAGAAGTTGCCTCTGGGAACGTCATGTCCGTGATGATCCTTTGTTCGGATGGGTCGGCCTTCTCCCTGGACATCAGCGGTGACACATGGCACCCCGGGCTGAATATGGGGGCCACCTTCGGTCCTATGACGCCCTGGGCTTTAGTCTCTTTCTCGAGAAATTCCTTGATGTGGAGCGGGTATTGTTCTGCGCTTGGGTGGTTCGGTGTGTTACTGGTATCCGAGACCGGACTGGCGTATCCCACCGGGAATCCGTATCGGATGAAGTCCATCACCTCCTGCCTCCCTCCTATGAGCCCCAACTGCCTCTCCCATTCTTCGACGTTCAGGGCCATGGGGAGCGGTATCCATGCCCCCATGGCGTTCGGCAGGCCGGTGTCCCTGACCGCAGTGTATATGCTCACCAAGACCGGGTCTACTCCCTCCCCTCGTCTCGTTGGCCGATGCCATCTGGGGGGCAGTGTGGGTCTCTATGGACAGGCATTCCTGGGTCCTCGGTCATTGCGTTGGCTATCTTGTCATTTGGAAATTCCTGTTGGTCAAAAACACACACATCCTGATTACTAACACAAGGCACCACTGCTGGTCTAATACCTGGCAGGGCGCCCACTATGCATTTTTTGAGTGCTGTGGATACATGTTGTGTGGGGTCTGACTCTGGGGGTGCGGCGGATTATAATGCCTCCACTGCTGTGTGTCCTGGGGGCGGTGCTGTTGTGGTGGGGCCCCATAGAAACCTCCCTGCTGGTTGTATGCCTGGCCCTGAGGACGGGGGGGTTGCTGGGCTGTTTGTAGTTTACGGACACACCCCTGCACGTTATGCCCCGGGCATTTGTAAGCAACAGGTCAAGTTTTGCGTGTATCCCTGCCACCTCTCCCTTTACCTGGTTCATGTCCCCTTCAAGTCCCTGAATACGGTTTACACAATACGAGAAGTCCTGGCCGGTGGCTCCTGTATCCCCCATACTAGTCGTGACGGAGTTCTCGCCGGTGTCAGTACCTCCTTCCTCCGATACCTCCCCTTCATATCTTGGGTGGAATGAGACTGCATCGTTGTCGTCCACGCGCATGCACTCCCGTATGAGCTCCTGTGCCCTCCGCTTCACTGCCCGTGTATTGGGCCGCATTGCGGTGTTTTATAGTGTTTTTGATATGGCAAATAATGATTCTACCACTTAGCTGTTTGTTGGGAGGCCGCTGGCTTGTGTGTCGCCCTGGATGGTGCCGTTTTTGGTGAGCCGGGTCGGATGTCCGCCGATTTCCGTAGATAATATTTTGAAGGGTTAGTGTGGGTTCAATGGCGCCGTGGACGCGATTGAGGGTGAGAGGAGGAGTGGGTTGTGGGTAATAATGTGAAAAATATATGGTAGGTGGGGTTGTGGTATAGATAATGTTAGTGTGGTGTGTTAACAGGTGGC
Organism: Lepidonotus clava; assembly: GCA_936440205.1. Classification (NCBI taxonomy): domain Eukaryota; kingdom Metazoa; phylum Annelida; class Polychaeta; order Phyllodocida; family Polynoidae; genus Lepidonotus; species Lepidonotus clava. Next base: position 29,130 of record OW387136.1, on the reverse strand, counting down.
AGCAATGATCGCCCCTGCCACTACAAGAGCGGCATGAGCAGACAATTATCTTAGGAAATACATGGGCACCGGACGGCAACAAGCCATCACTCTGCAAACATGGCGCTCAACAACAACAACCAGTACATCCCACCCCATGCCAGAGAAGCTGTAGATAAGTCATTGATTACTACTACTGAATCTGAGACAAACGATAACTCTGTTGATGATTCACATATAACAACCACTGGAAGATTGATGTATAAACCGCTGTTAGAAGAGTTAGACCTTGATCTGAGTAAACAAGACAGTCCCCATCACCCGGTTTTGGTCGCGAAGTTCGAGACCATAAACAAGACAGACTTTGAGGAAAGCAACCTACATAGACTCATACTTAACAAATATGAAGCACATCCTGCCCTACAAGAAAATCTATTGGTAACAGGAACAAGGAGGATTCTTGAATGCACGCCAGACAGGATATGGGGCACAGGGTGTTCAATAGAAAGTTTGTTTGAAACTGATGAATTCAGAGGTGACAACTAGGCTGGTGCCTTACTTGAGCAGATCAGGGTTTATTTTTGTGATGAAACTGAACTCAGGGTAGCTCCCGATGTGACAAAGGTCTATATGTATTTCTGGGCCTACCTCTTAGAAGCTTCTTTTGTCATGCAGACTATATAATGCAAAACACTGAGAAGTAGATCAGAGTGTTAATTGTGCTGGGAGGTATTTGCTCTATTACACAGCTACACACCAATAGGAAAGCTACATTATGGACCACCAGCCTCAAAAGAGTTGCCAAAAGAGTGGGAAAACATATACTGATATGCATTATCAGAATCCACTAGGACCATCCAGGTGTTAAAGTAATTGACCTAGTAGTCTATAACAAACAGGCCCCACAGGAAGGTGAACAACACCTACTGAACTGTATATATATATAGCATCTCACCTCAGCTTAACATGGACAGACATATAACACATGACATCATGGGCAGTTATATATTTGTTGTTTATTGGCACAACAAAGGCGCCCAACTAATAACAAGAATTTTTTTTTTACCAACACACAGCAACCGCATGGCTGGTGTATAATGAAGAAGTGAGGTCAGATCTCAGAAGGTCCAGGATATTTATAGTCCTGGCACTGAGGCCCCCTGGTGTTAGGGTGCTCAGCCAGAACCATTCACAGGTGGCAGGACTGAGTCAGGAGTCCATATGATCCAGCTATACTGATATAAGCTCCTGGCCTATATCATCCATAACTGTTTACTGAGGCTAAACTGAACTGAACATGAACGATACAAAGCCTACGCTGCACGCATAGAGCTACAGAAGAACAGAAAACTGATGACTTAGGGTGCGTTTCATACTAGCGGAATCGTAAATGCATTTCTAGTATCTTAAATTTTAAGATAAGATTTTTTTGCAATCAATGATCTTAACTTGATATATTATATAGCTAACAGCAAGAACATAAGATCGGAAATCTGGAATGCAACAATAAAAATGTCAAAATATCGTACATTGAAATAAGATCTCAGAGTTATGACCAGTGTGAAACGCCCCCTTAGGCATTCATGTATTTGGCAAGTATGTGCATGATAGGTGTGATATTGGGGATATAATGTTTGGCCGTATCCTATTTGTTCAGAGAGCAAATTGGGGGATATATATGAATGTTACTGGGAATTAGTAGAAATGAATGTTGCATCTGCTGAATCACATTATTTTGTTTTAAAGAACGCCACTTCATCCTAACCAATTTAAATCCTGAGCATACATATGTTTGGTAAGCATGTGACTGCCTGGAATGAGTTGGAAATATCTCTGACTGTTCGGTGAGCAGATGGAGTATACAATTGTCTTATTATAGGGAATCTACTGGAGATATTAGAACAATAGAATTATACAATCCTCTCCTGTGTTATGCCAACACGGTTCACTATTTGCTATATACTTACACAATTTTTCACATCACACCCCATCTTTCATAATCATTCACTTAGTCTATTACTAACAATGACCGTGGTAAGCCAACTGAGACTAATAGTATACTGAATGTTTGTTATAGAAGCTAATGATTTTCTTGGATTGAAAGGTATTACTATTGTTCACCTTAATGCCAGAAGTTTGTTAAATAAGATTGATGATCTATCTACTAATTTCAAAGGTACTGACATAATTATTGTAACTGAGACTTGGTTGGCGGCGGCCGTGCCAAACGATGCAATTTCTATAGAGGGCTACAACTTAGTAAGGCAGGACAGATGGTCAGTTATAAATAAGACAGGGGGTGGAATTTGTATCTTCCTTAAGCAAGGCATTAATTATCAGTCACTTGATCCTAATATAGATATGTATACATATCTACATGGATTCCAATGAAATATTTTTATCAGGTACTCTTAATTACGACATTAGTGACCATCTGCCGATATTCCTAGTAAGGAAAAGGCAACGGAATCGGATATGTGAAAAAGAGGTAATTGGTAGATTGTAAAGGAAATATGATTCAGTCCTATTCCAAGAAATGCTTAAGAACATGAACTAGGAAGATTTTGATAAAGTTGAATCAGTTACACGAAAGTGGGAAATGTTTCATGCCAATATTAAGGAATGTCTCGATCGACTTTGTCCAATCCAAAAATTAACTGTGATTGATGAGTGATAGGGATAAGTATTACAGGAAGGCGCGTTTTTCTAATGAAATGAAAGATTGGTTGTATGCTAAAAAGTGCAGTAATAGATTGACTATGTTGATCAAAACTAAAAAGGCAAATAATTATTATATAAAAAACGTTCCTTAGATAAAATAAACATCACCCTAAGAAATTTTGGAAAGAATTGAGAGGCCGATTATCTAATACCCATATTACTACCATACCTGAATTGAATGACAAACATGGTATAAGATATAGTGTGAATGAACTCCCTGATTATATAAATGATTTTTTTTTACCAATATAGGACCTCAGTTAGCACAAGCAATTGCTCTAAGAGATCCAAATGAAACTTGAATGTACCGAAGTATAACTTTATTGATCAAGGAAGTGGTTTTGATTTACAGTCCCCTCACATATTTAGCTCTGATATCTTATCTTTAGTAAAGAAAATTGATGTAACCAAGTCTGCTGCCTTGGTCAACATCAAATCTGTTGTAATTAAAGATGAATTTTTAAGTCAACTAGATAGAGTATCTGATATGTTTAACTGTTCTTTTAAAACACAAACTTTTTCAAAACAATGAAAACATAGTACTGTCATACCTCTACCAAAAGTTAACAATCTGAGCACTGTGTCCAATCTTAGACCAATATCACTTTTGCCCCTACCAGGCAAAATACTTGACAAGCTGATGAGTAATAGACTATTAGCTTATTTGGAGGGGGAGAATAAGCTAGCTGAGTGTCAACATGGCTTTAAGAAAGGGAAATCAACAATAAGCACAATAACAAATTTGTCACATGGGGTATATAGTAATGTCAAAAATCAGTTGGATACATTCTTATTTTTCCTAGAGCTTGAAAAGGCATTTTATACTGCTTCCCATAAAATGTTATCAAACAAATTAATATCCATGGGATTACATAGGAATACCGGCTAGGGTTAGAAATGTCTTCTTTGCCCAATATATAGAACCTGTTTGGCTTGGAACAAACTATCAGTGGACTTGACCTTAATTCATACTAAAGATCTATTTAAAAATAATGGAAGGTTTCTTATTAAAAACCCGTACAAGAAAATTGAATGTATTTGTGGTTGATGTGACTGTAATTCTCTGTTTCCATCATCAACTTTTTCATCAATCGCTCATCTCGTATCATCATAATCGGGTATCACATCTTTGTAAAGATAAGTACGAATGTTCCCCTAGCCCACATAATCTATATCGAATGTCATGTAGTGGAACTCTTCAATTACATGGCATTTGTTTTAAACATAAACTATTAGTATGAAAGAAAAAAGTTATTTTAAGTTCTGTTGTAGTTATTACATTTTTATTGCATTTGACATATCAAAAAATAGGAAATAGAAAATAGAGTATGTAATTATATAGACATTGGACTCGGCACATTACCCCTTCATTGGCACATATATTTTAAAAATCTGTCGATGGACATTTTTGGGCCGTTATTTTAATGTTCTGTTTTCAGCATATGATAACTGTGCCCCTCAGCTTATAGAATAAACAAAAGGTAAGTGGAAGAAAAGTATTTATCAGTCAATTAAATGTGTTCAAAATGTGTGGAAAATCATCACTGTAGGGTTTCCATTTTGGGAACCTTTACAATATCATTGTGGTGAGACCCATATCTAAATCCTCACTTTGCTGTCACTGTTGCAAGGGTTTGGTTTTGCAACAGGCCACCAGACCCACACAATACACACATGGAAACTGTTCAGGGAGGGGCTAGACCCACACCATACACAGAGAAACTGTTCAGGGAGGGGCTGGACCCACACCATACACACATGGAAACTGTTCAGGGAGGGGCTGGACCCACACCATACACAGAGAAACTGTTCAGGGAGGGGCTGGACCCACACAATACACACATGGAAACTGTTCAGGGAGGGGCTGGACCCACACCATACAGAGAGAAACTGTTCAGGGAGGGGCTGGACCCACACAATACACACATGGAAACTGTTCAGGGAGGGGCTGGAGCCACACCATACACACATGGAAACTGTTCAGGGAGGGGCTGGACCCACACCATACACACATGGAAACTGTTAAGGGAGGAGCTGGACCCACACCATACACACATGGAAACTGTTCAGGGAGGGGCTGGACCCACACCATACACACATGGAAACTGTTCAGGGAGGGGCTGGACCCACACCATACACACATGGAAACTGTTCAGGGAGGGGCTGGACCCACACCATACACATAGAAACTGTTCAGGGAGGGGCTGGACCCACACCATACACATATGGAAACTGTTCAGGGAGGGGCTGGACCCACACCATACACACATGGAAACTGTTCAGGGAGGGGCTGGACCCACACCATACACAGAGAAACTGTTCAGGGAGGGGCTGGACCCACACAATACACACATGGAAACTGTTCAGGGAGGGACTGGACCCACACCATACACACATGGAAACTGTTCAGGGAGGGGCTGGACCTACACAATACACACATGGAAACTGTTCAGGGAGGGGCTGGAGCCACACCATACACACATGGAAACTGTTCAGGGAGGGGCTGGACCAACACCATACACACATGGAAACTCTTAAGGGAGGAGCTGGACCCACACCATACACACATGGAAACTGTTCAGGGAGGGGCTGGACCCACACCATACACACATGGAAACTGTTCAGGGAGGGGCTGGACCCACACCATACACACATGGAAACTGTTCAGGGAGGAGCTGGACCCACACCATACACACATGGAAACTGTTCAGGGAGGGGCTGGACCCACACCATACACACATGGAAACTGTTCAGGGAGGGGCTGGACCCACACCATACACACATGGAAACTGTTCAGGGAGGGGCTGGACCCACACCATACACACATGGAAACTGTTCAGGGAGGGGCTGGACCCACACCATACACACATGGAAACTGTTCAGGGAGGGGCTGGACCCACACCATACACACATGGAAACTGTTCAGGGAGGGGCTGGACCCACACCATACACAGAGAAACTGTTCAGGGAGGGGCTGGACCCACACCATACACACATGGAAACTGTTCAGGGAGGGGCTGGACCCACACCATACACAGAGAAACTGTTCAGGGAGGGGCTGGACCCACACCATACACAGAGAAACTGTTCAGGGAGGGTCTGGACCCACACCATACACACATGGAAACTGTTCAGGGAGGGGCTGGACCCACACCATACACAGAGAAACTGTTCAGGGAGGGGCTGGACCCACACCATACACACATGGAAACTGTTCAGGGAGGGGCTGGACCCACACCATACACACATGGAAACTGTTCAGGGAGGGGCTGGACCTACACAATACACACATGGAAACTGTTCAGGGAGGGGCTGGACCCACACCATACACAGAGAAACTGTTCAGGGAGGGGCTGGACCCACACCATACACAGATAAACTGTTCAGGGAGGGGCTGGACCCACACCATACACACATGGAAACTGTTCAGGGAGGGGCTGGACCCACACCATACACACATGGAAACTGTTCAGGGAGGAACAGGACCCACACCATACACACATGGAAACTGTTCAGGCAGGGGCTGGACCCACACCATACACACATGGAAACTGTTCAGGGAGGGGCTGGACCCACACCATAGACACATGGAAACTGTTCAGGGAGGGGCTGGACCCACACCATACACACATGGAAACTGTTCAGGGAGGGGCTGGACCCACACCATACACACAGAGAAACTGTTCAGGGAGGGGCTGGACCCACACCATACACAGAGAAACTGTTCAGGGAGGGGCTGGACCCACACCATACACACATGGAAACTGTTCAGGGAGGGGCTGGACCCACACCATAGACACATGGAAACTGTTCAGGGAGGGGCTGGACCCACACCATACACACATGGAAACTGTTCAGGGAGGGGCTGGACCCACACCATACACACAGAGAAACTGTTCAGGGAGGGGCTGGACCCACACCATACACAGATAAACTGTTCAGGGAGGGGCTGGACCCACACCATACACACATGGAAACTGTTCAGGGAGGGGCTGGACCCACACCATACACACATGGAAACTGTTCAGGGAGGAACAGGACCCACACCATACACACATGGAAACTGTTCAGGCAGGGGCTGGACCCACACCATACACACATGGAAACTGTTCAGGCAGGGGCTGGACCCACACCATACACACATGGAAACTGTTCAGGGAGGGGCTGGACCCACACCATACACACATGGAAACTGTTCAGGGAGGAACAGGACCCACACCATACACACATGGAAACTGTTCAGGCAGGGGCTGGACCCACACCATACACACATGGAAACTGTTCAGGGAGGAACAGGACCCACACCATGCACACATGGAAACTGTTCAGGAAGGGGCTGGACCCACACCATACACACATGGAAACTGTTCAGGGAGGGGCTGGACCCACACCATACACACATGGAAACTGTTCAGGGAGGGGCTGGACCCACACCATACACACAGAGAAACTGTTCAGGGAGGGGCTGGACCCACACCATACACAGAGAAACTGTTCAGGGAGGGGCTGGACCCACACCATACACACATGGAAACTGTTCAGGGAGGGGCTGGACCCACACCATACACACATGGAAACTGTTCAGGGAGGGGCTGGACCCACACCATACACAGAGAAACTGTTCAGGGAGGAACAGGACCCACACCTTACACACATGGAAACTCAGTAACTCTCTTTGCTTGTATACATGTTTCTTACAAAAGCTAATATTCGATGGCTTAGGTTCCTGAAACCTTCAAGTTCAAAAGAAGCATAAATCTATTATATCAGGTCTATCTAACATACATAATGTGTCTAACTTGAAAATTAGTCTGTAATCTGCCCAAATTTTCACATAAAAGTTACAGTAATTTAGGTAAAGTTAGGTTCTATAGCTAAAGACGTTTCTGGATGCCATCAAAATAATGTTACAAGAACCAAAGAAGAACTAAACTGAAAGTTCTAATAACGTTATTATAACATCATATTCTTTCTTTGATTATCCACTTATGTACTTTGATAGGTCTATCCTCGATAGGAACAGAGAAAGTGACCAATAGTGGAAAAATAAGGTAAAATTTGACTAAAAATGAAATTTTGTGTAATTTTTTGTGAAGTGATTTTTTTGGGAAAATGTTTGCATATCTTTGTCATGGTAACCATAATGTTTAACGTCAAAACAAAGAAATGCTGCTAAGAAGCATTGGTCTCCATGGAAACCAAGTCAAAGGACAATATTATTCTGAATTTGAATAACGGTATATACGAACTTCCAAGCTTAAGTATACAAAAAACAGCTTGTAGCTATATTTATTAGAACAAAAAAAGAGAATTGTGTTCATATCTATCTGCATGAACTCCCTCTGGTTAATTATTCTACTTATAGAGATATTGTGGCCCTGAAAATACCATTGGTCAGTTTGTTGACCAATATAGTTCAAGTCTTGAGTCCAGAACCGTTAACCTAAACCATCTCTTAGTGCTGGGCCTAAAAGTGCACTTGAACTCTTTCTCTCTCCTGCCCAATTCTAAATGTAACATCATGATTATTTGGACTTTGTTCGCATTCAGTTAAGTGTCCACTAGAGGGATTCTTGAATAAGATAAAAGTGACGTAGGCAAAGAGAACCAGCTAGAGTGGGGTCTGTTAAGGTCAATTGTTTGTTTGAATCTGTGGCGAAAGTATGGTGAGAGACTGAAGGATCAGTTGTTGTGCCTTCTACTTTTCATGATTGGTCCTTTTGTGCCTTCCTGGCTGTGCCTCTAGGTGGAAGGTGAGGCGGAATGAAAAGGGTTTTCTGGGAGTTGTGCCTCGTTACTGAGGCTGGTTGAAGGTGGTGGTGGTAAGGGTACAGACCTATATGTCTTTGATTCTCAGGAAGCAGGGTGGAAGTTGGGTGTTTTATGTTGAAAGGAGGAGCTTGAAAGGGAAGGGTTGAGGTGTCACGTACTGCTGCCCAGGTCATATTCTATTGTCCTACAATTCCTTACTACTTGAGGGCTTTCTGGCTGGTCCCTTTTCTCATAGTCGAGGTCTCGTCAGCGTCCTCGAATATAGAGTGGTAGTTTGGTGGTCGCCGGCCCAATTCCATGCCCTTCATGCCTCATGCCCCAGCCATAGTCATGTCCGATTGCCCGGCTTCAAGATAATTCCCAACTTCGCATTTGGTTCCCATGCTGTAGAACCCAGAGCTTAGCCTTAATAGACCTGTCCACTTTAGGATGTATTGCTGGCATAATACAGAGGTCGGACATAATTGCAGTTTTTGCAAAGTCAGTCACTGACACAAATCAGAATGAATGAGTTAGTACTTGTGTTTTCTAAGTCAATAAGGTGTTGATAAATGAGAGGATGAATTATTATTTTCTCTCAATTAGGTAATTACCTCCATTTCAGGCGAACCAAAATAAGGTATGTTTGATGATTTTAGGGTTGGACATTGTGGGCAAAGCTGAAGGGCTTTAACACTGTTCCCTATGCCATTTTTGCTTTCCAGTCCTACAGCTACATATTTAACATCATATTGAAAGTAAAAACTTATGAAGTTTAGTTTTGGGTAATACTACTAGGAAAATTACTGTGAATCAAGTATGATAAACATTTTTCTACAAATGTTGATATCATAGAAATAAGGGGTGGGCTAGCTGGTAAAGTGGATAGGTCTAAGACGTTATCACCATGAGTTCCAGAACAGGACTATAGGAAAACTACATTCGGACGTGGGATGGTGCAGAATACTCACTGGTACTCATGCACCAAAATAATTGTTTACTACCAGTGAGTATTCTGCACCATCCCATCAAGGTGGTTCCCCTTGCAAATTCAATGACGGGATGCCAAGGGATCATCATACCGAAGAATCAGAAGAAATCTTTTGATGAAAGAGTAAAGTCTATGTCCTTTACTTTTGAATTATTTTGGAATCAAGAGTCATTATTGGAAGCGTTATGCTAATATAGTCTTCCATTTTGAAAGTTGTGATATTGTATTTGATAGATGCTATATTTCTTGAGCGTTTTTGGCTGCACTCCTGCACAAAAAGCCCAGATGGTCAGCGCCTCATTTTGCTGGGAACCAGTGAGAGAAATTCTTAGGGAGTACAACAAAAGCTTGTGGTTAGGTAAATGTGTACTGACTCCATGATTGGCTGCAAACCAGAAAGATATTTCCCCACGTCATTATCTAAGTCTAAATGCTTTCCAAATATGACAGTTGAAACTGGAAGAAAATAACAATCAATTTCAAAACATTCAATGGCCCCTTCACTATGATTTTAGCACTATAAACCAAAGAAATCATTACCTTAACAGCTATTCCCGACGACTTGTCAGTGTGTGCACGTTCCCCTCCCACTGTAACGCCCTCCCTTCACGGACTGGTCGGACGGTGTGGGTATCAGCGTCTAGACGCTACTTGTGTCTCTCCTACTCACATTCACCCCCTCCCCCACACCTGATTTCTGAACACCGATAAGGCATATGTTGTATGATTTAGTTAAAAATAGACAAGTAGGTTCAGGGGGGAAAAGCATCAGTTGAACGTGTTACTATCCCACAATAACTTTCAAGAAATCACTAGTCCTGAGAGTATTTTAGTTTATAATGTACTCGTAGTAATTGCAACGTACCAACTTCTGGAGCTAAGTACTGCTCAGTTTTATAACATACTTTATAGAGGTCTAGCAGATGTTGACACGTGATCATTTTTTGGTGATCAGTGTGATGGCTATCACCATATGGCCGTCAATCAATTTAAGATAATTAAAATCCAAAGATAGCAGGTTACAAATGCTTCCATATGCCTGTTTTATGTAAATTTAATCAAAATATGGAAGCTTTGTTTTATTTTCAATGTTTGTAATAACCCAATTTTAAATTGATCATCGATATGGCCCCCACCTCACTTTGGGGTGGCACCATCTGCAAAACGTCTATGTAGACTTGATTTAATATTCATATTACTTTGGATAGGTATAGCAAAACAAAGAGTATTATCTGGCAGCTGCATTGCAGGGCCTACAAAACAGAATTGTGATTCAACATAGACTTACTTAACAGAAAGAAGATCTAGAACAATGTCGCATGAATGATTTTAGATTTCCAATGGTACTTAGATTTTGAATATTCAAACATATTTGTTTTAGTTGTTATGCCAACATATCACCTACTCTCTGCAGACATATATACTGCTCATCTAAATCATTAACTCTAATGATAAGTGGTTTGTATAGTGCATAAATATAGCATGCATTTTACAGTAATCATATCATTATGAATATAAAATGCGCCCATAAAGTTTAATAGTTTGCCTAGGTGCATCATTTAGCTGTGAAACTAAAACGATATTAAAGAGTAATCTTGAATTGACTAACAAGCTATAAACACGTGTATCTTTCACTCACCTAAATTTATTCAATTGCCTGAGGTTCCCAAGTTATTTGGAAAGCGAATTCTCTTTTTTATCATGTGGGAAGTTCAGACCTGATATCCCAGAATTTAAGGAATTACCAAATATTATCTTCTTTCTTTTTTAATTCACTAATACTTTGACATTTTTCGTTTTTTCGCCTAAAATATTTTTAGAATAATATTATGAAAGAGAATTTGATTAGATGAAAAATAGGATTTTGAAAATGTATGTGCAAGGAACCTGCTTGCACATTTACCTCCTCATAATTTTAACTTCTCAGAAGCTGCCCCAAATACTGTCTCAAGAAGGTCTGAAGTACTTTCTCAAAGTTTTGATTTACTGCTGCAGGACCTCAGATGTCACACTTCACTTGACTACTTTCAGGTTATCAGGTGAAGAAAGTATCTTACCGGATATGCTACATCATCTGTTGGTAAACATCCTTGGACGTTTGAAGATTGTGAAAGTCAAGAATGTTTACCTTGGATGTGAAGCGATAAAGGCCGAAGAATTAGAGTCTTACGTTGAAATGATATGTCTTAGCACTAAAGCCAGTCAATAACATTAGAATAAAGTGTTCTGGTGGAGGTTATTCATGAAGCTGTCCTACTGTTTAATTTGGTTAAGGCAAGTCTCAAATTAACATCACAGGTTACTAACTAATGACCAATGTATCATCTCTTACTTACAATGAGTTTAACAACGGATAGAATCACATTAGTTTAATATGTATTAAACCAGAGTACATTCCTCTTTAAGATCATTTCATGCCAACTTATTGGAAAAGAATGACAATATTTTGTTCTAACACAATACTCTAACACTTTAGAAGTAGTATTTAAGAGGGGGATGCATGTAATGGATATGGCTTAAACAAGAAAATTGGGTAATCACCCCGGGAAAAATTTAATCACCCCAGAAAATAATTGCGAAATTTATAGTTTTGGATTGGTTGTTGCATTTGTGAATATTATTATAATTTTCGATTTATTCCATCATAACGTTCTGTCGACTCTGTAAGTAAAAAAATATACTTTTGTTACAGATATAGCAGGGACAGATCCAGACATTTTCAAAAGGGGAACACCCTATTCTGAAAATTTCCGCTGTACCGTCTACATGGTCCGAGAATTTTACATTAAAAAAATCTAAATTTGCCCAAAATTAGGGGGGGGGGAGGTGCCTCAGGCCCCCCCCCCCCCAAATTCGTCCATGTATAAAAAAAAAAAAAAAGGGAAAAAAGCATCAATAAGAATGCATGAAATGAAGGAGTGGTCTCATCCTGCTCAGGCCCGTACTTAGCTCTATGGGTCTAGATCCCTAAATTAGACACAGTGACATGGGCATTTCTTTAATTCGACAGTGCAACATGGCTGTTTCTTAAATTCGACAGGCAACATGACAATTAAGGGACAGATGACATGACCATTTCCTTAAATTTGACAAGCGACAGGGTCTTTAAACAGATGGGGACAAGGGACAGGGCCATTTCTTAAATTCGACAGGGGACATGGGTCTAAATCTGGATATAGGTACAGGCGACAGGGTCATTTTTTAAATTCGACAAGGGACACGGGACCCCCCCCCCCATCCATACCCCCAGCTCTGTGGAGCCTTCTCTCACGGCAAGCAGATGTACATGCCGAGGAGTATATAGAGATTCGATCATTTGGCTAGCCCAAACCCAGGGTAAAGGCTACTGTAAGGAGGTTGGAAGGAAAAGTGGAACTTTTTAGGAAATTCATTTTGTGGCCACCCCCTGGGTACGGGCCTGTGAGCTGCTGCTGTAGTTCAGTCTTGAGTCCGCCAATGTTAGATTAACCTATACAAATACAACGCGGGAAAAAACAAAATTCTGCTCAGAGAGTGTAGCAACCTGTGACAAGTGCAGCATTCTCCAAGCAGATGCTTAGGCCCATAGACTGTAGAACCAGGTACATTCCCCTAGGTGTGTTGATAAGCTTGACAGTTTTGAGGCGGGAAACCCCTGGTGAGTGCAGGGAGAACTGGAGGTTGGAAATCTTCAGTCAAGGAGTGTAATAAAGGCAGAGAGATCTAAGATGGCTACTGAGTCTGAGTCCCTTTCTAAATAATCTGAAACTCTCTCAAGTAATCCTTAATTCTTAGAGGCCCTGGGCTTAAGAACAACTTGTTGACAGGGCAAGAGATCGTGGTATTCCACTACTCTCCATATTACCATATATACTCTCCATATTCTCCGAGACCAACGGGTGGCCCAGGGGACCATGCATGAAGGGTTGTAGCAGGATTCCCATACCGGCCAGGATTGCCATACCGGACGCATCAGTGCGCATGCGTCCAGGGCTTCAGATAATCTCAGGATGTGTTCTATCAAGGGTGCCAGTCAAAGTTGTAATGGGTAGCAAACTAAATATATATCCCTCTCATCTTTTACATCACTAGGATTCAACCCTAAAAGGCTAACTCGTCCCTACTCCTAGTCTGTGGAAGGGGCACCTGTTCAAGTTGGGTCAAGGCTAAGTGCAGCCGACCAGTCAAGCGACCCGTTATGGCGCCCGGTAGACGAATCCTGGCGGTCCCCCAATCCTACCACAGGGTAACCCCACACGCAGAGCGCGGAGCAGCCGAAAGTGGCCGTCGTGGTTGCTTAGCAACTGCGGTACATAGCAACGGGTTTTGCCAAAATTTGGTGATGCAGCCTCATCACGCAGGGATCCAAATCCTTGTTTTCCTTCGAACTTGTCTGAATATGGCTTTATAAAACTTAGTAATTCTAAGAATATTAAGCAGTTTTATAAAGCATGATTAAAGTTTAGCTACCTTGCCGAATCCCGGCAGTCTGTCGTTATCAACTATGGAAAGTAACTACGGCATAATCACCCCTCCAGGCATTATGACTTTCCATGAAAACTTGGTTCAGAGGTTAATCTAAGGAAATGAAAACTTGGTCATGACGACCTAGTTTTTGACCTTTGACATTTAACCTTAACTGACAAATCAGAGGATGAGATTGCTCCTGAAGGCGGTGATCCACGTTGCGACAAAACTGGACCGATATTCAACCGATTTACAAAAAAATTTCTATGTCCAAAATCGGTCCAGAATCGGTCCAGAATCGGTCCAGAATCGGTCCAGAATCGGTCCAATTTGAAAAATATCGCAACGTGGATCATGTCAACCGATTTTTTCCAACCGATTTCCAACCGACAGATGTGAGACTTAATTATTCCAACCGATTTCCAACCGACGATGGTCCGACAAAATTATTAAACCTGTTTAATAATTTTGGACCGATTTTGGACGGATATGGACCGATTTTGGACCGATTTTATTATGTCTAAGTATTTTCAGTGTTATTTCATTTATTTTGGGGAATAATAGAACGATAATGTTACCAAAAGATATCAAAATGATTTCTCTATCACATGATATATTTTTTAATGTTTTTCAACAAGTATTTTACTATTTTACTTGTTATTAATCAAACAGATTAAATAATATATATTTCAGGTCCTACTGATTATATTTAGACATAAAATCTAAAAATATTTCCAAAATTTTGATATTTTAATCAACCGATTTTTTTTTCACTGTTTTCCTATCAATTTGTGGTCCAGAATACAAGAAATTAATCAGTTGACATCTTCACTGTGGATCATGGGTGTAGGGACCGATTCTGGACCGATTCTGGACCGATTCTAGGACCAACAGGTTAATTGCCAAACCGATTCAGGGCCGACAAAAAAAATCGGTCCTAAAATCGGTTTGCCTCTAGTACTTTACATCGCTTGGGAAACTGTCGCAACGTGGATCACCAGCTTAACAGGCCCGTAACTAGGGGGGGGGAGGCGGGGGTGGCGCGCCACCTCCCCACAGAGGAACTTTGTTAGAAAGTTCCACCTTTCCTTATTTTTTTTTTTTATTTTTTTTTGGGGGGGGGGGGGGGGGATAGTTCCACCTTTCCTTTTTTTTTGGATTGAATATCTCTTCAAATTACATGAAGTTCTTGATGCTGTGACAAGTAATGGACATGAACATAAATGATATATTATTATACATCATGTATGTTAAACATGACTTAGATGCCCTATTGACCAGCCTATTATATACAATCATACTGTACTATTCACACATATTTGCAGAAAATTTTTAAATACATTAATAGTACATCTTCATCGAGCTCATTCCATAGGCATACATCCCTGTGCTTCAACAAACCCTTTCCTTATTTGAAAATTCTAATTTCTATTTGATTTTTCCAATATTTCTCAGATTTCTCCCTTCTAATTTTTCCTTAAGAATTGCAGACTTCCTCCCTATTTTATACATTTCTAAATTCACTGTAACCCCTAAAAACTTAGGGCTAGGGTTAGGGCTAGGGTTTTTCAATTTTTTTTTTAGGTTTAGGGTTAGGGTTAGGGTTAGGGTTAGGGTTAGGTTTAGGGTTAGGGTTAGGGTTAGGGTTAGGGTTAGGGTTAGGGTTAGGGTTAGGGTTAGGGTTAGGGTTAGGGTTAGGGTTAGGGTTAGGGTTAGGGTTAGGGTTAGGGTTAGGGTTAGGGTTAGGGTTAGGGTTAGGGTTAGGGTTAGGGTTAGGGTTAGGGTTAGGGTTAGGGTTAGGGTTAGGGTTAGAGTTAGGCTACGTGCGCATAAAAAGTTACGCGTGGTTAGGGTCAATTTTTTTTTTCTGAGCACTTATGATCGTTTAGATGAGATTAAGCTTCGTAACTCCCTTAACTAGCGTAAGTTACCGAGTTATGATTTTCGCAATATTTTCAAGTTTGAATTTTTTTCTATATTTTTTTTTAATTTTTTTTTTTTCCCAAAACACCTAAAATGCCTCAAAATGGACTCTCATTGAAAAAAAAATGTTTGCCCCTTTAAAATATTTTGGACTTCTGATTCCGAGCAACCTAGTCCATATTACGTTCCTCCCCTTCATTTCTTGTATCACATTTCGAAATAATGTTTCTTAAATATTCATTTTACCTTACACTATACTGCCCAACTGTTCAATCTAACATTGCAGATTACAAACATCAATTACTACCTGAAGTTTGCTTCCCCTTATTTATCCTATTTAGGCATATGGTGACAGAAGCCCTGTAGTTGACAAAGGCCCTAATATAAAACCCCTCTCAGTATGTCCTCCCTTACCCTGTGATTCTTATAGTAGACTAGCTTTGACATATCCTAGTGAATATCCAAACCAAGTTTCATACAAAATAATCAATTACTGAAGATTTTCCAATGGAATCACTATTTTTAAAAAACGTTATGACGTACGGCCGCCTATAGCGTAAAAGATAGACAACATAGGGTTAGGGTTAGGGTTAGGGTTAGGGTTAGGGTTAGGGTTAGGGTTAGAGTTAGGCTACGTGCGCATAAAAAGTTACGCGTGGTTAGGGTCTAGGGTTAGGGTTAGGGTTAGGGTTAGGGTTGGGTTAGGGTTAGGGTTAGGGTTAGGGTTATGGTTAGGGTTAGGGTTAGGGTTAGAGTTAGGGCAAGTGCGCATAAAAAGTATCGCGGGGTTAGGGGTTTTAGATTTCTTTTCCTGTTCCC